>JAFIDM010002131.1:40909271-40941249 GCA_023159025.1 Thereuonema tuberculata | reverse complement strand
ATTTCTGAAATTATGCAAAACGCACGTTAAATTTTATTTAAAATATTTTTTTACTTTAAATAATATTGATTAATTACTGATTTAAACTACTTAGTTTAAATACAACTTAATTTACAGTTCTAAGCTTTGATTTTTCTAAAAAGGCCTTTTACAATTATTCCACGTATAATGGATAGATACATCATAGTAATTACGGGCAAATAATATTTTTTTATTGGGGAAAATTAATTTACTGACTTGCTTCATTTGTAAAAATCATCATTGACCACAAATGATTATTTTTGTTTTTTTTTAGTTCCTGTAAAGTAGATGAGCAGCTGTGACATTTGAATGATATATCATCATCCTTTTGAATGATATATTTCTATTCATTTCATATGACAATTTAAAAAATAAACGATCAAAATTACAAATCTCGCATTAACAACCATTGAGGATGTTTAGTGACTCAGTCCGAAGACTGGTTAGGATGAGGTCCATGACATGTTCCTCCATATGTCTATCCTCCGCCATACTCTTCAGTTGAATAAGGCCTCTAACTCCTAAATCCTTGCACTTTTGTGTAATAAAATTATTGCGATATCTTTCTCTTCTTCTATCTTCGCTTGGAATCTTCCCCTCTACGATTCTGTACAGGATTATCATGTCTCAGCCATTTTAATCTTCTTCTTTTAATTATACTTATAAGTTTTTTTTCTTCATCCACTATTTCTAATACCTCATTCTTTGTCTTTCTTTCTGTCCAGCTGATTTTTACCATTCTATGGTAACACCACATCTCAAAAGCTTCTAAATTATTAGTAAGATTATCTACTACAATTTAGGATTGAAGGGGTATTATTATCTTTATTTAACTATTTTTTTCTTTCTTTATGAGATAACGGTTCTAAAAATCTGATGAATAATTTAAAAGGCAAATTGTAACCTTATTAATTTAAAATTGAAAAAAGAAGTAAAATAATAAAAATAATATTAAGAAGTTAAAAATTTTTAAAATTATCTTTTAAATTGCTTTAATACTTTTGACTTATTTTCTGATAATACTAAATTGCTTTTTTTAATTTATATGTTAAAGCAGAGATTTCCAGGATTTTAGATTTAATATTATAGAAATCAAAAAGATGAGAGTTTTTAATGTTGTATCAGATATTTAATTCTGATTTGTGCAATATTTAAAATCTTGCCACTTTTTCTCATGAGACTTTGAACTGTTGTCAAATTATATGTATTAAGAATTATTTTTTGTAAATCAAACTAATTTAACTTTACATATTGTTGACTGTTTGCTTAATCTTCTAAAGAAATATTGCTTCTAAAGAAATAAAAATATTCCTTCTAAAGAAATAAAAGTATTCCTTCTAAAGAAATAAAGGTCCAGGAGATATCACGATGACGATGATGAAATCTGACTGTTAATTCAAAGAACTTTATATACATTAAGTTTACCGTACATGTAATAACTTAAAAAAAATAAGTTTTTTAAGTTTATATATAACTTAAATAAAATTTTATACGGACTTGTAATTCGATAGAAATTCATAAATATGAAAAATAAAACAGATGTGGATGAGAAAATTTGCAAGAATATAAAAATATATAAAAGCAGTATTTCTTAATCCGGTTGCCATCAGAAAGTTGAGGATCATTAATAACTTCTACAAAGACCTCTCTCAAATCATGCTTCGAATTTGAATGAAATATGACGGTTCTCTAGTCCGCACAAAGAGAAACTGTGAATTAAAGATATCATGATGAATTCAGGTAATTGGAGTGTTAATGTGGAGCGTATCTGCTGCAACTGCCTCGAGAGAAGGGGAAGGCAAAATTCAGCTGTTAGATCGTTTTTTTTTCTCAATGCGTATCATCATCATCATCATTGTCCCTAGCTGGCAGGTGTTGGGGGTTTTCCTCTCAACCAGTACGCTGCTGTGGGTGCCTTTGAACATTGAACTTTGCAAATGATCTTCCTCCAATCATGGCGGTTTGCGGCTAGGACTTTGGCTTCGTCAATTGATATGTGAAGGCTCTTTATGTTTTCCTGGATGATTCCATGTGTATACAATGTGTTTCAATGTGTATACAATATAAAATCCGGGAATTCGTAGTGGGTCGAAGAAAGCGTGGGTCAGATCTATCTGAGTAGCCTATACTTTCGATGATCTGGAGAAAATCAATTATTCAAGAAAAGGATTCTGGAACAACAATACTCCAAAAACATTTGTTTACAAAATTCTTGGGTCTCTTCTCGATATCTATGAATAGTTAGTTTCTGCATCAAATCTATTAAGAAAGGTAAAACCGTCAATAATGGTATTTGACTCCACTCTTTCCAAAACAATATTGTCCTCTTCTAATGACAATGAAGAAAAGGTTTCTCATACCATTCCTTCCTTCCTATGAATATGTCTCTACCGAAATGAAGCTTATTTTTGGTTAGTGAGTGATCAGACTAAAAGGTTATACTGACTATTCCATGCTAACCAGTGCTCATTGTTAAAAGAATTTAAACGCCAGGCTTCTCTTGGAAGTCAGTTTCCTTCTGGCTGTCGTTCATCTAGGATTACTGAGATTCCTGATGCTAAGACAGACTTCAAGAAGAGTTGATTAACTCTAATGTATCTGAAAGAAATGAACTCAGCCTTTATTGACTTAGACTAATCTGTACCAGAAATTTAGAACTGCCTTCTTAAACTTGTATCAACTTTCAAGCAAATTTGTAAATAATAGAAACTTCCGTACATTAATCTTATATAATCTTTACGTAGTTGAACTTTAGTTGGGCAATAATATCCATTGTTTGAACGAGATGTAAGCGTCCTGTATCCACTATTTAGCCTGTACACTTCAGTCTTCATCCAACCCCAAAAACTAGCATCAAATATGGTAAGATCTGGAGATCTACGTGGTCAGTTAATGATCCCTCAATTAAAGATGGTGTCAATGAGGTATTATTTCACAAGTTGACTATAATAATTAGTAACTGCGTCATCCGGTAGCAAAAGATAATCCATTTAGTCTTTGACAGAAATTCAAGGTAATTTTGTTCTGTCATACGATCTTTTAAATTAACGGAACCAATTAGGTCATGTCATTTATCATAAAGCATCACACATTTATAAATTTGGTTTTAACAGTACTACATGGATTTTCGTATGGAGAGTGTTACATGTGATGTTGATTTCGTTACAGGTGAAAGTAGCTTCATCACTAAATAGCGTTATCTAAATAGTGTTGACGATTGAAGCGCATTGCACATGATCCGAAAACCGGACGACGGATCTAAAAACCGGACGTATTCTGTTTCACAGAAGGGTTTCCTTAAGATGAACATTCATTTCGGAGAATGCACTGTATTTCAAGCAAAGGCTTCTGTGTCTTTGTAATTTTCTTCTTGAAATCAAAGTAGCGTTTAGGTTTCCTTAAGACGAATATTCATTTCGGAGAATTAAAATAAACGAAAATAAACTTAAAATAAAATGAATGTTCACTTAAGGAAACCCTTAAGTGAAATAGAATACGTCGATTTTCGGATCCATGTGCATTGCTTCTTATTAAGTAATCAGTAACAAATTCTAGACCTATGGTGCTGCCCCCTTAGTGAAGATTTTGCGCATGCTGTTGACGCAGTGAGCCCAAGCAATCGTCATATAACGATCACCATAGTCGTGTTCGTAAAGTACCAACACG
This sequence comes from Thereuonema tuberculata, assembly GCA_023159025.1. Taxonomy (NCBI): domain Eukaryota; kingdom Metazoa; phylum Arthropoda; class Chilopoda; order Scutigeromorpha; family Scutigeridae; genus Thereuonema; species Thereuonema tuberculata. The sequence goes on along the minus strand of JAFIDM010002131.1, from coordinate 40,937,562 downwards.
TATAAATACTCTCCTCTTCTAGTAACAGGGCTACGCTTTACCTTCTCAAGACTTTCCCTGTTTTGTTGTTAAAACTTTAGCATTTTGTTGATAAAAGTTGAGCACTGGAAAGCGTATCACTTTCCTGCAATATAGTGACAACCTTGCAAAACAATGTACAAGCTACAATTTAGCCTTTAGAAAAACATCGTATTCTTCAATACCGAATGGGTAAGAGCGCTTCGCTGCGGGTTGGAGGTAACGGGTTCGATTCCCGGCCTCGGCGGAGGGCGGGAATTTTTCCATGCTATTCTCCTCCAAACGGGTCCTAAGGCCTACCCAGCCCTCTGTAGAATGGGTACCGGGTATCTTTCCCGGGAGTTAAAGGCGGGTGGGCGTCGGGCTGACCTCCCGATCTCAATTAGGCCCGTTGGTGAAGAAACGCTGGGAGCTTTACCTCCCGCGAGCCCTTGGGCCTGCATAGGCCTGTCGTGACGATCCTTTAACTTTATATATATATAATAAATAAATAAAATCTATATATATAGAAAAGCTTCCTGTCTTTTCTCCATATTTTAATTAAGTTTCGGCATCAATCCCTCATCCTTAATTCTAACATCAAATGATTTCCATTTAGCAAAAGAATTCTCACTTCTCATATTATCTCAAACATAAGAGAAACAACACAGAAAAGAAATATCATCTTGATGCAATTCTAGCAAATATATTTTTGCCGCCAATAATAGCTTACTTTCTTGTTTCATTTAGAATTTTGTCTTTTTCCTTATTAAATTATTAATAAAGCTCAAGAGATGTAAATTTAATAACTGTAATGCACCTCTTAAAACATAACTTAAATTGCTTTTGCTCCTTTTATTTTTCTTAAAACTTTCTAAGGTTAGCCAATTTTTTTAAAAACTTTTATAAAACATAATCTTCAGCAGCAGAATCCTAATCGAGTTATGTTCTTACTAAAACAAAAATATAAAATTCTACTGTTAAAATAAAAACAAACCATAATACTGTTATTCGTTGCCTTATTTAGCAGAAAAGGGACTTAATTTGCATGGAAGTTGCAGCCATATACATAAAAGCAACTTCCACGTTTTTTTAACCATTTTTAATTACTTTAAACGCAGTTCTCTAGCAAGAAGAAATTTTTAATTAGTGTCATAAACTGGACATTTTCAGTGAATAAATTTATATGACAATCTTCTGTTATTTTGTCTGCAAAGCCTGTAATTTTCTTTAGGCGCCTGAGCTACATAAATTCACAGCGTAAAATTAGAATAATTTCATTTGACGTATTAGTTGTTCCTAATTACAACCATTCACTGGATGTTTTGGAACCGAGCAGAGTGTATCAACTAATTTCAGCTGTCTTTTGAAATGCAAAATAAAAAGAAAAGAACAAGTACTGTTTGCAATCATAATGAACAATTTTTTCCATTTAATGCTTAAGATTATCTTTATGAAGGGATTAGTCAAATAATGACAGCACAATTCAGAAATGCCATTAATAGTTCAAGGGGGAAGAGAATTCAACAGAAGTTAAAATAATTTGAAGCTGAAGTATTTGCAAACATCTGTCCCATGTAAAAAAAAGACGGATTATTGGACAAGCCATGTCACGTAATTCATATGGAAGAATTAAATTATTCCAAGCCACTACTGGTATCTTGTGACAGGTCAATTATTGTAATGTATACCTAGATATATTGCTTATGCTTTATTACAGCAATATATGACATTATGTTGATTTATCATATATTGAACCGATTCATAGGCTTCTATCAACTAAATGAAACATTATTTGTCGTAAGAGGTGGCAAAGATGCTTTGAAGTATTTCAGAATTTTAAATATTGTATTTATTAAAATGTCTTTTGTAATTTCGGAACAAATACCAGTATTTAAAAAAGCTGTCAATATCTCAAAATTTGCTTTTTTACTTTAAATTTAATGACTCTACAACTGCATATGCCCAAATGCTTTACTCATTCTTTCTATACGTGGGCCGTTATGGAATTCATGGCTACTATTTTTTTTTATCTGCCAAACATGCGATAACACAAACATGCAATTCTAGACTCTAAGTTTGAAAGTCTTTTTGATGTTCTTCTTCTTGGCAGCACTACCGTGGTCTGTTTCAGTGAAGGAACATCATAGGAGCAAGTGTAAGATACGAATTTGGAAATCATCGTTTAATAAGGCAATGTAATCTCCAAGACTCTCCACCGTACGTTGCCAGCGTTTGGGAAGGGGGAAAATACTATTGACTGCATGTGGGTCGACTGCAAGTGTTGAACCTCTCCGAAACGCCATCAAAATTTCATCTTTGTTTGCAAACGTTTTCCAAGCAACTACAGCCTGAGTTTTGGAAGCAAATCCAACTCGCATGAACTCAGGTCCAGCAAATGTGCAGGGCGCTCCAAGACTTACCAACATAATCGACATAGCAAAGCCTGTGCAGGAGTTGTCATGTGACATATGGCGTCATCGTAAAGAGTGATGGCGCTGGACAACAGTCCAACAGTCCGGCTTGATTTGAGTTTACGAAAAGTGTAAAGGAAGTAAGTGCTTCCGTTCATTCTGTCAATCTGCCCATTCATCCGTCCGACTGTCATCACATGTAAAGAGCCCAAGTAGGATAGGATAAAATATAAGTTCAGATTTGCGGTTCCAAAAACTAGACGAAAATGAAACATGTACAGGGTCGCTTTGGTTCGTCTCTACTTTGAAACTTTTTCTTTTGAACATTCAAATTATTCCGATAGTTAAACTACTTGGCTAACTTTTTGGCTATATTAAACTCTTTACCAATAAGAAACTTCTTTTGAAACATTAATAATTAGTAATTTTTAAGGAAAATATGTCAAAGCCATTTTTTTCGTTTGTATATACAATGTTTCGAATAACTTGTGGATTTAAATTTAACAAGAGTGTGATTAATAATGCTATCCTCTCCTAAAGGTTTCAAATACCTTCTTATTGATATCAGAAGTGCAGTGGCGCCTCAAGGAATAAATTACACAATCAAAAAACTCACCAATGAAAAAACGAGTGTGAAAATCCGTGTCACAAGAGCGGCCTTAATAAATTTTTTTAAAGTATAACACTTCAAACTGCGCATTTGAAATATTAAAAAATAACAATGGATGAGACCAAATTATTCACAAGTGACATCCTGGAGCAGCTGTTTCACGCTCGTTGGCGATCATCAGCCAAGTTATTCCTTGAGGCACAACTGCCTTCCGATGTATTGTTCATACTAGCCTCAGTAGCGAGACTGCGCTTCCGATGTATTGTTCATTACAGCGAGACCTTGTTATTTACAGTGACTTCTCCTGACTGATTAAGCACTAGAAATATAGTACGACAAATAAAATTCAAGTTTTATTTTCTAGCTATTGCTCTAGAAAAAGTATCCATTATTTTTCCTTTTTTTTATCTTATTTATTTTACTTATTTATTTACTTACTTCTATACGCCATTTTTCGTTGTGAATGTCCAAATTTATTTTCGTGTGAGAGAAATAAAAATTGTAGAAATGTTTCTGTCCGGAACACTTGTTATCATTGCATTCTTAATATTAATGGGTTTTTAATATTTTTTAATTGATGTAACTGTAATATTTAACTATAAGTAGATAAGATATTTTTTTAGAATGTCATGTTTTTTAGTATTACATACCGAATAATGAAACAATATTGTCTTTTTATTATTTAAAAAAATCTGAGAATATGCAATCTTTTATAATATTAAAAAGGTTTTGTTTCAACTAATAAATATTCAAAATTGATTACAAACGAAATTTTAATTATAGGGATTTCATTATATCATTTTTATATACAATGTTTATATTTAATAATAGTGTTATCTAATCAATTTTTATAGTTAATTATTAATTTGTAATATGTTATATTTACATTTAATTAACTGATAGATAACAGATGTTAATACAAATATAAATATGATATGTGACTCTATATAATTAATCATGAAGCTCAAATTTTCCGAAATACAGTTTCGAAAATATGTAATATCAGTAAACAATACTACAAATAAATAAAAATTGAAAATAAAAGGTTTTCTAAATTCCTTTATACAATTAAAGTTTATATTTACATTTAATCATATTTATAATATCTGCTTAGATTTAAAACTGCAATTATTAATAATATTTTTTAATATTTAATCATATATTTTAATCTATGAAGTAAAGTTTTTATTATTTTCATACTTAAATGAGATGAAGTATATTTTTCGTCACAACTGTTAAGGAAATAAAAAAGGAAGGCTGACAAGAAAGCAAATTTTGACAAAATCGGAAGGATATTGAGAATCTAATAATCTGAAAACAAAAAATTCAATACCTAGGCTGCCAGAATCGATTGTATGATTGAACTGCCTGAAACAGCTGAGCGTCTCAGCAACATTATCATATTTTACAGACGAAAAATGATTTCTGAGTCGCACGAAAACTTTAATCTTACCTTAATTTAAAATATATATGAGTCTTTTCAGTTGGATGAAAGGTTTTAGAGCCATCTTCGTCATTTGTTTGTCTAAGTTTGATTTTTAGACAATACTAGTCGGCTACCGGGTGCTTCGCTCCGGAAGCCTCGCTTATGTAACGGAGAACAACTCTTTATTTATTAAAAAAAAACACAAACACAAATTACATCAGGTAAACTAAAACTAAAATTTAATTTTTTTTAAATTTAATTTCGGATGTCTATAGTCTCTCAGTCTACGACTGCTTTTAGAACCAGCGTGTGAATCATATATCTACGATATATTTTTATTTTTTACAGAGATTAGAATGTAGTCCTCGTGGTCTAATGGCTTAGACGTCTTGATTTCGGAGCAGAAGGTTCCATGATCGATTCCAGTAGCGAACTTGCAGAAATTACATTCATTACCAAAAAAAAACGACACACCTAGAAGGAGTTGTCCGATTGTAATGAAATTTCGTATGCAAAGACACTGGGACCGCCCATGCAAATGATTAAACTTTGGTGTCCAATGAATGAATAGCGAGAGCTACAGCGCAATCAGCAGACGTATATAAGAAGCGATTCTCAATCTGATGGTCAAAATTTCTGTTGCATTGCGAGTTAGGATACCTTTCAACGACTGAAAAAATGCCTCGCCGCAGGATTCGAGCTCTTTACGTGCAACTGTCAGAGTTTGAAAGAGGTCGTGTCATTGTATTGAAAGAGGCAGGTTGGGCAAATAGGAGAATCACTCGTCATATGGGTCGAAGTGATGCGGCGATTAGAAGATGCTGGCAGGAATGGGTGGACAATGGCGGATTTCAGCGTCATGAAGGTAGTGGTCATAGGGCCACAACAGAGCGCGAGGATAGAGTGATTGTCAGATCAGCTGTCACAGCGCCTGATTCATCGTTATCAACCATCAGACGTGCGACCCGCACATGAGTGTCCACCATGACCATTCACAGACGGCTGAGAGAGCGACATCTACGCTTGTACCGACCGTTACACTACCTGCCACTCACGTCTGCAAACTGTCGGGCCAGATTACAGTGGTGCTTGGCTCGATCCGGTTGGAATGGTGCTGACTGGGGACATATAGTGTTTAGCGACGAATCCCGCTTCCAACTGTGTCCTGACGATCGTCGCAGTCGTGTCTGGAGACGCCCAGGGCAGCGTGCCGATCCTACTTTCACTATTGCACGCCACACAGGTTATGGTCCATGATAGCCCATGATAGCCGAACTCCTTTGGTCGTCATTAGCGGCACACTTACAGCACAGCGGGACGTCGACGACATTGTGATCTGTTTTGCTACCCATCTTTTTGCAGTACCCTGGCCTTATTTTTCAGCAAGATAATGCCAGACCACATACGGCACGTGCTGCTATGACCTGTCTTGCAACTTGTGAAACACTTCCTTGGCCAGCCAGATCCTCAGATCTCTCTCCAATCGAGCATGTCTGGGATATGATGGGAAGGCGACTGCATCCATCCGGGAATGTGGATGACCTAGAAACAATTGGAGCGTTTTTTTTTTGTTAATGAGTGTATTCCTATTTTCACAAATTACAACAATTGCACCAGACAGACAGAGAAATAAAAGATTTTAGTAAATCTTTTCAGTGGTTTTTGAGTTACAAATAGTATTGTTTGTAAGTTATAAATAGTGATTTTTCAGTATTCTATCTAACAGAATACGTGCTTCTTTCTTTCTTGACTATCTTTTTCGTATTCCTATTGATACTTTTCAGTGGTTTTTGAGTTAGAAATAGTGATGGTTTTTGAGTTACAAATAGTGACTTTTCAGTATTCTATTAATAGAAATAGTTCATCTTATTTTCTTGGCTCTCTTTTTTTATTCCTATTGATACTTTTCAGTGGTTTTTGAGTTAGAAATAGTGACGGTTTTTGAGTTACAAATAGTGATTTTTCAGTATTCTATCTATTACAAATAGTGCTTCTTTCTTTCTTGAAACTCATTTTTTGATTACAATTGATACTTTTCAGTGGTTTTTGAGTTAGAAATAGTGATGGTTTTTAGTTACAAATAGTGATTTTTTTAGTATTCTACCTAATAGAAATAGTGCTTCTGTCTTTCTTGAAAACTCTTTTTTTAATTATAAATAAATAAATACTTCATAATTAACGTAAATTATTTATTACCACAAACTTCTTTAACTACATCATCCTCCTATGCAATATTTCGAATAGCCTGATCGGCCTATTCTTTTTCAAGCTACCTCGGGAAAAGGAACATCCTCCTTCTTCCCAACTCCAAAATAAAATAGAATTAGTTACAGTCAAGAATTTAAACAAACAAAACGTGATAGATGAAATGTAATGCTCAAAGCATTCTTACAAAATAATGTTCAAGTGGTTTTTGAGTTACAAATAGTGATTTTTCAGTATTATCTAATCTATCTAATAGATATAGTGCTTCTTTCTTTCTTGACTCTTTTTTTTATTCAAACATCTCCCATGTACACGTGCTTGCTTTTCAATATCATATAGAAATTGATTAAGTAAGAATATTATATTTAAAATATTCCAACATTTCGGCAATTATAGTTCTAATTATTATTATCGAATTAAAAATAAACAGACGGACAGTGTTATGGAATTTGAAAAAATCCAATAAAAAAAACATATTACTGCTTCTGTGATGATACGGCTAATTTATCCTCACATCATCAGCGGCATAAGTGGAAATTAAAACAAATAAAATTTAGAAACAATTTAGAAAACAGAAACGCAATATGCTAAGAATTTGGTGTTTTTTATTCAGTTATTATGTATTAATCTATTTGTCATAAAATAATCACTTAGTTATATTAGTATTTTCTATAAAGATCTATTTTAAAGTGTTTACAGTTATTTACAAATGATAATAATAATAATAATAATAATAATAATAATAATAAAAATCACAGAGGAACAGCAACTCACTGAACACTTACCCTGCATGTCCTTCCATGAGATTACTCTCGCAGACATACAGACAGCACTAAAACATGCACACAACTGGAAGGCTCCTGGTGCAGACGGAGTACAGAACTTCTGGATCAAGAGGTTCACGTCCCTGCATGGAAAACTAGCGCTTACACTCACTGACATAATCCAACACCCAGAACATATGCCTCGTTTCCTCACACAGGGTGTCACATACCTACAGAGCAAGAACACTGAAACAGCGCAACCTGCAAACTACCGCCCAATCACTTGCCTCCCCACACTTTACAAACTCCTCACCTCCTGCCTCGCAGACAAGATCTACACACACATCGAGACATATAACATTCTTTCCGAACAGCAGAAGGGCTGTCGCAGGAATTCCCAGGGTTGTAAGGAGCAACTCCTTATTGACTCTGTAATCCTGCGCCAAGCACGCGCGAAGAATAGGAGCTTATATATCGCATACATCGATTACAAGAAGGCATTTGATTCTGTCCCTCATTCCTGGCTCCTACACACTCTTCACATCTACAAAATACACCCCAAGATCACGGCATTCTTAGCTGCCACGATGAAGAGTTGGACCACAACATTACACCTACGCACCTCTAACACCTCCATCACTACAGATCCCATTCCCATAAGGAGAGGTATTTTCCAGGGAGACTCCTTGAGTCCTCTTTGGTTCTGCCTCGCCTTGAATCCACTAAGCCATATACTAGATAACACAAAACACGGTTATAGGCTTACCACAGGCACTGTGACACCATATAAAATCACACACTTACTCTACATGGATGACATTAAACTCTATGCCACAAACAATGCACAACTTACTAATTTACTACAAGCCACCACACTGTTCACCAAAGACATTGGGATGGAATTTGGAATTGATAAATGCCGCAAGTTGCACATAATACGTGGGAAGACTTCGAATTTGGAGGGTTTTGAACTGGACCATGGTTTGGCCATCCAATCCATGGAACAGGGAGAGACCTACAAGTACCTGGGCTTCCAGCAAGCGCGCGTCATTGACAATGCAAACATCAAAAATGCACTGAAGAACACATACCTTGCTCGAGTTCACAAAATCCTCAAAACACAACTCAACGCCAGAAATAAAATTAAAGCTATCAACACTTTTGCCGTTCCCACACTAACATATTCGTTCGGTATAATTCCATGGACAAACACCGAACTCGAAGCACTACAACGCGCAACACGCACTACATTCACGAAGCACAACATGCACCACCCCAAGTCCGCTAAGGAAAGGATGACTCTTCCCCGCAAGGAGGGAGGCCGAGGACTCATCAACCTCATCACCCTACACGAAAAACAAGTACATACACTTAGGGAACATTTCCACCAAAGAGCAGATGACTCCTCACTTCACTCAGCCATTGTCAAGGCTGACACACACCTCACACCCCTGAACCTCGAAAACTCTTCTCCAACACTCACCACCCCTGACACCCACGCTCAGCAGCTGCGTGAATCATGGGCTCGTAAGGAACTCCATGGCAGACATCATCACGAACTCAGCCAGCCTCATGTCGACAGGGAAGCGTCGAACAGATGGCTGACGAGTGGTGAGCTGTTTGGGGAGACCGAAGGGTTCATGATCGCAATACAGGACCAAGTCATCTCCACACGCAACTACAAGAAACACATTCTACACGATGCAAACACACATGACGACAAATGCAGGAAATGCCACACTACGCATGAGACGATCGACCACGTAATATCAGGCTGTCCCCTTCTCTCTCAAACAGACTACCTCCACCGACACAATCAGGTAGCATCGATCGTTCATCAACAACTAGCACACAAACATTCACTTATTAAGAGCACGGTCCCGTACTACAAGTACATACCACAAAGCGTATTAGAATCACCCTCATATAAACTATACTGGGACCGCCCCATTCACACAGACAAAACTATACATCACAACAGACCAGACATCACACTTGTTGATAAGGTCAACAAACAGACCTATCTAATTGATATTGCAGTGCCTATCAGCAAGAACATGCAGAAAACTCACGCAGACAAGATCAGTAAATACACTGATCTAGCACACGAGCTCCAGAAGCAGTGGAGGCAGGATCGAGTACGTGTTGTACCCATCGTTCTGTCTGCCACTGGTCTGGTGCCTCACACATTGCACCACAGTCTCAGCACACTAGGACTTCACAAAAACACTTATGCACAACTGCAGAAGGCTGTGGTACTCAACACTACACGCATAGTTAGGAAATTTATGGACACAAGCACACATCCCTAATCATTCTCGCACACGTCTATACACTTGGCAGTATGTGCTTTGGTCCTTGACCCGCCATATTGTTTTTGCTGGGGAAACCCAAGGTTTGAAACATACAAACATAATAATAATAATGGCCTCATGTCGACATGGAAGCGTCGAACAGATGGCTGACAAGTGGCGAGCTGTTTGGGGAGACCGAAGGGTTCATGATCGCGATACAGGACCAAGCCATCCCCACACTCAACTACAGGAAACACATTCTACACGACGCAAACAGACATGACGACAGATGCAGGAAATGCCACACTACGCATGAGGTGATCTACCACATAATATCAGGCTGTCCCCTTCTCTCCCAGACAGATTACCTCCACCGACACAATCAGGTAGCGTCGATTGTTCATCAACAGCTAGCACACAAACACTCACTTATTAAGAACACAGTCCCGTACTACAAGTACATACCACAAAGCGTATTAGAGTCATCCTCACATAAGCTGTACTGGGATCGCCCCATTCACACAGACAAAACCCTACATCACAACAGACCTGTTGATAAGGTCAACAAACAGACATATCTCATTGATATTGCAGTGCCTATCAGCAAGAACATGCAGAAAACTCACGCAGACAAGATCAGTAAATACACCGATCTAGCACATGAGCTCCAGAAGCAGTGGAGGCAGAACCGAGTACGTATTGTACCCATCGTCTTGTCCGCCATTGGTCTGGTACCTCACACTTTGCACCACAGTCTCAGCACACTAGTACTTCACAAAAACACTTATGCACAACTGCAGAAGGCTGTAGTACTCAACACAGCACGTATAGTTAGGAAATTTATAGACACAACCATACATCCCTTTATTATTCTTGCACATGTCTTTACACTTGCCAATATGTGCTTTGGTCCTTGACCCGCCATATTGTTTTTGCTGTGGAAACCCAAGGTTTGAAACATACAAACATAATAATAATAATAATAATAATAATAATAATCATCATCATCAACTTTGAGTTTTGCCTGTTGGCTATATACGTAAATTGTCTTTCACAATATGTTACTATAATTTTAAACATATTTTATTATAGCAATATAAGAATTAAGAAAGCATAAAAGAATTCAATAGATTCTATTAAATTAATAAAAAAAGATAACTGTATTTTTGAGTATATCCGGAAAGGATAATCTAAATAGTCTTCTGTACCACAAAAGTTAAACCATTCTTTATATATTTGATCATTCTTGTTTCATAAGTATCAGTTTCAATTATATCTCAGTTGATAACAGAAATTAGAATAAAAAAAACGATAAAGTTAAGGTACAGAAGAGTTCTTCAAATAATAATATATAAAATGCATTTTTGGCTAAAAGAATAAAACTTCAATTTTTCGGATTATAAAAATTCCAAATATGATAATAATATTTCTCATAAATAATGACCACTCATCAATATATATAATAATAAAACTCTTGTCTTTATATAATTCCTTTATATTATAATTTAATAAATCTTTTTAGGTTGTTATTTACAGATTTCAATGTAAAATTTAATATCATCTTCGTATCTTTGTTGTTCTATGCAGGAAGAAAATTAATTGTAAATGAATTGTAGGCTATTATTGTTTATAAGAAAAATCTTTGTAGACAGAACATGAATTGTAGATTACTATTAATGAGATACACAAATATTCCTAAAATGTCTTCTTTAATGACAACAACTATATTTCATTTTGAAAACTTCTTGAGGTTAAATAACTGAGAACAAGAAATCTCTTTCTTCTTCCTCAACTTAATTCGTTATGATACATTTTAAAAGATGTTGCACAATACAACACGTAGAAACAATATATAAACCGTCTGTTTTACAATGCAGAAAACTCCAATTATTTTATTATTTATCCGATATAAATGAATATTTAACTTATTTACTGACAATTCAATTTCTAAGTTATTTCGACACGTACAAACAATACATAAACCTTAATTCTAATCTTATTATTGCGATAAATGAATATTTAACTAATTTACTTACAACTCAAATTCAATTTGTAGTTTACTCAAACTTACTATTATAAAAATCTTTCTGTATTTTTCATATAATTTTTGAATCATTCAAATGTTAAATCACTGATAGTTAAAAATTTATCTTTATTGCAATATGGAAATTGATTAATTATACAAGATTCTATCATTAATCTTTCTTTTTCTTCTGTTTTAAGATTTCTTCTTTTGGGTCCGGATTATGCTTCAAAACTCTGCAATGATCAGCCCAATCTGATATTATGGTTCGATCATTCTTATAAGACTTTACGTTGTAATACCCGTTCTTTAAGAGTTCTCCCTGTGTTTTTGTAATAGATCTTATCACAATCAAAATTTATTAAATTATTATTTAATAATTATTTTTATTTTCGAGTTATTGCCAATCAGATATATAGAAATTTATTCTTTTAGTCTAAAATACATTTTGTATTTTTTTAATTTCTACCAATACCAATTCATTAGCGACCCATTTGGAACTACAGCGACCAAAATCGGTAGCTATTGCATATACATACAAAATCAAGAAAGTCTAACTCCAATATACTTCTCTTTACTTCAACGATATCTATATTTCTTCCTATTTAAAGGACTTAAATTAATTAATAACGCGGTAGTTATTGCGTTTGTCCTATCCGTCTGTCCGTCCATTTCTGTTCCCCTCTAACAACACCCGAACGGAAGGTTCGAATTGACAGACGGACTTCACCATCATGTTGAGACGCCCAAACATATGTAGGAATGGAGTATTTTCAGGGGTCAGAGCCCCACCACCCCCATGTTCAAGATATTTGGCATTGTTATTTGTTATTGTATCACTTCAACAACTCTTATTTTCAGTAGATTTTCGCTAATAGCTTAAATGTTATGATGAAACAATCCTATTTCAATTGTCAACTACAGCTGAATGGATAAGTTCTCGGTCTCATGTGCTGGATTTTGTCGGTTCAAATCCGTATTGCTTTTGTTTTCTTTCTCAATATCCGCTTGGATTTTGTTTGATTTTTGTTTTTCTTATTTTCCTAGCTATTTTTATCTTTTTCTTAACCATTTTTTTATTTTTCTTTAATGTACTTCTTTTTTTTCAATTATTAATTTTTTTTTTTATTATTATGCGTCGCCCTTAAATTTATGCTTTAGCACAAAATTATATTCACTTGTTTTAAAATGTATACTCCATTTTTGGAGTATATTTAAAATCTTATTACAGCGTAAAGTTTAGGTATTGGTATGAAAAAAGCTTTTTTTTAAGATATTATTATTAAAATTAATAAATTATAGTAACAACAATAATTATAAGGCTCTGTGTCATGCAAAAATTAACGAACATTTATGTTTTGGATTTTCAAAAATCATCTTTTGTTCAAGTAAACAAATATTTCTGTTTGATTTCTAATTTTTAAAATGAAATAACAATTCAAGTCAAAACTTATTAGAATATTCAATGGTAGTAATATCTTCATTTTATCTTACTGCTTCATATTAATGCAAGAATAATGCAATATAACGGTATTATTATATATATTATGTTGCTTTTTAAGTCATCTACATATGAACTAAAATCCGAAACTCCGAAATTTCGTTTATTAGCCTATCCTGGATATTACTACAATATTTAATGGAAAGTCATTTTAGGGAGAGTTGCAGGCCAAGGAACTATTGTATTTTTTTAATTTTGTTAATTTCTGTTTTGGATTTTTTGGGTGGGAAGTCCCGCTCTTGGGAGCAAGAACCGGGAGGGTAACCTCTCGAACTTTTGAGCCTGTCATCGGTGGAGTTTGACTGGCTGATGAGTCCTAAAAAGGGCGAAACTGTCCATCCCAGTCTCTTCACGATGACAGCTCGGGGATGCGAATGTTTTGCTTGTTACGTAATTTTTGCGTGGTCATTGTTTTTCTTGATAAATAAGTTTAATACAAAATCTCGATTGATTTATTTATCATATAACAAAATACTTAAAATGAAGACAGTGCTTTTGTTTCTTTTTTGGGAATTTTGATGTAAAATTTATAGAACCGATCTAGAAATTACAAAAAAAAATTATTAAAATTCTCATAATGGAACTAAATTTTGGGATTTAACTGATCGTTTTGGTTATATGGTAAATGCTATTAAGAGTTCCTCAAATAACATTTCAGTAAAGACGCTTTCTGACTTTAAGAGGAAAAGAAACAGAAAAGTTAAAAAAAAAAAAAAAAACTCTTAGGAAATCCGCTGCTAGGAAACTAACAAAACTAATGATTGTAAGAGTAATTTCCTTTAATAAATTGTAAGTGAATTCCATAAATTGCTGTTTTCTTGTGATTCGCTTTCAACCACTATGGTTCTGGATTCGGTCCAGTCAATCAGGAGTTCTTTTGTGCTCGAGTTGTGCAGTTTGAAATCCAGTACAAAGTAGGGCTTTTTTGGCAAAGTTTCATGTCTTTCGTGAACCTATTTCATGTTTTGTTGAATAACCTTCGTGTAGTGACTGAGTTTGATATATCGCAGCCTATACAGAGAGTTGTTATTCATTTCGAAATGTAATAATAGTCCAAATTAAAAAAAATCTCTTTTGTAAATAAGAAATAACTGGAAACACAATATTCATAATATGAATTTTCGTTTGAATTTTCCCTTTATTTGAAAAGCGCTCTTTTTCTTCGAAGTTTGTTTATAAATCTCAACTGAAATTCTAAAAGTAAAAAAGAAAAGAAATAGAGTTTATCATTAATTTTAAAACAACCCCATTCATTTTTCTCTGGAAAGTCACAATTTTGCATATGTAATGCTGTATCTTTCTGAATTAGAATAAAGGATTATGAATGTTTTTAATTTCGGCATTAATTTATTTTTATTGATACAGTAATAGTTAACATAACAGTCTAACTTTTCCAACTCATGTATCTTGGTACTGATCAAATTGAAGCTATTGGGCTGACATCTGCAGGAAACCAGCAGGGGTGTAATCTAAAGTAACTAAGAAATTTGCGTCTGTTGGTGACAAGTGCACAAAAAGAAAAGCGTAAGAAGGGAAACACTTAATTTTACCTCTTTGAACAGTGCATCGGTGTCATGACACATGCTGCTATCTACTTTTTTTTTATATATGCTGAATATCCTTCCATTTTGAAACGAATTTAACAAGAACAAGCATTTAATATATTTTCAAGATTTCGATAGTGAAAGATAGGCTACTTTTATTTTACCGTTACTTCAATTTGAGCCTCGTTTACAACAAAATACTTTTTAAATTCAATCCATGTTTGTATTTTAAACTGAATACAATGTAGAGTAATCAATAGTTGTTATTCAGCAACTATTTTTATTTGTTGCATGAATCTAAGAGCTGAAAGACCGAATATTAAAAGTAAAAAAATAAAAAAATAAAAATAAAAGTTATTTAAACTGTATCACTATTGACAACGGATATAAGATTGATTTGATATAGAATTTTGAGAGAGAATAATTGAACAGACAAAATACCTTGGTGTGTTTTTCATTTAATTTAGAAACCGAAAATTTTCCAAAAAAATTTCTTCTCAAATTTTTTAATGCACCAAAGTAAATAAGGATTCTCGCACCCCGAGTTATCATTCTGGGAATCTGAGGCAGCTGTTTCAGCCTTGTTAGGCTTCCTCAGTCAGATTTACCCATAATGGTAACTCAAAGTGCGAGACAACAAAGGTGAAACCATCCCGGCACCCCGGAATGGCTCCTTCTACAAAATCAAGCACAATAGTAAAATCACTGTGCACCGCACAGCCTCAAATTCTTGTCCCGCGGTCCGCTGGGCGCAAAAGAATTTAAGTAAGGATTGAGAATCCAAAATAAAATACAAATAAATGTATAAAGGAACTTAATGTGCATTGCAAGAATTTAGAAAACGAAAATCTTCGAAAACATTTTCTTCTCCAATTTTTTAATGCACCAAAGTAAATGGAACTGTAAAGTGATTCATTTTTCGTCATTTGTTGCATTTTTGTATAGAGCATTTGGAATAGCCCTATCTGATATACAGTACACTCCCTCTTAACTAGCCTCGGATCAACCGGCGGTCAGTTTAACCGGCCACCCATCTGCTGCACTGTGACTTCGCTTTAAAAAGAAAAAAAAAACATGCAAACTAAGAAGCAGATTTCTTCAGCAATTGTTTTTTCTTAAATGTACAGTATATACAGTTTACTTTTATTGCTTTATCAAATGTGTGTGTTTGTTTTGTAATTTTATATCTAGAACAAAAGAAAGTTTTGTTTTTGGTTATTGTGATAACTGCTTGTGACAACAAGCATATGAGCATACTCTGTAACTTACTAACGTATTATAAGTACGTAACGTACTATAAGTATATAAATTCTTATTTTGTAATATTACGAAATATTTCTCTCTTTATTGCCCTTTTTCATATAATTACACAGTAGAAGTACTTTCATTCAGTTGAAAGCTAATTTAAATGTATTTTTGAGTTAACCGGTCATTTTGCCAATCGGCCTAGGATCCGATCCCAAGCTGAACGGTTAAGAGAAAGTCTATTGTAGTTCGATGGAAAGCTGATGAAAATTCGCGGTAGTATGGGATATAACACTGATATAATTACCTGACGAGCTATGCCAGACGAGGTGCAAAAGTTTGGTTACTTAACGAAATTATCTACGTTTTTCTTTCAGAAGTATTTGTGGCTTCACAACAAGAATGGTTTAGGTAAGGAATATTATTTTGTTCAAATATTTCATTATCATGCAATCAAAGACTGATGCTCCTTTGACAGAAATTCTGTTCAATCATTAACATCGATGCCAGCAAAAGTTCATTGACATTTAGAATACTTTTCCAATCTACCGGGTGATCCAAAAGTAACTAAAAATATGCAAATGGAAAATTTGCGTAATATTGATAGCAGACTGATGCAGTTTTCGTAGCAATGCTCGCAATGACGCGGAATTTTATGTCAAAACAACGAAACTTTATTGCGTTACATTTTCGACTACCAGATGGCGCTAATTGGTCATATTCATAGCTGGCTGCGGCTATGTAAACAGCACCTCTGCCTGAAAGGTAAAATGTGAAGGTCACAGCGGTGTTGTTTCCTTGTCGTGGTTACTGTACTGTACGCATCGGATTGTTGTCATTTCGTGGCAAAGCCCTCCTAGTGAAACTTTTATCAGATTATCAGAACGCAGAATCTGCCAGTCCGGCAATGCGCTCATGCCGGACCATGCGAGGTATTCGAAGTGACGAAGGACCCATGACTTGTGCACCACTGAGGCAAATAATAACGAAATTTGAAGACACAGGCCCGAACATCCCATTTCATTGTGCACGATGTCAAACACACGGTGGATGAACTATCGGCAGTTTCTCAAATGGGGAATGCAGTGCATGCGAAATTTCACGAAGAACAGGCATATCGTACTGCCCTGTATGGATGTAACTGCGAATCATTCTGAAGAGATATCCCTACAGAATTCAACACTTGCAGGGACTGTTACCTGTCGATTTCATGAAGCGTCAAGAATTTGACCATTGGATTTTCCAGCAGATGGATGCCCACGAAGATTGGCTGTTCAAGATTTGTGGACTGATGAAGCGCATTTCATACTTAATGGCAGTGTCAACAAGCACAACTGCCGCATCTGAGCACAGAAAACCCGTGTGCATTTGTGGAAAAACCCTGCATCAGTCAAAAATTGCAGGCTGGTGTGGTTTCACCGCTGAATTCATTAATGGTCGCTATTGCTTTGAGGAAGTAGTGGGGTCTGAACTTCAAAATGTTACTGACACTGCTGAGCGATATGCAACACTGTTCCGGAGTAGCATTATACCTCACTTGCAAGAGTGGTAAGCACTCCATGCAGTCACATTCAAGATGAAGCATCAACTCACATTGCTATTCCTGTCAAGTGACTGCTACATTCAGAAAGAACAGTTTCTTCAGTCGGTCCTTCCTGCATGAGTGGCCACCAAGACCTCCCGACATCATATCTTGCGATTTTTGGTTGTGGGGTTACTTGAAGTCAAAGGTCATTGAGTACTTTGAAGGATGCCATCCGGCATCATGTGTCTGTAATAACAACAGATATGTTATTGAATACGGTGAACAGTATCGTGTCTCGTCTGACGGGTTGGCTGCTGATTGAAGGGCGCATTATTGAATATCTGTAATCCCGTATTCCGTGGGGAACTGTCCTACCCCACCTGACGAATGACGCAACAATGTAGTGGTCGGAAATGTTACTAATCAAACAATAAAATTTCATTGTATTGACAATAAATCCTGCGTCATTCCGAGAATTTCTGTGAAAACCGCATTTTTCTCCTATTAATACTTCACAAATTATTGCATTTTCAAATTTTTAATTTTTGGTTAGTTTTAGATCACCGGTAGATCAACTAATTTCCACATTTTTCTTCACAGCTTTCATAGAAAAATAATACTTTTTTTATATATGTTCAAACTTAATGTACCAATTAAGCTTAACAAAACTGCTTTATTCAAAAAGAACAGAAGCCAATTAAAAAAAAAAACCCTCAGAAACTGAACGTAATTTTCAGTATAAATTTGGCCTTTAACATCATGACTAATATAAAAGGAATGCAAAATCGTGTTTACTTAGGTAGGTATCATTCTTTTTATCTTTTTCGTTTTGTTTCTTGCTAAATACGATATATGGTTTAACAATTTTTGACTTCTATTTTCGACTACTAACAAATTTTGAATAATGTAATGATATTTAAGATGTGATATTCGGAAAAAAAGTAATTATTTTCCTTGTTAGATATTTGGGAACATTTCGTTTTACTTTGGAAAAAAGTTAAGCTGTAAGCAAAATAAAGTCCAGTATGTTTCTGGTAGTTTAGGATTAGTTTGAATTGAAAAGTAAACCCAGCCATTGTTACTATGCATCTTCTTATTTAACATTGTTTAGAAACGGTTTACGACTTCTTGAAAGGCCTCATGAAAATAACTATTAATTGATCAAATCAAACTTAAGTAATTTGAAATGTTGAATCGTAATATATTTCCATTATATTCTACAGTGATGTAAGGTTTCCGAACTCCACATATGCATTATACAAATGCTTCAAATCAGAATGTTTTAATTGAGATCATTAATTAAGCCGTACACCTGATTAATTGTACTAAAAAACTTTATTTATAAATTAAATTACAAAATTAGACTAGTTTCACTATCGAGAGATAATATTATCAAGTCTTGATGAACCACAGTACACGTAAAATATTATTTCAAGTCAGAATGCTTTAAATTCTGTACTTTTTTTTTGATGGAACTTAAGTTCTGAATTGTGGCAAGTACATTTCTGTTAATTAATATGCAAGTTTACTCTAAAAACTTATTCACAATTTTTTATCTCTAAAAACTTATTCACAAAGAGATAAAAAATACTCACTATATATTCTTTGCTTACCACGGATCTAGTTTAAAACAAAGAAAACTTTTTGTGTTTTTGAAGAGTAGCCAAATCCAGCGTTGATGCCGAAAATAAATAAACAGGATGCTGTGCCAGAAAGTGAGCTCTACTTCTACATTAACAGTTGCAACTATGTAAAGTTTTCATGTAAAAACCAATGTCCAACCATACAAATTTTTTTTTTGAAAAAAGTTTCAATTGTCGAAACAATATTTTCCTTCCCTCATATGAAACTGTATGACATTTCTTTGCTTAACACCTTTCTTTGTGTCAGGGCCCAATTGACTGGAAACTAATTGGTCATAGGCACAGCAATTGTACATCCGTCTGTACGGAAATCCCTATTTTGAATGTCATCTTTTATTTTTAAGGACCCGAATTCTTGTCTTGGTAAATGGCAAAACTGAATCCTAGCATTCCAAAAGATTTACGTCGACTGTAATCCCTCGTTATTCCCAGCTTTTCCGCTTCCAACTCAAATCCAGAAAGTAGTGGCTCCTGATGCAAATGAAGAAGCTAAAACTTCCGGATAGAATCTAAACGTCGTTGAAAAATGAGCCTCTTTTCCGCAATCTCCGTTAAGACTTTTTCGTCTTCCTCCGAGATACGTTGAGTCTTCCGCCTATCTTGGAATAACCAAGGAAAGAGACAGAGTTTTTCTAGCCGGAATAAGAGAGAAAGAAAAAAAAAATACCCCGTCGCTGCCTATCGGTTCAGATTTCAGCTCCGAAAAACAGTATTAAAAATTCAAAGGAAATAGCTCACCGTCTCGATTTGTCAAAATATGCTTTCTTGCAATGAATTATTTTAGCTTTTAGATCACAACGGTTTATAGATCGCTTAAAAAAAATCAAGAGAGGTTTATTATCTTTAAGAAAATAGTAACTAACTAGCGTTTTCCATAGAGACAGTTCCAAAATTTGCATGAATACTATAAATACAGTTTTTGGAAGATAAAAAGAAAAATAGTTTTCTTTTATTTCCTTCTTCTATTCTCTTTTTTGTTTCTTATGTAAGTTATATTTCTTTACACTCAGTAGTTTGAGGCTTCTACGGTATACATAAATTTAATCAATCTTTTTCCTCGGGTGATCTTCCAATTGCAAAAGAAAAATTGTAAAAATATCTTGTATTACTAATAGCACTATATCAAAACATTTCGAAAGGTATTTCCTAAAGTTAAAATAACACAATTCTGTTATTTTAAGATCACCGTTTCTGATGTTGATAAACGAAAAAAAAAAGACAACCAAAAAGAAAGACAATAAATATGATTTGAATGTTTGTTTACTGAAACAAAAATCAAGTGTTAGAGTTTTTTCAAGTTCTGTAAAACATTTTATTAAGCAAGTGAACATAGTGATTTGCTTGAGATATTTATTGTAGATCAACAGAAATACCGATAGTGACAAAATTATTGAGTATATCCTTTAATTTCAATTTATACAAATAGTCAGCAATAATTAAAAGAATTGAAAAATTCTATTATCTGAATGATTTTTTTTTTTTTTATCGAAATATTTTACTTCAGATTTTCGCAAAAAATCGAAATTACAAATTTAATTTATAGAATCAAAGAATAATTAATATTCTTAATATTGTAATAATCTTTGATAGATATGTGTTGAATGTGGGTGGCAGGAAGCCAAGCACCGCGACCAGTAGATCTTTTGTGATAAACCCACAGAAATGAGAACAGATGAGAGAAAGACTAAGAAAGTATGGTGGTAGGCTGCAAGGAAGCGGGAGAACCCCGAGAAAACCTGCCGCGAGCGGATCGTCCACCATCACGAAACCCACATTAGAACCGAATCCGGGACTCAGAGTTGAAAGGCCAGTGTCTTAGCGACAACGCCAACCGCGGGTTCATAACTTTTTATAAGAAAAGGTCGATTATTAGTATAGTTCTATTAACCCCACCATACTAACAATTTAAAGTTTAATAAAGTTCAGACTTTCAAAGAAATAAACTAACTTTATATGTGTCGGACTGACATTTGAGTGTACTTCAATCTTGATTTGATTGTAATTTGATTGTACTTCATTCTTGCTGTGCTTCTCATAATTATCAAAGAAATTAACTATTTATCGAAATCAGATGAACCTACTTAGAGATATTTCGATGAAATTGCCATGATTTCTGAAAAGAACCATATCAAGCAGATAGTTGATAACGTTAGATATTTTTTCAGACCTATTCACTTTTCAGATTGTAGGCCATATTTCATGTTTTCAAAGGTGTAATAATGTTGTTGTTTGTGTAATTGAGTGCGAAAACGCTTTATCAATTCAATTAGCCTAATATCGTTAAGTTAAAGTGGGATTTTTAATTTTTGATATAAATAATAATACAAAGTTGAAGAATTTAAATGACGGTGTATGGATATTATCTCTACAGATAAAAGATGATAAAGAGAAAAATTTATTATATATTTAATAACAGACTCATTTCTGAATTTTCATCAGAAAATAATTTTAGAAATGAAATAATAAAAAAGAATAGTTATAAGATATTCCCCGTAACGAATTTTGATTGATTATGCCTAGGCATATTAATAACTTTGAAAATTTCCAATCTTTTCGGAAAATTTATAATATTCGCAGAATTTTAAATTATAAGCTGAAAAGTGCTGATTTTTTTTTTGATTTTGTTGCAATAACTTTTTTAAGGATGTGCAAATGCAGTTAAAAGCAAACTAAAGACGTAATTTCAATAAAAAAGATCCTAAGTATGAAAACTGGACAGTTGTAAGTTAGAATCTTTAAAATGCTGAAAGCAAACCAAGATCTAAAAACCCGTGTCCAAGAGAAAAGATGAAAAAGTAAATTATAGAAAATGAAAGTGACAAAAATTTGTCCTAGTGTGTCACCAGTAATTTCACTTTCTTTCAATTTTTTTTTTCCTTTTGCGTTTGGCGTGACTTCAGCAGCAGGAAGCCATCAAAAACCAAGAAGTCAAAGGCGTCAGAAAAATAAAGCTTTTAGGAACCAGAAGTTCGAGGAAGTCGTTTTTTTTTCTGTATCAGTAGCATGTCAAAAAAGATATGAAAAAAGAGATGTTGGAAAAAAATTACAATACAAAAATAACTTAAATTTTTTTTCTCAATTTGGATCACAAACTTTGGTAAAATGTAAAGAGTTTTTGTATATGATTACGTATTTTTAAAATTCGAAAAAAAAGGATATTTTGTTTTTAGAATGAATTCATTCATTTATTCGTTAGATTGTAATAATAAATTTTATGAATATACAATCTGCGATCTTTTCAATGTTTGTTTTATAATTTCCTTGTGCCATCTATAAAAAGGATTTCTAAAAATCTAGAAATATTTTCTTTCTTATCTGGAGTGCAATAAATATAATAAAATGTCCAACTATTTTTGACTCACGAACTCTTTTGAACATGCTCTCTTGTTACCGAAAACTCACCTATTCTCAATGAAAAGAAAAAGAAAATGCATGGCCCACATCAGCTAAGCGTAATACTAAGGACAATCCATAGATTGACATCTACTGATGGAGATGCCATTGCAGAATGAAATCGTAAATCTTTACGAACCACCGAAGGGAATTACTGTTCTAAATTAAGCAAAATGTAAAGCTCTACATATTCTAGTAGCGTTATTAATATAGATACAAATAGACTTAGAATTCAAACATTAGCAGACATACAAATCATCAATATTTAATTCTATGCAATTCAAAGCAAATAGGCAGCTCGCTGTCGGATTATTGTCGGGATCTCATAGTTACTATATTGTTAAAACCGAGCATTCTTATTTTGTTTTTATTACGACATTATGCGCAGTTTTGATTAATACTTAAATACCATAGTAATACATTAGAAACTTTGAGTAAAATTTTGACCTGAAATAAAACAAAACAAAAGTGGCACATTTGATAATAATACAATTAACTCAAGAATTACGTAAATCATAGAAACTTTTCAATGTGAAAATTATGCAAATATCTAACTTATCAGAAATATTTACTCGGAAGTTTCTCGGAAGCATATTCAATTTCCATGCATTTTTCAATGTACATATTTTTTTTTGTGGTAAACAATTATTTTTTTTGGTCGACATTTCTGCTATGGTGTTTTTTATTAACAGATCCAAATCCGGTTCCTTAACGAACCTTTAACTAGTGAATACAAAATACAATTAGCAAGCTATTTTATGTCATTTCAAATAATTATTGCACATATATCAATGTAACATTTTTCCAGGATATCTTTTCGGAATTGCAAATACAAACCTTGAACCGTCCTCCCATCACCGAAAATATTGGTAGGAATTTTTTTTCAAAGTTATAATTCGAGATTATTTCTAAATTTAATTAGTCGGGCAGATACGATAAAATAAGGCAAACACCAACCTTATTTCAACTAACTCCTAAATAATATAGGAAAATTTACATGTGTACTTATTTTTTAATAAGTTTTTCGTTACTTTTTAAATAGTAAGGAAAAGTTTAAATTGATAAAAACTTAATTGAGAAATATATTACAGAAAGAACTGAAATATATTACAGAAAGAACTGAAAAAAATTACAAAAACGATATCAAATCTAGAAAACTAAGTCTAGTCTTTAGATTCGAGTTAACGAAAAAGAACTGACGAACACACATAAGGGAAATAATGAAAGTATTCACTAGAATTTTATTTTTGCTTTATTTATTTTAATGATGCATAAGTGTAGCGCAGTTTGAACCAAATTACATTTTGGATTTTAATCTACGGAAAAAAAAATATATATGAAAATACTACTGGAGCGGAATAAGTAATGAAGGTGGAGACCTTCTGAAAAGTCAAGTGTACAGGTTGGAAATCATGTACGGAGGGTTGAATCAGTTAAAATGACACAAATTGAAATGATTGCAGTACTAGGACAATCTTTTCCTCCACCATCTGTTGTGTTCAATGTGACGTCTCTTGTTCCAAACAATAGCTCGACACCGTAATTTGCACTGTAAAAGGCTGCGGTTTAATTGCTCTTAAGGTATTGCATCCCACGCCAGTACACACACACTCTCCAAATGTATTCCACTGTTGTAGGTCGACGGTTTCAGTAATCCAAAGGCGCATTAATCCATTCGTGAGGCGTCGGGGGGACTTAACAGGAACCCAGCTGAAGCGTATTACATTTCTTCCAGTGTCTCCTTGCTCATGTGCTCTTTGTTCGTAAAAAGCCATTGATGTTTTTGTGGCTGGACGCCTTGTCCTTGTCGAGATGGACCTTTCCGATGTCGTTTCCGTAGAGTCTAAGAAGGTCTTCTTCAGCTATATGTCGCTCTGTCAGCTTGTGATCTCGTGCTTTGCGCCGCCTTTCCATTTGCTGGTTTTCTGGAATGATACGGACTCTGATTCCATTTAATGTTCCCAATTTCATAGCCATCGCACGTTGCTTAGGTGGATGTTTCCTTGAGAACCACTTCCTTCATACGTCATACATTGGCTGATGAAGAGATGGATGCGAACGACGTTTCAGTCTACGACAGCGTTTTCCTACATATCACCAGGTCAACATTTCGTTTACTAATTATAAGTCCCTGTTCTTTACATCTTTTTACGAAGACGGAATAAGATAATCCATTCGGAAAGTCCATTCACAGTATGTAGCCTTACCAATAAAAATTGTTACAATATAACGATTAATGACTGCACGCATCTATTCGACCACGTGACGCTCATGCTGCGGCCGCTGACCCGTGCCACACATTCAATTCAATTTGTGCCATCTTAAATTATTCAAGCGTCCGTATAATAATTTAATTATTACAACTATTCAAGAATATTTTGCCTGGTAGAAAAAAACTATTTTCACTATTTTAATGAATTTCTAATATTTTAAAACTCTGAAAAATGTTTAGAAAAATTCCGAGGAAAATATTGAAAAACTTCAAAATTTTTGATCTCATAAAAAAAATTTGTAAAAAAGGCTTTGTAAAATTATTGCACCATTACATTATCCTAGATAATATTTTCTTTCGTTTGCATTGGTTATGACTAAATAAAAATATAATACTATGGTATATTAGCAATATTTAAAGGAGTGAACTTTCTATTTGATGAGTTTTAATTAATCTCTGTTGTAAACAAACACCCAACATGGAATGCTCTCTTGATACGTAAGCAAAGAAAATAGGGATATAATTGAGTAGTGGAAATTAGTGCAGAAAATGCACAAAACAGTATTGAGGATTGCAAATTATATAGACTTTTCTTTTAAATATCGACATCTTATTCGAGCAATCAAATGTTTTTCCTTACAAAAATAAAAATAAAATTACAAGTAACTTGCAAACATTCATTATATTTATGTACTATGTTTTGTCTGTCTCTCATTGAGATAAACTTCATTTTATTTATGTTACAAGGTTTATCTTAATGAGAGAAAGTCAACATTTACTTAATTATCACTATTGTTTACAAGACTTCAATATCCATAAATGGAAATAATTTAAAAATTCTATTCTAATTTTGAAGAAAAATTTATATTCTTGTAATTTTATAGAAGTTTCTCATTATTCCTTTATTTTTTTGAATTTAAGTTATTTAACTTACTTATATGGAAAAAAAATCGGAAACACCTATCGTGCACCAATTTAAACAAAAACAGTTTCTAGATTTATGCTCTAATTTTTTCATTGATGATGAATCTGAAACGGCTGTTTCACCATTATTATGGATCTTCCACCAAAATTACCCCTCATTACCAAATTAAGAAGCATTAAAGGTTATGGAATCTACAACCGCTTCCGACAGTGGGTTTCAACATAAAACAAACAAGAACAAAATTGCCTGTAAATCATAGGATTCCAAGTATCATTCTCAGAAAATGGCTTGTTTTTATTACAAAGAGAGTGCCACAAAAAATATGAATAATCACAATGTGATTTTGATTAATATACCTTTGTGACAACATATAAATTTGTTGATACATTATGTCTTTAAACCTTTGCTATATTCTTCTACCTTTTTTTGTTTGTTAAATAGATTCTAATCTATTTATTCTGGCTTGAAAAAGGGAAGATGAACACTTCCCGAAAATTTGCTTTTAATATTTAAATAAATATTTTTAAATACTAGTGTGATGAGTTGCGGAGTTTATTTATAAATAATAAAAGTGGTTTATCGTCCAGAATAATTGGATGGAAAAAAATCGTGAAACTCCCATTATGCACCAATATAAAGAAAAACCTGTTCATGTACTAATTTTGTCATTGACGAGGAATCTGAAACAGCTGTTTTATTGGAAATATAATATTATACATCAATTATTATATTTTAAATCTTCAGCACCATTATTATAGATCTTCAGCCATCTTTACCCCTCAGTGACAAAATCAGAAGCTTGAAATGTTATGGAATCCACAACCCGGCAATGGGTTCCAACAAAAACAAACAGGAAAAATAAATTGCCTGTATCTCACACGATTTCAAGGAAAGACCCTCAAACCTTCAGATTTCTGATTTCCGATAAATGACAATATTAGAGCAGAAATATAGTTATGTTTATATTGACGCATGATGGTAGTCTCTCGATTTTTTTACCATCCAATTGTTCTGACTTTTAACAACTTTTATTACCTTACTTGGCTTTACTTAGTAGCATCTGCTTGACTCATTAGCCAATCTCGTTTTGTTGTTCAACTACAGTCTTTTATTAACCAGATTATATCTTTTCGTTATTTTATTGGAAGACCCTACATTATGTTCTCCATATTTGTCTCTTGGTTAACAAAGTCATAACTCATCGATTCAAATACTATTGAGGTATCTCACAATAGAGATATTAAGTTGAGTTACTTACTGGGACACTGCAAGAACCTGCGAATAAAGGAGGTGAAATTCAATGCTTCTCGTGATATTCAATGACAATGGTTCTGGAGTCATGTATTCAGTGGTGAATGATTCGTAGATGTTTCGTGAAGATATCATCATTGGTAAACGCGTATCTTAAACTTGCACATAATGGCGACAATTTGTCTCCAAGTATCAAGTCTTATCCGCAACATTCACCATAGTATATTTTGATCTAGTTAGAACTAGAAGTCATCGAGAGACGTTTTAATAGAATACCTCCATGCCGCACTGATATTTAGATATATTACAAAAATTATGGAGCTCAACATAAAAATGACATTATTTTTTTTTAAAAGAAATAAATCGCATAACAGAAAAGGAAACTGCTGACCACCTTTTTTATAATTTTCTCAAACTTGGCATTCACTTACTATAACAATCCAATGAACAGAGTAGGAGCATGATACGTAGCATTTGCTATTGACAGTAAAAAGGAAAATGAGATGGTTTACTGCAACAGAAAAATGAAACAAACATTAAATTAATACAGTTGAGTCAAACATCTCGAGGAAGGATCATTAGCTTATTGTTTAGTAAGGACAACAAGATTCAACTAATGATAAAACAAGCAAAAGATAAAAAGAAATATCTAGAAAAAAATAGACCAAAGAAAACCCTACAAGAGGTTTTCAAAAAATATCCATTTTTCATAAAATAAAATCCTAAAATCTCGTAATTGAATTTCTGATATCTGAAATTTAATGTATTTAATGATGCCAAGAATTATCTTTTTTCTTTAATTTGTGCAGAAAAATTTTTATAGGCAGAAATGAATGCGGATAAAAAGAAAAAGTCAAGATTCGAAGTCGAAGTTGAAACTTTCAAATAAAATCTTCATTAAAGTTGAAAAATTTATATGAAAGGATTTTGTCGTCGAATTTGGGGTTGGAATACTTCACTTATTGACTATTCATTTTTAAAGAAGGGCGGCTTCTTAGGAACTACTGTGCAAAAGTACGGTCAAAAGGCAGCAAAAGCAGGGCATTGAAGTTTAAATGCCTGCTTTCATGTTGCCATGCCAACTATAACCGGATCACGCCGGTCCAACTTAGATGTTCGAAATCTCCCCAACTTCACTTTTATGTTGATTGAATATCGCAGCAAAGAGAAATATCTTTAGATGGACTTTCTAAGATCATACAATTGAGAATATATATTAATAATTTTTAATTAATTAAGCTACGTAATTTCTAGATTGTAAGATAAATTATGATAATAATAATAATAATAATAATAATAATAATAATAATAATAATAAT
>JAFIDM010002131.1:40795984-40909261 GCA_023159025.1 Thereuonema tuberculata | reverse complement strand
AATAATAATAATAATAATAATAATAATAATAATAATAATAATAATAAAATGGAAAATTTTATATAAGAAGTTGATCAAAGAACCACTGCCATATTATAAATATATCCCAGATGTTGTAAATTGTAATTATAGCTAAAAGAATTCTTGTCAACAGTCCAGATATCATGTTCGCCGATTAAAAAACAAACAAACTATTATTTCAGTACAGCATACAATAAATCATTAAAATATTATGCAGAGGAAATAAGGAAACGTTGACTACTGCATTGGAAATAAAAGAACAGAGAAATTAGAGGAAGGTTTATTGTTCTTATTATAATTTCCGCTATGGGTGAAATTCCAAGTTGATTACAGACCTACATCATCTTCTCCCTCTTAGTCCTTTTTATATCCTTTCCTGGCTATAGTCATCCCTCCGCCCCTGTGAGAATATTGGTCTAATCTTCCATATTGACCAGGTGACTGGGGAGATACATTTTATAACTACTGCCAGATGTTTAGGAGTAGATACTGAGGGAGTTTTCCAGGCCTTCCTCAGGAAACATTATGGAATTGCTTCAAATCGGAAGAGAAAGTGAAGAAGAGACTGACAAACGCAGAAAAGGAAATGAAATAAACATCCATGCTGCACTGGGAGTCGAACCCAGATTCCGACGCATCAGCCTCTTGGAAGGCCGCGGCCTAGACCACAAGACTATGTCGGAACTGCATAGGCCTATATAATAATGTCTACGTTGGATATCGGAAATTATATTATTCAGGCTATGTGTTTGTCAGAATCATACAAACCTTAATATTGTACAGATAAATTTTGAATAATTATGCTATTTCGCAGTCGTACTTTGATTTGATGAGTTCCCAGAATGTAGATATAATAATAATAAGAAGAAGAAATGCAATTTAGATGATGACAATTCTATCCTAGAAACTTTGAATGAAAAGCAGGATTTTTTTCATTTTTTGGAGCGAAGATCATAAATCTATCAATTTTTAATGTTTTAATAATTTCTGGGAGAGATATTTTGCATAATGGCCAAGTATTGTCGTGCAAAATGAAAACTTCTCTCGCAAAGACATATGTAGAACCAATACATTCTTTTTTTCAAAATTACTTCTGATGTAACAAATTTTATTAATTTTGTAGACTTCTAGTGCGAAAAAGAAATTAGTAAATGTGGCTTCAGTCTATGCAGAGTAAGTATTATATAAGTTACTCCATGTTATTTGGTTATGAAGAAGATTCATTTAGCTGAAAGTCAATCTGTTATAAATAGTAATAATATTAAAATTTTAATTCATTCAGTTTCAAATTTCTAATAAAAACGTAACATACTTATGTAAATATAAGTTCAGATATACTTAAGAGAATGGTTTCATGGTGACAGTACTAAAATAGAAGAGTTAGAGAGAGTAAAGAGCAATTGAAGTAGTAAATGGTCATTTCATTACTGTTCTCTGATTTAGTTTTCTGTTTCTTTTTATCTCTGAGACCAGTGTATTAGTAATAATAGATTTAGTTCTTCTGCTTATCTGAAAATTACGGTTCATATATATGTTTGAAATCATCAAGCTTGTACTGAAAACATTCAAAGCCTTTCGAAGAATGCAGACTGTATTACATAAAAGAGTAAATTTTATGCTTAAATTTTAAAGTAAATAAAACATATCTTTGTACTTACTTTTTCATTTTGAGCATTTCTTTCTGACTAAAATGTTACGAAAACAATGTTTTTACACATAAGTAATGATGAAGATTTTATTTTAATAATTTTAAATTTTACAATGTTATCACAACTTCGGTTTCTTCATTTGCATCATTTAATCTGCATTTTGTGCATTTTTATATGATGAATAAAATGTTGAATTTTATTCCTGCAAAAGAAATTTAAAAATGAAGAAAATACAGATTAAATGATGCAAATGAACCAATATAATAAATAGACATCATTAGTGAACAATGTACTTGGGGGCAGTAAGATGTTAAATATTTTATAAATATTATTTAAACAAGCTAAAGTTGATGCGTGCTATATTGATGCTATGTTGGCTGGCTTTATCTTGGCTCTAATAAAAGCATTCCAGAGTTCAGAAGCCTTAAATTCCGAACCACTGCATTTGTAGAGATTTGTCAGTTTGTGGATCTTATCTCAAAATAAATAAATCTCATTATGTCTCTTAATTATTTAACGAAGATAAAATAAATACTTTCAGTATCATTGAAGAATTGTTTGTCTATATTTTG
Source organism: Thereuonema tuberculata (assembly GCA_023159025.1). Classification (NCBI taxonomy): domain Eukaryota; kingdom Metazoa; phylum Arthropoda; class Chilopoda; order Scutigeromorpha; family Scutigeridae; genus Thereuonema; species Thereuonema tuberculata. The sequence goes on along the minus strand of JAFIDM010002131.1, from coordinate 40,907,019 downwards.
AAGAGGAAATTCATTATTGCTGTTCCTGTAAGTATAACAGTCTAGTAGTATAACAGTCTAGTAGTTAGGGTAGTTGAAAGTACATGAAACATATCCACCAAACTTAATAAAATGGGCTTCAACTTAGTTCAAAGTAATGCTAAAAGAAATGAGTAATTAAGCCTAATCAAAAATGATATCATAAACAAATTAAATTTTTCTCAGTTAAGCAATCAAGAAAAATGAAATCGCTTGAAAAACATCTACAATTCAAAGATTATTCTTTCATTTTCACTCAAGAATAAATTTAAGCACTCACCGGAGATGAATGGATGATTCAGATTTTCAGAATCATTTATGATTAATGAGTTATGGTTATTTAAACTTTCACAGATGAATGCTACAATGAATACTAGAAATTTATCTCAAACCACACTGAAGTTGACTTTTAAATATCTTTCATTCTCGTTTTCTTGCTTAAAATTGGGCTCACTGAGCTGCATGAATTGCATTTACATCTTTTCTCACTTTTACTTTTGCAAAGCATTAGTTTTCACACTTCTTAGGTCGCTTTAAAGCTTTCACAGTTATTCTTTGAAATAATTTCAGAGAAACGGGCAAGGGAAAAGGCTCATATCTGACCACAAGTTACAAAACACTATGCTATAGATTTTACCAGTCTAATTTCAATTATAAACCATATTTTTCTTACGATTATATTTACCACCTAAATTTGCTGAAATCAAACTTTACTTATTAATTTACGTTGTTTTTTTGCAATTTTTAGGGAGATATTTTTCGGATATGAACTTTGTTATTCTACTTTGCTCTGAAAGCTTTATTGATACATTTGTTCGAAATCAATACATGAATCTCTTGCCAGGTTGAAGAAAGCAAAATTATTAATGTTAATTTGGCTTCCTTTCAAGAGTTTTATGGCTACAAATAAAGGAATCTCGAATTTTATAGCTTAGTTTCAAAAATAATCCCGAAGGAATGTTGACACAAAAGGGAAAGGCTTTAAATTGAAAATCGAGAAAACTAAATCGTATATTTTTTTTTCTAATAACTCTTCTCGAAATTGTTAATAAGTAAAAACGAATCTTGTCATTTATCCGTTTTTTTCATTTAAGGAGCATTTCATTATTAAGAAGTATAAATACATTTGTATTTCTTCTGCAGCAATTTTATATTTTAATCAAAAACAAATGCTCAAAAAGAAAAATTATAACGATAAGTTTTATTCATTTGAAATTCTACTCTGATATGTTCATGGTTTTTTACAAGTTATTGATAATCGCAGTAACTTTAAGACAAAGTGTATTTTATTAAAACTTGTAGTAAAAAAAAATCTACTTTTTTATCATTTTTCATTGTTGTCTTTTTTTTGAAGTCATGAAAACGACACAAACGAAAATATCATAATCCGCCGAATTCAAACATTAAAATTTTCACAATTCTTAAAAAAAAAAAAAGAAAACATATACCAATTATTTAGTTAAGTTGTCCAAAGCCGATTAATTTTATTATATTATATAATAGTGCCGTGCCGGCGTGATCTAGTCGATTAGACGGTGGTCTCCCAGAAGGCTGAAACGTCGGCACCGGGGTTCGAATCTCGGCATCGGCTTGGACGTTTAGTTTTTTTTTCTGTGTTTCTCTTCCGGTTTCTATGGCATTGAAGAAAGTAAAATTTGTCAGAATTGCAAATGGAAAAAACAATTACCTTCAGAATTTCCGAACATTGAAAAGTTAGTGCGATATATCCGCAATGGATGAAAGCACACATGGGGTTCGACCGTGGCCCTACAGAAAAAAAAAATATATATATAACTTATATATATATATGATAGTATGCGAGAAAACTAATACAGTAGAACCTCATTATAACGGATCCTATTATAACGGACGTCGCTTATAACGGACAGTTTTAAAAAATAAAGGATGCCGAGTTACGTGGTCCCTAGTTGGCCAAAATCGATAAAAGGAAGGAAAGGATGCTTATTTTTATCTGACGAGTTTTACATTTCCAACTATATGTGTTTGAAAATGTGTTTGCATATTATGAACGCTTACGGCACCTGCATCAGTTATTAAATGAAGAAATAAGAAGCAAACAAACCCAGCAGAAAATAAATTATTTTTTCAAACCAATGAATATAAGCAATCAACATGAACTTCTTATTCTAAAGATTAATGCAGTGTATAGGTACACATCTTTTTCAATTCAACCTACTATGTTGAAGGCTGTTTTTTATTTGATATATAATAATATATATTGGCTAGCGCATGGTAGTTGGCCAATTCACGTATAAAAAAAAAAACACTTTTTAGCTAACTATTGTACTTTCATTGATGTACACCTTGCTGCATTACACCCCTATAAGAATTATTTGTTATAAACCGGACTTTCATTAAAACGGACAACCTTCAGCCCCTATTAGTCCGTTGTAATGAGTTTCTATTGCAATACGGAAAACTGTTTCTTTTTTATTCATTTCTTGAGATTTTTTTTTTGCCATCTTCTTGAGGTAATTTAGCGACAAATAACCACTTGGAGATATTCAAATATCAAAGTTAGATTGTCTCTAATCTTTAAATATATATACCAAGTTTCAAGAAGATCCATCCAGCGGTTCAGAAGAGTGATATCTACACAAGTAAACATAAGCAAATACATGGACTCACCAGACATAGATTGATTGATTTTAAAAGCCTCGCTTTCTTAAGATAGTGGCTAAAATCATAGAATAAAAACTCAATAAAACAATTTAAAGGCTAGAATTATCAATGAGATTGCTTGCAAAGAAAGAAAGAAATTAATTGAAATATTTTTATAATTAGAAAGCAGAATGTTGAATTTATTGATATTTATAAATATAATATCTGAAATCCTCATAGCTCAAATGCGTAAATAGTAAATTAACACTAAGAAATCTAAATAATAATTTGTGCTGGAAATTTTGAAAAACTTGTTTGTAAAACCTCTTGTTCTTCTTCAGCGAACAAAAAGAAAGTTAGAAATCAAACCACGTGAATCAATTTTTAAGTCTAAATTTGAACTATCTGTCTTTCTTCTCATTCAGAAAACCTTTTATCTTCAAAGTATGAATGTTGAACCGATATTTAGGGTCTCTAATATATAGATTCATATTGATTTTGAAACTGATTGGATTCATAGATTATCTGTATTGAGATTCACATTAGAGGATGAACAGCTTAGATTAGTCAAAACTATTTATCATGGAAAGTGGAAATTTAATGGAAAGTTTGCGGCTATCCAATTTTAGCTCGTATTGATTTTGTAACAGGATGGGTGGGATTCAAAAATTGAAAATGCTAATTGTAATTTTCTTATTAACGTTCATAAAATTATCGACATGTTAAATTGCATTATGTAAATGGAGGGAGACTTAAATTAAACGTTTCAACTGCTGCCAATTTTTACCAATTGTGCAAAAATTGAAAACGAAACAAGAAACTTTACTTGATAAAAAATTAATGAAATTAATGAAATGAAATGAAAGAATTAACGAATTCTGCTTCTATAATTAGAAAGCAGAACGTTGAACTTATTGATATTTATAAATGTAATATCTGAAATTCTCGTAGCCAAAATGCTTAAATAGTAAATTACTAGTAAATTATTAAAGTAAAATAATAATTATTAAAAGTATTTAGTTAAAACGATTTTAAATTAAAAAAGTTGTTAATAAAACTTATATTATATAAACTAAGTTTATGATTATATTACTTAATTCATATTATTAATAATTAAATAATTGCTAATTAACACATAATGTTAAAACTTATTTTGCAAGCTATTTTCTTAAGAACGTGGAGCTCATTCAGTCTGTTCATGTGTACATGTCGCTACCCAACCTAAAAAAATACCAACGTCTGATCCGACGAATGGTACTTGGCCTCCATATTTCAGGATAAGAAACGATGTTACCTTTAATATTTGATTGTTTATCTGTTTTTATTGTGAAATTTGAATTGACAAATCTTAATTGGGAATGATTTAGAACCGAAAAAATTATATCTAACAATTGATATTAATCTTTTTAGTAATTCATTAAATTTCTTCGGTAAGGAAGATGGAACAAGTAAGGAATATGGATTTAACTTTTATTTCGATGAAAATAGGAAATATCGATAATTGGTATTAGACAGATGTTACAATTTAAAAGTAAGGTTTTTCCATTTGTGTAATTTTGTATCGAGCAAAAAGAAACAGAGAAACAATAACAATAATAAAAGAAATAATTACGGAAAGTAGGATTTATGATTTTGTAATAACTTAATTTTTATTAAAAGTATTTACCAATTATGAGCCTTTAAGGTCAAATAAGTAATGTTTGTTGAGAGCTGGAACCTTCTAACCGTTTAACTGTCTAAAATATTAGTTTTACCGGAAGCGAAAAAAAAATGCTAGAAAGGAATTTAAAGAATTTTTCAAGCTTTTCACAAAGAGTATTATCGGAGCCCTAACACGAATTCCTGTGCTTTTATATGCTGAGAAGCGCTGGAGTTATTCATAATGATTAGCACATACTTCTTACACAACATACAAGGTGATTCAAATTAAAGTATCCCTATGGAGAGCACTCTGGAGAGAGTAGTAGTGGGCGAAACAACGCGATCTAAGATTTTTCATGAAATCAATTCTTTTCCCGCAGTGCACAGAAAGTTACTCCAAAAATCACTATGCCCACTTCTACTCGATGATGCATGTACATACTTCATGAATGCTCATGATATTGATTAGTTATCTCATCGATATTCACAGAATTTAGTCACGGAACGAATAGTTGTGTTTCATTGCAACAAAACAACGTATTAGTACTTCATACTCCCGAATTAAGCGTCCCATTATTACCCTTGATTAGTTATTCCGTTCAATTCATCATTCATAAATAGATGATTATGATTAAACTTTGGATCTCGTTCTATCACCAAAAAGTTGTTTCCTCACGAATCTTATTTTATTTGGTCACGGATGACGGAATTAGGAGAAAATATAGACAAAAAATCACATGTGATAATAGTGCACATTTACAGAGAGACGGTATACTATATACTTTATATATATATTTTCCTATAGGGAATGTTCTACTTAGTTTATCTTTTTCAGAATGAATTAGTAGTACTCTGAATGCTAGAAAGCTTCTATAACTTACCATTATTGCTGGTGGGGATATCGCTTGATAAAGACTTTCCGATGTGTTCGTGTTGGATAATACTCCTTCGAAGATTCGAGAATGAATTAAGATTGATTCGATAAAAGAAAACCAATTTTACCATGACCACCATGACCTGATCACCATTCCATTGGACATATCAGAGATAACCTCTAACCGGTCATTGATCTCCAACCTCGATAAATGCAAATGTACGGAAAACAATTCGGATAATATGATTTTTCATATCTGTTAAGAAATTTATTTCTCTTTTAAAAATCCATACCAAGAGAGAAACCTTCTCGCCTGCATGAGAGATTAGCATGCCTCTTTTAATCATCTAACTGAACAATATATGCTACTACAATGTATTGTCGTAAAAAATAATTACAATAAAAATTATTAAATCCAAAATCAATTTCTGTATCAGTCTTTCGTCTGAATCAGTAACGAAATATGGTACCCCAAAGCCATCGGTGCTCAGGAATTCGAATAGCGTGGAGTGTATGATAGTCTCCGCCTTTCAACTAAAGAAGAAGGAAGGTCCCATCTCCGGAGAAGAAATGTTGCAAAGAAAACGATGGCTCTCCAATAAAGCCATTTTGGGGCAATGGTTAGAAATCCCATCAATCCCTCGTCCGCAAAGCAATGCTTTTAGGGTTTCTTCTTTCTCGTTCCACTGATATTAGTCCCATTATCAGAAGCGGTAGAGAACCAAACAAACATAATATCAGTATGTGAAATCTCACCAAATAAGATGATAAACAGGCACTACTGAAAGTTAAAGTAAATGTCGAAGGATACATTGTATGCTTTAATTCTTATAATATGAGAAATTAAACTTAATCCATAGAATAATCTAAGTGTTGCAACCACTGCACATTTTTATTTTTGCTTTAAAGCAAAAACCGAGTTTTTCCAATATTAAACAGTTCTTTTATACATTAAAAACAAGATGTTATCTTTTGTTGTAGTATAATGTAATGTAGTATAATGTCTTTATTTTTTTTTTCATTTTAATTGCTTTAATAAATTTTGCAAAATCCAAAAGCAAATGAATTGGCAAGAATTTTGAAACAGGATATGTACTTGTGAACCACTACTATAACTTTCAGGACGAGGGAAAACATATTTCTTATCTTCTCGACTAATTCTATTTTTCATATATTGCAAAAGATATTGCTTCGATTTTCCAGCCATAGAGAAACATTTCGAAATCTTAGAGGGATCTGCGTGAAAGAGAATTTCGAAAAGATGACGCTGTTGTTGCAAAGTCATCAAATCCTTGTTGAATCTTGCCTGGATTTGCAGTTGTAATATTACGATATTTGGATGAAAACCTTATGTTATGAAAACGAAAACAGCTTTACAATCTCTAAATCTTCAGAACAACCGAAGTTCTGCTTTAGTTTCTTTTATTCAAGACTCATTGATTCCTTTACAATTCGATGTCCTTATACATTTTTATTTTCAATAAAAAAGAAGGAGAAACAAAGTTTGACACCTTCTTTTTTAAGTTTTGACAGCAAGCAGAGTTTTTCGGTGTTTTGACATAAAACATTAAGAGAAAACAGCCAACTTTTTCTGAAAATATAAAAAATAAGTTTTTGGAAAGATCTTTATTCAATCGAAAGAAATAAGTTGAGGCAGTCTTTAGAATTTCGAAGTCATTGTGGGTTCACTACGAATCAGAGTTTCCTGGAAGTTTTGGACAGATTTCAGTGATTTGGAATGTCTTTTACGCTTTCCGGTTGGCCTGTATCTCTTTTTTTCTTTTTGAATGTTGGAAATGGTTCCCTTTTCTTAACGTTTTTCTTTCTTCGGCGTTTCTTCTCTGTTTGATCCCAGGAGGAATGTCCCGTGTTTGGAGATACGGAAGGTTTCAGATTTTTATCAGATTTCTTTTTAAGGGAAAAAGAAACGGAACAACAAATAAAAATTCTTTTGGAAAAAAAATGATACAAATCGAACACAAAGTTACATCTTCCAAAAATAATTATATAAAAAGACATATTGCCAAACTCGATTTAAGAGCTTTGATTTAAGTGATAAATTTTGTATAGCTGCCAAATCTAAAATACTCCAATATAGCATATATTTTGAAATTTAGATTTTAAAATTTAAAGAGCTGTAATTGATCTCTCAGAACTGTTAGTGAAGATATTAAAAACATTTATACAAAAGTTTTTGATATTTAAATTATCTAATTGGATAATTTCTTATTTAGAGTTCTGTGCATTGTGTAACGAAATTTGATAAAAACAAAATATATAATGTTGTTCAATTTGTTTATACAAATGCAGTAAACTCACGATTATCCGCGGGCGGATTATCCGCGGACCTCTCCTGTTTCCATTTTTTACTGAACAATAAATTACGGAACACATTTTTGTACACATTGAGAAAGAATGCATGAGACACGATCGCCAGTGCAGCATCCACATTTAGCGACGTCGAAGTAGGGGGTTTTCGTGTTTCGATACGAAAGAAAAAGACAACCGATTTTTTTTTTTTGTAAAAAGTAAAAAAAATAAAGTAAAATAATTGTTTATAATGTATGTACTGCCATTTTAATGTAAATAAAACATGTTAAAAGCATTTTTATGTTGATTTTCGTCCTTTTTCGTCCTTTTTCGAATTATCCGCGGAATTCGCTTATCCGAGGTTACCGCGCCACTCAATTCCGCGGATATTCGGGAGCTCGCTGCATTCAAATTTGTAAAATTCATTCTCAATTTGAAAGAGAAAATAATTACCCCGTTCTTTTTTAGTTATTTTTAGTTTTTTAGGAAGATGCTCAAAGTGACACACTTCTTTTGTTCTCCACAATAGTGGTATTGCCAGAGCATAGACTGTCGCAAACGTTCAAAAATGCCGAATGTAGATGGAGGTTGTGCTGGATTCGACAATTCGTTAACGTAGTCCATCGACTATATTGACAGGTGTGGCATACATGAGACTCTTTATATGGCTTCAACAGAAAAAGTCAATCAGATTAATATCCGGCGATCTTGCAGGCCATGAGACGCGTTCCGTCGGATAGTACCGCTCCATTATCTGTTCAAATGTTGACTCGTTGATGACTGCGCTTTGATTAACTGTACCTGCAGTAAACTGCAGACATTCACACATCAACCGACAATCACGCTCTCCTTCTCATGGCAACAGTCACAACACTGATATCAGTGCAATACTGGACACACATTACTTAATGAAAACTATTTGTTTTCGTATTCTCTATCTACCATATTCTTCTGTATAACGTAAGTTCAGAAACAGCATATATTATATCTGGAAAATGCGAAATCTGAAAATAAATGATACTTCTTCTTTATTTTAATTCAGAAAAAAAAGAAAGAAATTACATTTTGATTTCTATATAATGCGTTTTCTACTTTTCTTATAAAAAATTAGGATGTGCTGTTTTTCTTTAGAATCTACAAAAAGTATTGTGGGGTGTTTTTAACTGGTAAAAATCGTAGTGTCTAAATAAGTAGAGACTGGAGCTGCGTCTGGACTGAACTAGCAAGAACTAACAACAACTGTTTATTTACAGGTTACATGTGTTTAAACAGCCTATGTACAAGTCTTTTGATTGGTTGTGGCGTTTACAAATCGATTGGGGGATTTAAATGTCATGTGATCACAACGGGTTTTTAAACCGTTGTGATTTAAATAAAGTGAATTAAAAGGACGCCACAACCGTTGAAATTCAAAAATAAACTGATCAACAAAGGAATTAAATAATGGAGATTAAAATACAGAAAAACGGAATAACTAGAATACAAAAGGATAAAATAACGATAAAACTATACAATAAATATAAAAAAATCACTACAGTATACATTCAAAAAGGACACATTCATACTTCAATAGAAATATTGAATAGCTCATTTGATTTTACAGTTTACAGAATTTCTCAAGCATTTATAGTTAAAATCCGTAGGTTTTGCAAATTTGCTTTTTTTTCTTCTTTTTTTTTTGAGTTTTAAACTTTTTTTTTAAGTATTTTTTTTCTGAAATATCAATTTAGCTTATTTCAAATCTATACTCAGATTTCCAGTTTCTGAACATTCCTGTATATGAAAAAGAATATTCTTTACAAAATTACAAAAAAAGTAATAAAATTTACTAAGATCAAGCCAAAAAAAAAAAAATGGTTTAGCATTTGCCAGATTACTTATCCATTGTAATATGTAAGCTTCTGGAAGAGGATCTACAAAGAGAAGATTTCAAATAAAATTTTCAATTAAAAAAAAAAGCTATTGTTTATATTCCAAATTGATTTATAAGTTCAGATTTTCATAAAAAGATAGATGTTCAAAAATTGTTAGATAAAGATCTTTCAGTGTGCCAATGTTCTAATATTTATAAGAACATTGGCAATTTTTTGCTAAAGATCATTTTTTTTTTATAAATTATGAAACGTATTGCACACAATAATGAAGTTGTTGTAGAAAAAAATGACTTTTGTAATAAGTACATTCTTTCACAAGCATCTGCAAAGTCGAATAAAATCCAAAAGTAATAGGCTTGCGGATTAAAAGTAGAAGATATCAATGTGGGTAGTGTGTAGGGTATTCCCTTATCTTAAAAAATTCATTAATGGTTAAGAGAACACGTTACTTCAACACTTGAAGATTTCGCAATTAGATACAATGAATATGTAAAAGGTTCACAAAAAAGTTCTTCCATTGAAAGGAAACCGCGATTGTGTATTGATTTCTAATAATGAATCAAATAATAATAATTAATGTTGGTTTTTAATATTTATTTCAATGATGCATTAGAAATATTATATTTACAATGTGGTTGAGATAATTAAACGTATTATAGCATGTTATATTTCAGTTCATGTGATTTAACTGAAATACCTACCCCAATATTCGATTATGGAAACTTTTCGGCATGAAGGTAAGAATAAAAAAATACAAATATCTTCTGCTTCTTATTGAGGCATGTATTTCCTGAAAAGCTAACTAAATTTCATATTCGAATATGATTCCTTTACTAATTTCATGAACAATTACCGGTAGTAATTAAAGAAATTTTATAAATAAAAGAAATGAAATATATAAAGTAAATCTTGTAACAAAGTAAAAAATAAAACTTGCTGGTTAAGCCAGAATTGAGTGGAATTTTTCCTTAATTACTATTCGTTATTGTTTCACAAAGTAAAATATCCAAAACAATTCGGGAAAGTTGTTTCCCATCATCACAGGAAACTATTTGATTTTTCTAAGGTATCTATTTAAGTTTGTCATTTCCCGCCAATACATGTAGAATTTTATGAATAAGCAGCCGAAATGAATCATCTTGAATACAATTTAAAACTACCAATTATAAATGCCAATTTTATATATAAAGTGCAATACAAGATGCTTCCTAATTAAAAAAGATTTTGTTTTAAAGATATGACTTTTTTTAACGTCCTGTTCTTGGTAAAAATATTGTAAAAGAGATTGAATATCTTCAAAAGAGTTCCACAATAACTCAGGCTTGCATAAATGCATTTCACTTAGAAAACAAGATTTATATTAAGAACTAAACCCTTTAAAATTAGCATGCAGTCATTTTTTGGCAGCCGCCGAAGATGATCAGCGAAAAGCAAATATCACTTTTCGGCAAGACGAAATCATTGTTTATAAGAGTCTTGCTCTTAGAGTTTGCAAACAACAACATCTTTTGTGAACAATGAAGAAAGTAGTAGTTAAGTAGCGATTGAGAAGTTCATCAAAATATATTTCAAAAACAAATGAGTTATAAAGACGTCTATTATTATAATTGTAATTTTTACATTTGTTTACAAAAGTTTAAATAGCAGCTTGGATAACATGTTTAGATCTAAGCTAACTTAAATGATAAACAAAGCTTTGGCATGGTTTTACATCAGTCTTCTTATCTATATTTATTCTTAGTAACTATTATAATCATAAAAATTTTTGAAAAAATTATCTAGCCATCTTTAGAAAAGAAGTTTTCAAAAATTATTAAACATTCATATTTCTCTAAACAAAACAGCTAAGCCACTCTATAGCTTTCGCTATTTAAGATATCGTCTACAGTTATCCAGTAACCACTCACGACAAGACAACCAGAAAGCTTTCGTTTTCGGAGTTTTAAGAATAAAAATTTATAATAAATTTTAATTTTCTAACTTTTTTCTTTCACCTTCTAATTCAACGCATTAAAATCTAACTGTTAAAATTACGATTATTTTAATTACTTTTCTAAAAACAAATTTCCAATTCCTGTATCATCTCATTGTTATAAATGAAGTCATCTGAATTAATTGGTAAATCTTGTAAGCTAATCGAATAGAAGCTTTCCACCTAATATTAGTGCTACTGCTACCGCTATTATTCCTATTAAAAAAAACAGTTAAAATTAAAAAAAAAGACTAAATATATTTATAATTTTATGATAGATTTTCTCTAATTTTATAATTTTTTTTATATACCAACACAGCTGTTTAGAGCACGATCCTTGATGCATAAATAAAATTAGATATATTTGGATTCTTAATACCTATTAAGTATTTTTATCACTCTAGATTCATTATCTAGATGTTCTCGTTTCCATCATTACAAACATTAGAAAATTTGTCTTCATCCTTAAGCCAAACCTTGTCCTCTTTCAAAATATTTCCACAGCTGATTTTACAATACAAATTTCATATAGAGTCGTTGTTTTCATTGAAAAGATATCCCTTACTCATAAAATCAGCATGACCCCTAGAAATATCTCCCTAAAGAATATTATATTTAGATTCATTTATTTTTGAAAAAAAAAATTATCCCAAATTACTATTGCTATTATTATCACTACTGATTACTACCATTACTACTGTTACTACTACTAATAATAGCAATAATTGTGTCGAAACAAGAAAAGTTTACTTTCTTTAATTTCTTTCATTAAGAATTCTCTATTCAACTTTTCAATAAACCAACCATCTTCAGCACAGAATAATTTTCTTTCATTGCTTGAGAGATTTGTCAACAAATAAACAACAACTTTCTACACGTTATAAAATGCAAAGTGGACCATTTAAAATAGAGTAATAACATTAGAATTATCCTTAGTAACCCTTCTGCTAATGTAATCAACACTGACTCTCGAAACATAACTACGAATTTTGAAATTTCGGTTGAGAAATTTGGGTTTTATCTTCCCATTATGGGATAATTCATTTGCAAGGATTATTCTCTATATCGTCCCAAGGATTATTGTTGCTCAGTGCCACAACAGTATTCTGAGGATTTCAGTTTACAAGCAGACCCACAATTTGGACAGTATTATCTCTTTGTTTGTTCTGCTTCATTAACTTTCATCTTGATCCAAATAAAACCTGCTGAATGTAAAACGACCAGAAACATCTGGTGTACTTAGGATTAACAAAGAAACTGGTGGTTCTAGATTCTTTATTTTAATTCATTCCTTGTGTTCTAAGTAGTGATGAATGAACTTAAGAATTAAAAGCTTTAAGGAGAATTAAAATGGATATTGTGTGATGATAAAACTGTGCTAGCAATTACCACTGTTTCGTAGCTTCCACTAAAAAAAAAAAATCGAAAAAAAAAACTCAATTAAACTTTTTCTACAACAAAACCCAGAATTACTTTAGAAATGCTAGATCAACAATTTGAAATCAAGTACTAGATCTTTTGCAGTTTTTAAAAAATAAAAAAAAAATAGAAAAATGTAAGTTACTTGATATTACCCATCAAGAAAGCATTAAAACAAACAAATGAATTTTACTTTCCTTTTGTAATAACAGTATTAAAATAGAAACAAGTTTAGAAATTAAAGAAAATAACAGTCGAAATATTTTCAATTTCTACTGTATAGATTGTATAGGAGTAGTACCTGAAACAGTAGTACCATAAAAATAATTATATTATAGAAAATTATTCTTAGATCTAAGAACTCTAGAATTTTAGTTGGTTTGATGTTTTTGTTTTTTTTTTAATTTTTGAAATCAATATTTTTATCTGAATATTGATAATGAAATCAATAAATATTCTAAAGTATGAAATTTAATTAATGTAGATAGAATAGGAAAGAAGCAGACTTAAAATTTACTACTTTTCGGAATCTTGCATTAGTCTATTCAAATAGCACCTTATTACTGAAATATCTTTACAATTTAATATAATTTATCAATACATTACTTTCCAATAAAAATGTTAACAAAACCACTTCCTGAGTTGAATTTATTACCAATTTTTTTTTTTAAAAAAAAGCTAATCAATTATAAGTGGAATAGATCTTTTAAGAAAACAACAAATGGCTGATATTAGAAAAAGGGACTTTAAAAAGACAACACATCTAACATTTATGTAATATTTGGTAGACTTTATCTTTATTTACCCTCTCTTAACTATCTTCTTTATCAGCCCTTTTTCAGCCAGAAATGACTATAGTCCTTCCCCCCATCCCGAGTGAGGTTTGGGAAATGCTCCCCCACTGATGAGTAGATGGAGATACTTTTTATACCCACTCCGAGGTGTTTTGGAATAGATACTGAGGGGATTTTGCAGACCTTCCCAAGTAAACCATTATGGAATGGCTTTTCACTAGAAAAGAGAATGAAGAAGTAGCTGAAAACACAGGAAAGGAAAGGAAATGAACATCCATGCAGGCACCAAAGGGCTATGTTGGAACGCTACAATAACATCAAATTAATGTAAGCTGTTGTCAATAAAATATAATGTATTGCGCAAATATTTCTATATTAAGACATCAACATTTATTTTATTTGGTTAAAAACAATTTTATTGCAATGATAAACGTTATTTTCTGATTGTAAGAAATTGAACATAATTTCCGTGATTACTAATGCTATATGAGACGAAGGTAAGTTAGTTTCATGTTTTAGATTAACAATACTAAAATAAAAACTGACGTCTAAGACGAGATTATACTGAAAAAGTTATAAAAAATGATGATTTTTCGAAATTACAGAAATAAATTACAATAGTTCTAATTATCCTGTTTATGAAAAAATTGGATTAGGGCTAAAAGCTTTGAGAAAACAGCAATCACAATTTAATTCTTCCTTTACATCACTTGGGGGATTCAAATGAATGAAATTTCAGCAGCTTCAGATTCATAATAAGATTTATATGTTTGTGAATTATGATCCTTTATTTCGATCAATATGCAATTGAATACTATAATATTACGGAAAAATTTTCGATGATATATTACATTTTAAAATATTGACATTTTGGACATGGCCATAATTGGATGTTGTTGTGTTGTTAACGATTTCCAACAACTGCTTTGTAATACAATATCGTAATATCTGAATGATTGTGTACAGCTTCAAAGTAATTACCGGTTATTTATGAAGTACAACTGACCCAAATAGAACTATAAACTAAGAAAATTAAGCAAACAAATAATGGATATTCCTGTAACTTGTTATTACCGTAGGCATTAAGAAGTTTTAAGACTATAGTTATGTTAAGGTTACGTTAATACTATAAATATATCTGGTTTTTATGTAACATTACTTCCTCTTCAATCTTCCTCTAGTTTCTGGATTTCAGATTTCGAAAGGATCCGGGTTTTTTGGATGATCCATCCTTATCAAAAAAGGGCTTTCCTTACTTCTTCCATGGGAATTAAAATGAGTGTATTTTTTTTAGTAATGTCTTTATGGCGACTTAGTTTTTAAAATCTTACTTTGAACTTAAAGTTTGAGCTTAAAGATGGAACTTATGACTACTTCCTATTCTCTTGTTAGTGCTTTTTCTTTTAAGGAATGGATTTAAGTATTTTTATTTAAAACAAGTGAATATGAATTTGTGCTAAAGCGTAAATTTAAAAGCGATCCAGAATAATAGAAATAAAAAAAATAAAAACAGAAAGTACAATAACTTAAGGAAAAATAAAAAAGAAAATTAAGAAAATTAAAAAAAAAAAGGCCACGCGGACATTCAGAAAAAAAGTTTTAAAAGAGAAAAAAAAAAGGAAATATACGGATTCTAACGCACAACCTTCAGTATGAGTCCGAAACCTTACCCATCAAGATATAGCTGACAAGTGAAATGAGACGGTTGCATTTCTAAACATTTAGCTAATAGCGGAAATCCAACGAAAACAGTGCCAAATATCTCGAACATTGGAGGGGGGGGGGAAGCCTTCGCCCATGAAAAATACCGTATTCCTACGGTGTTTGGGACTCTGAACACGATGGTCTAATCCGTTTGTCGATCTGACCTTCCGTTCGGAAGTTATTAGGAGTGAATAGACAGACGGACGGATGTGCTACCGATTTTGGTCGCTATCCCAATAGCAGCCAAATTGATCGCTAAAAATGTAAAAAATACAATTAAAAGCTGCTTTATCGTATGTTCCTGGTAATTATTAATAAATGTTTATTTTCATATGTTCATAAATCTCGAATATAGGTTGGTTTTTTTTTTCATAAATTAAGAAGTTAATTCATCTAAATCATGGCTTTTCAGCCAGAAAATTAATATAATCTTTAAACATCTTGGCCAAAAACGCACAAAGTAAAAAAAAACACATTTAATAACTAGAACTACATCACATGTCATCTGAGGAAGAATTTCTAGTTATTAACGTATTTTTCTTACTTTGTACGTTTTTTTGGTCTACGCATTTGAATTTATCAACTGCACGTAAAGTATGGTGATAAAATTATTGTATTATTAAGTTTTGTAAGGTGTCTTTTCATTTTCTTTGTATGCGGAATATTTAACTTCATCTATGTCAGAAAGTTAATGCTTTTTGAATAAAGAATTGAAGAAAGTCTATTTGAAATTTGTTAGATTTTTATTTTGTTATTCTAATATAACCACAAAAAAGTTTCAAAAATATCGAAAACTTTTGCCATTATTTTGACTAGTAATTTTCTTTTTTCTGCTTTTTAACGTTTCATTTCTTGTTATAACAATAAGAATTGTAGCACTTTTATTTCTTCATTATAACGTTTCCAGTTCTTTACCATTTCAGTTTTATTTCTAAAGACTTTCTGGAATGTTCTATTTTAATTCTTTTTTGAGCATTGCTCTAGCAGCGTTTCATCCCGCAGGAGTAGAGTCCAAAATATTTCCTAACTTTTGCTCACATTGTCGAACTCTGCAATTATTGTCTTGTGGAAAGCAGTTGCTTAATAAAGTTTTCGAGAAGTTGTATCATTACCGAAATTTTGTAAGTCATCCGGTGACCCTTGCTCAAGTGAAACTCCCCTGGTACAGAGCTCTGCTCGGATACTCTGTCGAGGTGAACGTTTGCGGTTGGACTGAGTTAATTCGGCAAGGGATTGAGATGAGGTCTCTCTGCATCTGACAAAATGCACAACTCTACCACAAAGCATCTCGTAAACAAATTAAGACGCCGACCGAGAACATCCAGGACTACATTTACGACGCACTTTGCAACGAACAGTTATAGTTCCGAATTAGTGAACAAAAAGAATAAGATATACACCAAGGCTTCGAAACGAATCCACTTTAAAATTAAATTCTCATCTCACGAATAAAACCTTGTGTTTGAAGTATTGCCGTATTTGTGAAAATTACCTTCATTCATAATGCTTTCTAATGATGACATGTCCCAAAGGGATTGCGGAATATTATTAAAAACTATTCCAGAATTTCATTACAGTCATTACTCTCCAAGGATAATGCAAAAGTGTAGCTTTAGACAATTTAAGGAAGACACGGTGGTTATAATGTTATCATAATCTAAACTGAAGGGACGTTAATTAATATCTACATCATAGGTAACCTCAAAAGACATTCTCAATGTTGAGTCTTGAGAGTTCATCAATTTTGCAGTGCGTCGCTAGTAATGCCGAAAACAAGCAGTTGACATCGGTGAAGAAACAACCATTTATTCAAATAAAACTAGAAAATGTAGGAAATTGTCAACTTTTACCATGGTAAAAGTTCGTCCACAGTACAACTAATACATTAATGTCATATTAATTTTCTTTGCTATTTTACCTAAATAATGAACACAAACTAAAAGTGATATGTTTAATCGTGACATTAATTAATGGTATCAGCTCATGAATTTAGTTGTAGGTTAAATAAATGCCTCAATTGCCATTCTTCATATTTATTTATCCTAAGATACAAAGAAACATTATTCGAAGAAATAGTGAACGAAGATACATTACATTACAGATAAAATTTACAATAAAAATTGAAAAATACACAACTAGTTTTGCCGGCGATCTTTTCAGGTGACTGAATTTACAAACAAAAAGACCTCATTTTATACAATTCTAACAGGCAGTAATATAAATGTAACGAGAAATAAAATCTGAAATGACATAGAAACGACGTTGTGGCAAATCCCATCGTCATCCAAATTGCCTAATCCATTTATGAAATGGAAAAAATGATTCTGCCGATATTAAAAGGTAGTACGATCTACATATAGCTAACCCAATCATCGTCGCTAAAGTAACGAACATCTTTATCCACACGATATAATGAGTATTGAATAAAAATGCCTAGAAATAAACGTTCAAGCTGTGAATAGCTGTGGACAACAAATCAAAACCAAGTTTAATAACTTTTATTTTCTTTTTTTTTATAATTCTTTTTTTTTCCTCAATTTTTTTTAGTTGTTTATTTTCTTTGTTTTTGTTTTTTTGTTTTGTTTTTTTCTTTTATTTTGCTTGGTAGTTTTTTTTTCTCATTCCTTAGATGTGGTTTTTCTAACTGTCAGATTGAACAGGACATTTATTCATCATTATGATACTAAACTAAGTTTGAAGACTAAATTCCAGTGTTCACTATCTTTACAGTACTGGATAATACCATTTGGAGGAGGATTGCAATTTGGTACAAACCTAGTTTCTACGTTATTCCAGATTTTATTTCTCATGTAAATTAGCAGTACGTTAGAATTGTATAAATTGAGGTCTTTTTGCTTGTAAATTCAGTCACGTAAAGAGGTCGGACGAATCTCGGCGCGCAACTTGTTGTGAATTTTTCAACATTTATTCTAATTGCATTTAATTTTATCTGCAATGTGCGTTCATTAAAATATTTCTTCGAAACTAATTATACATGTAAAATATTCATATTATAAAATAATAAACAAAATATATATTGCTTTCACGTTTTACTAGAAGTTATCAATGTTTTCGTAATCTATTCTAAAAAACATAACAAAGATTAAAAATAAAACATAAAAGAAATAAAAAATTCAAACTTTTGATGCTGTTTCTTATATACAGGAAAGTATTTTGTAGATAACGATTAGGAAATCAATAAATCTAATTCTTGAAATTTTGATCTGTCAATTGACATCCTGAATGACTGATAGCTGTTTTCCCGTGGTTGAATATTGGAAAAATTGAACGTTGATGTCCTGAAATGATCCACTTCTGCACAGAAACACTGCAAGCAAGTGATGAAATTATGATTTGAGACTGACGCATGATGAAAAGAAAAATTGATTGCGGAAGTAAAGATTCTGATCAATTGTTGCACATGATTAGGTAGTAGAAAACTTATAATCTTAGAAAACAATGCACTACCTTTTCAATATCGAAAATAAATGCCGATTTCTATATTTGTTTTCATAAAAACCTGGTTAAAGAAATGCAGATTCGGCAATTGAAGAATTCTAACGTAAAAAACTTATTTATTGAATATTTTCATTATTTCTGTTCTGTTTTTTTAACTTCAAATTCAGCGATTTCGGACATGCAATCTACAAATAGAGTCTATTTTGGAAGTACTGGAAGAACTTTAAATGAGAGATTGGCAGAACATATTAGAGCTTTTAGGAATAAAAAAAGTGGAATTTCTGACTGAGCAGATCACTATGAAGCAGAAGAACACATCCCAGATCCAATTGTCAAAATTGAATGCGAAATTTCCGAAGAAATAGAGAGAGACTCATGATCGAATCATGTTTCATCAATTGCAAGCGTTGTATTAATACGATAAGTTTCTTAAAATGAGTAGTGCATCATTTGGATATGTTGAAGACTTTAAGAAAAAATAAATTTTTAACTTTTAATGTTGTTAATTAGCATGAAATGTAAGAAATGTTAGTATTGTTATTATTATTATTATGTACGAATCATCATGATTAATAATGTGATGATTGTTATCATTATTAATAACAATGTTATTGAATACGATAATCTTCATTTGTTAACTTGAATTGGTAAATGTTTTTTTTAGTTCTTATTTGTAATCCTAAAGAAATTTAAAGGCAGAAGAATAGTTTGTTGTCCTCTGTTACCACCAGATGAAGTCCCTCGCAAAGAAGAATGAAATATAGTGAAAATTAATTGAGTTGTTTGTTCTAAGGATTTCTAATAGTGTAATATTATGTACAGGATGATTAAAGAAGCTTATGAAAAGAAAACAAATTGAGAGATTAAATTCCAGGGATTTATAAAAAGAAGACTTTAAAGTTCTTTTGATATAGTCTTTTAACTTATTTTATAGATTTAATGAGTTTCCATATAGTTCTAAACCTTTAACTTGTGCTGACAGAAACCAGAAATATAATTCAAAGATATTTAAGGGAAACAGTAAAATTATTCAATGTAAATATAAATCGTGTTCATATGATTATTGTAAATGTGAAATAATAACAGCATTTTACAATTCGTACCATGAAATAAACACATTCAGACTTCCCCAAATGTTTCGAAACTTTGTTCTGTGTTTTTTTACCACAGATCAATTGATTGTCAAATTACCCAGAACTATTGACTATTTAAACGACTTAAAGTGTTTACTAGTCGGAATTTCTAGCATTTCTAGCCGGAATGCGCGCGAATGCCACTCGGAAACCTTTTCTCTAGATCTATCCGCATTTCCTAATCTTACAATAGGTTTTTTAGTAAACTCAAAAATCAAAATAGCAGAAAGAATGAGTTTATGAATATTTTTTGGACTCTTACCATTAACACTGTTATATTTTTCTAATTATTCAGAAAATATAATAGCTATTCTTTTCCTTATTAGTTCCTTTCAACATAATGATCGAAATAATACAATTCTTTATTTTTGAAGTTTCCTTATTATTATTTTTTATTTTTAATTTTTCATCCTCCTTTTTAAGTCCTAATTTAATTAGAATATTTATCAAAATCAATATATTACTTTTTTACTCAATAACTCTTTCAACGCTAATTAATAAAATTAGTAATTTTAGAAAACATTTTCAGTTTGCTACTTGTTTTATATTTTATCAAAAGTATATATGAAGTATAGAATTCGATCAACTAAAAAATTGGCGGTCATTGTTGACCTAATGGTCGGAGCGGCTAATATGAGTTCGAGATGGCAAAAATGGTGTTCTTTCTGTTCTCTGTTCGTTTCATTTCATTGTATAAAAGAATTATTCTTGTCTTCAAGAGTCTACACTGCAAAGCTGTTTATTTGGCAGAACAGTCTTCAGCTGAATACTCCCTTAATGCGAATGGAAAAAAGTCTAGTTAAAAAGTCTGAGCATTGAAATCAAATCAAAACCAAAAATATCAACATTATATCTGAAATTCAACTTGCTACAATTACGTCACTGTATGCTATATTTAATCACTAGACGTTACATTGTAATGTGTTTAATGAAATTAATCTTGTAAATGTTTATTGAATAACTGAGTAATAAGTAGTTTATTTTTCCGATTTTTTTTTCGAAGAAAGTATTAATATTAAAATAAAACAATTACAAAATTCAGATGAAATAACAACATGAGAATTTCAAATTGTTTTCAAAGACAATTTACTACTTTCAAGCCTATTCATTTTAATCGTTTTTTTCATCCTTCCTCTTATTCCACCCATTATGAATAATCTTGCATTGGCATGTATTGCTTTTATAATTGCTAATTTTATATGCCGATATAAATTTTAGTTAAATCAAGATAAAATTCTTAGTTAATTTGGGAATTAGATAATTAGATAATAATGGTAAATGCAATAAAAGATCATATTGGTTTTTATTATCTAATACTGACAGATAAGAAAGAGATTTAGCCTAGGATAGGAAGCTGAAAAGTAATAAAAAAAAATATGTATTTTGAAGTGATCATCTCTATTATTTAGCAACTGATTCTAAACATTACTCCTTTAAGAACGTTACACCAGAAAATTTCAGAAATTATTGCAAAGTATTCTTGAGTGAAATCTTCAAGGCAGTCCGAATCTTGAAATAGGAGTAGCGTCAGATAGGGATTCGTAGAAAAAGAAACACAACTGTTCTCTCAAAAACTAAAATAAATAAAATAAAAACAGCATTAAAATGTGAAAATCAAGTCCTTGGACAGGTAAACGTTCTTCACAAAAGACATTTGACCACAAAAAAACAAACAAAAAAAAAACAAAACAAACAAAATAAGTAAAAACCATCTCTTATATTTAAAAGAGGAAATTTCAGAATTAGGCTAAGATCCTGAGACAGCTCTTTGCAGTTTACTAGACTCTCTTCAACCATGGCTACCCGAAAGCAAAGACTGAAAAGGCTTACGAGGGGGAAACTAATATATTCATAGAAACACAGAAGATTCCTCAAAACCCATGATTTTTGAGCCTTTGCTTAGTAGGTAGCCGTGGAAGATAGCCTAATAAGCTGTCTTAGGTGTCAAGGGCTTGACTCAAATGGTTTCGCTTTTAATAGAATAATATCGCATCTAAGCGTTTCCTAGCAACGAATTTCTAGTTCTTAAAAAAAAGGCGAAAATATTAATGGTGGATTCGTGCTCAATCATTCATGATTTTGTCCTTTTAAGTAATCTTGAATCGTTGAAGAATAATTATGAAGTATAGGAATTAAAATACAGAAAATATATATAATACACCTATCAATAAAAAACAATGTTTAAGCTTTTAAATGATATACTGTATATATATACTCATGGACAAAAAAATTAGCGCACCAAGAAATAATTGCGGGATCGTAACGAAACTTGCAATGAAGGTACATGTCGGGGAGATATGCAAATGATTAGAAATGCAGCGTGATTGCGCATTACGTATACCCGGTAAAGGGCGTTGAACATCGTACTCTGTGGAGTATAAAACAGGTAACCAAAGCTTGTTTGAGTGTGCTGAATCATTTACAAAGGAAGAGCTGAGGTAGACATGCCATTACGCCGTGTTCGAAGACAGTATACGCAGTTGTCGCAGTTTGAGAGAGGGAGAATCATCGGGATGATGGAAGCTGGGTGATCAGCTAGGCGAGTAGCTCATCAATTAGGCCGCTCTGATTGTGTTGTGAGGAGGGGTTGGGACCAGTGGACCCGAGAGATGTCATGTACACGAAGACCAGGCTCAGGACGCCCTCGACAGACCAGTCGTCGAGAAGACCGCCACATAGTCAGCAATGCACGCGTACAGCCAACTGCTTCATCGGCCGCCATCCAGGCACAGGTAGCACCTTCACTAGGGGCCTCTGTGTCTTCTCGAACCATACGAAGGCGCCTGGCTGAAGGACAGTTGGTATCGCGGCGCCCATTACGTGTGCTGCCCTTGACGCCCACCCATCGACGCCTCCGTTTGGAGTTTTGCCGCGCACGAGGAAACTGGACTGCAGCGGAATGGAACCAGGTCGTCTTTAGCGACGAATCCAGATTCAATCTCGGCAGTGATGACAATCGTGTTCGTGTGTGGAGAGCCCGTGGTGAACGCTTCAATCCTGCCTTTGCTGTACAGCGACACACCGCTCCCACAGCTGGTGTTATGATATGGGGTGCCATTGCCTACATTACACGGTCACCCCTAGTATTGTTCCGTGGCACCATGACAGCCCAGCGGTATGTTCATGAAATCCTGCAACCACATGTGTTGCCACTCATGCAACGGCTCCCAGGAGCCATTTTTCAACAAGACAATGCTCGGCCTCATACGGCAAGGGTGTCACAAGACTGTCTCCGCTCTGTTACTACCCTTCCTTGGCCTGCCCGATCCTCAGATTTGTCTCCAATCGAGCATATCTGGGATCATTTGGGACGACGAGTTGGGCATCCCACGAGTTTGAACGAACTAGAGGCAAGGTTACAGCAAATATAGAACGAAATTTCTCAAGACATCATACAGAACTTGTATGACTCAATGCCCGATCGTATCGCATCGTGCATTCGCGCTAGAGGGGGTCCAACGGAGTATTAACTCCTCCGTTCTTTTGCCTTTTTCTCTGAAATAAATTATCCTTTTTCTTTGATTTTCTTATCATTTACTTATATCAAAGTAGTCATTACGTATGTAAATTTTCGTTTCATTTTGACGACTCCTTCTTGGTGCGCTAATTTTTTTGTCCATGAGTGTATCATTTAATATATAGGTATAATCAAGAATTGGCGAAGTTATAACTTTCAGTTCTGCAAAGAAAATTAAAGGATAAGATTGTTTGATTTTTTTTAATTGATTTTAGATTTTTCTAAATTAATATTGACCATTTTGGTCAAAATAGATTCTAATCTAAGGATCGGCAATAGAAAAGTTACTTTTCAGCCTGCCGAACTGTGAGTATGAAAACAAGGTCTTCCTTTTATGAAATTCTCATTTTCTTTGTTTTCTTAATGGTGCTGAAATAAGTTTACTCTTCATATTTTAATATCTTTAGAAGAAGTTCGTGAATATTTAATGTAGATAAACATGATATGGAAGAAAATATTCAATTTAATTAGCCTTTGTAATGCGTTTCTCGCCATGCTAATCTTTGGTACTGGAAAAGCCAATGATAGACACAAGAAATAGAGAGAAAGAGCTATTTGAGGGGGCGAATTCTTCAGGGAAATTTAGTACTTCGAAAAGCTACTTGTTCAGGGAACTTCAAGGAAATTGAAATTCTGGAACTTTGTGAAGGGAATTGGAACGAGTTAGGATAAAAAGAAAAGAATGAAACAGGAGATGAGGCGAGTAAGAGATTACTTTAAATAGCACGAAAATGAGTATGTACTAAATCACGAGATCCACTGGCAATTTCTATTAAGTTTCTCAGACTCTAAAGCTAAGTCTCCTTATCTTTATAAATAATAAATTGAAATTGAAACTTCCTTAATTTTGAGGATTTCAGAATATTTCCAACCTGCATATTTACTTCTCATATATTCGTAACGCAATAATTCTTAAATTACAGGAGTCAACGTCAAGTTGATATCATCGAATTCCACGGAAGAGAAGAAATAATTTAAATAAATTATTTCATTTAAATCAATATTTTCTTTCATAAACAATTGTTTGTGTTCAGTTATATGGAATTAATATTTCAAGTACTACTGGAAAATTATTTACAGAAAAGAAGTTTGTAAAAGTTATAGAACTTTATAAAGGTTAATGCCTCTATTCTACCATTTACACTATTTCTTATGTTCGTTTTTTATATAATTATGAATAATATAATTATAAAAATTTAAAACATTATTCATCATCACGACGTGCGAACTTCGTATTCGAAGGTACGCGGTCTACGAACCCTATTGACCCCCGAAGGGCGAACCCTAGGAGAAGCCGTAGATAATCTAGGAAATAGATACTGGAGTGGTTTCCATTGCCTTCTCCAGGACGCCATTACGGAATGACCGAAGAGAATGTGAAGAAGAGGCTGACAACCACAGGAAAGATCATTTTTGAAACATCCATGCTCTCGGCCGGGGTTTGAACCCGGGTACGGGCACAACGGCCACACGTCAGAT
The DNA here is from genome assembly GCA_023159025.1 of Thereuonema tuberculata. NCBI lineage: Eukaryota > Metazoa > Arthropoda > Chilopoda > Scutigeromorpha > Scutigeridae > Thereuonema > Thereuonema tuberculata. The sequence continues at coordinate 40,882,203 of JAFIDM010002131.1, read as the reverse complement.
CGCCGCCTGAGACCGCACGACCACGCCGGCACGACGAAATATTATTACATTTTAGAAATGATAAACTTTGTATTTTTTTTTAATTCTTAATTTTTAATTCCGATGATTTCATTAAAGTAAACATTAGTACACAAACATTTCTTTTTCGCTGTAAGATGTAGAAAATTCGATTATTTAAGTAGGGGAGCCACATACTTACAGCGAATAACATGAGAACTATTGGACTAATAGATTTTTTGAAATATTTTAGAAAGTATAATATTCAGATAACGCAATAGTTGAATCGAGATTTTATTAATAAAAATTACTTGAAGGCAGAGCAAGTTTTCTTAAAGAGATATTCTTAAAAATGATATTTCTAAATATTAGACATTAATGAATTTTCTTTGACGTCATTTGAATGCAAGATGGATGCTGATTCATAGCCACTCGAAGCACTTCATTCGTATCCACTTCACCTCGTTTTTGAGAGCTTCATTCATTTTACATTTCTCTCGCTCTGGATTTTCGTTCAGTGATCCGAATAAATGAAAATGCTCGAGGAGTTGTCATTAGTTATACTTGGTTGCTGGGGGATCTTTTTACTCACAAGCAATGGGAACTGACCCTTATCACGAAGAGAAGACTAATCTTTGGCTGTTCCCGAACCTTCACTCAGAGTTTTAATTAGTTTATGGTAGAATAGTAAGTGAAATAATAACGTAAAACTACAATACTACTGAACCGAATTCAAGAATAAGCAGCTTAAGGAATGTTAAATCAATAATGGTGGAAGCAGCAGCACATTAGATTTTATGAAACATTAGATACGAAAATCTTGAGCCAAAACAAAGAGTAATATTTTAGTATTTCTAAAAAGCAGTTGATATATTAAAAAAGTTATTTTCGTCCACTAAGTCTTAACTCATTTCTTTTTAATTAAAATAGAAATGCTCATCCGGAAAAAAGGTTAAAACGTAGTTTTATTCCGTTTCTCGCTGTCCATAGATAAATATTTGCTTGTATGTCAGGAGCAAGATTTTTATAAGCTTAAAAACAACAATAGTTCTGGACTAGAAAAGTTGACACTTATCATACAAATTGTTATTAAAATCGGAAATGGTGGCGGATAAATTTTTTATAAATATGTTGATTTTAATATTGAATGAATCTTAAATGTTTTACATTTGAAAAGACTTTGATTGTAAGCAAACCAATAGTCTTTATTTGTCAAATGCACGCGATTCAACTCTTCTCGTATTCTCATCAATTTTTTTTGGTAAATGATTATAATCATCTCTTAATTAAAATTATTAAAGTGTTAATTTATTTGGATGCAAAAATAAAGCCATACACCTGAATAAATGAGAACAAATTTATACAAAAATAAAAATAAAAATACGCGACGTTTTGCCGTCGAAAGACAGCCTTTTCAAAGTCAAAGTTTTCAGGTGTATGGCTTTATTTTTGCATCCAGTATTACGCAGTACAAGTAAAATTATATTTTTTATATAGTTAATTTATTTCTTCCAAAAAGTTTTTAAAATCTTTCTGCTAATGCACTAGCTTTTAGATAAATACCATATTTTTTATTTTTTTCGTATTTTTACTTTCTTAAAAAAAGTTATGTCCATTATGCAACAGTACTGTATTTCCACAATAGAACTTAGTATCAAGTATTTTCAAACTTACAAAAATCAAATTGCTTATTCGGTGAAATGAATCGTTTGAATATAAACTAATCTTTTGAAGAAATAAAAAAATACTGGCTATGATGAGAAACTTTGGTTAATCTTACTGGCTAATTTTAGAACAATTCAGCTTTTTGTAATTAACCTGAACATCAGATTTGCTAAACGTTTTCTTCGAAAAAATGTTTTTTTAATTTTCTTTATCTTATCGATAATAGAAAAATATTAATAGAACTATCTTTCAGGTAAAGCTTCTCTCGAAAATATGGTCATACCATAGAAGATTTAATTAATTATCAGTCATTCAAATTCGACCGCTTATGTGTTGGACTTGTTCAATAATATATAATGTGTTGCGGTGAAAATTATTTGTTGTCTATCAAAGCCATTATCAGCATTTTCGTTAATTATCATACCTGTTTTCAGTCATGACAAACCTCTAACCGTAATCCGGTGAATATTAACAACATGAGGCCCTTCTAAGATTCTTCAGTTTCTTATACATCCTCATCACAAAACAATACATTGTAATTTATTTGTATTTCTAACCAAAAAGGCCATGTGGGTAATAAAAAAGACAACATCGGTAAAAAGAGTACTGAGATAATTTTTATAGTAACTGAAACTGTTGGTATTATTAAGAACAAAGCTAAGACGTCAAATGAAAGGACATAAACAAGCAAAGGAGCTTATCATTGATCTAAATAGAAACAGAATTAACGAGTTTCTTAAGTAATGTAAGAATGACATGGCGTTAATTGTTAGTCTTGTTATAGGTCAGATTTATCTAAACAAACAATTCTATCTTAAGAACATTGATGACAACTTACTTGTAGGGGATGCCAAAAAGAGTACCTCTACGAACATTTTATGTAATAGTTACTGCTTTGGACGGAATACGTTTAAATTCCTAGATTACTTTTTCCTCCAATCAAAGGATATTCTAACTTTACCTGTAGCAAGTATTTTAGGCTTATTAAGGTTAATGAAATCCTCTTGGATTTAGAATGAGGTAGCATAATTCCCCAAATATCGCTGTACACGGTTTTATCAGAATCCAGTTTTTATGTACTTAACCTCATTATCAAAACTAGAAACGTCACAAACTCTTTAATACAATCCTTTTTACAAGAACAAGAACAAATTCTTCCTTTAAAAGATTTTTGCACCTATCCTGAATGAACTAACTTCAAACTCTCTGCTGATCATATTTGCTTCTTTTTTTCCGGTCCTTGTGTTGGTGAGGTTAATAGGATTTTTCAAAATCTTCAAAATAATATCATAGATTTCCAAAATAAACAATGAATCTTTCTCGCCAAAGTTACATTCTCCATTAACATAGGACTCAAACCATATTTCCAAGATTACAAACAAATTGCAATTGTTTCATCGCCAAATTCTAAAGTCAAAATTATAAAAAAACTTCGGTAATGGTGCCAATTTCAACCATTCTATCTCTAAATTGATGTTATTCGTCAAGTCATTGTGCGCCCTCTTTATACATTGTGGTGAAGTTTTCGGTCACTGGTTCGTTATAATTAGACTAAAAGTAAAAAACTGGCAAGATCTTTTATTTAAACGATGTAGAGGTTTAAATAGTTTATGGACAAGGGCATTTAAATTATAAATGGGATTTAATTGACTTTTAACTGTCTATTTAAATAAGAATGAATCAGAGATCAGAAGCACGGTCAACGAAAAATTTAAATAAAATAATGGAATTAAATAACAAACAGTATAAAAATACTGAATCAATAATAAAGTAAATGCTGATAAAGATTATTTCAATTTAAAGCAGTACGAAACTTAAGATAAACAGTGAATAAATACTGATTAAAAATCATTACGATTACAAACAGATAAATTAGAATATACAGTGAATAAAAGCCATTACAATATACGGACACTATTTCATTCAGAACGATTTCTGAACTTCTTCAGGCACAGTTATGGAGCAGGATATCTGTTCTCGAGTACAATCTGTCAATACATAAATTTTGTAAATATAAAGGGATTGTACAAGAAAATGAAGTTAAATATCATTTTTAAAGACAGTGAAGATTGCTGTTATTGATATTCCCAGTCACATTTTAATTTTGGGGAGAATTTTTTTTTTAAATTTTTTAGAGCATTTCAATTAATGTTTCCATCTGTGCATTATTTCGGACTCTCTATTTTTAATCAATCATCTTTACTTTTATTTTATTTAAATCAATACTTTCCGACTATAGTATTTCCACGTAATAAATAATAACCCATTCCTTTGACTACCATTATACTAAATTTTACTAATAATTTCTTCTTTTTCAAACTGCCATCCCTTTGCCCATCAAACCATAATCACCGTATATATAAAGTTCCCTGATTTGCATCTAATCCCACCCGTTCAGAATCAGCGTGGTCCTTTCACCTTTTTCCAGCGTTCCTACTATTTCTATACTATTTTACTGTATTTTCAATTTCTCATATTTTTTTTTATCCGTACGATTATTTATTTCTTTTATATATTTATTAATTAGTCTATTTGACTATTGATCCATTTATTAATTTTTTCTAGTTTCTCTTATCTATTCCAGTTACTTAATATACGTAATCCGGCCGTTCCGGAGCGCCTAGTGGATTATACGATGCCTCCCACGAGGCAGAAAACTGCCTCGGAAACTGGGTTCGAATGCCGGCATCGGCATTCATAGATATTTCCTTTCTTTTCTGTTTTTGTCTGCTTCTTCTCTTTCTCTTCTTCCGCTGTCTATGGCACCGAAAAGTATTAAAAAACTAATTGTATTAGTACGATAGATCCTTCCAGGATAAAAGTGCAGATGGGGTGTGCCATAGATCCTAATCAAGAGGTAGTGAATATATCAAAGCCACAATAGTTGACTTATTAAAATTTAATTAGTCCAATATCTCTATTGTTTACACGACGCTTTACTCCTCTTAACGTATTTTCACTCCTTTTTTGAATTTTTACCGCCACATGTTCAAATCCTCTCTCACTCACTGTCGTTTACAGATTTCAATATGATAACAACTTCCATACATATCTCATTGTCGTTGAAGATGATATACTGGACAACCATTGTCTCAATTTTTCGTATTTATCTTAACTTACATTATTTTTTAAAATTTTCTTTTACTCTTTTTTTTTCCACTTTTCAATATATCATTCCTGAAATTCGACAAATCTTTCAGGATGTATCAATTTCAATTCCTTTAATCTATAATGATAAGTTTAACCCAAGAATTTTATTTCAAATAATTTTGCTTTATTCTGTAATTTACTACGGAGACAAGTATGTGTTTTACATTTTTTTTTTATATTTAGGACAGGACATATTAATTTTAGGAATAAAAGTGCAGACTTTTAGGAAATGTGTTTTGAAATTTTTCTGATAATGCTAATCTGGCCATCTATCTATCTGACCACTACGTCCAATTGAATAATGAATATTTGAAAGTTAATGACATGCTGTTATCTTCAACCTTCTATCTTCTCAGCTTCGATCATATCTATTCCAAATCCTTGAAACTTCACACCATCTACCGAATTGCTCTGCACTTCTTTGCCTATCAGTTTCTGTCATAGGTTACCATGCTGAAGGATCGCTCTTCGTCTTCTATTACAGAATTGGCAGCGTATTTAGATAATCCAATTGTCGTATAAATTGGCGTATTTCATATGAAGAGTGAAATAACAAAATTTTTAGTTAATAATAGTTAAACTAATAATAAAATTATTTCTAATGAAATGCACTTTCATATTTATATCTGTAGTGCTTTTATTCCTTTTCTGCGTAATTTATTAATTGGTGAGAATTTGGCAGAATATATAATTATATATAAGTATGCTCAAACACAGATTACATGCTTCATTTATCTTTATTCTCATTTGAAATTGGTTATTATATTTTTGATAGTAATTTCATGTAATTCTTTAGTTGAACATTTTACAGACTATATAGGCAGTGGAAACAGATCACTAGTTGAAAATATCAAATTAAAATTATTATTTCAAAATTAACACATGATGAACATTCGAACGTAGTCTTCTGCAAGTTGAACAACAATGAAAAAAGAAAATTTCTATTTAAAATATTAATTAAATTGTTTTTAATTAAATTTAAAGATTTTTTTTAAATTAATTGTTACGTTTTATCCTAACCTCTCTTAACTATAACAATTTTCAAAATCGCTAGGCCAATTCACTGAGACACGAAGTAAACTATTGGTCTTCTCTAAACAACAAATTAAGAAGAGAAATTATTAAAAACAGTGAAATGATTTGCAGACGATTGTCATTCTAAATCAATAATATTAATATTATGAATGAGATCATACATTCTAGGGACAATAAAGCGCAAAACAAAAACAGATATTAAGAAAACTAATGTACTTTTTGATCACTATCTTTTGATCAATTACATGTTTTGCATGAAGAAACCATTTGTCAGAATATAAAAAACAAAAAAACAAAACAAAACTAGAACAAGATCAGGAACACCCCATTTTCCGTGTAACATTAAATGATATTGATTGCTGTCATTTCTTTTTTTAAATTCGGTACTTTTGACTATCTTTCTTGATAGCTGAACTTATTTAACCTCAAAACGTAATAAAATCCTTTCTTAAAAGAAACGTTTAGAACTTCCAAAGAAATTTAGATTAACGAAAAAGTCATCTGCTAATCTTCAATACATTAGATCACGATATATTTGATTACCAAAAATTTCGTCTATTTATTATATATTTAAAATTATTTTTATTTAGTTGTTAGATTGTTACAGAAATTTGGCGAATTTTCGATCGAGGAAAACATATTTCAATATTGGTAGTACCAATATTTTAAAATATAAAAATACAATTGATATGAAATTTGTAGTATGTGCAGATATTAAAAAGTAGCTTGTACTTCTTTAATTACTTTGCTAATACTACAAATCAATCTTCGTGCCTTTCATCTCACTGTGAAAAATGTTCCGAAATTCTCCAATGAGTTAAATTATTTGCAAGAACGCATTACAAATTTGAATAACTAATGAAAGATGCATTTTTAAGATTCATGCATGGAACCAATGTAATGAGCATTCAAGGCCAAAGCGGGCGAGAATATATACCATTGTTAACTGAGTTGTGGTTGTTTTTGACTAAGACATGGGTAATTGGAAGTCGAAACTGTAGGCCTGAAAATTTGATTTTTAATGTTATAATTTAAGTACTTTAATTTTTATAATTTACTAAATTTCGGTTTTTCATTTTAGTTTTGATTTCCCTAATTTTGAACAAAATTGGATGAAAAATTGATTTATTTATTATTGTTGTTTTGTAATTAGAAAAAAAAATAGGAAAAATAAAATGCTAATATGTATGAAATTAATATAATGCTTAATTAAATTTTTGGTTAAAATGTAGACTTATTTGTAAACAGTATTATTACTCTTGTTTTTAGATAAGAAAATAAATCAATTGAATCCAAATATAAGTAAGTTAAGTGAATTTGACTTATAATCAAATATTTCAGATCACTTTGTAAGATGTCAGGTCTTTAAGCAAATTCAGCTGAAGACTTACCATACCTTTTTATATTTAGTTACAATCAAACCTTATAGATATTGTGGTATTTACAAAATATAAATGTTGCTTATTGTTCTCTAGCCTTTCTTATTGAGCAATCTATCTTTTATGGATCTGTTTATGGTTTTACGTTATTGTAAGGAAATGTAAAGAAAACGATATTTCTACTAATTAAAGATTTTATTTAAAATAAAAATAAAAGATATTATTTAAACTATTTTTTATTATCTAAGTCACAATTGCTATTCACTGAATTGCGATCTTGCGTTTGAACCTTTCCCCATTATATTCCAAAACGTTTGGGACTCGCATTTTTTTTCTTTTGTTTGGTGGATGACGAAAAAATCATATTCATATATTTCTTGTAAAATTCTGGGGATCGCTCTTGCGAATGTTTTATCCTTCATTTTTTACCATTTACGGAATTCGGAATGTCTGGTGAAAGTTCTGTCTTGACTTAAAATAATCAATAATATTCTAGAAAAGATTTGGAAATGTAAAATTATACACAATATTTTGAAAGGCTTTGGAATATAATTATTGTTTTTCGAGTATTATACAATTCAACTATTAACTGAAGCATCAGTTTAGACATGCTTTTATCTTGCTGAAACTAATTTAAACAAACTTCCAAAATAAATTAACTTCCAAAACAAACTAGCTTAGTGTTGTTAGTTGAGGTACCAATCCTAAATATCACCTTCTAAGAAATAAATTAGCTAAACTATCTATTTTCTTAGGACAAGATTTATTGTCTTGAAAACCTCATTATGATTTACGAAAGTTAATTAACAAAGCCAGTTGGATTTAAGAACTAAATAACTTACGTAAAACTCATTTCCTTGATGCTGTAAACAGTGCTTTGGAAAATTATTACTAAAAGAGAATAAAGGGACTGCAACCATGTTAAGAGACTGACACGCATTTCCATAATGTTGTGTCTTTGATATTAAAGCATGTGACTTCTGCTTTTAAAGTCCCTGCCGACACATTAATTAACATACCTGGTAGCCGTTTAACAATGTCCTACTTTAATGGAAAAGATCTCTTTAAGAATTTGAAACATCTTTACTTGCTAAAGGGAAATTCAAGTTTAGACTTATATGATATTTACTAAGAAAAACTTTGTTAAATGGTGAGGTCTAGTAAGATAAGATAAATTATCTATAAACCATTATAATTTACTAATTTTTTATTTAATTTAAACTGTATTTATTGATTAAAAACTACAGTACTAACTAGAAAGCATATTATATGTTTAATGTCTGTTTTGCAAATGAATCTAACTAATCTGTATTTCACTTGCACATGATGCGATGGATAAACCCTTTTTTTAATAGATTTGTCACTATTAGTGTATTATCATGTAACATTTACTATTCATTGAAATTACGTATGTAGCATACATTTCAGGATGATCTTTGATGATGCAAAACAACTTAAGCTAAAAGTAGAATTTTCCTTTATTTTTAATATCATGAAGTAACTGTGGTTCCTAGTTTCTTTACTTGAACTTGTTATTTTAGTAGTTTTTCTTCTTAAAGGAATCAATTTTACGAAAACATTATTTCCCTACATTGTTCTCTGCATTAAAAAATAGTAAATGTAGCACGGATTTTTACATGAATATCAAAATGCCATTAAATGAATTCTAACATGAGATATTTCTGAATACGGATTTTTTTCTTTATCCCATGAAATCACTGTGATTGTGTAAATGCATGTAAAATAAGTAAATGTAATAAGGAAATGGTTTATTAATTCTTGGCGAAATATACTATTTAGTTTTACTATATTTTTATTCTGTTTACGTTTGAGAAATGCATCATTGAAACTTATTTAAATAGGCCACATATTGTAAAGAAGTTAATAAGTAAGAAATCAATATTGACATATTCGAAAAGTAGGTGATTGAAAAAATTCAGAATTAAAAACTTCTATATTGTAAAAATTAAACTGAAAATAAAGGTGCATATTTTATGTTAATTATTTAAGTTTACATAGAGATGATTCTTAAGACTTGTATGTTTTCAGTTACAACATGAATTTTGTAAATATTATAAGAAAAATTCTGATAATTTAAAGGCAGGGTCTTCATGTTGAAAGCATACAACACAGGTTATAAAGCTTCCACGATCACCAGATATAAAGCAAAAATTGGAGAGAGGCTTCCAAAAGTACATTAAGTAACTTACTAGAAATAAAAATAGCCGTTACTCATTTGACAAAGGCCTCGGTGAATTCTAAAACCTCTTTGGAGTAAAATAATAGGGAAAAAATCGCCAACAACCATCAGTGGATTCAACGATACTTCTCCTGTCCACCCTTTATAAATTTGAGGTAAGCCTAAATTTAAAAAAAAATTACATTTTTGAAAATTGAAAACTGCGAACAAAAGTATTTTAATGCTTTATAATTTTTCTTTTAAAGTGTTTGGAGCTTGCTTATATAAGATGAATATTTATGGCTCTTTGACTTTTTTCTACTTAAGTAACATAATATAGTGCTTCATTTTAATCTTCGAGTGGTTTTCTATTTTAAAATATAATTAAAGTAAATTAAAAGATTAAATAGTAAGTAATGAGAAATAAATAAACATTTATTTGCATTGTCTTTGTGTTTTTGTTTTCTTATACTTTTATTCCTAATCTAATTAAAAAGTTTATTTGCTGATCAACGAGATGTATTTATGATTATTAACGATTCGTAAGCAAAAATCAATTGAACTTCGTTCTATAAGAGGTAATATTATTTACTCGATATCTCCAGCAGCCATTTTAAATTATAACTATCACGAAGAAACAAAGCAAGACCTTTGTTTTCAGCTTTGCGCACTTCACGTAATAGAAAAATAGTTGATATCCCTAAAGACCAGCACGAAGACAATTAATCGGATCACTGAAGATAAGATGAAGAGACCAGGTTGCTTGAAGCTAAATCTATTTATTCAACCTTCTAAATAAATACCGAAGCTGAGGAAACAGATTGATTCGCTGGTTTGTTATGACAGTGAAGACCAAAGTAAACCTTAGGTTGATGTTTCTGATGCCCGATAGAACATCGGACGTCTTTCCGAATACAAAGTTTATTTGGAAATGTTTGTTTTGAAATATATGGAGTACAATTAATTAATTTTCTCTTGCAAACAAATTATTACTTTATGATTTCAAATAATTTCCACTATCAACATTGCTAGTATAATAATCGAACATTCTATGCGGCGATTCATTGGACAGAGTTTTAAGTAAAAACGAGTATTTTGCTTGCTTTAGTTCCTCTGTGGAATATTTTTAAAGTTCAGTCAATTACTTTATTTGCTAATTTCAATATGCAATACTGGGATTTTAGAATTAATTGAATTTTTACTATCATCTAAGCGTAATCTGGGTATAGTATACTTTTCACTATATTGCATAAAATTCGTTTAAAAGTTTTCACGAAGCAAAGCTAGTTTACATAAGTCATATTAGCAAATGCCGTAATGTAGATTTTCAGCTAAAGTAAATCGGAATATAAACATAATCGTATTTTATTATACGGAAATATTGCAATTCACATACATTGTTTCTAATTTTTTTTTTTAATTGTCAATTATTTCGACAACCAACATTTATTTTTTCAGGACACCACATTTTTACTTTTTCGCATTGTTAAATACATTTAAAAATCCTATAAATTCTTCCCATCAATCAACTGAAGTCCTTAGATGTTGTATATAGAGTTATTGTGGTACCGCGGCTTGGAAACAGAACAATTAATAAAAAACAGATGATTCTTAGGGGATAAATTTAATATTAAAATTCACGTTTCCAAAACTGATACATTTAAAGAAGTTTTTACATTGATATTTTTTTTTTTATGGAAGCGTGATAAGATAGATCTTGAAGTTAAGAAGGAAGTTGCTCTTGCTTGTCTAAATATCATAATAGGCAAATTCGGTTAGAGAATATAGAATTCTGATATTTTTCAATATATCTTATGTGCCTATATTTTTCGTATATTAAAAATGTTCATAATGTAGAAGACATTAGTACTTTAGAAATCGCTGGAAGAGATAACAATGTTTCCGTAACTTTATATTGGATGAAGTGACGCAGTACCTGAAAGACATTTCAAACAGTTCCAGCAAATAATGTAACCTACGGAGCTTTATATCGTTAAGAGCTTTATTTAAGTCGGACTGTTTTTCTTCTTTGCGTTTCATAGTCACTTGTAGGTCTTTTCAAAGTTATTTATGTTATTTTTATGTCATTATATAAAAGCCGTGCGTTCAGTGATATATGCACTGGACTAAGGACTGGAAACGAGTTAAATCTCTAGCGGAGGTCGAGCATCTTTCTCAGATTATTTGTCTTCCAGATGAGCCAAATAGATTTTAGCCAACTCCCTGTAAAATGGATGCCCAAGCGTCCCGATTGTTCGGAGAAAAGTCGGAACCTACATCTTCGGCGCACTCGTGATCCAGAAGTGCACGAAGATGAAACATCTGTAGCTTTCTACCTATGTAATTATAACTATTTCTACGAGGTATTTAATAAAAGAAAAGATAAAAAAAAAAACAAAATAAAAACAATATTTCTATGTGGTAGTAAGAATTTTTGCTGCGTCTTTTCTAACAAACATTAGCAAATATTACAAATATTAAATTACTCGTTGACCCGTGCGAATAATTCGCAAGAAAAAAAACATCTTTCAGAAATAATAAATCAAATCCAATTAGCTTTCGTGCATATTAGTTAAACACATTGTCAATAGATGGAGCCTTCTCGATGTTTTATAAAAAGGTTGAGCTGTGCGAATAATTCGCATGGTATCTTGATCAGTCACCGAATGGTAATGTGGAAATAAATAAAGAAACAGATTGTCAATAGATGGCGCCTTCTTCATTTTTAGAAAAAGATTTTTAAAATAAAGTTTTTTAACGAAAACAATAAATTTTAAACAATTTGTTTATTTGCCGTCATCAGCGGTGAACGTAATCTTCAAAATGATATCTCAATCATTGATTTTGATGAAGCATTAAGGGAGTTATGGCATACCGACACTAAAACTCCTTTGAGAAATAATATATAAGGATTCCGTATTCTTCTATCAATTCCTTCCTTTTCATATTACGAAAAGGTTTTAATAGATACGAGGGTACCAAAGTAGACCCTGCTACTATTGTGTTGGTAAGAGATTTAATAAAAACAGATGTGCAAAAAATAGTAAATATTGAAGTAAATATTGAAATGTTGAATTATTGATGATAATGTAATAAGTAATGTCCAGATTTTGTTTAAAGTAATGGATTAAAATGATGTGGATATATTATTCTGAAAACAATTGAATTGGTTGATCTAAAGTGTTAATAATTTGTTTTTATTGGAATTCTTATTTCGTTGTTAAATATTTATTTTTCGAAATTGTTTTAAGTAATGAAGCGAACTTGTATTAGCTTTCATTATAACAACAATTGTATTTATTGCTTCAATGTGTTTTTAATTGGTTTCATGTTCAATACTATTTTGTTGTATTTATTTCAAAGAATATTTTAATTTTTCGCTTGAAGAAGAGATGATGATACAATTTCGTTCCGAAAATTCACGTAGTATTTGAATAAAACAATTTTAAATACTAAGATATGGAGTGTATAGAGTTTTAGTTTAAAATATATAAGGATTATAAAATAAACAATGAAATATCGTTTTAAAGTGCATTTTTATTCAAAAAAGGATATATTTGAATTTTACGATGCTACAGCATTATTTAAAACGTTGTTTCGCTTTCGAAAGATATGTCGCTTCTGTTAAAGCATGTCTACATTTTTATGAAATATTTGTAAAATAAAGTTTTTTAACGAAAACATTAATTTTAAACAAATTGTCTAATTTTCGTCATTAGCCGGGATCGTACCTTCAAAATGATGTCTCAATCATTGATTTTAATGAAGTATTAAGGGAGTTATGGCGTACCGACACTAAAACTCCTTTGAGAAATAATATATAAGGATACTGTTATAATAGATGTTATAATCTCTCAGACTTCTGGTGATCTTATCATTAAAAAAATATACTTTTCCTTCAATAATAGTAGTGTTAGTGTTGAAATGAACATGATTCAGTTAGAGTGATTATTATATTTTTTTCAATAATTCAATAATTTTTACGGTATTATTTTGCTGCTTTCCCTCTTTTTATCCATCTTCGCAATCTGAATATTTTATTTTAGGGAAAGGCATTTTTTTTTGTGTTTGAAGAATGTTGTAGGCGGCAATGCTTCACTCTTTTCATTCTTCTTTATCTTAGTTTTTCTTAATAAATGAATTCCTTTTGAAACTATACAACAATTAAAAAATCCAATTAATAAATTCTTAAATGAAAAGAAAAGTTGGTAAATACCATTACTTGATTTTAATTAAAAGTAAGGCTGTGCTTACTTTAAAAGTATAAACATTTTATACAAAAAGAAATGGTAAACAAAGCACCTTTTCAGCTGCATCATTTAAAGCAACCGGATCAAGATTCGGAATTGCATAAACATAGCTTTACATTTATAAACCGAACAAAGAGAGTAAATAACACGAGAGAGAACTGGGAATACCAGTAGAAACGAAAGATAGCAGGTTAAATCTTTGTTTACAAAGTAGAAATGTGCTTTTAGTTTGCTTTTTCTTTTTTTTAAAAAAAGGAAATTTAATAAGTTAAGTTAAACTAGAATTGAGTGCATTTCAAGAATAGCAGTAATTAGCAGTTAGAGAAAAATGTCATGTTTGATAATAAAGCTTCAAACTAAATTAATGTGAAATATATACTGAAAAGCATGTATTACAATAATTTACTGATATCATTTGACTGATATTAGTAAATTATATTACTAATACTAATATTACTGATACTAATATTTTAGAATTTATGCCATTGAACCATCTGACGAAACATTGAAACAGAACCTACCTTACAACCTCAGAATCGTAATGTAACGTAAATTATAGGCATATAGAGCAGTAAAGCACATTCAAATGTTATTTTAATGAAGTTATTTTTCATTTTTTAAGCATGGAAACCAGGATATTTGTTCGAAGTCCATTCATAAAGAAACAGTTCAAAAACATATTCATTTTTCTTTCATTTTTACTAAAATGAAAATAAAAATTTGATACAATAATTTATTAATTTCCCTTCCTTTTTTCCTGCGCGGAGAATAAAATAAATAACCTAACACCATTAAATAGTACATTCATTGCCTTTCAGTACAAATAAACTAGAGACCTTTCATTTTTCTCGTTTCTGTAATCTTATGCCTTCATTAATGACAAAAAAGCATTGTATTTCTGAACCCGGAAACATTGTAAAAAAACTAAAATCTTCCACAATCTTCTTTCTTTCCATATCAAAAATATTAGATAGAAACACACTCTTCCATACATTGCATTAGTATTAAAATATGTCCAAATTTTATATAAAGAAACCCAATTAGGCTTAAGAAAAATATTGGAAAGTTGTGTTATTAGAAACTCCAAAGAAAAAAATTTTAATAGGTATAAAGGAGCTATAGTAAATTTTAATACCATTGTACTTATTAGAGATTACTTAAAATTTGATAACCATAAAACAGCCAATATTAAGGAATTAAATTATTAACAATATTTTGAAAAATTATAGATTACAATTTATAAGTCAGATTGTAAACAACAATTAAATTTGTTGTATCACCATGCTTTTATTTATTTATTTTTTGTAACAATAAAATTAGTTAATAGTCACTTTGAGATGTTTAAGCATATTGTATCAACAATTAATTTTATTAATAGTTCATGTTTTTAAACCAATGCTGCCAAGCTTATTCTTAATTCTGTTATACCTATATTATTGACTTGAAAAAAGGAATATGTACAGTTCCTGAAAATTTGTCTCCCTTATTAGTATTTTAATAAATATTTTAATACTAATGCAATGTATGGAAGAGTGTGTTTCTATCTAATATTGTAAAAAAACTGTTTAGCATTGGTAAGAACGCTTACAGTATAATATTCTGAACACATGATTTTCGTTAGAAAATCTTGTAACCAGAAAAGAAGAAATAAGAAAAATTATTTAATATTCTATTCACGAAACTTTTAGGAAATTAATGAAAATTAGGATTAATGTTGTATGGCTTTAACAATTCAGAAACTCAATCTTCTAACATTAACTATTCATTAATTGCAGAATTGATTAATTGATGTTTCAATTAATATTTTCAATTCGAAAGAAACCAAAATCATCAATAAAGATAACAAGAAATATAGACTTAGAATCAAAGACACTTTGTTAATCAAAAACATAACAATTATCTTATTAACAGAAAACATGAAATTTTAATTCCATTATCTCCCTTTGAGCATCCAAAACATTTAATGGAGGAAAATTTATTAAATTTCTATGTATTTTACCCATTTTCTTATTTTTTTTCTTGAATATTGTAATATGGGTTTCTTCAGTTACTTAAAATAAATAACATCCTTACCAAAAAATTTAATTAATTTAATTTATTTTTAGTTACTATTTTTTAAAAAAAGATTTACAGTTATTAGTTCATCTATATATTAATTTATAATTATGTTGGGAATATTTTGATTAATTTAGCAAATCTGGATATAGTAACAAAACTGAAACTTATCAAGATTAAGAGGATGTAAAGTTATAATTGAATTTTTGTTTGTACGGGCATCACCTTAAAAGGCTATTGATTGTTCAATTTAAAATGTAGACACAATAATTTTGGTCCCCATCTCTCCATTCCTCAAGAATGACCTCTGATATTCCTCGCCAAATAGTTGAACTAATTTCTTTTAAATTTATTACGCTAGTTATTTCTGATATAATTCTTAAAATATGATCTCAGTTATTTTGGTCTCTTCGCCCTCTTTTCTCAAAGTAACTTCCCAGAGTTGAAAATATCCTATTACGTCACTTTCTCCTCTTGTGTCTTGTTTGTATGAAGAATGGACGGATTTATTTAATTTTGTATATTGCTCATTTACGGTCCACGTAAAATATAGGATCATTTCTTTGACTCCACCCTTTCCATCCCTCAGTAAACGAACCCTGAAATCCCTCCCTTATACGGCTGGTCTAATTCATTTTATATTTGCTGCTTATTTGTAGACCTATTTAAAATAGGAGCTGATTTTTTTTTGGTTTCTGTTCCATATGCTCAGTCCCCAGAATGAAATGAATAGCTATGTGTATACATCTAGTGAAAACATTTTCAGTTTGATATGTTAATGAGAAAATTGATATACTTTTCTCTTAAACAACTAAGTTTAACTAAACAGCCTTATAACATGATACAAATTGTTTTTACTCTCACAATGCAATTTTTTTTTTTTTTTTGATAATCTCTTCTCATTGAAACTTTGTGTTTCAGAAACACTTTGTCAATTATGGGCAAATTGCTAAAAAAAAGGAAAGAAAATATTGGATTCATTCATATATGTTTCATATTCAGAATACAATGAAGTAATTAAGAAAAACTTTATTGGTATATTCTCTTAGACTTTATACATTTAGCAATTTTTGAAATTTCCTTGCCAAGTTTAATGATTATTATCTTACATAATAAATGAAGATATATATAATACAAGAAATATATAGATTTCGGTATATTTAAGAAATGAAAGCAAACAATGTAAATTAATATTTCGGAAGCGCCAACGAGCGTGAAACAGCTGTTCCATGATGTCCCTTGTGAATAATTTGGTCTAATCCATTCTTGTTGTAAAAATAATATTTTTTAAAAAGCTTTTAAATATAGTTTTATTTAATGATTCCAATTTTTGATAGATATCTGTGATTTGGTTTGTTTTAGATTATGGTTATCTCATCCAAAATCTTTTTTCTTATTTCACTTGGAAAGCAGATAGATTTCAATAAAAAAGTTATTAGTGAAAGTAAATTTGATAGTGAAGATAGAGAATTTTTACGACAAAGATTTATATTTTAAGAGGTATAAACTAATAAGTGTTGATCAGTTTCAGTAATTAACTATGTTTATAATTATCTTTTAATAATGATTGTTTTGTTGAAAAAAAAATTCTTAGTTCATTTAAAGTTTTACGTATACTGATATAATATTAGTACCATTGAGAAAAGCCCTACACCTGCTTAAAATTACGAAATACAATTTACTAAATTCATAACACACGACTAGCTTCGCCAATCTCGAGAGAGGGCATTTACAAGTGAAATGAGTAGCAAACTACATGAAATTTATACATATATACTACAACAGGAAAAGTAAAGTTTTCTGTGAAATTTCGGCAAACTGCATGCTGAATAGCAATGGTCGGGAAGATAAGTGCTGCTTATGGTGGCAGGATGTAGAAACCAGGCTCTCTGCACAGGAATTGAAAAGTCAGGATTTCCTCTCTTCATGATCACATGATGTAAACATATGGGCCGCTCCAAAACGGGAATGTAAAACATCAGTGGGAAGTTTCTGAATGGGTAAACGAAAAACTAAAAGAAATAAAAACTAAAAACAGAATCCAAGAATGAAAACGAAATAAAAATAAAAGGTAAAAAATATTTTTTTTTCTCTTCCTTTGAAAATTAAAAAGTTTAAAAAAATAAAAGATAAAAATAAATGAAAGTCAAAAATAAAATACAAACTACAAATAACGATGAAATTTTTTTCAAAGATTGAATAAAATGAAAAATAAATTAATAAATAAAAATGAAAAATAAAAACTAAAAAATAAAAAATTAAATAAAAGAAATGAAAATGAAAATTAAAATGACTTGTTATGTCAATCAAGGTTTCAAATTGTGAAATCCTACAGTCGCTTGTTTTTTCTACTTTCCTTTTTTCTTCTTAATGGTGAGTCCATACCCAACCAGGGCGGGCACTGATAAAGACTCATTGTACACTTGAGCATTGTTAAAATAAAGAACGACTCAATACATTTCTGCTGAAAATCCATATGGGCGCTACCTTGCGGCCAGTCAAAGTCAATGCCGTGGGACATTACTCTGGAATGAGTGTATGTGATTTATTGCTTATAGCATATGGTGTAAGCCCTGCGGTGCTCGGCCACCTGACTGGAGAAGGCCCCTGGTCTCCCCAATGTAGAAGCGGTTATGTACCTTGCAGGCTAGAGCATACACCACACCCACGCTGGAACTTTTATTCTTAATTGTTCATGTTAAGCCCACAGCAATAAGAAATAGTAACAACTGATGTAAAAATGATGCTGTGTAGCTTAAGCAAAATATGTTAGCCACACAACATCATTCTTACGTCAGTTGCTACTACTACTACTGCTGCGAGCTTAACACGAACAATTAAGAATAAAAGTGACAGCATGGATGTGGTGTATGCTCTTGCCTGCAAGGTACATAACTGCTTCTACATTGGGGAGACCTGTAGGGCCTTGTTCGATCGGGTGACCGAGCACCGCAGGACTTACACCATATGCAATGAGCAAAAGATCACATACACTCATTCCAAAGTAATGTCCCACGGCCTTGACTTTGAACTGCCGCGCATACTTGCTAGAGCCCTTATGAATTTTCAGCGGAAATACATTGAGTTGTACTTTATTTTAACAATACCTCAAGTGTACAATGAGTCTTTATCTGTGCCCGCCCTCCTTTAAGAAGAAAAAAAGGACAGAAGAAAAAATAAAAGACTGTAGGATATAGCAATTTGAAACATTGATTGACATAACAAGTCATTTTAATTTTCATTTTCATTTCTTG
This sequence comes from Thereuonema tuberculata, assembly GCA_023159025.1. NCBI lineage: Eukaryota > Metazoa > Arthropoda > Chilopoda > Scutigeromorpha > Scutigeridae > Thereuonema > Thereuonema tuberculata. Next base: position 40,863,239 of record JAFIDM010002131.1, on the reverse strand, counting down.
ATTTCATTTTTTATATTTTATTTTTTATTTTTATTTTTTTATTATTAATTTATTTTTCATTTTATCCATGTGTTTAAAAAAAAAATTTCATTGTTATTTTTATTTTGTATTTAATTTTTTACTTTTATTTATTTTTATCTTTTATTTTTTAAACTTTTTAATTTTCAAAGGAAGAGAAAAAAATATATTTATTTTTATTTCGTTTTCTTTCTTAAGTTTCATTCTTAGATTATGTTTTTAATTTTTATTTCTTTTAGTTTTCGTTTATCCATGCAGGAACTTTCCACTGATATTCACATTCCTGTTTTGGAGCGGCCCATATGTTTACATCATGTGATCATGAAGAGAGGCAATACTGACTTTTCAATTCCTGTACAGAGAGCCTGGTTTCTACATCCTGCCACCGTAAGCAGCACTTACGGAACATTGCTACCGAGCATACAGTTTGCCGAAATTTCCCAGAAAACTTTTCGTTTCCTGTTGTAGTTGATGTATAAATTTCATATAGTTTGTTACTCATTTCACTTGTAAATGCTCTCTTTCGAGATTGGCGAAACAAGTTGTATGTTATTAAGTCGTTAAATTGTATTTCGTAATTTTAAGCAGGTGTACGGCTTTTCTTAATGGTGCTAATGATGCTAATAAAAATTCTTTATTTTATATTTAGTCTGATGTTATAGCGTTTTAAGTTTATGTATTCTGATAGTAGCATCTCCTTGTGTGTATGTTTAAAAAAGAACAGTATGGCAGCTAGTTTTGGTATTGATAAAAAGTTGTCTTTGTGTATTCAAGTATTCTACAATTGCAGATAATCACTAATATAATTGTGCTTCAGTTTAAGAATCAGTGTGTGTCTTACTTGGAATTTAAACCATTGATGAAATAATCATTCATAAAAAAATAATGTTTCTCTGAAATTTAAGACTACTATATAATTGTGAATTCTGGAAAACGTGTTTATTGATTAATGTTACTGGAATTAATAGAAGAAATGAAGACATCTTAATTAAAGCTCGCGGAACAGAAATTTACGTGACAGATGCCAAGATCAGAGGAATCAAAAAAGAAGATGTGAAAAAAAGAAGACGCCTTTGATCACTTCAAGTATCTTGGTTCGTCTCAATTACTATCACCTTCTAAAGTTTGATTTAATGTAAATGTTTCATATCAAAGAAATGATTAAATAGATGTACTACACTTATTTGTGAGTAATATAAATACTATAATGATTTGTAGGCAACATTAGAAATATAAATTTTATATTTCTTATAACTAAATTTATCTGATATTAGATCATGTATGTAGATATATCAATAGTTTGAATTGCTCTAGATTGAGTTATAGATTGATTTTAAGTACATTCTAGATTGTAGACTGAATTGCTCTAAAGATTGAATTGTTCTTTTCTTTAAAAAATCCACATGAGATAGGAAATATTTTTTTCATTTACGATTTCCTTAAAAGAGATCATCTTAAGAAATCAAACATTCTTACAATTAAATTTTTTAGTTGTTTACATTTTTTTGAAGGGCTACGTCAGCTTTTGTATCTAAAACCAGATTGCGCATCTATAAATTTTTAAAAAAAATTGAAATTTCCCAGCTTAATCCTAATAGTTCTCCTTAAATCCACCACTCCAGAAGAGAAATGAATGTTTAATGTGACGGCAACGCTGTTTGATCTCTTGATGTTGAATAGAACATAGAATTTTGTGGCTAAAAAAATATGTAATGAAACGGTTAAAAGGACCGCCACGACCATGTTCTTCGTGTTTTATCTTTAATCCAAATACAAGATTGAATAAGCTAAAGTATATGAATAAGTAAAGTACAAAGCAATGGTCTTACAGTAACTTGCAGAAAACAACCAACTCAAACTTAAATATTCTTTAATCTTTACCAAATATATTTTATATATTTCATTTAAAAATTATTGTAACTCAAAATATATAAATTCTGTAAGTCTTCTCAAGCTACAAAGTCACTGTTATTATAGTCATATAATTAACTATAATTGTTATACTTGTATTTGTAATATCTCTAACATCCACATAAGAGAGAGAGAGAGAGAGAGAGAGAGAGAGAGAGAGAGAAGGAGAGAGAAAGGATTATATATAAAAGATTATAACATTGAATGGTCAATTGTGCACCTCTCCTCGGTCTTTCTCTTGATATGATCAAATAAATGACTGCTTGTTATCGTAGAAATCTGAAGGGCAATTGGTCATGCAAGATGCCTACTAATTACAGTACAAATCGTGTAAATGTTACGGAGCCAGAACGAAAATAGTTCAAACATCTCTGATTCCTCATAAAACCAAAACGCTATAGGTTGATTTTTATTATTTGTGTTCTCGCATTAGATTTTCATGAAAATTAGATCCGCTCTCTAGATACTTACAGGAAATAAAACGTAACTATCTTTCCAGAACTATAATCAACAACTAGAATGTTCAGTGAAACTGAAAGTTTTAGTATATGATTAGACAGGCCAGACCTAGCGCAAATCATTTTGAAAAAAAAAAATTGAACAAACTTGTAATAACAAGAAAAGAGAAAGTAATCTTTAAATACCAAATTAGATCCAAAATTAGATCGACAATGTTAGGGAGGTTATCAAGGACATGAAGCAAATATTTTTTGCTATTAAACCAATTTAGTTTCAGCAGTTTCGGCGCAAGATAGAATCAAAGCGTAATTATTGTTGTTCATCTTTGATATTTGGATACATTATTTTTCACTCTCCATGTTTCACACTCAAAATATGTGTTTGAAGGCATCAGGACCAGATTGCCGTCAACATGTGGATACAATTTGATTCTAGGTCTCTTTCTCATTCTCGATGCCAGCTCGTTTGTCTGGTTTTATTTCTCTCCAATACTGCAGTAAAATAGTGAATGTGCTTGTAATAGAACTTTTACTAGATGTTTCTTTTAAACATCAGACGAGGTAGCTTCAACATAAAGGAGAACCTGTACACTTCAGTTTGGACATGCTCGAGTATCTGGATCACGTTGATCTGCATTGATGGATTGGAAGAAGGGTCCCGTATCCTTATTTGCTTCGTATCCTTGATAATCACCTGAAGTTTGTCGCTCTTATTTTGGGATATCCTGCATACAAAATTTCACAGTTTCCTTTGTTTTTTTAAATAATTATATCTATTTGTCAATTTATATTCTAAATGCCGTTCAACTACTGCCACGGGCTAATCGATTGCTTCAGATAGATTTTGGTATTTCTCTTTCTTTTTTCTGTGTTTCTTTCTTTATTTAGTTTCAAAATGATTTCCCCTTTTGGTGTATCCGGAGAAGATTTATAGGTGAAATAGTCCAGAATAACTTCATTGTGAAGTTAAAAACAAAGGCAATAGTCCGGTCCATTCTGAATCCGGACCTTGAATTATGATTTCCGACAATTTATTAAATTGAATACTAACCACAACAATTATTTATTCAATCAATTTTATAAAATATTTAATGATTATAAAAAAAAAATTAGAAAATTAGAACCACACCACTATTTCATTGAAACTTAACCATTTAATATTTAACCATTTAATAATAAGAGTATTCAAGAAACCACAGAAAATTGGCAGTTTCTTTGTACTCTCCACCTGGAATGGCCAGTATTGTTTTCTTTTTCATTCGTGGCTACATTCATCGCCAGCGAAATTTTAAAAATTTTGAAGTTTTGTTAGATTGAGTTCATTAAAATTTCTGTTTACTTTTTAATTGAAACACGTTTTTTTCACCATTACATACTGAATCTAAAGTATATTAATCTAAAAGTGTTTATTGCTGCTTTTTCTTACCGATTATAGCTTGAAAAGAAAATATAGGAAAGGAAAATTTTCTAAACATTAAAACAGTATGTTATGATTTAACATAGAAATTCTTCATTCAATTGAAAAGAATGAAATGTTAGAGTTGTTACTTTCTTGATTTACTACTTTATTAATTACGTAGTAAGTCAATTAAGAAAACAAATGAGATCTCATCCATATTTCTGTTTAATAAATTAATTTTTAAAAAATGTCATATTGAAAATTAGAAAATTATACAATAGAAATATTCTTTTGTGCTGATGTAAATAAATTTCAGATTTTTTTTAATAATTTTTAAGATTTATGAAAAATAGTAACTTCTTAAAAGTAACTGGCAATTTGTAATATTTTCTACTTGAATACGAAACATTTACAAATGTTTAGAAAAGTGATTTACAAGTGTTCTTATAAAAAGCAAGTCAAAACGAAAGCTTAATGATAGCTGTTTATGATATTTAGCGATACCATAATAAATAAAAGTAGGCTTCTGTATCCTTTTTTGAAAATACATTCTATTTTTCTTCAATTTACCTTTAATAATTTTTTTTATTTCATTAAATCTTAATTTTTGATTAATACGATAATGTAGCTTGTATCACTCTGAATTAAAAATTATATTTGAAAATATACAATCGTCATTTTAAATATTATTATTATTTCATTATATCAATATTTAAGAGTCTAATTGAAATATGAGAAAATCTGTCATTCAGACAGTAATATTCCAATAAACTGTAATGTCAATAATCTAACATTCATCACAAAAGGAGAAAATTGCTATATAGAGATAAAAAGTGACTACACTAGTAGTGAAAAGAATACTTATCCTAGAATCAACAATATTGAAGAGCAAGAATTAAGTCATTATAAAAAAATGGAAACCCCGAGGTTTGCACGATGAGTTAAACCTTATGATTTACAATAACCCTTTCTGTAAACGTTCACAGTAAAGACATACGAAATCCTTCAAAAAGTTGCAAGTGTTGAGAACTTTCAAAATCTTAGAACATATAGGATTGCAATTGTTATCTTTAAACTCCACATTTTTTTTTTTTGCCTGGTATGTTAGAAATGTTACGTAGATTTGTTCTTGTTTTCTTACTTCAAATGCACAACACGGTTATAATACATTTATTCTAAGATACATCTTATAAGTAGGACTGAACTTTCACATTGTGCATTTGGTTGTCATTTGGCGTTTTCATTATAATGACACTAAACTAAACTAAACTAAACTAAAATAAATTGTATGTGGATTTAGTTAAAAATAAAACTATACTTAACTATTTTATATTGCAAAAGCATTAATTTCTATGGTTTTTGGTTAATTATTATTAAAAATTTAATGAAGTTTAACTGTAAATAATAAAGCTGAGAAAATATTTAAATAGTAAAACAAACAGATCGATGTCACAGTGATAACAAAAACAACGACAGACATCGATCTGATTGACGATGTTTTTGTGATGGTTATTATGAATTTTGTTATCGCTATATTATATACGTAGATCCGATAATCCATTGGTATAGGCGCTGAACTGCGGGTTTAAGGAACCCGGGTGCCACTCCTGGCGGTGGTCGGTGAAGGTTATTTCTCCTCCAGATGGACCCCACGGGTTCACCCAGCTCTCTGTCGAATAGGTACCGAGTTTCATATATGAGAGTTAAACGCGGGCAAGAATCGGGCTGACAATTCGACCTCAACTAGTTCAGTTGGTCGAGAATCCTATAGACCTGCAGATCTGAAGACCTGAGGCCATACACGGCCTGTAGCAGCACAATTTCACTTATAGGAATTGAACACAGGAGTTTAAAAAAAAAAGAAGAAATTCAATGAGAATATAGAAAATGAAATTTAGCTTTAGATATTTATAGTTATAGAATCAGAAGTTAAATAGATCAGTGAACTAGTGACCAGAGATTTCACGGGAAGGTCAACGCATTTATTTGCAGAATTGAGTAATAGAATTAGGAATCATGAATAACGATAATTATCAAAAAAGAGTTTAACGTGTCCCATAGAATTTCTTTTTCTGTTTATTTGATTGTTGGTTTTTTTTCTTTTGGGGAAGGAGTCCCACTTTTGGATGTGAGAGTGGAATCCCTAACTTTTTTCGATTTCTGAGCGTACTCTCGAGTGGTTTGTCTAGCTTATGAGTCCATACAGATGACGAAACGGCCGTCCCAGACTCCAACCTATCGCATCTTAGGTGCGAAATCTTTTTTAATTTTTCCCCTGCTTATTGTTTTGAACTATAGTCATTATTTATATACATATTAAGATTTTATTTGCAAGAAGAAAACAATTAGATCAAGAGGCACGTGTGTCAATCCCTTATTCTGTTATGGATGATATTAAACTCAATCGTCCTCAAGCACTACTTAAATATTTTTCGAATAAGAAAGTTTCACCAAAATGTACATTCAAAGGAAATAACTAATTCTGAAAATAAAAAAAAAAAAAGTTGAAATAACAACAACTTTCTTGGGAAGTGAGTTTATAATTAAAATAAAGTTTTGAAAATAGATTCAGCAGCTCTTTTAATTCCTTCTTTTAATCTAGTGTTGTTATATTTACAGATAATTTCATGAGAACTACATTTAAAATTCTGGTGTTAAATTTATTTTCTTAAAATTTGAAATATCAATTGCAAGAGCTTTTAACTTTTTATAATAAATTTTCTCCATTTAAAAATTCAAAAACCAGGAAAATCGAAACCATATACGATGTCGTACGATGTATTAAAAGGAGCGGTTAGAGCCCAGGACAAGATTTTATAAGATGTTGGATAGATGAAACACGCTGGTTCGGTAATGCTGCCGTCACCAAAGCTTGGCCACCAACAGCCCTGAACTGACCACATCTGATCTGTATTGTTACAGCTGAAGCTAGCGGTGAACGGATTTCAAGACCAAAGACCAGTCCGTCGGCCCGGAAAGATCTCATTACGATAGTCAAAGCACAGTTAACGCGAAGAATGCCGGAAGTATTATCATGGCGTAAACACAAATCATTCACAATGTCTTTGGTGGTTTGCGAGGTATTCTGTTCGGCTGCTAAAGTAAATTCTGTCGCCCAAACGGAATTCTGCTCAGCTTTCCCTATTAGCTGAGCAGACACCGATTTCCGCAAGTCCCCCATTTGCAGTGTTTTAAGAATTATTTTTAGGCATACATAAGTTTTAAGTCATATTTTTCATTTACAGTTACTTTCAATAGGCTACAAAATCATCATTTTAGAATTGCAAAAACTAAACATTTTCGTTATAAAAATTTTTTTACAATTTTTATTTTAAAAGTTTTCAATTTAAATTTCCTACTGTATTTTTTAAAATAAATGAAATAATAAATGCTTTTGTAGCTATCAGATTTTATATTTAATTTAACTTCTCTAAAATAAATGAACATTTACTTGCATAAATTTATAGAAAAACTTAAAAAAATAATCTCATGCAAGGGTAATATAACCTTGCAAATAATTAATTGCGAATTTTATTGCAATTTTATGATATCGTGATAGGAAATTACTTGTACAATCTGCTTAAGATTTTATGGTTTCATCGTTCGGAAATAAAATAAATCTTTTTAGCATAAGGTACCATGATTCTTTTTCCCAAATTTTTGTTTATTTCTTTAATTTTAAATTTATTATAGCTTCTAATCGCTTTTTAATAAATGAATCATTATATTCATTCTTTTTTAAAATTTGCTTCATTGTGTTAATACTACTCTCACAATCCTATGTAGATTTAGTTGTCATATCGATTCTTCCATATAATTTTTTATAATATTCTTTTTAATTTACATACTATGATCTATTTGTAATTTCAAATGTAGTTGCTTTGGAATTTCTTACGGAAGTGTTTCATATGCCATTCGTTTCCTTTTTTCATTAAAGTCACATCAAAAAAATTTAGTTTATTATCAGACTCTTTCTCTTCTTTGAAATTTAATTCTTCATTTCTTCCATGGATTGTCTCGTAGAAACGCTGAAAATGTACTGTACCATATAATTAAAATGTCGTCTGCCTAGAAATTTTTATATTGGAGAAACTAAAAGAACTGTTCGAGAACGTGTCCTTGAGCACAGGAACAATATCAAAAACAAACAGATAGACAATCTGAATTAGCTGAGCATAACCTCAAATGTAGACATTGCCTTGATAATGAAATTGAAATCTTATGAACAGAAAAAAAAACTAAATTAAGGAAAATTATTGAAAGTTTAATAAATAAGGAATTCTAAAGAAAAAAATATAAACAGCAATGACGGAGTAGAATTAGATGAAAGATTTGTAAAGTTAGCGAGTAATTTGATAAATTTGTCTCAAAGACGATCTACAAGAAAAATAATTTTTAAAGAATTAGCACAATAACTATCAACTATATTAATATGATGATCTAGCTTTAATACTTCGATTAGTTATATTATTAATAGAATCTTGTAATGTTATGCAAGATTTTTTAATTATTGTTTTAACCCATTATTATTAGTTTTAAAAATGAATTACGTAAAAAAGTAAAGGGATGATTTCCTTCCGAAAATTTGTGTATATTTATTTTACATAGGAATCTCAAAATAAATACAAGGTAAGAAGACTTTATTGTAGGAATTATGAACACTACAGAAAGACTGAGGGCTGAATATGAAATTATTATGAATACTGTGAATAAGTTAAAATTATTATTATTTAGAGAATATTATTTAAGTTATTCTTTAAATAAACAGACCTTGGCATTGGATTCCAATGCGCAAGCTTCGGCAAATAACTAACAAACTAAAAGAACAGCCAATATCGTCCACATAGGCTTAAATATTTACAAGAAATATAATTAACCATAGATGTTTCCATTCTTTCTTGCTACAACAAATCATTCGAACTTTCCAAACTCAATTACAGCTAAACTAATGAAAAGATGTTTCTTCAATTTACACTCATTGCCAAAAAAAAACAAAAAAACAAAAAAAAACAACCACTCACTCAGTAGAACGAATGACCCGGGAAACTCGTTATAAGATACCGTCACAGATAGCTATACCACTGATTGAAGTTGGGCCGCGATTGCCGAATATGAACTGCCACCAAGGACGTTACTACCGCTACGGCTGTGGTCATGTGAAAGGCCGTCATATGGCGGCTATGTGCTTTGTAATCACTAACTCACCACTACTGCAACCGTTCTGACTGTACTGTACGACGGTGATGGGAGCAGTGGAGAAGTGAGGGAACACATACGAGCAGCGAAGTCACTAGATGACTTAGGCGCGAACTGATCCAAGAGTGTCCCTATCAAAGTCATGAATCTCTTGTTCCTACGGCACAAATGCAAGGCGGCTTGTAGAACAAGATTTACATTTTCACCATCCGACCATCGTCTGCTTCATTTGCAGTGGTATAGTGAGCGGGTGACATTGGCAACAGTGGACTGACAGCGAATCGTATTTAGCGACGAATTCAGGTTTTATCTGGACATAGATAACCACCCTACTATGGAGAAACACTGAACAGAGCACAAATCGGAGTGTTGAGAAATAAACCGCCAGGAATGGTGACGTCATAGTGTGGGCAGCCATCTCCTTCCTGTCTTTGCTGGTAGTGATCTGCGGATCGTTCAGGACATTCTGTAGCCCGTTGTGCTTACCTTCATTGAGCAGCTGCGGTGATCTATTTTCCAATAAGATCATATCCTCCCACAAACATATATCCTCCCATGAAGTTCCTTGGACTGCCTCCGATACACTTCCTTGACTCGCCAGACATGTCGCTCATCTGGGACCAACTGGGACGGCAGCTTCGGTCATCAACGGGTATGAGTTGAGACAGTTGAGACAGTTATGGGAGGAACTTCCGGAGCATAACATTAGACTTTTCTATGACTCCATACCAAGTCGTTTTACCGCACGTATCCGTGGTACGCCTTAATAAGGAAAGGACTATTGACCTGTAGCGTTTTGCCCGAATAAAGAGTCCACTTATTCTGATATTATAATCAGTTATTCGCATCATCATTCTCATTGCTTATTTTAGGTTTCATTCTATTTCGACTAGTGCTTTTTGGTGCGCGAATCTTTTTTGGCACCGACTGCACAAAATTGAAACGATTCGGAAGACTACCGAAATAACTGCTCTGGAATTGTAATGATTTCCTTTCTTTTCCAATGATGCATGTACATTGCACAGTCCAATTGACAATTCGTTTGAATAATTCCTTCCGGATGCTTTTCATGGTTTGGATTGGAATAATTGATCACTGAATATTCCGAAGACTATGACGTATTGAACTTCCGTATAATTCTATTCCAATCTCTCATAAGTCTTTAAATATTTTAGTACTTAATGCTTTTCTCATAATTGTTGATGGAAAAGTGTTCTTGTATCCTAAAAGATGATGGTAATTTTTTTATTATCATAATTATTATTATAAAAAAAGGCTATATTTTATTTATATGTTTTATATATAAAAAACATTTCTGAAATATTAAATAAATGTTATTAGGTAACAATACATTACAGTAAATTTTGCAACTATAATTTTACCAACAATAAAGCAAATTACGAGGTCTTGCTAAAAAATACTTTTAAAACATTTGTAGTTTTAAAGGTATTTTCGATTGCAACTCTTTAACGCATTAGGTTAAAATTTGTTTATCCTTAAAACTTTTACAACAAAACTTTGCCAAACGTTATTGTTTTAAATTTTAAAGAATCATTAGGAGACATTAGAGTAAGTAGAGCATTGCCGGGGTCAGCAGTGCAATGGGACAAAGAGGAGGTCGGAGCTCATTCGCCCTCTTAAACCTTAACGTGTGAGAATACAGATGTTGTAAGCTTTGTAAATCAATTTTAGTTAGACTTCAATGTAAATGTAACTGTACAAAAAGGTTTTAACATTTTGTATATATTTCCTAAAATTTAGAATGAACTGATTCCATTAATAAAAACAGATGTTAGAGAATTAATAAAGATCTTAAAAATTAATGACATTTTTAGTATTGTTAAAATTATGTATTTAAAACGGTAATGTTAATCTTATATTAAGAAAATACTTGATTTAGATAGAGTTCAGCCATTAAAAGCACAACCATATGGCCAAGAAGTCGGTCTGTCACGACGACACCTGGCTAATACGACGGCATCTGGGTTCTAATCCCGGTACTGGCATGGATGTTTTATTTCTTTGCTTTGTCTCTTTCTCTCCTTCCACCGTCTACTGCATATTTGAATTGTAGTGTTTATTTCTGAATTCTAATAACAGGCCTAAAAAAGGGGTACTAGTGGGAGAGTATCCACATAATTAATAAACAAAGAAACTGTAGATTTCAAACAAAACCCTTTATTACAGGATTCAATGCTTTGCTGATATCAGAATTCTCATAATTTATTTCGATCTCTAAGTAAAATGTAGTTTTTATTATAATGGATAATTCTAAATTAAACTGAAATATTTTAATATTTAAGATTTATAATATGTTTCTTATGAATATTAACTGAGTTAAGAATCTGGAAAGTAATAACAATACAAGTGACTGTCTTGGTCTTTTATGAATTTTCTTTTACTTAGCAGTTTCAATATTTTATGTTAAGAGATACGTGTATATGAACTGACAAACTTCATAGATTAAAACTTTTGGAATATTTAGAAGAAAATGGAATTCAGAGCGAAGGAGACACATTGCCAAAATAGCAGAAACAAAATGGAATCTGGGAGTTTCATTTGAATCTTTTGAAGCAAAAAGTGGCTTCTTTCTGCAATTTGGTTCCGACTGAGAGTTTTCGTGACATCACTTCCATTCTCAGTGAATAAAAGGCAATCTAAACTGGAAACCATGAAAACGTGTAAAGAAGAAAGCGAAATTCTCATCACAAAAGAAGAAGCAAACTGCTCATCGTTCCTAAGAAAGATATAAGACGAAATATGAAAAAGGATTCATGACAACCAAATGCTGATACAAATAAAATATCTTTAAGATGTAATTACTTTTATGTCGTTTCTTTTCCGCTTCCGAAGATCGTTATTGTCCAACAGAAATTTTTAAGAAAAACCTTATTCCTTCTTCTATCTCCTGAATTATCTTCATTCACTCAGAATTTGTCTGTTAATCTAAATTCAATGAAAAGTTATATCAATTGCAGACAATTTCATTGTTGTTTATTGTTAAACAGATTTTTATCTACTTTTTAATTCTAAGAGATTATCAACTAGAAGATTAACAAACGTAGAGTAAGAATCTCCTATTGAATTTACTTTTACTATGAAGGGATCTCTTTCGAATCCTTTCAATTTCCATATTTAATCATACCCGGTCTTAAGGGAGATTGTATCAGTAAAGACGAAGCAATATACGTAATGTACTGTAAACCTAAAATGAGTTGTAGCTGCATAATTTAGAATCACACAGTGAGACACCAATATACCTAACAGTCCTATAACTTTTATCTTAAATTCCAAGAATTGCATTACTATACTTAGTTTCTAATTTAATAATATAAAAAGAAAACGCTGATATAAATGCTGTAAATGATAAAATTAAATTTGGCCAAGCCACTCAGTGAGAATAACATCAGATGATAATGTTAAATATAAACCTTATTTTTGCCTTATGTTAAGTTAATATTAACTTAACTATGAATCCCAGTAACACTAAAATAATAGTTACAAATACTTTAATATTAAAACTTCAAAGAAAAAAATGCAAAACCGCACAATAACTAAACAACAACCAAAACAAAAATCACTGAGCTTATTTTGGATATTTTGTTGGGAATCGGATACGGTAACAGTTTCGGGTTTCAACACCCTCTTCAGTCCGATCCAGTCCAACAAAACCCAGTTCAGTGAAAGGGACAAATACACCAAACGGACAAACAATTAAAACAATGACCCCTCAGTTCAAATACATCAAAAAATTTAAATCAAAAATAATAGAGGATAAAAACAAATCCACAGTAGTTAATTTTTTTCTTTGAAGTTTTAACTTGGTCCGCACGTTAATTTTGATTTAACTTTAATATTAATTTAATCACAAATAAAAAGATACGAAGCAAACCATCTTTGAAAATATGCTAGTGAAACGTACATAAATAGAAGTACAGCGTTAAGCGGGCAGTTGTGTACACAGAGTACGGAAATTACGTAACTCGGATGCAAACTCAGTCATATCGTGATATGATTGCGATGCAAACCGTACGTAACTGCCAGTTTCCGTAAATCGAGGGTAAGTAAATACGGGATATGGCTATATATTGAGTTCAGTGGTGCTCAAAATTCGAAAGATTTTTATTAGGTTTCTGGGAAGAGGCTATTTCTGTTAATTATGATTGTTCATTGAATTCATACTGATTTGAAATGCAGGCAAATACAGTTCACAAACAGCTCACTGCAATTTGTGGTGACTAAATAATAAGAGATACCGGTATGAGGTTTTTATCGTGTTCAATAAAATTCTCAAGCTCAAGATGAAGTTGTGTATTGTACTTCTTTATATAACAATCAATTTATCTCTGGTTTCCAAAGTTTTCTTAATTTTCAAATGCAGTTAAATAGTGAAAATTATATCTTCAAATTCCTGAAAAGAAATTATTCTTTTTTAAGGATAAAACGTCAGGAAGGTGTTAAAATAACTAGAATTATGGCTACGAAGAAGTAATATTCATCTTGTGTTTCATAATGAACCAAATATATTTCTTTAGACTGTTTTAATTTCCTAGTATTAAAGATTTTATTTCTCAAGTGCCTGTAATCAGAAAAATTCATCTCTTACCTATGAATAAGTTCCTAAATGAAGTACAGAATTGTGTTTTCTTTATTTTCGACTTCGTAACTTAGCAAGTGAAACCTGAAAAATTTAAGAAATGAAAATTACCATGGTAGAAAATTGGGGCATTATAACATTCAAAATTGCCAAACAAACACACAATAAATAAAAAAGAGACATTAAACAACTTCGTTTAGTTGAAACAAACCATTGAATGATTTCTGAAATAGAGAAAAAGATTTTACTTTCAGCTGAATTAGCTTTGATTTCAATTTTGATCTGATAGAACTAACTGAACTTTCCTCATTAATCTTTGAAGATCTTTCAAAAACAAAAAAGCTAATTCGTTCGTCAAATTTATCGGCAACAGAGAATCTTCGAAAGAAAAATAGCTGCTGAAAGACGATCAATCAATTTGAGTGTCTGATTTCATTGCTTCGTATTATGATTGATAACGCTTGTAGACTATAAAACTTTGTTGATGGATTCACTTCCAAAAAAATATTTAAGTATTTATGAATTATGAGCATGCTCTTGCTTAACAATGAGATTATCTAACAATTTTCGAAATACAAAAAGAAATATAATATAATATCAATGTATTTATTTTTGTATTTCTTTTATATTTTTATATAAATATAAAATAATACGAGTATTACACTTTCTACAGCAATCTGGTTTTTTCAAGAATTGATGTTAAAATTTTCGTTTTTGGTACATTTGTCAGGATATAAAGAAATTCATGATAATTTTTGTTAATTCAAATTTTTTTTTCAAATTTTATTCAGCTTCAATAAATTCTGAGTGAATTTCTGTATTCACATACTATATGCAGGTCTTCTGTAATAATAAATTTTGATACTATATACATAACATGGCGCTATACGTAGACACCTCATCCGAAAATAAGCGAAGCAGTTGTTTCTGGACCTTGTACTTCTTGGGGGCTTAATTATGAAAAACAATATCTTGAAGGACGGCGATATTTCTTGATAGGATATCAAAACGTTCTTGAGACTTAAATAGTTGAAACCTGATCAATAGAATAATGCATCATGGCAAATGAATTCGTAACAACTTATGAATTTCTTTATATCCTGATAAATATATCAAAAAAGTAAACTATTACTTATCAATAGAACCATTGCTTTTACGAGTCTAAACGTTTAATGTGCAATAAATAATAAATCTGAGGGTAAAGATATCATAGCGTGCAGCATATATTCTAGTGCAACATAGACTACCATTTATGCATGAACTACAAATTAAAAAAAAAAATCTACCTAATACATTTATAAAAAGAAGTTTCTCTCAAGTAATTACATTATACAAGTACTACTGTATCATTAACATCAAATTACGTATAAAAATAATAGACGAAATATCGGTATGAGATTTGGAGTAAATTATTATTTTTGTACGTAATTTGAAGTAATTACATTGTTTTGAGATTTTGGAATTCTTTATTAATTATATTTTGTAAATCTTAATCCTAGGATTTTTAGGATCCGATTCACAGTTAAATAAATAGTTGTTATTTGTAAGTACAGTAAACTCCCGATTATCCGCGGAATTGGGTGGCGCGGCAACCGCGGATAAGCAAATTCCACGGATAATCCGAATAGAACGAAAAAGGACTAATATCAACATAAAAATGCTTTTAACATTTTTTATTTACATTAAAATGGCAATACATACCGTTACATTACATACATTATAAGCAATAATTTTATTTTAAATTTTTTATTTAGTTTTAAATTTTATTATTACGGGAAGGCTCTTCCGTAATTTAGTGTAACCTGCCATCCTAGCTTCCGCCCACAAGGTCGTTCTTTAAATTGTTTGTCTGTAATTGTCTTCACTTACTTTGTTAGCCTCTTTTATTGTTTATCTTATTCTAGATTATTTTTTTTTTAATTCCGTAATTTATTGTGCAGTAAAAAAATATGGAAACAGGAGAGGTCCGCGGGTAATTCGCAAATCGAATAATAGGGAGTTTACTGCAATAGGTTTTTAGCATAATTTTAATCAAAATAAAATATTATTACAGTCACTACGAAAACGAGCAGTATGCATTATCTTTTCCAAGAGATTAACGGTAATGATGAATCAACACCAAATATTTCTCAATGATATTTTGAAATTCTGGTAGTTTTGAAATTCTTTTTGGGAGTACTTTGTTCTTTTGTTGCACATTTTTAAACGGAAAAGACAGTAATTGATGTTAGACTAACGTAAAAAATCATGGAAATAAATAAAAAATAAAAAGACAAGGTAATCTTGCGAAAACTTTTCTGTAATTTAAGGCACTGCGATTAACAATAACGTCAATGTAATTACACAATCAATCACAGGTTAATCCATATGCGCTGGAGTTGAGGGATGGTTTCAACATCTCGAAATTGCTGCGAAGGACACATCTGTAAATGGAAGCGGCAGATAATGCATTCATTATAATAAAATTTTTAAATTATTAAAAAATGTAATACAAACCAACAGCGTAAATACAACATAAATAAAATTTAATGATATTATGAATCATTAAAGAATTAAATGAAATAAAAAAAAATATTTTTTTTAAACCATATGATTTTACCAATGCTGTCACAGCCCAACAGTTGCAACTTATTTAACAACTTCAATGTACAGAAATATATGAATATATTTTAATATGAATATATTTTAATTTGAAAAGAACGTATATGGAATATATTATTAATAAAACTGTCTCTTTGTACTCTTTTATCTAGTTTTGTAATCATGTTCAAAAAAGTAAAAGAATTTCAAAACGCCCAAATGAAATATGTATATCCTTAGTATTAAGAATCTTAACTTTAAGAATAAAGTAATTTATTTCCATCTTAGATGCTTCAACAACTTAAAAATATACTATTAAAATACACGAAATAAAAGATTCAATTTTTATGATTCAATTTTCAAATAATAATATCAAATCCTCATTGTGAAGGATACCGAAGACAACACGTCATGTTGTACTTCTTTTATCAAAATGTTAATAGCTTATTGTGATACGTTAGATATAATAGTTACGACACATGTATCAGTGTTTCAGACCGTAAATCGTTTCCTCTAACTTGAAAAAATGAATGTAGTTGTTTCTACGCTGTCATTTCAACAATCTGTTACAAACTTGCTTGAAACCTTTTGAATCTGTTTGAAACTCTAAGTTAGTATAGGCTATAAACAAAGACAGAAAAGGTGGCCTTTGTTTTTGCAAAGTACAGTCCTACGTGTGTTATCCCGAGAAAAAATCCAGTATCTATTTCACAGAGAGCCTTGGAATACTTAATGAAAAGTAAACATGAAAAGTAAATAAGGTTTCGGAAAATTAATATTTTTATAATATTAATATATCATGAATAACTTTTCTGATCTTAATTGCTCTTCCCGAATAATCAGAATAATTCTTTTAGTTCATTTTAAACACTTGAAATTACATAGAACATTCTTAAATAAAATCATAAAAATGAGCAATGATAAGAGTGTCTTAAAAAACTTCAAACAATTAGTATCGTTATTTTAAAATTAGGAATTTTAAAATAGGATATTCATTACATGGAGTGAGCATGGAGCTGTGAAAGGTAAATTTTGAGGAATGGTGGGAAGTGGAAAAGAAAGTAAAACTGATCTTTGAATTGCAATATATAGTAGTACTACATAGCATTTGATTAAAGCACTCCAGCCGTTTTAGCGTGTTGCATTAGCAAGCCGAAATGCAGACAACAAAATTATATAGTAAGACTTTTCATGGTCAGTCATTTAAAATTATCATTCACTGTACAAAATGAAATTTTAACATTTCGAACAAATACAAAAGTTATCATTATAAATAAATGCAATTGGTGAATAAACTATAAAGTTATATATATATGTAGGGTGTATCAGTTGGACCTGGTTAATTTTCATGAGCGCTTCGGCGATGATGTATTGGTTCTGTTCGGTAGTGATTGTGATGTGTCATCCTTTCGCAGCATAAATAAGCTTAATGATAGACACATGCTGCTTTAAGTTAAAAGGAACGCATCACTTTTCTTCCTGACATTGTGATTTATCACACGGTCACTAAAGCCCGTATAATGTCACCAAGCGCTTGTATTGACATCAGGTATATGCTCACAGTTGTACACAGGTGAATCATTCCGGAGCACGTCTTGTGTTAGAATAATTCTGGTTATTCTTGTAAAAACGTATGACAGCTCTCGAAAAGGGTTCTCAAAAAGAAGTTTCGGGTTGTCTGGGGTCTAACTGATACACCCTGTACACTGCGTTTTGATAAAATCAAACTTACCACTATATTTATCTAATAGTGGGTGATCGAGTCATTGAAATAACTAAGTTTGGGATTGTACAAAGGATATTGAGAAAGTATGTGTTCCTAACAATCATGTCCATCTGTACATTTATGATATTTTCAGCAAGTAAGATTTTATTCTTCTTTCATCATTAAGACTTAAGGCTGTCATTATTTATATAAATGTTGCATTAATTATCATCATTTTGAAACAACATTTCTAAGAATGTATACAAACATTTAGAATAATATTAAGCTTGGAGTTGAAAGCATTGTGATTTACGTTTTCAAACACTGTGTTTGAGAATATTCATAATGAGTTCTGGTATTTGTTCGGGTTAATGAGAAGACATAATAAACAAGAATAATAAGAAAGAATAATAAAAGGATTAAAATTTCCACACAATAGAAAAACTACTTTTTAATTTATTAGGTAGAATATAATAATAAATTAAAATATTACGTTTAATTCTGGGATGTTGAAGATCTTTTATTATTAGGTAAAAGTTCATAAGGATTGTCTTCTACTTTCATATTAATATCACTTAATATTAAATTGAAATAAAAAAATAAGTTCTTTATTCAAAGCTAATTTTGAAGGTACTCATCTACTTCTATTCCTCTTGATCAAGTTCAACTGAAAACTACAGAAACTAAAATTCATATTTTTTTTTCTCTACCGTAGCTATTTCAGGTTTCATACATTCTTTAGATGACTAATTTGTTAAGTTTTAGTAAAATCAATAGTAATAACAACAAAAAACTAAAACAATTACATACATGCATAAAACGTAGATCGAGGAGTACTTAACATGTGCTTTCCATTGATTTTCTTTATAATTACTTTTGCTCACAATAAAGAAAAATCAATGTTACCCGTCTTACTTTATTTTCAGTTCAATCAGGTTCAAATATTTTAGGGATTTCGAATGGGGTGTGACGGATGTAACTTGACAATGATGTTGAATGTAAGAATGCCAAAAATTACATCGAAATTAAAATGTATAAAAACCTATTTTTTAAAATAATTTAAAAGAAAATTCAGTCATTTTTACTTCTTAATTAAACTTTTTTATTTCGCTTTCATTTCTTTTTAAAGTTTGAACTTCATTACTAATGAATCAAAACTGCTAACTCTTTTTTGTTTTGAACTTAAATTAGAAAAAAATTTCTAGGTTTCTGATATTAGATGTCAAAACTTATTTTTTCTTTTGCAGATACTTCTTACTAATTTCGTTATATTATTGGTTACATTGTTTATAAGTAAGAAATGAGTTAAAAGAAATAACACATTTAAAATCTTGTAAAAAAGACAAAAACAAACAAACATAGGAATTCTAATTAAATTTGAAATACATTCTTATAAAAGTTGAGTAGAAAATACTTAATACTCGTACTTTCATCCTCATTTTTCTCAATCCTATTCTTTAATAGACATGCTGGGATTGATAGTAACGTTTCTTCTTGAATCTGTGCAGATTTTAACTCAACCACTCCATGAATAATCCTGTTAGAAGCGGTTCCGTTCAATAATACTGAGGTAATATTTCGCGTCGGTGTTTGGGATCACTGACCATTATCATTGAGCCTGAAAGATCAAACGACATGGCCATTCGAAGCAGGTCTATTTTATCGAATTTTACCTATCTTTTGTTGCCTTTTAATACCGTCTCCATGTCTGTAAATCCTGGTGTTACAACAATCCAGTTTTATTATCAAACCACTATAAAATTAACATGAATTGCATTTATTATCTGCAAACAGTAATGGTCAAAAATAATGATTAATGTGAAACATAAATTCGAGTTTTGGAAAAATAACGTAAAGATTACTAAAATAAGTACGAAAACTGCAAAACAGTAAAAATACATAAAACAGATTAAGTATTTTAAAATTAATGAAAATATAAGGGGATGTAAAACAAATATTGTTATTAAACGCTTTTGTGTTTGTTGGTTCACAATCACTTTTATGGAGGAGACAGGTCGTTTTTCGATCACTCATCTCGGATTACAAAAATTGAGGCATTCTGATTAAAACAATTAGTGGAATCCTTCCGTTTCACTAATTCACTAAAAACGTAACAAGGCTTTCAGTTTGCTTTGAAAACTAAAAATTCGATTGTCATTCTCTTTGACGGTAATGTTATTGACTCTCGTAATTAAAACAGTGTTTAACCGTAAATTAATCCTCCAGTGTTAAATATTATTGAATTAAATAGTTATTAAGATAATAAATATAATTCATAATCTGTGACATATTGATTATAGACATCGGCAGATTAATTTGTAATGGATTGAATCTGCAATTTGATTATGAATGACGGAAATTTTTGAGTCAATAGTATGAGTCCTATTATTGGCTAACAGGGCACAAGCTAAGTTCAGAATTAAATGCCATTAACACCATTTGCTAAT
Source organism: Thereuonema tuberculata (assembly GCA_023159025.1). Taxonomy (NCBI): domain Eukaryota; kingdom Metazoa; phylum Arthropoda; class Chilopoda; order Scutigeromorpha; family Scutigeridae; genus Thereuonema; species Thereuonema tuberculata. The sequence continues at coordinate 40,842,928 of JAFIDM010002131.1, read as the reverse complement.
CTCACATTATTCAAGTGAACATCGAAAGCAAAGTGAAGTGATCTGAAATTGTGAATATTCTGAATGACAGATTTTGATACTTGTGAAAAATGAATATAAATGAATTACAGCTGCTACTGACAGAAAGTGAATGAACGGTCTCATAAAGAAAACAAAATCTATCTTATCGTCTGTGTATTAGTACTTAGAAAAACAAACAAATTATCCGGATTAATAGTTCAGGTTACCATGATATATTGGACTACTCGGAATGTTGGAAGAATAGACTCAAACGATTCGCAGTCATTGGTAAAATGTTGGGATTGGAATTTCAATCCGACGGCATCCCTTCTTTATTCCCGGGAAACAAATCCTATTTACAGAAGAGATTGGTTGAATACTAGAAGAAGATACAACTATGGAAGAATCTTCGACTTCCGCCGATATGGAAGGTTATACCAGACCCCGGCCATGATGATATTCGTTGTTGTAATAACATCTTATAGTGATGAAGTTTCAACTCTGAATCAACATTCATTAGTCGAAGAGAGCAAACATTTTCGACAGCACTACAAACAAGGCTACAACCATGTTGTATGAGTGGAGTAGTCTCTGATGGGAAACAGATAAGCTGTGCGGAACTGCTGCAACAAGAATCATACAATAGAATCAAAAAGTAACAACCATTGAAATCATTCTTGCATATTCAAAAGTGATTACATAATTGGGGGTGGTTTTATTTTTTTTTACTAGCGTTCCTTAATATTTCACTCGTTTTCTAAAAGATAAATTAATAATTTCAATCCCTACTGAAGAAAAATCAGAATTTTCAATTATGGAATGTGGAAGTGGTGAGAGGAACTGATGTTTAGTTTCTAAATATGTAGCGTACTATTTGCTTTGAAATGAAACTTACGTATTCAGCTATGAACAGTTAGCAGAATTTTACTGATAAGATCCGAAAGACTTAGATTTGTGTCATGTTGAAATAAGAATGTTATTTCAGTTAACTTCCTACATTGAAAACAAATAAATATTTATAAACAATTTTAGGCAACACAAGTAAGTTATGAAATGAACCAAGAGCTGCACAATGAATAAACAAAAATTAAAAATAGATCATGCCTTTCTGGTCTAATATCAGAGCGAATCGAGGACGACCGTTTCGGCCTGCTTGAGACTCATCAGCTCGAGCTTCCTTCCCTGATAACAAACCCAGAAAGTCGAGAGCATAACTGGTGGTCACCCCCACCCGACACTGACCCAGAAACCAAAAAACATCAATAATAAGTATAGTGCTGTAGTGCACACAAAACCACCTTTTTCCTAATAAATAGATAGTATTAAAAGATTTAAATTATAAAGAAACTAAACATTCAAAAAATAAATTAATCGAAATAAAGAAATTTAAGGTGCAGTAAAATTATTCAAAAAATAATTCAAGAGCTGCACAATCCTATCCATTTATTATGATTTATATTATTAGGATCATATTAGGACAAATATGAAATAAGACTTTAAAACTTAATACATTTTCCGTCGTAATTTATAATTTAAAATATGAAATCCTTAAAAATATTTGACAGTGCTGCATTGTTTTTCTTTATCAAATCCATTACTTCTTGAAAACTGAGACTAATTTGCACAATTTTAATATTAAATCATAATTGAAAAAAGAATCAACCTCATCAGTTGTTGTTATTAGCAAATTTATAGTTACGCCTTTTCATCAAAGGATTTTTAATTCAAATTCCTACCTTTAGTGGAATTTTTTAATTAAATGATGTAAAAACTCAATTCAATTATAAAAACTTCTAATTCTGTATTTTCAACTTGTTTTAAAAGCAAACGAATTCAGTAAAACAATTAAATTAATTAAAAGCAAAGAAAGCGAATTGTTTTTTTTAAATTATTATATTAAGTAAGACTTAAGCCTTAAGAAATATTAAGATATGGTTGACCGAAATATTAAGTTTTTAGTTGCTTGTTAATTGTAATAAGGTCTTAATTACTTTTGCATTTGATGTAATATAGATATGAAGGATAATTGTATATCAAAGTAGAAGCTTTCTTTTGAATTGCAAGTAGAAACTTTCTTTTGAATTGCAAGTTGCACTTATTCTAAGAACAAGATAAAAAAAAAAAACAATCGTCTTATCTCTTATTCAAAAGAAAACAAATTATGAAATTATTTCCTGATGAAACGAGATTGAAAAATCAACTCCCTTGTCAGGAAATAGAAAAAAGAAGAAAACGTAATAAATAATGAACTGAGAAAGCATTGACATTGTTATACTTAAGCAGGGTCAGAAAAGGAGGCAAAAATCTCTTTTTTTGTTCAGGCTGATGAAAAACCCTGTATAAGGGCTTCAAAACTGGTTCCCGTAAAAGTATTTGTACTTTTATATGAAAAGTTAATATAATTGCTTTTTTTATTATATTTTTTTAAACCAAAATGTGTGTTTCTTCAATTTTATTTCAATATATTGTTAATTATTATTGACACACCTTAAAATATCAGTTAAAATAAAGCTAAAACCAAAAAAAAAATCAATCCGCTTACATTCAGATCTAAGTAATCAATATCTTCTGATTAAATAATAAATTTCTGTGAATTTATGAAAATAGTACTGCAATTACTTGTGTTTTCAAAAATACTAGTTTACATTTTAGAAATAATGTCAATTTCAAATGTTTACTAGAATCGAAGACTCGAAGCAGAAGTTTTCAGATGTATCTCAATTTACGGGAAGCCTTTGTGACATACCTCCCGAAGTCTTAAAGGAAAGATTCATATGAAATGACCCCACAAAGCTACGTTAAGAATATGTTTTCGGAGTAATTGAATGATATAGATTAGTTAAAATGTCCAATCTGCCAGCTATACTTTTGGTTTTTATTTCTGGAAATTGCTTATGTATTTTTTCTCTCTTTCTTTTCTGTCTCCTTCATTTTATAGTGTAAACTGTCTCCTGATGACATTAACTCATATTCTCAAAATGTCCTTCTGAGTGCGAAATGTAATGAACAAAATTTATCAGGAACTTCAAGTATGTGTAACTGGTGCATATATGTATCTTCCTCAGGTCTCACTATTACGGAGGAAGAAAGGTCATAGAAAGAAAAAGCACAAATAACAATAATATTTTTGAAAATCTTATTTGACAAAGCAATTACAAATAGGGAAGTACTAAGAAAAACAGAACCTTTGTCAGACTTTACTTAATTTTTAATTTCATTTGTTTTATATATTGTAAATCAATTTTGTACCCACAAAGAATCTAGTCTCGCATTTGCTAATACTATATAAAGACATGAACTCATCTTAACTGTGTATATCCACAGGTGGTCCGAAAAAGAACTCAGGAGTTAATAAAGAAATTTATTTTATGGCATTTTGAAGCACAAATGTATGATGTTTATACCGTATAATCAAAGTACAATATCAGAATTTTGATTATCTGTTAGTGTACCATTTATAGCCCTACATAGATCAAAACGGAATTCCACCTCAGACCACACTTTGGTAAGGATATCCACAAGATATGCTTGCTATTATTCTACGATGCAGATGGAAAAGGGACTAGTTGATACACAATGTCTTTTAAGTAGCCCAAAAGAAGAAATCCAGTGGAATAAAATCGGGACTGGGCGGTGTCCAAGCAGTGGGACCTCCTCTGCCTATCCATTTTCTTAGGATTCAGTTGTTGAGCCAAGTCCGCACAATTGCTGTATAATGTGTGGTGGGGGGGGGGAGGCTCTATCCTGCTGGAAAGTAAAGCCATCCACATTCTAATTTAGAGAAGCGCAAAGTTCTGCAACATACCCAGGCATACCACACTCGTAATAGTCTACTCATAGAAAAACAAATGCCCGAATACACTGCTATCATGCGTGCACTTGACATTGATTGTTTCGGACTGAACTCCACCAGTTCATGCTATTTTCTGATCCCCTCACCCGACAATTACGGCGATTCACAACTCCACGCACATCAACGTTGCCTCATCAGAAAATAAGGCACTCTGGATTTAGTTGTCATGTTTGGCAATGAGGTCTACCATGGCGAGAGGGGCAGAAACTGAACTCAGTAGGCGGGATGTGATGAACAAGTTATAGTTTAAAAGTGCGACGTTTCAATCTCTTGTCCACGACGTCATGCACAGGAATATTTAACTGATGTGTCACACTACGAACTCAGCGTTTCGGACTACGCTGGAAAGACAATCGAATTCATTTCACGCTTTCTGCACTTGTTGTAGGCCTATCTGGTGAATGTCCTTTTGTAAGCACTTACTGTATCCCAAGAACTACAAATGTTTTTGTCACTCGGAAGAATCCTACCGTAGTCCCGCCCGAAGTTCCTTTCGTTTCTGCCAACCATGGCATACACTTTGCTTTCTCTTGTGGCTACACCGTGACTGCAGCACTATGTTATTTGGAGGACAATGCTTGAACTACAACTTGAATCGCTTCATGAACACAACTTCAGTCGCTTCACGAATATACTCGAAATACCATCGAATGGTGGTCAAAATCGAAAATGCATATAGTGGAATCTGGACACCCTGTATTGAAATTCCCTGTAGTATTTTTGAAAACTGTAATGTTTTTGAAATGAAATGAAACACGCCGATACACATTTAAAAACTTTATTATGTAGGGAATTACAGGGAATTACAATTTGATCTTAAAAGAAGATTTGTAATCTTCTTTTAATTTATCTAATTGTTAAATTAATTAATTATCTTAAATTATAAAACAGGCTTTTTTGTTTATGAATCTTAGTTTCAGGCATCAACGTCTCTGGTGTTTAATTTCTATCTCTAATTAATAACATTTTCAGCTTTTATGTTCACAAATTCTTTTCCTAGTTTTATACAGTCTTGAATTAAATATACCAATTTTGTGTTTCTGTAAACAGTCGAGAAGATTCGACACACCAATCATTACTAAAGTTCTGATTAATAATTTAAGGAGTAAGGCAAATCCAGCATTTAGAAATTAAATATTCTATTTTAGAAAACTGCATTATTTTAGAAAAGAAATTTCATTTTCGTATTTTCTTTCCTATTTCTTTCTCTTTATTAATATGCTTATGAATAATCCCTGATTTCCAAATACCAGATGAGCAAACAAAACTGAATCATCAGATTTCAAGCGTATAATGTATCAACATTAATTTTGAATTATAACTTAAATCAATAACATTGTTAGATTTTCTTGGCGAGTCTGAAAGTCTTTCAATTTCTCATAATAACGAAATTGAAAACTATTTTCACATCATAATATTTTTTTCTGTCGTCTTTAAAAACTAATCCCCTCAAAATTTAATAAGTAAACTTTTAGCATGTTCCTTTGAGATTAACTTTAAAAAAAGCTAAAATTATTATTTCTGCACTGGAAGGAACTTATCGAAAAACGATAAATTCTATTGGAAAACGCAAACAATAGAGATGTTATTAAGGAACGGTTATCTCTGCCTCCTTTTTAATCTTCTAGATGTTTTATTTTTAGATACAAGCTTCTTTACGAACAAATGCTTTAAAAAAAAAGTTTAGTCCGGCTTCTATTAAAATCGAACATCGTCTGTTCTAAACTTCATACATCTGAATTTTTTTCATAGCATATTTTAGTAAATAAGTAAATCAAACAAATTCAAATTATTTAAGAAAATAATGATAAATAAAATAACAAAAATGAATAAAATTAACTTATTATGATTAGTTTTCTAAAAAAAATTCCATTTCAAGTTTTAATGTTGTGTAGATAATTTATCAAAATTATTAGAATTACAAAATTATTATTGTTGTATTGCTTAAGATATTATTCAAACCTTGTTTAATATGAGATGAAAAATAATTTTTTTACAGAAATATATTTATGCTATTTAATAAGTAAAAGATATATCAGAAGTGATTATTAGCTTTTATTACGATTGTTAGTTTGATTGTTATATTTATTTGTATTTTTTCTAATATATCTGCATTAATATACAGCTATTATGATGTCTTACGATAACAATGAACAAAGAATAATCTTGGAAAAAATGAACATAACCTTAGAAATTAACTTTCACCATAAAGCACATCGATTTCAAATGCACATTATATAAAAAAAAATCAAAATAGTTCTCGAATTTATTCTTATTATTAACACTGCTGTAGTTATCAATAAACCTTTGCAATTAACAAAGCCGGTTCCGTCTTTATTGCATTTGAACCTTTATACCATTCAGACAGCAATCCAGAGGAAATACAAAGTATATTCCAAGTTGTGGCAAAGACTGTTCAGATTATTTAATGACTGAAGAGAGTTAAACTTGTCAACTACTCTAAGAAAAGTAAAAATTAATAGAATTTCAATTGTGGCGACTCACCATCGTATTAATGAGTTTACCACTTGTTAATATAGAGCTAGCATATTATCATTAATGAAACTAAACAAAAATAATGCATTCGTTTTCTAATTGTACTGGATTTATCCCTGATACAGGAACTTATAAAATGGAAAGATTCGTTTGCTGAATTCAGGGCTTTTGCAGCAGCGAGAAATAGCAATAATTTCAACCAAAAGCGGATTTAATGGTGAAGTGATACTGATGGAATAAATAATTTTTCTTCCCATAGGCAGTTGATGTAGAATTTGATCCTATCAATTCAGCTTCGTCTATGAATAAAACACAGAAAAGGAAAGAGCCCTATATTGGTAATGACATGATAATCTGCTAAAAATAAAGCTTATGCTTGAAGGCAAACAACTGTTATGTAAAGAATATACAAAATGCCCGTATGGGATGCATTTGCTTCTCCCTGCAAATTTAGAGCACCTTTGCAAGGTAAAGAACTTGATATTAGTCATTATTAGTCAGACAAAAAAGACTGGTTGAAATATAGTGCAGAGAAAAGTAAAAATTAAACATACAGAAAGAAAATGAAGAAATAGAAAAGAGGACTTGAAATAGTTTAATATGTCTTTTGTCATTCCAAATGACCACAGAGTTCAGCGGATTTGTCTTTTTAGGAGACACTTTTACATCTATGTAAGCCTACATAACTTCATCTTATTTGTGAATTGCCAAAAACATTTCTGGATCAGATACTTTAACTAATTAATTTTACAGATTCAATTATTCCCTTCTTAAAAAAAGGACTATTAATTTTTTTTGAAAAATTGGACAGATTTGATAGCATTTAAACTGTAGTTACCGAAAGGCAAAGCAGAAATATAGAATTTACATTCTTTAAGAAAACACAAAGTGATACTGTTGAGCGCAAGTTTGACTTAAGAAAAGAAAAGAGGTACAAAATTAGTGAGATTTAATTATCAGCTGAAATCGGATATTCCTGAAGTTAAATATGGTCCTTTAATTTAGCCCCGATTTCGGTCATTAGAAGATCAAGCTATGTGTTAAGATTGCATAGTTTAGAAGAATAACAATAATTTTTTTTTGTTTTTTATTGTTATTCTTCTAGATTGTTTTATCTTACAGTCTTACGTTTCCTAAAATTTTGCTTAATTTTTTGTTCTTTAAAAAATTTTAGAAAATATAAAACTGTAACTTAAGTTGCGTTCTACGACATTTGACTTTTATAATATATCAGACCAATAGATAAAGTGAAAAACGTTCCAGAAGTTATTATCTGATAACAACAAAGATAGTGATGTATACTTTCGTTTAATAAGTAAATTTCATTTTATATATTGTTTAAAGAAACATTTATAGTGCATGAATTGCTAACGAAATCATGTTAAACACAATACCTGTTTTTCATTTGAACACTGATTCCAGTCATCGAAGTGAAAAGACGAAGTGAAAACAAAAATAATTAAATCGAAAGCAAAGAAAGATTTAATATAAAACTTTGGAATATATCTTCACAAATCGATGAAATCTCAATATACACTAAATTTTACGTTTTGATTTACCTACAATAATAAAATAGACAAAAAAGAATTGCTAAAGTATAAAATTATGGGCGACCTCATCAAAACCCACTCGAACATTGAACGTGTGCATAATCATTTTCAAACAACAGACAAAGAAAAATTTTAGTTGCTTAAACATATGAATTCACAACCTACTGAATCCGTCACTGTATCCACTATACTATTTCAGTTTCCTTCAAAATAGAGTGATAATTTGCTTCATTAAAGGTAATCTCCGAAATAAAAAAAATTAAAACAAAACAAGACCCAACTCAAGAACTTTAAAACTTCGTATGCCGAAATTACTTGCACACAAGAAATAAAACTCTATTTCTATGCTGTTTAGTCCGTTTGCCGATCCGACCGTGCGTTTGGGAGTCGCTAAAAAATAATAATCCATCTGAAGTTTTGAAAGCCTCATTTGCTCTACTAACATAAGATCAAATAAAAAGATAAATATTTCTGTTTCAGTTCTTAATTTTCTTTGTGGCTGACCGCAACAATCTGTAATTCATTATATTTCGATTAACTTTGAGACGTTATATTTATTACCTCGATTAATATGATTTATCTCCATAGTGAATTTGAATTTTTCTCAATATTGGTGCTTCTTTGTCATGGAATGCGAAATCATTAAAGGCCATTAGTCCTCAAATCCCTCTTTTCACATTGTTTTAATTAAATCGAAACTGCTCATATTGTTGCAGCTAATAATAATTTAATATTTTGTACTGAGAACTATTTAAAAAAGTATTTCTTTAAAAAAAATCTTAGTAACAATTCAGTAACATTCCCAACTGAAACATTCTTGATAATTTATTAGGCTGACACTACAGACGAATTCACAGAAGTAAACTTTAGGTACATTAAAGCAAATAGAGTCCTTTAAATACAAGTCTATCGGATTGTTTCATTCTTTAACAGTTCTTCATCTATCTTGGTCGATTTTCTGAAAACAAAATTAATAATTAATAATACAACTATCTATCATTTCGAAAGGTCAACAGAGAAACCACAAAAAACAGTTCTGTAAACAACGAAAACTTTAAGTTGCTTAAATATATGAATTCGAAATTCATATTCGAAATTCGAAATTTAACAGGATCTTCAGAAACTTCAGTGGTGGAGCGGAGTTGCCATCCTTATAAATAATGGTTAAAACAGATCTGCATCCCCACTGTAATTTCAATTCCGATAACGTAAATAAATTTTTATAAATATAACATTTGCTTAAAAATAAAACAAAATAAATAAATTTCATTAGGCTTTTTTTAGTTTTCATATTTCGTTGTTTTTTTCTACTTATTTATTTTGTTTTTTTTTTCTTATTCATGTTATTATTTTTTATTCATCTTGTATTCCACATCCTTACAGGTTTGTAATATTGTAAATTTAATAGCGGGGTTTCGAAAGATAAAGTTGATCACTACAAACTTCTTGCTAATAATACAGAATTCTGAAAATATGTTTACAACATTAATGGACTAACTGAGTTTTTCAATTTCACAAATACCTACAGACAAATTGCAAAATGAAAAAGAAAGGAAATAAAAAGAAAGCAAAATATCAAATTATTCTACTAAAAATAATTAAATTATGTATTTTGCTTGGTTGTGTAACGTATTGGAAAATAGAATAAACAACGTCATGTAATCATCGAGTCACAATTAATTTAAAACGAAATTTATAATTACTTATGAACAAGGTTTTGGATATTTGATGAAATGGAACACCTTCAACCAGAAATTAAATTCTGAACAATTATTGTATAAAAAAGATAAAAATTTCATATATTTCGTTAGATATTTTCTGGCGTGAGGTTATTGTATTAATTTTGCTGTTTTCATTGTTTAAATCTTTTGAGTTTGCGTTTTAATGTTCTCCGTTTAGAATGTTTCAACGATTTTCTGTGGCAAAAGATAATTAAATATCTGTAAAAAAAGAAATGAAGTAAGATTCTATGGTTTTCCGAAAGAAAGTAGAACGCTGTTTTGAAAATACAACAATTTTATTATTTGATTAGTTACGTATCGTCGATTCCTACACCATCTAGAAAACAATGAAAGAAAGAAAAGGAATTATGAAATACAACATTACACCATTAGAAATCTTCTTTCTTCAATATTCTTGTAATAGTTTGGCGATATTTCGCGAAATTTTATCATTTCGCTTTTTCAAGCCTTTTTCTTCAAAATAACGTCGAGTCTATCTCTATATTATAAATATAATATCATAAGTTATAATAATGAAATATATTATTACTAAATGTTTTTACTCAAATCGAGAAATACAGATTCATCATGGAATGCTGTGCGAATATATCCAAAATGTAAAAGGTTTATTTCTGTGCAGTCTTTAGTTTTGCTTTCTTAATAATTTTACTGCAAATTAAATTTAGTTCTTGTAAATTATATTGCCTTTTTAGCTTGGTTTTAGTTTATAATTAAATACCTTTTGTTTCCTAACGATTGTTAATTGGAAGGTGTTATGTGCATTTTCACACTGTTTTTAGTTGATATGTATTTTATTATTCGGGTGTCACTTTTGGGACATTAAATAACTCCCATTTCTTTTTCACGCCATTCTGGGTGTGTCGAGATTATATCGGGTTGATAAGTTCCCAATAAGGATGAAACGGTCGTCCCGCTTTCCTCCGTTGACAAACTCAAAGGTGTCTTTTATTTACTTCTGTGCAGTATTTTGTTTATCTTTCTTAATTTTACTGCACCTTAAATTTAGTTCTTGGTTTATTTAACACAGACGGTTAATCTGCCAGAGACTGTTACAGTGAAGAAAAAAATAAAAGAAACACAGAGAACTTTACGTGAATTCAATTATCGTTTAGTTTATTAAAGCTTAAAATAAAGACAATAAGTGTGTTTTAATAAAGCACTTAAATACAGCATAAAGAACGCATCTAGAATTAGAGAAAGTAAGTGATAAGTCCGGAAAACTTTAAAGAGCAGGACAGCAAATTGGATGGATTACTGATGGAACAGGCTTGAAGGACTTGATGTACGCATACCTTATTTCGATAATAATAAATCCTCAAGAGATCTTAACCTTAGCGATCCAGACAAAGGACAGTTAGTTGATTTTGATAAAATTTATATTTGCTTTCCTCAACCATACCCAAGACAAATCTCTAATGTGTATGGATTAATCGGCAGAACTTTAAATAACTTCACTTCATTTAATCTCAGGGTATTTTTTATACTGAGCTCATTCTTCGAGCCCTAAGTCATGCTCGAACTTGGGCATTATTTCGACGTTTCGCATGCAGTGAGAAGACTTCCATTTCATTATTATTATGAACTTCGAAAATCTTCAACATAGCCTTTGTTTTTTATTTGTACAAAATAACGATATATCTACAAAAAAAAAGCTATGCAACCCACAGTGGCAACAGATAATAAACAGCATGTATGTGATCTTTATCCTTGGCTTCGGTTCCGAACCTTATCCAAGGTAGAAAATATTCAGAAGTTGCTGTCAGAACTTATTAAACGAATAATAAATTGCCGTGGAAATAAAAAAAAGAAAGAAGAAGAAAAAGGGATTGATTTATGACTAAAGTACAGTTCTGACTATAAATTAGATAAGAAATGAGGTTAAGATTGTTCGCAACTCAGTTTTTTAACAAGTTTTTTTTCTTTCTTTTCTATTTTTTCCCTTCAGTGACGTTCTAAGACTAAAAGATTATAAAGCAGATAGTTCGTTCTAGCTTTCCAGAAATTGATTCATGAAATTCTTTTTTATAACATTTCCTACAGAAAAATATAAGTAAAATCTAGGATGATCTTATTTTCCTTTGTTTTTTATTTTTCTTTTAAGGTAAGGAACTTGTAATTATTGAACCAAGTAGAACTTATTAATTTACTGGAATGTTTCTGAATAAAACGGACACAAATAGGATAGTATAATATTCAAAAAATTACAATAATCTAAAAATATTTAAAGGTATTCATATTTAATATGAAAGAACTGAGATATACTAAATTAGATGAATTTACATACTAGACTAATTCAATGTATTTTAAATAAGAGGTTACAATCAATAAATAAGAAGGGAATAATGGATTTTCTTAGTAAAGGTAGTGTTATCAGTATTTTACTCAGTAGAAGATACGGGGACTTCTAATAATAGAGTGTAATTGCTTCATTACAGTCATTCTGTTATGTAATCCATTATTAAATTGATCCTTGAGATGCAATTTAAATCATTTGACTGAAAAAACTTTATTATAATTAAAAAATAACCGATTAATCGTAAAAACAAAACATAATGTTTATATAATGACTTTCCTAGAAGAGTGTGAATCTGTATCGTCTCATGTTGATTACTAACTCTATTTCCGCTAAATGAATTATAAGCTGATAGCAGATCTAAACTTGTTACTTAAACTATAATTGCTCCACAATTTCTTCGTGACAATACAGTTAAATGATCATCATTTAATATGTGAGTTTGTCTCAATTTAGTTCCTAAATGGATTGGAGTAATATCTATTAACTTTAAAGTTTATTTGGCCCTTTGGTTCTTGATTGATCAACTTCACCAAAATCAATCTGGAAACCTATTTTAATATTCTGACCTTTCGACTAAAGTATCAAGCCTCAAGGATTAAAAGCTTTTGAATTAACCTAATTAAAGACTGATCCCACAACATGCTTCGCTTCTACTTAAAAGAGTAGTTTTTTTCAGTTAATACTTTTGTGCGATGCATCATAGAGATATTGCAGAAAAACATATATTCTTTCTCTACGACAAGATTCTATTCTTTGATATGCTGGATCCCTACACATGCTTGCTGCCTCTTCTCCTGCAAGAGCTAATACTAAATTTGAGTTGTCAACGATTAAGTTGATTTACTGAGAGTAAATAGTTACTGTGTGGGATCAGCTGTCTTTTAGATGGTTAATTAGAATATTTATCTATGTGCTTGTTAGTTAAAAAGAAGTAACAGAAGAATGATGACTTGGTTTCATTGGGATAAACACACCAGTTATCCATTCACTGAGTAGTCTAACACACTATGCACAACATGCGTAAGAGATCGAAAACTTCTCTTCGTCGCTACAAAGTAAAGGTTATAACACTTCTTTGTGGAGTACAGATTCGTCTCGTGTTATTCATTATATATTGCAGTCTGGATACTTTAAACGCTTTATTTGTAAAATGAAAATATAACACGAACTCTAATTAAAGTATTAACTGGATTACATATATATTTATGCTAGACTATTTCTTTTTCCTTGTTAATAGACCGATTACATAATTTTTTGGGCTGAATATTTTAACTAAAATGCAGAGTTTGACTGTTCATATATACAGTTAGTAGATAGTACTTATACGTATATCGTTTTTATTTCAGTTTTTTACTATCCAGTTAAACAATCTTAGAAAATTACATCATAATATAATATTTTTTTATCATTCTCTCAGAATTAAAACTTAACAATTATTGCTTATTTGTGTTTTTTTTCAAACCCTTAAAATAATTACCTAAGGAAATAAATATAACGTGCTGGAAATTTCAATCAAAACAATTTTGATTTTCTAATTTTGTTGTTTTGATTTTCCTTAAAACAACGTGTTTATGTATTTATTCCAACAACAGTTTTTTATTTCTTTCGATATCGGTTTAGTTCATTGTTTACTCTTTTCTGCTTGAATAAATGATGCCACTCGAATATTCTATTGCATGTTTCTGTGGTTGTAACATTTTTTTATTGCACAAGGAATCTCTGTCTTTCTAGCACTGGCCACAGACGACAACAAAATTTATAAATTACTAGCTGTACCCGGCATTCATTGCACTGCCACTCAAAGAAAGAAAGTGTTTGGGTTGTAATTCTGTTTATTGAAGAGCTTTTGGATACACAATATTTTTTGTTTTTCAGTCTGGTGCATACACGAATAAATCAAAACGTTTTCCGACGCGTGATCAGGCCACATACAGATGTCCATGTTTGAAGTATGGATTTTCCAAATTTAGTCCACACACTTTTAGTGATTGTCCCTTTGCTTTGTTGATGGTCATTCCAAACGCGAGTCGCACCGAAAACTGCAAACGTTGTTCCGGAAATACACTCAATTGTTGAACAACTATACTGTACCAGATATTGTAAAATGGTTCTACTAATTCAGAAATCTTCGCGGGCGTGCGCACAACAACTCACTAAAGTTTCATCGCAATCTGATGAAAGATATAGGAACGCATGCGGGACAAACAAACAAAGAAACATTCATTTGTATATATTAAGATTAATTTATTAATATTTTAATCAGTTTCAAGATTTACTTAATTCTTTACGGATACATAAAGGAGCAATTCGGAAATGAATCAATATTCAAAATGAATCCTAGAAAACAAAGTTGAATTGCAATTCTCAAATGAAGTAAGCGAATAGATGTAACAATTTAGATACTGATTTTTAAAATAGAGCAGTCTTTTTGTTGCATTTTAACTTGAACAATACATTTTACTCAGATCTGAACGAAAGGTAAATAAAATCTGTAATAAACATTATATTTTGAGTTTGTTTTTTATATATTTTTTAATACAAATGCTGTATTTATGACAATAGTTTAAACTGCTAATATCTTTCTGAATATTAATATGAAGTTAACTGTATTGAATCGCTCAAATTCTTAATAGACGTTGACTTTAAGAAAGGAAAAGAAAAATAAACTAAAAGAATAGATACAGATCTCATTAAGTCAGTATAATGTAGTGATGATAATGTAACAGGAAATGTAATCAATTAATTGGAATTATATGAAGAACAATCCGAATAATAAGGAAGCAATGACAAATCTTGTTCATTGTTACCCATAATAATGTTAATTATACTTTCCAACGGAAAATTAGTTAGGAAAAAGTTTTCGAATGTGACAACAGCTTCCTGGTTTAAAGCAGAAGGAAGTTGTTCAACATTTCTGTAATGAAAGGAGAAGAATTGGTGGTAATTTGACAACAATGTCTCAATTATCAAGGTATCTCTTTAAAAGAAATAAATTAAGTTATCCTGAACTTTGGTGACGTAAAAGTACTATGTTTCAACTATGTCAGTCATTTTTATTATGTAGCGTCGTAATTAATCCAGAAAGATAAAATTAACAAATACGTCAGGTTTTATTATATGAATATCAGTTTGACAACAGAACTTTTAAAACGGTCTTTAAATGTCAACTATAAAGAGGATTTTAGGTTTGCAGAAATTAACATGGTACTAAAATTCCCAGCTAAAAAATTTTGAATTTAATCTTAGTTATTGCACAACGAACTTCCTAAAACTTAAATGACTTTCTGTAAATTTTTAAAAAGTTTAATAATTAAAATGAAAGCAAGAAAACGTAGAGATTTGTTAGATAACAATAATAATAATGGGATTTTGGTTATAGATAGCGATACCGTATTAAAAAAATTACAATTTTGAATCCTGCAAAATTTAGTAGTTGATATTTTTCATATCATTTCCTATTTCTAGCAATTTTTATTTATATATCATATAAATCGAAATCTAATAAATTGTCTTGTGCTATATTAAAGTTACACAAACCTACAGCTTTCGAATCCAAGGTTTTCTTTCATTAAATGTCAAAGCCTGAAAGTGTAATAGAAGAAAACAGAATAATGAAGATACAATAGACAAATAAAACGCTTCATTGAATATGTTTCTCGTAAAGAGAAGATCCTAAAGTAGCAAAAATAATCGTAGAATATGAAAAGAAATCTGCAGACTTTAAGAAAAAGATGAATTGGAACTGAAATAAGGAATTCCAAGACTTCCTCTTTCTTTCTCCGAAGAAATGAACGAAATAGTTCTCAGAGGCCAGATTTATTTCACCCCAACTTCATATGTTAGAAAATGAATAATCTTTCATCCACAGACTTTGAAAAATTGGTCTCACTCGAATTGATACTGCGCACTAATTTATTTTCACACATATTATCTTAATAATACTGTAACTCGCTGAAAAATTGATTCTTTGGTTCCTTCTTCTTTATTGATTTTTCTTCCATTTTAGTAATTTAGCTGTTATATAATCTTTGAGATTATTCTGATAATGATAACATAAAATTTGTTGTTACAAAGCTGAATTGAATTGTATGAGAGCTGCAGAGGACTAATTAAATGCCCAAAATAAAAGTTGAGTAAATAAATCATCCACTAACCTCAGATGACCTAAGCCAAGCAACCTTCTAGTCTCCTAAATCATTTAAACAAA
This sequence comes from Thereuonema tuberculata, assembly GCA_023159025.1. Taxonomy (NCBI): domain Eukaryota; kingdom Metazoa; phylum Arthropoda; class Chilopoda; order Scutigeromorpha; family Scutigeridae; genus Thereuonema; species Thereuonema tuberculata. The sequence goes on along the minus strand of JAFIDM010002131.1, from coordinate 40,826,784 downwards.
TAATTAGCTGAAGTTCGCAGGTTTCCTTTTATGCAATTAATATTTAAAGTTAGTTGTGCAGTTAAAACTATAATTCTATAACAGAAAGAAAAAGTTTTCCTCTTTGTTTGAATATTTTGTTATACTAGAAATGTCATTATTGTAAGATTAACAAATAGAAATAATGTAAAAAAGAAATATTTTAGATCTGTCGATCAACTTCCTTTTTTTTCATTTTATAATTTACGTGATTGTTATTTTGTAACAGTAAATAACTTGATTAAATTTAACCTCAATTAAACGAGAAAAGAAAGAAAGCATGTCCATCCACTAAATTCAATTTTATTTTAAAACTTATTAAAGTATTTGTCAAAAAAGAAGGTTTGCCATAAATGGTCATTAGATTGCAATCGATTTTGTCTGGAATAAACGTCATCAGACATGACGTCATCAACTTGACCTCCGAGCAGTCAGTCCAAGATGGTGTCGTCTTTTGATCGCATAAGCGTGACCAAGAAAAGACAACCTTTGTATAGACAAGCAGGGGAAATAGTGTGGAACGTTTTTAATTAATAATAACAATTACATAAAAATGTATTCATAACTGTAGAAAATATAAAAACCAGAAAGTTTTCGTAATGTTTATAAGATTCAGTTACGGATTTTAGCAACAGATGGCGCTGTTACGTCCTGGAAACATCAATCGATAAGGAAATTACGTCAGTAATTAAAAAAGTCCTCTTTTTTTCATGAACTGAACTGTAGAATATTTTTAAAATTACGATTGTTATCTCTACAGGAAGTCTGCTCTGTATAATGTTACAAATTAATATAATTGTAAGCAAATTAATTTTCTTAATGGAAAAAAAAAAGATTTTATTACGATTGTTTCTGTTGCAATTTCTGATCCATTGAAGAAAGCAATGTATATACTGTATTACTAAAATCTTTTATTTCTCTGTCTGTCTTACCGGCGCAGTGCAACACTGGAAACAGGTTTTCCTGTTTCATTGTTGCGAGGAAGTCGACAAATACAAAATACGCAATTGTTGTGATTTCCAATATTCAGAATGTTAGTGCAACACTAGAAAACGGTTTTTCATTGTTTATTGATGCCAGGAAGTCGACAATGGAAAATGAGCATTGTTGCACTTCAAAATGTTGCGTTCTCTCCGTCAACAATGGTTCGCGCTCTGAAATAATGAGTTCCCTCAAAAAGGAATAAAATATCATAAAAATGTGTAAATAAAATATTACACCAAATCTTAACTGCTTTCATTGCAATCGATTCGTCTTGGATTATCCGTGGTCTTAAATTACAACCAATATAAACTCCTAACCTTATTTACTCAATTACTGAATTTACTAATTTACACAAATAATTACTCAATTTACTGTAAATTCAAAGAATCTCCAAGCCAAATTGTTAACAGTAAAGAAGGTTAGGAATTTATATTGGTTGTTATTTAACAGCACGGGCTGATTGTATATTTTCATACATCACACATTATAAAAGCAAGTTTATGTTCATGTCATTGTTATAGTTGAAAATTATTTTGTAGTTTGAGAAAGGAAAGACGTAACATTCTTTCTCAAAATTTGCTGTCATTAAATATATTTTAAATATATTTAATTTGTGTGATGAGGTTGTATCGTTTTATCATCGATAATCTCTACTAAGTCATCAAATAGTATTGAAATGGACAATAAGAGAACTATTTGTGCAATCTGTACGCGGGGAGTGATCTAGTTAGTAATAAACAAATAAAAAAACATAGACTTACGTTAAGTTTAGGGGAAATGCACAAACTAGAGTTTTGTACTTCTCTACACATTATGTATGTAAATATTCTACTCCTAGTAGAATCTATAACTATGATAATTAGTTATAATATTCCTGTTGCAGATAACGGATACCAGAGACTGAAGGGAATAAAAAAAGAAATTATCCCAGCATATTCGCAGTAAAAATTATTCGCAGTAACGTTTACGTTAACTCATGAAAAGTAATCTGTCTCTTTATATCAGCAGAAAGCGTAGTCATGTGCTCAAAATACTTTCATTGTCCAATGGGATTCGAATCAGTGGTTGTGTGTAGCCGTTGTGTTCTACAAACCTATCACCTTGCGATTTTAACTTCGGAAGTAAGTCCTAATGACAGATTAACCACGAGGAAATAAATTCTCAAAATAATCATTAAAATAGCATTCTTTCATGATAACAAAATAAACAAAAATATTCAAATGAAATATAACATACATCATTCTTTTATTTCTAATGTATTATATTAATATTGACACTAAAACTCGCCTATTTCTTTATGTAATTCACTGTATTGTTTAATTTTAAGAAGTTTCTGTGAAATTTTATGTGATTAGAAATTATTTAAAATAAATGGAAAGATTCTTTCTGAAAATAGACAATATCTCTTAAGAGAGAAGTGTCATAGGCAAGAGAGAAGCTGTGTAGTCATGTACATGTGTTAGCCAACATCTTGGTCGGAGCGATGGGGAAATCAAAAGATGTTGGCATCAGTGGATCCAAGAGAGCAGTTATAACCTCCCCGAAGGATTTACATGTCGTAAGAAAACAAGTGCTCCAGAAGAATGTGAGATCACGAGAGTTGCCATAACGACACTAATGGTATCCCTGCCCTCGATCCAAAGGCTCAAAACTTTCTGGCAAAGGCGGAACTTCATTTTCGGCGTCTTTTAAGACGTTTATCATTGACCATTCAACACTGGCAGAACCGTCTCGAAAAGTATGGAATCCTAAACAGTGTTCAATTGTAGTCCAATTGTAGTCTTGGGGTTAACAATGAATTCCGCTTTTCTCTTGCACAAATGATAATTGCATCTGTATATGAGGAGCCGAGGTTATCGTTCCAATTCGGCTGCAGTGGTCGAGTGGCGCACCGTCATCAAACCTCGGAAGCTATTTCCTATGACAGTCGCTGTTTGACAAAATACTTTGACAGTACATCAAAACGATGACAACAAAATGCATCCTATGGTAAAATGGTTTGTGTTCTCTAATAAAAAGTCCTTTTGAAATAAAAAGGGGCGACCATTTATTACGTGAGCTCAAAATGGGGGGAAGGTGTCCAGCAAAATCTCACCAAGTCTCATTTAAAGGGAGGGAAGGGGTCAATGAAAATGTCACGTCAACTTTTTAATTCAGAGAATATATATATTATACCAGATTTCAACATTTCGTAATATTGTCTATGCCCCGGATTCCCCGATTTGAAACAAGCCCAGCGCATTACAATCATTACAATAGAGGAAGCACATGAATGCCCATGGAGTGAGTCTAGAATTAGGGAAGGTGGTGTCGCAGCCCATTTTTTTCCTTTTACTAAATTTAACTAAATTCGTGCACCTTAAACATAGTATCCTTTTTCTCCTCTTCTTTCACAGAAAAAATGTATTTCATAGAAGCCATTAGTAACGCTTTACGTATTTAGTGGTATGAAGCGAAATAGATGAACATACGGTATCATATAATTATTTAAAAATTATAAGGGAAATCTTACGTGAGGTTGAAGGGGGGGGGGAGGTTCCAACACATCTTACCAAATCTCACCAAGGGGGAGGGGGTTCCAAATTTTTAAAAAAATACCTCACTTAATTAATGGACGCCCTCAAATGTAATCAAATAAAAATTCATTGGATTGGAAAATTTCATATCAAGAAAACACTTTCTTCTGGTAGATTTTTTTTTTTTGCAGTAGAGATCATCATTAAGAACAAATGAGATTAAATAAAGCATTCATAGATATATTGAGACACATCTTGCACGGGCAGAAACAAGATCTGAATGCAAGGAAAGGCAGAAATTCCTTTCGAATTTCACTTAAACTGTTTTATGTTTTTTTATAAAGTCTACAGCCTCTATTATCACGTTAAGATTTCATTTTATTTATTTTTTAAGCAAAAGTCAAAGGCTATTAATTACTTTTTGTTGTTGTTGTTATTTGAATGTATTATTATTCCTTTATTCTTCTTCACTTCCTTTCCTGTTTTTTTTTTTCTTTTCAATTCCTTTATACATATTTCTTTTCTCTATTTGTCATCTCCTAGTTCTCTTTTCCCTCTCGTTATGGTTCTTTCTTTGATTTATTTCCGTTTTCCCACACTATATTTATTCTAATTACCTTAACTTTATCCTGTTTGCATATTTATTTTTATCTACTTTAGCTCTTCAGTAATTAAACGGGCATGAAAAGAAAAACGAGAAAATGTTATGAGAAAGTAACTCATGTATTAAAATCATCATTATGTTTATTTCCGCAAACTCAATTGCAGAAATTAAATATAATGAAATACTTGTTTTCCAAAACCTTTGTGAAAAAATTATCTTAGTATTAACTTATTAAAAATAAGCACACTAAAAATCTGAATTCCTTTTTTTCTGAAATTTGTCGAATAAAAATATATCTGGAGTTAAGATTTATGCCGTTGAGCCTTGTGGTCAAAGCGGCGCTGTGGCTACCACGAAACTAATGTGTCTGAGCTTGAGTTCGAATCCCGGCACTTCCTTCTCTGTTTTTGTTCTTCTTCTTCACTTTATCTTCAGGTTTGAAGCCACTCCATAATAGTTTTCTGAGGAAGGCAAGGAAAAAAAAAGAACCCTTCAGTATATATTCCAAGATAAGAAGGAAAAATTCCAACCTTATCAGTTTTGTATCGGTTTTTGCGGCCCTTGCGAAATATATGCTCCAGAGTATCTGCATAGAGTGTATCTTCGTAGCGGAGGACGCATTTCAACATACACATAGGATTTATTCTTTTATTTTTGGATGCTAAAATTTTCTTTATTGTTAAATTTATAAAGGCTATAACATATTTCTCTTTATGGATGCGTCACCCATTCTCAGCTTTAAATGTATTATAATTGTAAGATTAGCAAGTTTACTAAAAAAAATCCACGGTTTTATTTCGAGTAATTTCTAAAGTCTTTGATATTACAATCCCGCTTCCTTTTCTTATTTACATCAAAATAAGATTGGTTGTCGATTTACAATGAAAAAGATAAAAGTCATTGAATATTCTCAATTACAATTCCTTCTTTTATGTTTATGATGATTTGAAACAGTAGCATTGTTTGTGATCTTCAATTTGTGATTTAGCAAATATTAAAATATTAAAAAAACGTAAGAATATCTAATCGATCAATCATTGTTGTTTAGTTCAAATCCCCTTCGTTCTTTGAAAAGTTCTTCTTTTCTTTCTTTCCTTCGTTCTAACATTCAGAGCGATTACTCTAAGGTATGCTTTTTGCTTTCTCTTCTCGGCATTCTATCTACTTCTAGCTCTATTGGCTCCCAGAAGGCAACTGAAAAATTCAGCAGTGTTCTCTCAAGCGAAAACAATGTAAATTGAAGACAAGGGATGGGATTGCCAGCTTCGGATCGAAATTGAACCCCAATAGCATTTCTGTTATTAAGTTAATAGATTTACATCTATGAGCCTTGAAGGACTAAACCTTATCAAGAAATCATGTTTTCACATTCTGCCAAAGTTGTTTTTTTGTTGTGAATTCAAAAACGAAAAGAAGGAATGAGGAATATGTAAAAAAATAAATAAAAACTAATTATGAAATAAAAAATTTATGAAGGACCTTTATCCCGATAAGAAGTACTGTACTCGATAGTGCCCTTGACAGCTTCTTCTAAAGGAGCAACTTCAATAAGTTGAAAAGAATTGTCATTGCTAGTGTATGTTTAAGGATAAGCTGTACGTTTACAAGCCATGCAGAATCTTTGGCGGTAAAATTTGGTGGTAAGCTACCACCAATTCTCGAATAACAGGACTAGTTGAAGACGGATGGTCAGGCCGGCGCACCGCCTTTAACTCTCGAGTTACAAAACCGATCTCCATTTGACAGACCCCTGTGTCTGGAAAAGAAACGACTGTGGAAAAAATCACAGTCCCCGGGCCTCTCTAGTCCGTGATCCAGCACCTAAACCACTGGACTACCAGAAGCAAATTGCAATTAGCAACTAAGGTACCTCAGCCATATAACGCCATGTATACCTTTAACGCCACCAAATCTAATTCTTCATAAATATAAGAGATGGCGGTACTGCACTAAAGTAGTTTGTATTGACATGCCATCTAGTGTTGAAGTGAGTTACTAGCAGATTGCCAACATTTTCGAGTGAAATGAAATTTCCACCTTTTCGTGTTGAGGACTGGTTCTGAAAGGCTGCTACTGTATCAACGTAAGATAAAATATAGATTTTTTAATGTTCAGCAAAGAACTATATGTTTTCCTGATTCTTGAAGATTCTTCTATGTAGATAAGTTAACTGTCATTTTTAAAATTCGGAAATTGTAACAAAAAAAAGTGTATCATGTGATCCATGTAGCGCTTTAACGCCATGGTGGTGATAACGGTCTACATATACGATTTTAGGTTACATACGGCATTTATAAGTTACTAATATGTTTCATGAAAATATAGATTTTTATCTTATTTATTATTTTGCTTTTATAATCGGAAAAAGTCGAAATTAATTCATTTTTATATTTCCTGTTTTGTTTTAGCTACAGATTAGAAAGACTGCGTTAATTTCAAGTGATTTTTTTATTATTTTTTACAGAGAGTCAAAATTAGTTGCTTTTTACTGTAATTTTGTACAAATAATGTTTTCAATGATGGAATAATTCTTAATTTTAAATAAGTTAAGTTACTAGAAAGTAGGTGGCGTTAATTGGACCAGGTGTTCCTAATAACGCCAATTTGCAAAGTTTTCTTATTTGAGTTCTCATACTTCTCCAGTAAAAATTTTCATGTTTCATTATGGTATGCTTCAAACAGAAGATTAAACTTTCTTGGTCATAATTTTCGTGTTTCGATACACCTTATTTCCAGACTTACAGTAATTTAAATGTTAAGGTGGCGTTATTTGGGCAGGCTACCTTATAATTTAGAAATAAAATTAGATCGCAACTTTTTCTTTTTTCTTTAATTAAAATCTCGTTAGACCTATATATTTAACTGAAAGTTAATGTGAATATCAAATTGTAGATTTAAAACATATTGTTATTTTTCCCTTGAATTACATTTACAAAAACATGCCCAAAATCGAAAGGTTCTTTAAACGTTCTAGTAGATTTCGTATAACTGAACTTAGCGTCTACTAATGAAGACAGCATGAGGAAGTTAAAGTTGTAATATGGGTTGCACATCTCCGGTGAGGAAAGAGTCCTAGACTAAATTTTTATCACATTTGCTTGCTTTTTGTTATGAAGTGGACATTAAAGTGACATTTATTACATCGTCGTTCATTAATATCATTTATATGATCGTCTAATTTATAATGAGGTTTACGTAATGATAAAAATGATTCAATTAGTGATTCAACATGGCTGCGTCTATCCTGCTCGATTGTTTTTTCGTATAGACAAAGGTTTTACTTTCAATATTCCCTCAAAATAAATTGTATAAATTGTACAAGGTGTCCGTAATTAAACTTACACTATTCAAAACCATCTGTAGCGTGATCGAACAATCGAAATGGCACCAAAGTTAGTGGGGAGACTAAGGCAAACGTGGGAAGGTTTCCGCGAATTCAAAAAGTTACCGAGCGTAGAAATGTGGCGCTGTTGTAGCCTACGTAGCCGATTTGCAAAACACATGCAAAAGCCGTTCATTCAAATTCTCGGCTACATAGACTATAACATCGCCAGTAATTCGAACTATGAAGGGATGGGAAAATTTCTGAAAAATATTCCTATTACCAGTTAAGCTTAACATGCATCTTAAGTTACCTCAGCGTGCGTTGCTTGGGAAGCTATTTTACCTTCATTCTTACAGAGCAGCCGCTCTTCGTGAGTTTAGAACCCGTCAGAACATGGGTAACGGTCCGCTGTCAGTTAACGCATTGAAATCAATGATTAAGAAGTTTGTTTCTTCACGGAATCCTTCCTCCCAAGTCTTCATTAGTCTCCCCTTCAAATTGGCGCCGTTCGATCTAAGTTCAGATGGTATGAGAAATATCACTTTAATTACGGCCACCTTGTATATTTCAAACTTCGAAGAAATAATCCTTCTCATTCATTCCGTGTATATCAATGATTATGAGACAAGTGATTTCACAGGTATTACGTCATCTATTGTTTTCAGTAAAAGGACCGAAGTGAAAAACAGCGAGCTGCGCTCTCCGATTCACAGCTAGAAGAGGGCGGGCTCACAGCGGTTTTAATGTTTTGATTGTTTTGATCTGTCCTGCATCCGACGAAAGTTATCTGAATTATATTCTAAACATGAAATCCCAAATGATACTAAAGTCCCTGACAAAAATATATAATAATGATTACCTGCCAAATTTTACTTTGCAAAGGACGCAACCGTTGCTCCAAGACATCGGATTTACTTACTGATTGAGAGGGAAGATATCATTTTATGAAGACTACGATAATCTAGGCTTTAAGCAATATCGACAAGAAGGTAGATGTATTTATTGCCTGAACAAAAGCTGGATTAACGCAGCTCATTACAAAAATAAAAATATGGCGGAATTCCACAATTGTAAGTAGCCATCAAGACTCTGCATGTAATTTAACTGCTGGAATGAAAGCAGCATCAGGAAAGGTGGCAGATTAATTATAACCTAATGATGGGAATGAAAATGAATTTGTTGAAGGTCTGTTCACATATTTCGAGCAAAGAAAGATAAATGAGACTACCACGATTAAATGAATGGTAATCAATTTGAAAAATGTTTCAAAACTAAACTTCTGCCAAATATCGCTCCAACAGTTTAATTGTTATGGATAATGAGCCGTAGCATTCCATAAAAGTTGAAAAAAATTCCGACAATGGCATTGAAGAAAGCCGAGATTTAGGTGTGGCTTAAATAGTAAAGATTGTCGAGATGCAGAGTGCGTGAAGTCTGAGTTACTATACTAAAAACAGATCTAACCTGATAATACAGGAACAATGATTGGATGTATACCTTCGCTATGAAAAGTAGTCCGTACATTAAATGATGATACTGTCCAAAATAAATGCCAATTGACAGAATTTATCATTGTAAACATTTCGTAATTTCTCAAGATAAATATTTTAAGGAGACAAAGACCACATTTTAGATATTTATGAGTTTAAAAGTCATTACCTAATTAACGAATCAAGGGAGCCTTCACAATTGAGTTGAGGTGGCGTCTTCGATCGTCATTCTTAATGTTTTGTGCAAGTTAAGAGAGAAGTATCAGGATCAGTCGGAGAATGCAATAACAGCTATGGTTGCTGAATTAACAGGTGTGTCAACAGCAATTATTAACCGTATGAAGAGCGAAGTCAAAGAAATCGGGCTTGTTTCAACTCCCGGGAAAAATTGAAATGGAGCAGTGGAAAAATTGTGTTGATCATGTAATTAAAGAAGAAAATTATATGTGGGAAGTAGACGGAATGGCAGATACTACAGTTGAAAGTCTGCAATTTACAGTGGAAACGTCTGAGTCCTCACAAGACTCCGATTGTAGGCCTAACACCGACGCTGAGACACAGCTCTGAAAAATTGATTGAGTCTGTTGAAAAACGGCACTTTTCAGGGCCACCAATTCTTTACGATAGAGGATTAATTTGCTTTCTTATTTCACATGCATTTATTTTCAGAATAAAGATTAAATTTGTTTAAAAAAAACATAACAGGACAATATCGCTTCAATACATTTTAGCTACCATTTATAAATTAATAATAAAACTTGAAATGAATTACAAGCCTATGTTAAAATAAAAATAAAATAAGAAAGAATTTCCATCACAATTTTAATAATTTTTTTAAAATATGTTGAATAAATTTTATTTATAAAAATTTATATTGAAATTTGATTCTGAATCAGTTAAAATTCAATTTTCAGTTTTCATTTTTTTTGGAAATTGCTAAATATACAATAGAAATATATCGCGATAGCGGTAATGAGAATTCGTCTTGTTAACATCGGAAAACGAATCATGTGGGCGCGGAGGGATACTTTCAGATGCTAGGTGAGATGCACCTTGGTGTGATTTGGCTCAGTAACTATTCGTATATTATCAGGTTAGGTCTGTTTTTAGTATACAGAAAGTAAACACAATTGGTATAGTTCTCTGCCAAGGGCAGGTCCTTCACTGCAAACCCAGCATTCTCCAATCTTTCCTATTTTCTGCCTTCCTCTTCGTCTCCACATAAGATCCATTTACCATAATGTTGTCGATCATCTTAAATCTTCTTCTGCCTCGAACTTTTTTACCGTTCACCATTCCTTCCAGTGCATCCTTCATTAGGGAGTTTCTCAGCCAGTGACCCAACCAGTTTCTTTTTCTCTTCCTGATCAGTTTCAGCATTATTCTTTCTTCACCCACTCTTTCTAGCACAGCTTCATTTCTTATTTTGTCTGTCCATTTCACATGCTCCATTCTTCTCCATATCCACATTTCAAATGCTTCTAGTCGTTTCTCTTCACTGCGTCGTAATGTCCATGTTTCTGCCCCATACAATGCCACACTCCACACAAAGCACTTCACTAGTCTCTTCCTTAGTTCTTTTTCCAGAGGTCCGCAGAAGATGCTCCTTTTCCTATTAAAAGCCTCCTTTGCTATTGCTATCCTCCTCTTGACTTCTTGGCAGCAGTTCATATCACTACTTATAGTACACCCTAAGTATTTAAAGTTGTTTACTTGTTCCAATGTCTCATTCCGAATACTTATGTTTATCTTCTTTGTCTTTCTTCCGATAACCATAGTCTTTGTCTTGTTTACATTTATCTTCATTCCATATTGTTCACAGCTGTCATTCAGCTGCAGTAGCATATCCCTTAGTATCATCTCCTCTTCTGCTAACAATGCCATATCATCAGCAAATCTTATGCACTTTATTCTTCTTCCTCCTACTATCACCCCTCCCATGTTCTGAAAACAATTCTTCACTAACTCCTCTAAGTAGATGTTGAACAGCGTAGGTGATAGAGGGCATCCTTGTCGCACCCCTCTCCCTATTCCACTTCCCTCTGACAATTTTTCTCCTATCCTGACTTTGACTCGTTGTTTCATATAAAGATTAGTTATTAGCCTTCTCTCTTTCCAATCCACACCAATTTTCTTCAAGATTTCCATAAGTTTATTCCAATCCACTCTGTCAAAAGCCTTTTCCAGGTCCACAAATACTGCATATACGTGTTTATTTTTTTCTAGATATCTTTCGCCGATTGTTCGCAGCAGTCCAATTGCATCTCTCGTACCTTTCCCTTTCCTAAAACCAAACTGCTCTTCTTCCAACTCTCCTTCCACCTTAGAATATAAACGTCTGTTCAGTATTCGCAGAAGAATCTTCGCTGAGTGCGATATAAGGCTGATAGTCCTGAACTCACTGCACTTCTTCGCATTATTTTTCTTCGGTATTGGTAGCAATACTGTTTCCATGAAATCATCAGGCCATTCACCTTTCTCATATATTTGATTGCATAATGATAGTATTTGCTTCTTGTCTTCACCCAAGCATTTAACTAACTCAATGTGTATTCCATCAACTGTAAACTGAATGAACATCAATATAATGGTTTCAGGGTAGATTCCTGTGCTTCTGTAGAAGGTAGTGCTATTTAGATTGCCTTTTTATCATTGCGAGCTTAATACGATTGAGCATATATGGAGTCATTGGAATGGTTACGTCACTGCGGAAACGAAAACTTTAAATTATGTGATTTGGAAAAACCTACCTTACGTTATTATTGAACGAATTCAGCAGTGAATTATGTTTCACTTACTATGAAAATGAGGAAAAAAACATTGCCTCATTGATCAAACTGCGGAAAGTTTGGTCATAAAAATCTATAAATATTTATTATTACAAATAAGTTATAATTTTATTAGTTACTTAGAAATAATTTATATATAAACATTAGAAAAATAAAGATTAATTAGAAATAAAAATTAGATATTAAAAATTATTATAAAAAATTAAAAAAGAAATTTTAGCAAAATTTATTATATATAAAAATTGTAAGATATACATAAAAAATTTTATATAAATAAAACGTGGCCCTAACATTTCTTTTTTTCAATTAATTACAAACAATTTGTTGATAATACCTTTCATTATAAGAGTTAATCAAAAACTAAAGACGTAAAATATAGCCGTGGTTACAAAAAAAAAACAAAAAAAAAAAAAATACTTATTATTTAATTTAAAGACGATTCTTGCATTAATTTTGTAGGAGCTACCCTTGGAATAGGTCTTTTTTTAGTGATTAAAAAAAAATTTAATCACTTGATTCTTGTTATTAAAAAAAAATCTTATTTTCAAGTATCTGATTCATCGATTTCGCAAAGAAATGCTTAGTATTTCCTTCATCTTTAATAATCACCCCACAAATTTTTCTCTCACATTTCCAAGTTTGAGTTAAAAAAATACAAGTTTTAAACCAAATGTTTTGGAAGTGAATTTGCTGGAAAAGAAACGTAACTTTTTTCCTACAGTGACTATGCAAAAAAAAAAATCCTTGAAGCAAAAAAAAAAAAGAAAAAAAAAAAGAAATAAAAACAATTATAAAAATCTAGCCTATTTATAAATTACCCTTTCACATATTAAAAATTAATAAAAAAAAATATTTTTTTTATATGAAAATTTTATTCTATGTAAATATTATAAGTTATGTATTAAAAAACATGACTAAACAGTTGCCGTAACATTTCGTTTTTTCAATTATTTACAAACAATTTGCAGATAATAACGACAGCACAAGCAGCTCGAAACGGCAGTCTCAAGGTCTCAACTGAACTCCAAAGGCATTTAATTTTAATATGATTATTTTTGTGGCTTTTCTTTCACAAACGGTTTTGTTTTCTTTATTTTGTCTATTTCCTTTTATTTTCTCTGTGGAAAGAGAGGAGTTAATTGCTACATCAAAGGAGTTTGTATTCCACATTTCTTGTTTTTCTTTTTCTTTTTTCTTCTTTAGTTTTGAGCGGTCATTACGATTACCATTTTCAGTTTATCTCGATCGATTATCATTAAAAAAATCAATAAATATTGTAAATTCAAAATGATGCCATTATGGCAACAATAAATGATCAGATCTTTAGCAAAAGCAATTTTATTTTTTTTCCTTGAAAATTAATTGTGAATTTAAATCTTTCAAATACTTTCTATTTTTTTTTTGTTATTATTTGTTAATATTCTTTTCTCAATTAAAAGTTTTTATTTCACAAAAATTTTTTTGGGGAAAAATATCTTTTCTACAATTTTTTACATGATCATGAGTCGTCTTGAGTGTCTCAAATTGTAAACAACAAGACACCCAGAATCCTTATTTAATATAATCTTGCTAATAATTTTTTTTGCCGGAAGTTTTTATCAAAATTGTCATACAAAATATCTTCCAAATTTCCAAAAAAAAAAATCTTTCGTTTTCTTAATAAATAATTCAAAAGTTAAGCAGATAAGATCACTAATTTTTCCTTTCCTGTCATATATTTCCATAATTGTTGACGTCATGTTCATTGAAATTCACTACTTAAACAATTAAATTTCTGGGTAATATTTTATAATATCTTATTTCGAGAAAGTTTCGTCGGTATGTTAGGGGAAATATTCGATTGTTGTTAAAGGACTTACCACAATGGGTCCAGTTTTGGCAAATAACCATCTTTTGTCCTAAGCTACTAACAGGACATCAACTTATTGTTCTGCTTTCGAGGAAATTACCTATTTCTAGGAGAATGAAGTGCTGTAATAAAATAAAGGTGGAATGGCCAAATGTCGAATTATAAAAATGAAAATATATCTTCTCTTAATAAATAAGATAAATTATTAAAAATTGGCATCTTTTAGTTCCGTAGAGCAAAATTTTGACGAAGGTTGAGGGGAAACAATGATAATCACCTATCGAATATCCACAGCAAAACTTCAGGATTTCGAAAGTAAACACAAAGTTGAGTGGCGCCTCTTGTCAATGATTAAGAATTGTCGACGACTGTATCCAGGGCCGTTTCTACCGTTAGGCAAGACTAGGCGGCCGCCTAGGGCGGCCGAAGGACGGATTCCGTTTTTTTTTTTTATTGTTAAAATAGGATTGTCTTCTTTTTTTTTTTGATGGGGGCAGCATTTGAAAGGGAGGGGGAGGCATTTTTCAGTTCTCGCCGAGGGTGGCAGAACACCTAGAAACGGCTCTGACTGTAACTCTGTTTTTTGAATATGCTATTTTTATAAACCATTGATTCAAATAATGTCTTACTATAAATTCAGAAACACAGGCTTAGAGAAACCACGGTCAGACGAAGATATTTTCGTGTCCACGGGCGTCGGGTTCTCTCCCTTTACTATAATAGCCCTAGAAAAAGACTATTAATTCGTGTGCTTTATAATGGACATAAACTAATGTTATGTGCTTGATAATTAGTTTGTTTGATAAGATTTTACTGAAATCTTTTGACACGTTGAATTTGGCGTCCCATTAAGCCTGGCGCCTTCGGCGGACGCCATTTAGATCCTCCCTTAATCCGTGAACTAAGACTTACCATAGTTAATTTGATTGTCATCAGCTTCTATCATTAACGATCGTTAGAGACTTGACTAAACATACAGAAAATGAAGTTTATATTCAAATTTTAGTGTTTTTTATGTTTCCACATATAATGTACAGAGATTGTATCATCCTTGTTTTAAATCGCTTTTCTTCTCATGCGTCATGTAATGACATTAACGTGCGTCATGAATGCAACGGTAAAACGGAAAATGCTACAGAAACTTGCCGAAAATGAAAAAATTCTTTAAAGGTTGCGCAAGATAATTGTTATATCTTTACAAATGGAGTATGGACAATGTAAAACTTAACCCTCAAATTCCGTACGAAGATATAAATTTTTAAAGAGTAACTCTTAAAAAAATGATCATTTTTGTTATTTTATAATCTGTTTGTTAATTTCTTAATATTGCCCAGGTTCTGCCTTCAATGGTGGGAGAAACTTCTTTAATAAAACGGTGTACATTAATTGTTTCTTGTTGTAGGTGCCCGGGAATGAAAATAAAAAAAATAAATAAAAAATTCTTCATTGTAAATAATCTAAAGTTAATTACTCGCCAATGTAAAATTTGTTTTCTCGATAACTAGAAAACTAGATTCAAACATGCGTTAATTTTTGCATGATTAATTAATGAAAAAAAAATCGCTTATGATAAAAGCTATCAATTTATATACCTGATTTATCTAGGATAAGATGGCGTAATAACGTTTCGAACAGTGTAAGAAGAAGGGAACCATTGGGTTTAAAAAATACAAGGAAATTCAGAAATATCAGGCAATACTTACAACAATGTTTTTTTGGTTGTAAGATAAGAGGAGCTGCATTTTCATCAGCACCGCGAAGAAACTTAGCTACGACACTACATGTAAGTTATAATATGAAATACCAAATTCTTCAACAATCTTCTTTCTTTCCATTTCGAATATGTTAGACAAAATATGTTTGGTAGACTATAATATCATTATGCTCATTAAAGATTATTTAAATTTTAGCACCAAAAAAATAGCAACTATTGTAGATTTAAATTATTCATAATATATCAATGATTAATTAATTAGTAATTATTGTTAATAATTGACATCCTCTTATCCTAAATTACCATTGTAACAACAACTAAAGTTGATGAAATTCCAAGCCTTTATTATACGAGGGAGAGTGAACAGAAAGCCTTAAATATTTTTTTAAATTTAATTTATTGAACAAAAGTGGAACACAAGTGTATCATTTTTCGACATAGTCTCCATGACGTTCAACTCACTTCCTCCAGCGCGTAGGAAGTACACGCATTCCTCTGGAAAAAAAACTCTTTTGATCGTGTGCGCAGCCACTCGTGCACCATCTGTTTTACCTCTTCATCATACCGAAATTTCTTTCCTCCCATCGCCTCTTTGAGTGGTCCAAACACGTGATAATCACTTGGTGAGTATGGTGGATGTGGAAGAGCCACAAAGTGAAGGTCATTTATGATTGAAACTGTTGCACGGGCAGAATGCGGCCGCACATTGTCATGTTGCAAAAGGACACCAGTAGTCAGACGTCCATGTCGCTTTGATCTGACTGCAGGCCGAAGATGACGTTTTAACATATTGGAATATGACGCACTAGTGATGATGTCTCCCTTAGATGTGCAGTGTTCCAAGATAATGCCTCGTTCATCCCAAAAGAGAATCAGCATAACCTTTCCTGCAGATGGCTGCGTCCGGAACTTCTTGGGTTTCGGTGATGAGAAATGGTGCCATTCCTTGCTTGCTCGCTTTGTTTCGGGTTGGTGGTAGTATACCCAGGTTTCGTCCCCTGTAACGTTTCTCGCAAGGAAGCCATCACCTTCTGCTTTAAAGCGCCGCAAAAGTTCTTCACAGGTATCAACGCGTCGCACTTTCAGTTCTTCAGTGAGCTGCCGTGGCACCCATCTTGCGGACACTTTGTGAAACTTGAGCATGTCATGAATGATGTAATGTGCTAAGCCATGACTAAAGATTTGGGGCTATTTCATCTATTTTCGATCAGAATGGCTTCAACAGCTGCAACAGACTCTGGTGTCTCAACAATGTGTGCCTGACCCGGGCGTGGAGTGTCTCCCACAGAAGTCACCTCATTCGTAAACCTCCTACTCCACTCATACACTTGCTGCAGTGATAAACATGCATCACCATTCTAGACCTTCATTCGCTGATGGACTTCAATAGTTTTCACACCTTCACTGCTCAGAAAACGTATGATAGACCGCTGTTCTTCCTTGGTGCATGTCGCAAGCGCAGTAGCCATTTTGCACTGGTCATGTGGCAGTGTTTCGCCTCTCTCCAGTATTCTGCCACCTGTCGGGCATTCTTGAAAGCTATGGTAACACTCCTGCCAACTTATAGAACATTGGCTTGAATTTTCGATTTTTAATTACATTTTTAAGGTTTTCATTTGACTCACCCTGGTATTATGCTGTTCAACCCGTTCTTTGTTTGTTTGTTACTTTATTCTAATTTTTGACTTGAAAAAAGAAAGATGCATACTTCCTGAAAATTTGTCTTTTATATTTAGTATTTAATAAATATTTAAATATTAATGTTATGTGGAAAGGAGTTTATATTTGTCTAATAACATGAATGTATTTTATGTTACTTAAAACATAAAATTTCTGTACATAAATACAGAAGAGATCTAAAATATTGAAGATAAAAGAAAAAATCAATACATGATTAACATCAAGTTAAATACAAATCATATTTGGTCATTTTAAATTAGAATAAATGTCTGAAAAGATATACGGTTTTTCTTATCAGCCAAAAATAACTCAAAATAATAATCAAAATAAATTCGAAACGAAATTACATTGATTCGATAGAATCAAAAACCACAGACTGCTCATCAATAAACATTCATGACCTTAAGTGGAAAACATCTTCAAAACTCAGATGTTTATTTATGTGAAGGTTTAGTCATCTGCAGTCGTTGGTTTTTCAATCTTCATGATTTTTTCGGAACTTTAAATTTGTTTCTTTTGATTATTATCCCTTCTTGGTTGATTTTTTTCTTTGTAATCAGAAGCCTTATCGTTCCTAACGATCGTTAGATCAAAGGTTTTTTGTTTAGTGCACTTGAGCATATATTTTTATTATTGTTTACTCTGTTTGGGAGTCACTTTCGGGAGCGAAGATGATTTCCATTTCCTTTCACGCCTTTCTGAGTTTGTCAACAAGGAGGGTGGACTGGGCTAATGAATCCCTAAAACAAAAGGAAAAGACCTGTTCCCACTTCCGTCTGGTGATAAGCTTTTAAAGGCGTGAATGTTATTTATGTGCAAGCTTTGTTTTTGATTACTCATTATTTTTCTAGACATTCAATTTGTTTCATTTACATTTATTCTATTATAAATAGTTTATAACATTGGTTGGAGTAAAGTTTCACTTTTCAACAACTGAATTTGTTTTTATTAATCTGTTTATTCCTATTTTTTCTTATTTATTTAATTTAAAATTAGATTCGATGACAGATCACCGATATAATTAATCCTATCATGTTAATGAAAACTTTTAATGAAATTAAATTTGCTCTCATATGTTATTGAATCCTTTGAAGTTAAATTCAAAAGAGTGGATTTAAATTTAATGAAGAGATTAGGTAATGATGATTAAATTAAATGTTATTTTGTTAATATTTAGTTAAACTACATCTAGACGAATTTACATCTAATTTTGTTTAAATATTTCTTTTTTTTTTTGAACTCAGCAAAGAAATATTTAATACATTACTCCTCTTTATATTTATGTTTGATTTTTATTTAATTAATTTTTTTGTTTAAATTTTTCTTCATCTTTTTTCTAATATTTTTTTATTTTTTTTTATTTACAGGTAAATATCATTTGTTTGCTCAGTGTAATGATTTACCAGCTTTCAAACTGAAAAGTGCAGAAAGGTTAGCGTTTGGATTTTACTTGATTATTAATATTTGACTATTTGTTAAATAAGAATATTTCATTACCAGAAACTGCTCTATCCCAACTTAGATAATCTAAACATTATTTACATAATATTGTAATATCTTGGGAAAACAATTCTAAATGTGTAAGAATAACTTCAACTTGTGACCCTCTTAATGTAAGGAATCAATTAATTTTAAACGGACTAATGGAAGAAAGGTTTTTAAACTGAAAAGAAATATTTTAATGTTTTTTTTAATTCAATAATAATAAATTATAAATAATATATTGCCTCATTGTTAATAGTCAGTAATTGATGTTAGAATTATAAAAAATTTAATTTAACAAATTTAATTTACGCGAATTTATGTTTAAAAAAATTGTTTTGCAATCATTCAAATGCATTGATTTTATTTGATTTAATCTGAATTAATGTAGTAACTATTTTATCATCATTAAAAGCTAAAATAATAAATCTATAAACAATAAAAAGCAAAGGAAAACTAAAATTCAGCGGCGGAAATGTAAAATTGTAGTCAGAAAGAAAAATGTCGAAAATTTGAAGTCTCTTTTTGAAATCCTTTTTTGAAACCCTACAGATTATAAATTAGAAATTCTTATATTGGAAAACCAAATGAAAAAAAAAATTCAAGTTTTTTTTTTCAAATAAAAAGTTAAAAATTAATATTTGAGTTGTGATTCAAACAAAACCTTATCTTCAAACGGAAATTACTATTTTCTCTTGGATTCGGTTTTTCATCCGGAGGTTTGTGCTTCTCTAAAGGCTGAGAGTTGGCGTCGATTGCATTCTTTAGGATTTTCTTTTTAAAATTCTTTCTATCACTGCGAATTCATTAAGCTTTCTGGAATTACGAAAAATAACATTCTTAAGAACGAAGAAGCACTGAAACACAAATGACAACTTCGATTGTAGCATTAGCAAACACTAATCCTTTCAGAAGGAGCACCAAACAAACACGGTATTCAGGGCGTGAAGATAATTTGGGAAAAAATATTCTTTAATCATTGAGATACAAGTTTTTACAATAAACAAAAGAAAGGAATTGACGGTGAATAATGAAAATAGTGCAATAAGATTCTTTTAACTAAACATAATAAACTTCAAAGAAGAAATATAATTGAAGTTCAAGGGGAAAAAAACGTAGTTAAATCTAATTGCGAAGATCGCTTGATAAATTGTTGTTTTTTTTATTTTGGTTATATTCAGATGATGGCAGATAAAGATGGAAGAATATAAATATAAGATGAAATCATTTAACGATGTTACAACGACTCTAATTGTTGCTTAAAGTTATTTATTAGAAATGATCTTTTCTTTTTAATAATTTTGAATGTAGCTTTAATGTTTACTTTTTTAACGTTTTTTAAAATTTCTTATTATTTTGATCTTTTAAATCAGATAAAATAATAACCGAAACTGTAAATTTCATCTGTGGCAGCAACTTAGGATCAGAAGTATTCACGATTGACATTAATGTAATAATGGTAAAAAAAAAAAGAGACTATTGGTGAAAAAATGAATTTCAAAAGAAAGATTCAGAACAAAGACTATTTCCTATTATTGATCTTTAAAGAACTAGTTAGTAGCTCTTGTATTTTATAGAAGCTCGTTTTCATTAATTAACTATAGTTCATTTTGCAACGTTACCAGAAATGAGACTTAGATTATCACTTTCTCTTATCTTTTACAAGTCACAAATCAACAACAAAACCGATATAAGCATATTTTTATTCCGATCAATGCGACCGATTGTAATAAGCTAATTGAGCCAATGAAAGAACAACTATTCCCAATCTCCGTACTTTTTAGAAAGATTCGGATTCTAAAATTCACTCTCAATTGATGGAAATAATGAAGAATTGAACCTAAATTATAAGGTTTTTTTCCCCCTTTCATTATAGTTATTGTTAAAATTAATTATATGGTATTTTAATAGCAGTAACATTCTGAAGAAAATTGAGTTATATTGAAAACAAAATACAGTGATACCTCGGATCACGAACGTCTCGGTCTACGAACAAATCGGTTTACGAACACCATTTGCCAACAAATTTTGCTTCGCTTCACGAACGATGCTTCGGTTCACGAACATGCATGCATGGAGCTCATGGAGCGCACTTGATTTGCAGCGCACAAAATCCTGCGCCCCCCCCCCCCCCCCCCCCCGCAACTCACTTCCCCCCACTGACGTGGTTGGAGTAGATCCCAACAACAACTGTTGATATTTTTTCTTTATGTAATTAAATTTATCTATGATTATGGCTCCCAAAAAAAGCAAGTGGAAATTTAAAAGTGGAAATTTTAAATGATAATGTAACGACCTTTTTTCGCAAACTTCTCAAGCAAAGAAAAAGGCAAATTTCACTGGATCATTATCTTTTGCAGTTCCCAACTGCCTCTCCTTCGAAGAAGTAATCTTCCTCCTCCCCCTCTCCACTTCCTCCACTCCCGTGTGCCAGCAAAGGTAAATTGTATATGTACGGTAAAATTAGTTTTATTTTGGTAATTAAACTGCTTTCTTCTAATATTGCTGTTATATTTATTTCCTTTCGGTATTATTTTCACAAATAAAGCCATAACATGTTAAAAAAATTTTCTAGGACAAAAAATGTATTATTTGGATTTACATTAAATTGCAATGGGAAAAACTGTTTCGGATCACGAACTTTTCATTTCACGAACAGGGTCAAGGAACGGATTATGTTCGTGAACTGAGATATCACTGTAAAGGATCTCTTAACAGAAAGAAAATTTAAAATGCCTAAAATAAGATTTAGCAATATAATAAAAAATGCATCAATGAAATACAATACAGGTCCACCCTGAGCAGTCGTCTCGGGAATCTGGGACAGCTGTTTCAGACTAATTGGCTTCTTCAGCCAGATTTAACCTTGATGATTGCTCCGGTGCTTTTTTTTTTGTTTATTGCTAAGCTTTTTTTCCTTCACAAACTTTGCTTTATTTAGAATCAATTACTTATAAAATTAACTGCTCGACTGTTTTTAAGGAGCAATTAATAAAATAAATATTTCTTTTTCTTTTCATCAAACTTTTTTTTTACTTTGATGTATTTTTATTTCATTCAGTTGTCTTTTTTTTTTATAAGACCCTCTTTGATCTTATCTGATGTAAACATACAAGTTTCTACCAAACATTGAGATCCAACCCCTGCCATTAAAAGACGGTTCTCCTAATAACAGAATTAAGATTGCGGTTGTACTGGCAAACATCCAAAGAAGGAAAGGTTTCTTTTTTCGTCTTTCTTTTATGAAGATTTTAGGATTTCTGTCGTCTTACGAAAATGTTTATTTTATTCAATGACAACAAATACTTTCTACTTTAAAAAGATAAAATTCTTTGTTAACAACAAGGATTCCTCACCGTTATCTTGTTACTTTCTTATTTCTATTCTTTGAACTTTGATTCCTTTGTCTGATGTACCTAAATGGCATTAAAAATAATTCTTTTTATTTCATGCTGAAAGTGAGATATATTTAGAATTGAAAAACTGTAACCTTTTATAATTTAATTTAGAAAAAAGTTAGTGTTTTTTTTATTATTATTGAAGACTTAAAGTAATTATTTATAAAATAACTATATATTCGAAATCTAAAGATGTACGAATGCTGTACAGTTTTCTACACTTAGTTATTATAATAAATAGTGTTGAAAGTAAAAATAAGATGTAGGTGAGGAGAATTTAAACTTTCACTGAATTTCATCTATTATCAAATATCATTGTAACATTTTAATGAAATGTCTACACAAAGATCAAGCAGTACAACAATTTATCGACTCAAGAAGGCTAGATCAAAATTCCAAGTCAGAATTAAGCCTGATGGTTCTGGTTTCCATCTCAAAGAAAATAATGCGCTAGACACATCTGAAAGAATGCATTTTCCTCTTCTCAAATGAAATCCCTTGATCCAAGTCTCCAATTGACATTGAAAAACTTTTGAGATTAGAAGGGAAATACTTCGAGATTCTACAATCAATAAATTATTTTCAGAAATAGTCTCAATTAATAAAAGTAACGTGCTTATTTAAAATAACAAGTATTATTTATCTTATAATATAGCAGTTTTTCAGACTGTAGATTTGACAAATTAAACAAAGTATTTAAAAAATTTTGTGCTAAATCATAAAATTAAGGGAGACCCATTAAAACCCATGCGGACATTGAACTTGTGCATATTCAATTTCAAACAACACATAACGGAAAATTTTACAGTTGTATAAACATGGAATCTCGGAAATAGAAACTCAAAAACTTTTAACGCACAGTATGCCGAAATTATTTGCACACAAGAAACAAAATTACCCCATTCCAACGGCGTTTGGGCCTCTAAACACGATGGTCTGGCTATCCGATCTTCCATTGGAGTTGTTAGGGAGGACAGACAAAGACAGACAGGACAAACGCAACAGCACCCAAATGGATCCATAAATATTGATTGAAAGCTTGAAGAATGTTTACCTTGTTCATGAGAGATACTTTTGAGATTATTAATTTAATAATTAATGCTAAGACCATTTTAGAATTGAGATGGAATCTGACATAAAAATCTTACCTTAGAATGTTTTATATCCTTTAATTTACTTTCAGATTTACATACATACTGTATATTGAATATATCTTTTAAAGCGTTGGTCAAATGCTTCTTACAGTCGTTAATGTTTTTTTCTTACATATGATTATTCGAATATTCCTGAATCACTGTAAAATTTTCTTGTATTCCAAGGTTTTATGAAAATAAACTGGCTCATATTGTTTATTAATATATTAGGCATAAGTATAAAAAATGATAATTTTTTATCGTGGCATATCTGAATACGCCCTTTATACTCTACTTTCATCGATTGTGTATCACTTATGCTGCAATATTCACGATAAATAATCCCATCTTCTGAAATGCTTCGAAGTAGAAAAAAATAAGGTAATAAGTTTCAAATTACCAAATATCGACCTACTGCAATTCAGCTCTAGCTAAACTTTTCGAAAAAATTACATACAAACAACTGCAGTAATTGACATAAAATCTTATCACCTTTTTATAACATGGCTTCTTGCCTAAAAGATCCACTGTAACAAATTTAGTCATTTCTAATTCCGTAGACACAATGGTTGAAGTTCTATATATTCTATATATTGTAAAACTTTTGATATAATTAATCATTAATTCTACTCATAAACGACAATTTCATGGTATAAATCAAAATGCTATTGAATTTCTTCATTTGTCTATATTTGAACGACAACAATTCGTCTACTATTGGGATAAAAAAAATCTTACGGATTTAGAGTCCACTCTGAAGTATATTAAGGGTTTGAGCTTGGTTCATTCTCTTCATTCATTTTTCTTAATGACCTTCTAAGAGTTTAGGCTAACAATGTCTTACTTATGCAGATGATTGCAGATGATTAATCAGTTTTTAGCTAATGGCAGATTAGTGGGCGACTTTTTTGAACACTTAAAATTGCAATAAAGTATTATATTTTACTACTACAAACGACTGTGTGAGGTTTCAGAAAGATAATCTTTAGACCTTCTCTATCAATAATAAGCAAAATTTCAATTTTCCTAAATCAAAATAAGAGTAATCAAATTCAATACACTTATATATCTAATGGCCAAAACTTATCTTTTCACAAGGAAATTAAAGACCTTCACTTCGAATATCTTTCAATTCTCACTTTGATTAGATTACAAACTCCAGTCTTTGTAATTCGCCAAGGAAAAATGTTTAATAAGATACCGACTTTCATTGACGTAATGACAAAAAACAAAAAATATTTCAGAATTTTATTCTGATGAAATTAGATAAGAAACTTTTTTACCATGTCTTGCTTTAATTCACAAAGCTTTACTGATTTTTCTCGAATAATCTGCTTAATATTAATATCCACAATAATTGTTAGAGGAAATTAATGTCAATTTCAGTATAGCTTATACTAGAAATACATCTTCTCCCCCTGTGCACATATCAATCATTATAAATATATCCTCTTTACTCAGAATCATTGAATACAACCATCAGTGTCATAATCTCGACATTTTTAATATGACACCTAACAACTATAAATTAGCAATTATAGAATTTTTCTTTTTATGCTTTCTCGGCCTCCATCTTTGCGTCTTCATTTGTCTTTTATTGTTTTTTCTTCTTACTACCATTCTCAGATCTTATGACTTTAAAGTACGTATTTCAAAACTTCTTTTCTTTGTTCTTATTTATTTACAATTCTGTATGTATTATTTGTCCTGCACTGTATGTACAGTGTCTATATCCAGATACGGGAATTCGACATCCGCTCTTTATATTTGTATGCTAAAAGAAATAAAAAAAAAAATAACTTCTGGGCGAAGTTGGAGATTTTATGGAACGGTAATATTTTCTACAAAACAATATTTAAAAAAAAAAAAAAAAAAACATTTCCGAGGTTACCACCGTCCCCTTCCCACACGATAATTATCACCATGATTTCGCAGAATGAGATAAAGATGATTCACAAGATTCGCAAGATTCACAAACCTCAGAAATTGATTTCATCGAAATCAACAACAATTTATTGAAACCATAAATTCATTTAATATTTTCACCTTTTTTCAAGTTAATAACTTTTGAAAATCTACAATATTTATTAATTTTTTGAAAAGGCATCTTAACGAAAATCTTAAATACTATTTTTTAAATCTTACACATTCAGGGTATCACATTCAGTCAAAATTAACCTTTCTTATAGTTCTCTAACAATAAATGATTTATTTATATTTACTAACATTTCACGATACTCAATTAATAAAAAACAACAACAAGTTAATCCGTTTCCACCTGATGGGAGATTGGTGGGCAACATTTCTGGGAAAACTTAAAATTCCAATTAAATATTGCATTTTTCGTTATTTTTTTTTTATTCATAATTTATTTTTTTTGTTTGAAAGCACAATTTTTTACCAACTAGAAATTTACTTGTTATTAAGAAATTCATAATGTACAGTGCATCGATTAGAATTCTCTCTAACAATTTGCATTTTATACATAGAATTTTTATTAGAATATTTCCCTCTATGTGAAGGAATTTTCAGTCACACTGTATTCATTTAAAGTGTCCGGTAGTGCAGTGGTTTAGGAGCTGGACTGCGGACTGAAGGAGCCCTGGTAAAATTCCTGGCGGAAGTGGTGGAATATTCAATGGTTATTTTCTCCTACAGACGGAACTCAGGGTTCACCCGGCCCTCCATCAAATTGATACCGGGTTTCTTACTGGGAGGTTAAATGTGGGCGGGAGTCAAGTTGACCATCCGACCTCAACTGGTCCGGTTGGTCGAGAATTGCTGGAAGTCTAAGCTCCCTTATATTACACTTCATATTATAACTCATATTCTAGCTTGATAACTTTTTAAAAACTACTATGAAGATAAACTTAAAATAACTGCTGTGACCAAAAAATATCTGAAATCTTTGTCTCATAAGACAAGGCGGAATGCTTTTTAGACATTCATTAGAAAATCTAAATTAATATTGATTTCTAAAAAAAAAAATGTTGTTCCTCTCACATTTGAGACATCTTTCCTAAATATATTTTCTAACAGTCTTCTTCAACTCAATCTCAAATTTGATGTCATTTAATACGGGGTTGAAAATGACATCAAAATGCAAAAAATTTGTTTTGTTCTTGTAATGTTTTTAGTTAATGTTGCATGCACATTCCTAATAAAATTTTATTAACTGCTCTTTTTTTCATTTTAAAACAAACTGATGTAAAATTTTAGTATTTCTTTTTAAAATATTTTAAAAACAAAAAATAAACAAAACCTGCCAAATTCAATTAGTAAGAATCATTTCAATTCTACGTAAACGTAATAGCGGCAAATAAATAAATGTAAAATAATAAACACAACAAACATAAGCAGGATTTTGTTGAAATACATAAGATTAAATCTGAAAAAAAAGCTAAAAATTTCTTGGATATTGAAAGATTTCAATCTATAAGATAGCATTGGAAAGCAATCAACTACGAAGGAAACAGAATTGGTAGGGTTTCTCTGAGTTGCTTTCGTGATTAACTTATTTGCTTACCGATACTGAATGCAATCAAGATTTTCTTTCATATTTTTTGATTGTTCACTTCACCAAACAAATGAAAAAAAGGAAAGAATAAAGATTAATTATTCAGAGATTTCGAGTCAGAAACATCATTCTCCTAAAAAATGTTCATTATACAAATTAATTAATTTTTTAGGCTTACTTACTTTATTTTATGTCTGATCGCTTTGTTTTGAATAACAACAGTGCTGACTAGGATTCCAAAATCGGAGTGATAGGATTGAGGGTGATGGATGACATTAAGGTGGTATGGGTTGTATATTTCTGGCTGATAATAATGGTTAAAAAAATTTTGTTTTGAGAAATCGCCCACTTATGAAAAATGTAAGTATTGAACGTCGTATTAAAAAAAAACAAGTATCCTACATGGGATTGGTTGCATATAGATGTAATGTTCTATGGTAACAAATAGTTAATTCGGATGTGCCAATGATGAAATTCAATCATAAAAAATATATTTAAACAACTTCAAGTTTGTATAACGACAAGAATTTTTTTTTCGGCTAATAAAAATCTCTCACAAAAGAATGTCGTTAGAAGTAAACTTTATATCATTTAAGTCACTGATTTAAACCTTGAAAAACATCGTCTTTATTTATCGATATAACGAATTATGGAGTCTTAGAGAAAGGAGAAAGCTTTTCTTTTCCTCATTTATAACCTGAAGAAGTTTTTTGTTAAAAAAAATGAATTATTATTAAGAATAATAAAGGTAATGATGTTCTGATGTAATATTTAAACATATGTATAGACTTTGAGTAGTAAAATTGTTTCCATACAATAGTACTAAAATACTACAAAAGTGATTTAATTCAGGAATAGTTATTCTGAAATACTTTGGTTTAATGGGATAAGGGCAAAACATATTTGTTTATCATAATTTTTTATTGTAACACCACTAGCTAGCTATGAATTTTAAAATTCTAACTTGAATGTTAATTATTATTCTGCATTACTAAGAAATTTCAGTAATTAAGGGAAAAGCAAATATCTGTCTGAAATGTGAATTTACGGAAACAAAAATTATACTGAAATTTCAATGAGTAATCAATGTTTATTAATGAATGGTTTCACAACTGCACTATGAAGTACATAATTGATACAGGTTTAAAAAAAATATTGAGAAACCTGTTTGATCAACAATAATTCAATAAATATAAAGGAATTAAATGTTTAATTAATTAGATGCAATTTGCCAAATGGCGTCGAAAGTTTAGAGAAAGTTTACGCTGTTCTTGAAGAGAACACGACAAATTAGCTAATCTTAAGATAAAACAAATGTTACCTCGTTTCTTCAATTGCTTTGCACAAACGTTTACATTTGTCAGATTGTTTTTATTGCTGTACAAACACATTAGCAAGCGTAAAGAAAAGCGAATAACCATTTCCAGATTTTTTTAAATACTTCCTAAATTTTTCATTTCCATTATTCTTATAAACGAGTGCCATTCATCATCTTCCGATGATCTGTTTCTATTCAGCACCCCTCCAAGATAACAACAGTTCTTATAAATAATGAGCGCAGTGTCATTACATTGCAATCTGCATTACTCTCCAACCATTAGGGTCGCGTAATTTGCGGCAAATGCTCCTAACTTCTTTTGCATATCAGTCAGTCTTCAGCCGAGACAAAAGACAGAAAAAACAATAATGGAATAATACGACGTTCCTGCGAAATTTGGGAAGGAACATAGTCATTTACATTCGAATCAAGATAAACAAGAGGCGGTAGTGTTTGATGAAGTTTCTTCTATTTCTCAATAATTCATTAAGGTACATTTGCAAGCACTTTGAAGAGGAAACGTCAATTAAGTGAGATCTGAACAAAAAGATCCTTCATTAAAGATTTTATGCTGAAATGATGGCAGGAGAACAAAATTTGCAGTATTCGAATTAAAGCTGACTTGACAAATAAAGGAAGGAATGTCTTTGAGGAATAACTTTGATTACTAGTAACTATTTATTTGTTAATGAACTTTCTTAAGTTATTTAAGCTAATTTAAGAAGATAATATTTGGAATTCTGTATTGTTAGTATTCATTAACATATGATTTGTAATTTACTACTTATGAAAAAATGATATTTGTGTCTATCATGCAAATTTCTTGTGATTATTTCTAAGTTCATAACTTTGTAAACAGTAAAAGGGATAAACATCAAATGTTCTACTATAAAGAAAATACTATGCTCAAAACCATTATTGGAGAGAGTCGAGACTATGATACGCATTGAAGTCAAACTTTAAACAAAGTCCACGAACACACTCCTGTATGTTTCAGGACAAATTTGGGTTGTTAATCATATCAAAACACACATATATGAAATAGCTTGGCAACGAGAAATCAAGGACGAGTACCTGGCCTATTTAACACGCAGCTCCGTTTTTAACTTGATCTGGTATTCTGATGTTTTTATGCACTCTGTTATATTGCATTACAAAAACAATGCCATCATCATGTTAGTGTGCATTATAAAAACCCACAAACACAATGTATTTTTTAGATGATTCAATCTGATGTTCTCTTTTTTATTCGTTTTTCGATTCTGATACGCGAAGATTCTCGTGCATAATACAGTTTAATAGTGATCAGGTAGATTTCGAAGTGGGGTACGACAAAAATAATTTCTAATCTACATTGATGTATAGCAATTGCTGTATTTTAATTATTACAAAAAGTCTCACTGATTTAATTTATAATAATAATTCTCTAATTACTATTATAGATAAGAATTTATTTTTCATTCACTATTTCAGCTATTTTGAAATAATAATAAATTTGTTGAAGATATGTTTATAATTTTAATCCTGCTTTAGATTAGGAAATTTTTATGTTTCTATTTGCTACTTGCTGTAAAACCACATTAATTTCTAATATCATGAAAATAATTTTATGCTACCAATGCTTTTTTCTTATTATTTATGTGTTCCGTATTTTTTTAACATGCAGAATTTTTTACTTTATATAATATTTTAACACCTTACGTTGTAAAGCATTATCTAATGTAAAGTTCATTGGATGTTCTGCAACATATATCAAACTCTTCAAACATAGACACAAGCATCAATCAATCATCATCAATATTTCATAGGATGTTAATTAGGTCTAACGTATTTTATTACCCTTTAATATAACTATAAAGAAAAATGGTTAAATTAATTGAAACAATATAATTTCCTCAGTATTCACTTCAGATTGAAAGAAAGAATTTCTATGAAACAGTAAAAGAGAATTAGAGAGAATTACAAGACAGATAAAATCAGAAAAAGATTAGGGCAATAAATTAAAACCAGTTGATAATAAAAAAGATATGTTGTTGTTTAAAATCTCAATTGCAAAATGTAGATGCCAATCATTGATGAATAATAAATGTCGGGAAGGGTTGCCTACTTTTTATGGAAATATTCTCAAAATTAGCTGTCCTTGACAAATGTGACGATATCTACATTTTCGGAGTTGTCATTCAATAAAGAATGGTCATCGATTATGGTGTTATCTCAAGGGAGAATGTGGATTAGTTGGTCATGGAGTGTGGTAATAGATAACTAATAGTTGCGATAATAATATTAAACAGTTGTATTTTGCCGTTGCGCAATCACAACACTAATTTGAAATTGTATAACCATAGCTTAGGATACCTCACTTTTGTATGGAAATATGTATATAAATAAATATAATTTCGGAAGTAATATACTTTTTTTTAACACGAACAATGAAAATTGTTAAGAAACTTTCTAAATTTGAAGAAAATAAACAAATCCTCATAAGCTAAACAATAAAAATATACCCTTGCATCTACAGTATAGTTCCATATATATAGTATTCTGAAAAATATGTATGTTCATCGTTGTAGCTTCTTCTAAAAATTTGTCAGTTAAACAGTTCTTTCGAAAATTTGTATGGAAAGTATATTAATTTTATATTATATGCTTATATGTCCTTTCTATTTCAGAGCTTTTATGTTTTTATGATATGAATATTTAATAGTAATTCTGCAAAGTGTGATAATTTTTTATTATGTTATTGATATAATTTTTTCTTTAATAATTTCCGCTTATAATCCCTGTGATAATAATAAAAGTAAAATGATGTACAGTAGTTCTTAAAGAAAAGCAACAATGATTGTGCAAGCTTGTCGGAAGAAGGTTGCCAGGACAACAAAAGGAATAGTGGGCAAAAATGGATTAACCTCAATTTCTTTGTGGTGTGGATTATAAACTTTAATAGAAAGGACCAGACACACCAATAAGCAAAAATTAATATATT
>JAFIDM010002131.1:40728703-40795584 GCA_023159025.1 Thereuonema tuberculata | reverse complement strand
GTTGGGTTTGGACTGTTCCTTATGGCTTGGTCAATATCGTCCTCTCCAACGTGTGATGGCCGAAAACTCCTAGGCTGATCTTGGCAGCTTCTGTCTCCTTCCCTAAATTTACGAAACCATCCACGACCTGTGCTTTCGTCTATTGCATCCTCCCCATAAACTTGACAAACATTGCGACATGCTGCGGCTGCCGTACTCTTTTTATCGAACTCGTATAACAAACAATGTCTTATATGCTCCTTCTTGCGTTCCATGTTACACCCTCTGATATTTTTTTTTTTGAGATGATTAGCTTTATGAGACACGGTGCATTTATATGTGAGGCCTCCACACGTTTGATTGGCAGACGATTTGCATCATTACAATGTCATGTGAGAGGGACTTGACATTACATGTCAAATTTTTTTATCGAGAAACGGGTAGAACTTTTGCACTCACCCAATATATCTCTCTGGAGTTAATGGGTATTAAATGTACTCACCTAATTATGTAAATGTAATCCACAAACACAACATCTTTTCTCTTGAAATAACAAAAATGAGCTGTTTTATAAAATTTTCTAAATTCTTATATTTTTGAAATTGGAAATGAAAACTGATATCTTTATCTGATATCTTGGCATATCATGCCAAGCCAGTAGATGATGTAAATATTACAAGAATATTTTACTAAACAAGGACAAAAAAACCAATGCCTGCATACCAGAAGATATTGGTAGTATCTATTTAGTTGATGATTAGTGAATTCGTGGACTAAAAGTAAAAAAATTGATGAAGTAAAACATCCAAAAATAACAGTCTGTAATCATTAAAATTATGTATTTTCAGAAGCATTTCTGCATTACGAAATAATGATCTTGTAGTAGCTACTGTTAAAGATAGCCGATGGATATATTACACTGAAATTTATCATAATGCACACATTATTTTTATTCAGTACTTAGCAATCTCTCCAAAACAGCTCAAAAAACGATCCTTTGATACCTATAAATTGGCAGTTTAATCAGAATTTTGTAATATTTTTAGTACAGATTCTGTCAATTGTTAACCAGTAGAGCTAAATCGTGTGATATGTTAATGTGAATATAACTCTCCACTCTCTATGGTCTGTAAAGTGAGATCTATTAACTTTTATGTCTCCTATAAGAGGATATTTCAAAACTGATTTCTGAAATGAAATTTTACTAATAGTCTAGTCCATCTAATAATTCAAACTAAAACTTTTGTACTTTTTTTCTTATTAAAGAAATTTATTTGGAGTATAACCAAAACTACATCTAAATGTTTCTAATTTTTTTCCTACTTTTTTCTAATTAATCATTAATTTTACATCTAAATTTTTATAACTTTTCTAAGCATCTTTTTTTTCTAAGGAAAGCTTAGAAAAGTTATAGAAGTAATATTAATTTCGATTCGAATTTCTACTAAATATTCCTTGCTTATATCAAGACCATTGTACTAAGTATTAACATATAACTGAAACTATTTCCCATGGTAAATAGTGAAACATTACATTGTTGCTTCAGGCTAAAACTGTCAATTTTCAAAAATCATTCCTTTTTAAAATCGATTCTGGATTAGCTGTTGGAGATAAAAGTATAAAAAAAATAAATGATTCCACGTAATTTATTCCTGTGGCAGTACGAACAACAAAATTCTAGGTTTCTCATGATCTTTATAGTTCATCATTATTGTTAAAAGTCATGTGCCTATAAATAGAAATCGTGTGGAGAAATATCTGCATCTAAAATTCCTATATATCTTACAGAACTATCATTCCCTAATATTTTACATAAGCCTTCCGCTCTTCCGCTGTCTTATACTAGGTCTAATAGTTACAATTCTCATCTCTTTTCATATTAAAAAAAAGTAACCATTCATATAAATTTCCATTTCCTCATTTCTTCGTTTATTTCCAACATACATTAATCATACCATTTTGAATTCTCGATGTAACAAAAATCTTTTCTGCTTATAAGAGGAGGCGCTTATTTAATAAACGTAAATGACTATTTAACTTTGGTATTACAATGTATACTTTGCATTTCCTTTAGTTTTGAGACGATTAAATTTTGGGGGGACAATTTGAACTTAGAAAATTAATTGTGCTTGAGAATACAGTGCCATTGTTCTTAAGAATACTCTTGTTATTCCAAGATGTAAAATTCATTCCATAAATGTAAATCAATTTTTAAGGGCAATTTTACATCTTGTATTACTTTAGACTTTTTATTACAAGATTATCACTTCTTTTCATTTATTCTAAGTTTCTTCGGCCATTTCATCTTCTATGTCTATATCTACGAACGGTAGGTCAGGATGAACTGCATACAAATTACGGTAAATGTTTACTTGACATCATTATTTATTGATTAAAGCAAAATTATTGGCTTAGCTCAATATTTGAACTCTGTTTGTAGAGTCAACAATTTAGCTAATTTAGAAATTATTAATTAATTACACGATGCGTAAATGAACTCTTCATTAATCATTAAACTGACAGCTTTCTGTTCAGTATTATCTTTCAGAATAAATAAACCAATACAGTGTACATAGAAATTTGCTTGCTAACGAAGTTTATCAGAGATTCGATTGAAGTCTATTGTTGTAATCGTTTTCAGTAAACAAGATAAATATAAAGTTAAAAAATATGAAAGCTTATCACAAATTAAATATATGACTAAAAACTTAAAAACAGAGAACAACACATTATAAACCTTTTATAATTATATAAATCAATTATCTAACAATATTGAATTTGAATTCATAATAATTAACAAGAAACTAGAAGAAGGAGTAACAAATAAATTAAATAGTAAATAATTAGGGGAAATTTATAATCAATTAGTATAAGGAAAAAAAAAATAAACATATTGTTTTGAATAGGAATTATAGGGAGATTTCTTCGTTTTGGCTAATGATATCACTGATATTTAAAATTTGCTTATCTGGTATATATTGCTTCCAATACTTGGATTTCAGATATTTCCCGAATATTGAGTACGTTACATTTAATCCTGTATACAACGTCAATGTTACCTGATTTATATATTAATGCCAGAACTGTTATTATACAAGTCAATAATGATGCACATGTAACGTAATGTTATAACTGCACTTAATACCCATTAAACTTTTGTAGATTATATCGAAAAGTACCAACTCTAAAAACATCTGTTAAGGAGTTGTGTTATGTTGATGTTTAATTAGAACATCTCCCACAAAACAAAGTATCTCAGCTTGAACACAAAAGTATCTCCAATTTCAATTTTCTTTGCTCTCATTATAATTATTTGCATTAAAGCTCATCATTATAAAATATGACACTTAACTTATGTACAACTAAAATTACTATAACTGACAGACCTTAATTGTTTTACAGACATCTTATAAATTACAATAAAACAAAAATGAAATAAGGTGATGAGTCATGATTTGAATCTGGATGAGAACTTTTTGCAAAAATTGAAATAAAAGTAAGAGGTCTATTTAAAGAGACGAGCAATATATAGAAAGGGCAATTCAATTTACAATAATGATAAACCTGATGTAAAACGTCCAATTCTTTTTTTGCCTCCGTTAATCTTTTACGCAGATTCTCAATATATGCTCAGCTCTAATGGAATTCGAGAAATGGATGAACAAATCTAAATCAAGGCTGCAGTTGAAAGCTTCCTGTTCAAGGAAGCAGAGAACGTTTGTATATTTATTGAGTATGTGGAAAAAAGGCCTTCTTTGTGTTGCAGACTGCCACTTTAAAATAAGCAATTGGGAACATGAAAACCGCAGTACAGAAAGTGAAATCAGAGACATACTTAAAGGTTTTTAGATCTTTTGTTTACGTAACATAGAAAAGATAATGTAACGATTAAATATAGAAAGAAATTAGAACTATGCTTTCAGCTTTTTTTCATCAAGAATAGAAAAGTTAAATTTTGCCTCCATTTAATAAAGATCAAAATATCAAAGATCTGATCAAAATATCACATCTGTTCCTGTACAAAAGATATAAGATATAACATAGTTGTATTGTATTTAAGATGCTAGTTAATTCAATAACTTTCTTGTTATGTGTAATATTCGCAAAAACCGTTAAGAAGAATTCAATTATATATTTCAAAGTAGATATATTACAATATTAGAGGATTAATATATTTATCATAGTTTAAATTATAAATTAGAAAAATAATATCCTTGTAATGAGCGTTTAGAACAATTTAGAAGAAATTTTCAGAAACATTTACAGAAATTCAATGTGAAGTTTTCACTAAATATAAAAATGAAATACAAAAATGGAAAAAAACCAGAACAGCATCAATAAATGTATAGTAAAATATGTAAAGTAAAAGATCTGGTTTAGTTGTGACTAGATCACTAAAGGCAAGATGTAAAATAAAAGAAAGAACAGCTGAGAGTAAAAAGATCAAAAAGATGGGCAACTAAAAAAAAAAAAAAAAAAAAAAAAAAACAAGCCTTATCACCAACATTTTCGGAAGCCGCATTGGAAAATTTTCAAATTTTACTATTTGCAAAACGGCAAAAACAAAATTATCAAAAAAAAAAGCATTGAAGCTTTTCATGTAATCAAAGCAGAAAGCCATTATCCTTTCAGTACAAAACATTGAAAAATATCCGATCGGAAATGAAATGAACAACATTAAAGAAAAAAAAAACCAGAAAACCAAAAATCAATAACTAAAGTACAACAAAATAGGAGCATAAAACACTTTTAAATCAAGTAGACAGCAACCCAATAGTTAAATAAAATGTATCAATACTTCAGTCGATTAAAATGGATATTTAAGCAGTTAAAATCAGGAAATGATAAATCATCTTTAAATAACATCTTTAAATAACACAATATTTCGAAAATATAAACTATTTTCTTCTTCAGGTGAAACATAAAAGAGAAGAACTTTCTTGTTCTTTCTTATAAAACATACAAGTAAACATGAATCATAAAATGATGACAAAAACATTATTATGAAACAATAATCAATAGTAACAGCAGTAAGTGATTTAAGATTTTGATTTATCATTTAGTCTATTTTATTCAGAAGATTGATATAAGTTAAAAATAATGTTAGTTCGTTAAACGAACGTTGGTTTTAAATCTGAATCATTATTCAATTAGACTCAAAAAATTTTATGTTAGTGGCATTTTTTATCTTTTAACATATTAAGATGTGACTTAAATACACAAGTTTAAAAAAAGTTTTATTTTTTTTATTAAATAACTACTAAATAACCAGTTACATTAGGTAACAAAATTCTATCATTTTGCCTAATCCTTCTAATTTTAGGAAATTACATACTTTTAAATGTAATTGTCTTCAAAAGTGTATAATTGATTAAATTAACTTTTAATTAAAGTTTAAAATTAAGAATTGTTTGAAATCTTTGTATACACATTA
The DNA here is from genome assembly GCA_023159025.1 of Thereuonema tuberculata. NCBI lineage: Eukaryota > Metazoa > Arthropoda > Chilopoda > Scutigeromorpha > Scutigeridae > Thereuonema > Thereuonema tuberculata. The sequence goes on along the minus strand of JAFIDM010002131.1, from coordinate 40,790,171 downwards.
AATGTTCCCGAAAAACTAAGACACCTGTCTAGTAATGTGTGGGTCTCCTTTCGATCTGATTACCGTACGACAGGACATGAATTCACGAGCAATCTTAAATAGAACGTACATAGTGTACACCATGACATCTCAATAGAGGTTCCACAATTTCTTAATATTCGCCGTTGGTGAAAATCTGGCACTGATTGCACGTTCGACTGCATTCCCCCATGTAATTCTAATGGATTCAAATCGGTTAGGTCAACTCATGATGCCAAACGCAGAAGAATGCTCCTCCAGTCAAAATTTCGTGATAGCTGATCTGTGCGGTGGTACACTATCCTGCTGAAAAATCCCACTCCAGTCTGAGTGAATATCTGATGTAAATGGGTGCAAATGATCCAAAAAAATAGGTAATAGCTTGCGCCGGTCAATGATAGCTGTAGATGGCCAGAAGTCTTACTGCGTGCGGGCTGGAAATATCTCATATAATAGAATCACCACCTCCCTGGATTGTCCCTTGTTTGCAATACCTTGTTGGGTATTATTCTCACGCGCAATCAGCCAAATGCTCGGACACGATTGGAATCGCGATTCATCGGACCAGGATATACATATCCAATAGTCTAGTGTCCAGTGTCGACGCGAAGAGCCATATGCTGTCGCATTATCATTGGGACCTGAGTGGCCCGTCGGCGCTTGTATCCCATAGCAGAAAGAGAACGTTGTTGTTACTTGTGGACCTAACTTTGAATTCTTCTTGCGAAGTCCCATACTGATCGATTGTTCAATGTTTTCCAGGCAACGCTGTTCACAATCGTGCAGTTTTCCTCAACCGTGCGTGCTGGAGCAACGCACGCTGAATGTGTTGTAGTCGCGATATACCCTTGAAATTGTTCTACATTAAAAATATAAATTTCTTCTTTTAAATCATGATACACTGACATTGTCACTGCGAGTTACAGGACAACAGATTCCAGAGATTTCCGCTTGATATGTACTTCAATTACCGAAGATACTTCAGATACTTTCTAGTACTTCAGTGTAACTATGAGATACTATTCAAGCAGGTATGTACAAGTAAAAGTGAATTAAGATCACTTTAGTATTTTTCTGTTCTTTTACTCATTACAAAAGCGATCTTGACTTTTTTTTACTTGTATATAACGGCTTGAATAGTATCTCATAGTTACACTGAAGTACTAGAAAGTATCCTAAACACCGATTGAATTGAAATAAAATAAATTATGTGTCATTGGATGTTCCTTAAGAACAATTTAATTTTATTATTTTTGTTGTTATCATTAGTATTTTCATAAAATCTGAACTTTATAAACAATCATAATTAATAATTCTGAAGATGGTGTAATGAAATTAGATAAATTGAAATTTAATGAAAGATGTTTTGATTCATTTTATGCTGATTAAGGTATTATCAAAACACCAAATTGTTGCCGCCATTTTTTTTAAATTTTAATCCAAAACTTCGTTTATTACTTATTGCTTAAGCTTACTCTTTTAATTTTTTTTGCAAATGTCGACATTTTAATTTCGTAAAATATTATACTCTTCTATCAATTTTGCATGCGTTTGATGAATAGACAACGTATTTTCATTTTTCCAATTTTAGTTTAACGAAGGATTTCTCCCTAAATCGATAACTTGGATTCAGTCATTAAAGTCCTATCTAAAAACCCAACATTTTTCATCAAGTACTTATAAATACATGAGTATTTTCATTGGGAAAGTTATTTGTAAGAAAGATAATTTAAAGAAAATATACCATTTTGAATTGAAGAGTTGAGACTAAAAGCGAACCAAATCCATGAACTTCTGTTTAAGAAAAAGACATGTAAAGTTAAAAGTTCTTCAGAAGGTCTGTACAATACTGTTTATTATTTTAATGCCTTTCTAATCCAAAAATATATATCATCAGCTACTTTATCAGTTGTTTTACTTAAAACGTAGAAACTGGTTTTCGAATATGGCTACCTGGATGAATCCCTTTGGTTTATTTTCAGTCAGAAACCACCCGATTATTAAATTTCATAATAAGAATCAAACGTGATTGAAATCTTATGAAAAATAGTTTACATACCTTACTTTTTTTAAAGTGAGGATATATTTTAAAATTTCAAAATTTATCTCATCATTATTATTGATCTTTCATCATTCAAATCTTTGAAATGTGCAAATTGAGAAATCAAAGTAATAAAATCTCCTCTGTGTAGTAAAATGAGTCAAGTCTGTTTTAATCTTTTAATTATGCTAAAGCTATGTAGTGGTGTTAGCTGTCGTAATATATTTTGAACCAAAGTGGCAAATAAAGCATATGAAAACAAATTTAGCTTGCATATTGATGAAGAATATGCTGAATACACTTTACTTTTACATTTTTTTTTAAATATAAAGCTTTTAGTAGTTTATGAAGAGACAATCATCCTTCATCATCAGAAGACATAAAGAGAATGTGCTAAGATAACTCGATTCAAAAAACAAATAAATATGGAGTATCTACTGATTCATTCAATAACTTACGGCTTCGGTAAATCACCTTATTGAACAGTACCTTCATGGTCACTAGAGCAGACTTCATTAGTCAAAATATGTCAACAATATAAAGGAACATTTCGATGGGGATGGATAGTGGTCTCAGCAGTTAATAAAAAGGAGAATAAAAATTGAAAAGAAATTTCCAATTTAAATAACCGAACGAAGAGAGTGAAATAAAAAACAACAACATACTTATCTAGGCTGCTGATGCAAATGAGAAAAGAACAAACTGATTGCCGGGATTTAAAATTTAACACTTGATTTAAATTTCAACACTTAAGTCGAACACTAAAAAATGGTAAAAAGGATATAATACAATAGTAAATAAATTAGAAAGAAAAGACAATAATTCTAATTATTTTGCATTTCCTTTAATCTAGATCTCTTCCTATTTATTTTTCCGATGAAGAACTACAAAAATTACAGAAATTATAAAAATAGATATTTTTTTCATAATTTTTGAAAAGATAAAGTGTGTTTCGCCTATTCGTCACTGTGGTTTCTGAAAATACACACGGTATTGAAAATAAGCATGGTACGAACAATGCTTGTGAAATTCAGCTTAAAGTTTCATATTATTCGTAAAATTTGTGTATAATTATTTTCTGAATTTTTCACTTAACATCAATCAATAGATTCTTTGATTTAGTTTCGGTTAGAATTTTTTTACACGAATTTTACGAATCCTATGAATTATAACTTGTTATTGTAAAGTAAAGTACCAGTGATTTTCCTTTAAGCACCCTGAGCTTGTTCTTAATTAGCAGAATATAATTGATCATAGAGAAAAGAAACAGACATTTCCTTCCAGTCAATTTCTAAGGTAGGGGGTTATTATTTTCGCTGAGTGAATCCGTTTCCCATTTCGTAATTCTACACCTGTTATTACTTCCGTTCAACCGAAAAACGGAAAAATGCTGCTGGCACTGAAACAACAAATGAAAGAGATTCTTCAAGTTAGTTTGAAAGTTTATTTATATCTTTTTTTTTCTTTTTCCAAATAAACCTTGTTGAAAATGGTAAAGAAATAAAACTTTCTTTCTTTTCATCTTTCTTTTCTTATTTCAATCTACAATGCTTAGAATCGATGATCAAAAGGAAGATCTGTCTTATAACAACATGAAACTATTAATATTTAGATCGATGTTTTTTGTAAATCAAAGCTTATTTTAAAGGAGAGCTTATTGTAGAATCTTAATGAATCAAAACAACAAAATTCTGCAAATAATTTATATTTGCATAAGTAAACTCAGTTTTAAAAATAATTACTCAACAAATATTAGCAGATCCACATTTAACTTGAGAATTTTCAAAGAAAAGGTCGAATTCACAACGAAGTGTGCAGATGTTGTTAAATATAATGTCCGAAACAAATACGAAATGGAAGGCAATGATTTCAAACATATATTTATATAAATGGTGTCGCAGATCGACAGCATTTGCTTCACACCATGGGATTTCTCATTATATAATGAACTTGTGTCTTTTTTTATGCATACAAAGCTTCTCTTATTTGAAGTGCAGGAATTGCAGTAGAAAATGAATATCCGAATAATGATATATGCTCTATAAAATTTTTGTTGCTTCTAAGACAGTTAGTAGATTTATTCACTCAAAAGTTGTGATGAAACTTCGTGGAATGTCTTATGATGATTAGAGCTGTTGATACCTCATAAGCATTTCAGAATTTCAAACCTAATCATTATAATGATTATGAAAAAAGAAATAAATAAAGATTAGGATATTAATACCAGAACGAAAATGCAATGTTGTGAAATTCAATGCGAAATTACTAAATGTCTTTCATGCAGGGAATTTTTGTAAGTTTCGTTAACGTTCTTAGTTTAGCTGTATTCTCTAGAAAAATCTGCACTTAACCGAAATGTTCTCGGTTTACCTCTGTACACGCTGACTGTCATCTTAACCGCCGTGGAGGACAGCTCGAGGGTTAACTTGATGTAGTGCGGATCTAGTGATAAATCTGGCGGTTGCACTTCCAGCCCACGATTTCTCCCAGGAATTTTCCAATGCCTCAAATGAGGATAAGAACTTTTTTCCTTGACCAGCCTAAAATCTTGAAATAATACCATTCAATATTTTCTTGCATAAAACTACTATGTAGAAACATGTCAGATAACATAGTAAGAATCGCTAATTTCATTGTATAATTCTTCTTTCCAATCCAACAAATTAGTTGTTCTAATATTCGATTTAACTTTCTCTTTCTATGATATTTTTATGACCCAAAATAGTCACAATGAGTATAAAATCGACCAAGGATTTGCAAATCGTATTTACTCTGCTCCTGTTGATCTAAAAATAAAAACAATATCTTCACAGACATTTTCCTCCATTTTATATTATTATACCATATTAATACAATGTTTTAACAACAAAATATATTTAGTTTTCAAGACACATTTAAAACAAAACCTACATCTAATTGAGAAAGCTGAAGTTAAGCTAATACACTTAATTAAGTAAATTTTTTCATACTTTACTTCATATAATTTTCACATATCGAAAGCATTTGGTTTTTCTCTTTACGAAATAGATTTGGTTTCACTGACGTAAGAATCAGTAAAATTTATAAAACAAATATTTCTATATGCTTCAGTAGTTATTAGATTTGAAGCTGTTCTCATTATAGAGGCTGATTCACGAAGATATGCAGAAACTTCGGGAGCTCATTCTACATGTAAAAGTAAAGAAAAAAAGGTATATAAACATAGGTCCGGAAATGCTTCGGTATCGAGTTTTCGGTAAAGAGAATTATATATATATATATATATATATTTACATTTTACATTTACATTTTATATATATATATATATATATATATATATATATATAAAATATAAATGTTTAATGAATATATATTTACATATTCATTAAACATTTACATTATAATTTCTATACCGAATAAAACATTAAATGTTCTGCTGGTAGATTTTAATCAGATTATGCAATTATTTTAGATTGAAGATTGAAAAAATGAAAAATGAAAAAAGTCTAAATATTCACATTGCATTAAATAATAAATATAAGAAATCACAAATTATAACGACATTACAAATAATCTAGCAGTCTTTGTATTTAAAAAATAAATAGACAAAAACAAAAATGCAAAACACATTTGATTATTTTTTTATAGATTGAATATCATCATATTTTCCTTAGAACTTAAATATTGGCTTAATTAAATACTTTAATCATTATATGTTGTTTTTAAAATGGTTACTAACATAAAATCTCTGGTAATTTTATTTAGTGGAAAATAATTTTTAATGCTGTTTTACGAAATATTTCCTTTTTTCTTTCCGTTTCTGTTTCTATTTGATGCAGATCCTTTTAGATATGATTTTAATTAAATTTTCTCTAAATATGGTCTCCTTATTTTACTACACAAATACAGAATCGATTTTAACATCAAGTCAAAGTGAACAAAAAAAGAAGCGAAGAGCGGAAGGCAATACCAAAAAAAAAAAAAAAATCTCCTCGAATTTTTTCTTAAAACTTCTCATTTTCATGGTTGATATAATTTGCCATCTAGGAAGTGAGGTGTGACAAAGTTATAATGACATCTAGTTTAAAAATAGCAACGTGAGACTTGTTCGATGAGAATAGGGATTTTGGTTAAAACTTTCTGTGGTTTTGAGGCAAAGTAGATTAAAATTTCAATGTAACATGAATAATTTTTCCTATAGCAACATTTATCTCAGAATCAAGCGGATTATTCAGTTTTATATTAACATCTCCCTTGTTCCCTTTCTATATGTAATATTTCATAACCAGCTATCGATTACCGTTAGCTAAAGCCAAATAGAACAGTAAACTAATTTGAAACCTTTTGGTTTGCTGAAACGAGTATTTTACGTGCCTGAATATGTTTTCCATACATAACAGACGTTCATATAAGCTTTGCTGCTGGAAATAAAACTAGTTGTACTAATGTTTCATGACTAGTAACGTGTGAGATAGTGTGCAATCTGAATGAAGGCGACGTCGCGTACAATTTCAACGACCGATTATTTAATAATACAGTGGGAACACGAAGCTGGATGTGAGAACTTAACTGATAACTTGACATTTAGTTTAAAACGTCGAATAGTAATTCACTGAAACTATTTTACGTAGAATCGAGAATGCTGTCAACCATAATAATGAGATACAGAAACCTTTGCACTGCTATTGCAATTATCAGGGTTTTTTTCCTGAAATCAACAACAAGTTTTAGTAGAAATACAGTAAAGATTAAAAAATTTTCACGACCTCAGTCATTTTCACAAGGTTCTGACTTTTAAATAATTACTGATTTTTTTAGCGGCCCCTAGGTTACAGCTTGTCTGTAAAATATAGGGAACCGCTCTTGCTTTGATGCTTTTTGGATGTCACACTCTGTAGTGGCCAAACGGTTAGAGATATTAGAATGAAACCTTCACCATTCTCTTCAGCATCAAAAAGTAGGTAACCACTTCCAAAAAAATCAGACTTCTAGGACCACTCCCTGACCGCATGTTGGGGGATCAAAAGTGATAAAGTGAAAAACGGCGTTATACGTCCCCCAATATCGACCCTTCTGAACACATTTTGTTAATAAAATTGTGCATATTATGGGGCCGGTTTGCTTTTAACACTGTCTAAACGTATTACGTTTCTTGTTTTTTTTTTTTTTTTTGGGGGGGGGGGGGATCTTGTGAGAAAATTTTATGATTTTTTAAGTATTCCTATTAATAGATATTTATATATATATATGTTATATATAAAGGATATTTGAAAAAAAAATGTATTTTAGATATAGACCACTATTAATTTTTAAAATTGCATTATGCAAAAAATATGAGGTTCCACTCAAATATCCTATTTGATCGCATAAATTCAACCGAATCAACTAGATTATTAAACATCATGTATTCAAAAGCTAAATAAGATTATTTAGATCTACTTATTTACTTCTGGAAAAAATATAGCAGCAATTTATTATTTTAATATGACTTTCACATCTAATATGCAAAGCTTTCAAACGTTTACTCAATTATCGCAGATTGTATAATTTAGGAGATAAAGAACTTTCTTAATATATTAATAACAGGGATAAATAACTTATTTATGCATCTCAACACATAAGATGCACACAAATGAGAAAAATTAGTCAAATAAGTGATGTTCAAGAAACAATATATGATAATAAAAAAAGATAAGCAGGGCATATCGCTACTTTAAACATAACAGATGGACTGCTAGGGTAAGTGATTGGTACCCTAGAAATAAAAAATAGAAACGAGCAAGACTAGCAACTACGTGGGTCGTCCCCATTATTAAAATAACTTTAAAACAATGGCGAAGGAAGGTCCAAGGCCGCAAATGCTGGAAACTTTACGACCTGCATCATTGTAGAAATCCAGGATGACATCACAAGTCCATTAGGTAATCAAGTAATGTTTATGAATTCCTTTTCTAATGTGGTTACCAGACAATTGAAACTAATTTTCACACTTTCATTCATTGAAAACTAGCGATGGCAAAACAATCTTAAATAAAACCAACTGAATACGTTTTCAGTATATGTTTTCAGTATAACAGCAAATCATTCAAATTTAACTTATGTTTTAATTTTTTATACTGAATGAACTTTGAATATAATAACTGACAAATAAATACAATGAGTTTTTTATAGCATGCTAAGAAGCGATAAAATCCTCAGCAATTAATTACTGCTGATTCATTATTTTGAAAGTTATTTTGCCGGAAGATTTAATTAGGTATATTTGAGAAGAAATAGTTTCGACACAGCAATTATTTTAATGTGTTCGAAATATTTGTGTATATTTTATTAATCATTCAATAATAATTAAAAAACAAAAGTGAAGAAAAACATTTAATAATGAGACAATAATTAAGACGTGCATTCTTGGATGACAAGACTTTTGCTCGAGTGAACGCTCTGCAACTTATTTTCTAAATTTTTCAACTTTCTAAAGAAAGAACTTATCTCCGGTGATCATGTACGGTTACATGATAAACTGATGGACTACGATACTTTGAAATATGAAAGTTTCTTAAGTGATTCATCAAGAAGTAAACTTCAACATTAATACAGATCTACTTATCTGAGTGAAGTCCTGATATTAATCATTGGTGATACTTCAAAAGTTTGTAATCGTGCGTTAGGATTAACCACGAGTTTCGAACGTATGGATGGCGCAAATCGAATAAAATCATAAAGGCTGATTTTATTAAGGAGAACCAGGAAGTATGAGACATGGTGTAATTACTTAAAGTGCAAGATGTAAAGTAAGGCAAGAATTTTATACATTTATACACATATATATTTCAAGAGATACAAGTATTATAAACTGTTCATCGGAAACAAAATAGTTTTGTTACAAACATATTAATAACCATCAAGTTGAATGGTAGAAAGTCTTGACCATAATTATCTAAGCATAATAGATATAATGAAAAAATTACTCAACGTTTGAACTATAAACGAACTGAACTTTTACAGTAAAATAATATCACTAATTTAATAGCTGCAGTGCAAATACATTGTAAATACACTACTGTTAAAATATAAATATACATTATATTCTAACTCTATATTGAATTTATTTATTTAGTTATTTAAATGACATCATGTATTTAAGAAACAATAGTAAAAATTATTAAAGAGCACAGGAAAAAATAATCTTTAATTATCATATTTTGTAATAAAATTGCTATTATCTCTTAATTCTTTTTTTGTTTTGCATAGGATCCTTTATTGAAATGTAAATTTAAAGTACACTACATAAAATATATATTATATTATTACTTTTTTTTTTCATAGCTAACTTAAGACGTTGTTACAGCATTTTAGGCGGGCATTACACGGGTGAAAATAGGGTGATTCTCTGTGGAATGTTGGGTAGGAATTTTCTGGTCTTTGCGTGTTTAGCCGGTTTCCCATCAAAGTATTTTGAGTGTATTACACGACCCAGTAAGAATACATCCACACATGTGAAAATCACGTGAAGGTATTGTAGTTGACGAGATCCCAACTTGGCACATCGACGGAATGGATAGAACCTTGGTCCCCTAGCACTTGGCATTTACGGTCATACCTAGGTTTTATTTACGATAGTAAACATTGATTTGCATAAAAATTATTATTTCAATGCATCGAAAAGGCGAGAGAATGTTTTTAATTAATTAAAGCAGGAAGTATTTCATTTTTTCATCTTTTTATATTTCTTTGTTTTCAGTTTCCTTATTTCTAGTTAAATCTGGACAAACGACGATATGTTTTCGAGATATCAAGCGGTAGCCGATTCAAATTTTCAGACCGGTATCCTGTTATGAATTTGGCTATTAATGTAGCTTTTCCTGGAAGCATCCACGAAAACATAGGGAAAAGATGACCTCTGTTCCTGAAACTTAAATTTTTATAGTCAGTAATTTCGTATAAACAGATACAAATCAATTGAACTTAAAAGTTCTTCAATTTGCCACCTGGAGCGTGTTCGCTATCAGATCAGCAGCCAACCAGCGAGAAAATAGAACACGTCTTTAAATCTGCTGTTCAGCAGGAATTCCCAGCACAGAACCACCTAATTTCGCTCGTGTAATGCCCGCCTTACACTATCTAAAAATACTTTTAGATTTATATTTCCTTTTGTATAAACGTTTACATAATATTGATGATTAAATTGAAATTGTTAATAAAATTGTTTTTTTTTACGTCTTTTAAATCTCTAAAATATATTTGTAAAAAAAAATATAATTAAAGAATCTAATTAATATGATTAATTAATTAATGGTTAGAAAGGTTACACCGTATTCTGTCAAATTGTTGTACTGGAAGTCCATCTCCGAGCCAGCTTGGGTCTGGGTTTGTTTCTAGCAGTACGGCAAGGAATGGAGAACTATCAATACGACTTCCTAAATTCGATCTGCCAAGATTTAATGGAGATATTTTAAAGTGGACCAGTTTCTGGAACGTATTATTGACGGAACTACCGCTGGCCTGCTTCAGTTGCCTGTTCCTCGAAATGACACGATAAGCCTACGGAGCTATTACGATGAGGTGGAGGTGAAGGTCTTAAATCTTAAGTCATTAGGAGTTGATGTCGTAGCATGTAGCGCTATATTAGTCCCTACATTAGTTAAGAAATTACCGAAGGAATTACAGCTTGAATGGGCGCGTAAAACTATGAAGTCAGGAGCAACAAATGTAGAGCATTTCACTGAATTCATGAGAGAAGAAGTCGAAGTGAGAGAACGTATTTGTTACGTGGGAGATGTACCAAGTAAGGAGAATGAAGCTACAGGTTCAATTGCTAATGAGTCAAAAACTGGAAAAAGTAGAGCAAGTGCATCTACATCTTGGAATAATATTTGCTTTGGATAATGTTAATGCATTACCCAAAGAAACTTTAAAACACTTTTATCACTTTGAAAGAAAAACTTATTCAACATTGAAGAATTCTTTATTTTTAGAAACTTTAAGTCAAATTAACATCCAAAGAATTTTTTCCTTTGGTGATTCATAATCTCTTATCTTTAAATAGTTGTTTCAATAACAATAATTTATTCATTTAATTTTATTAAAATCTGAGTTTTAAGTCACGTAAGGCAAGTTCTGGTTCGTCAGTAATAATGTGCTACGCCAATTTACCTCCAATTTACTCAACAAAAGTCATAAAAAATGATACATTAGAAATTTGACAAGTTTGAGTTTAATGAGTTATAGATTTGCTTCTCCTTTGGTAATTAAAAGTACACATGTTTTTAGAGAGCGAAAGAAAATTAAATGACTGAAACATCGATAATAATTTTAAAATAATCTCAATACTGATGGAGGATTGGTCAAATCTAAACAAAGTGGAAAGAAATTTGTAATATGGATCAAAAAGACATTTTTACAAAAAAAATTCAAGCTAATCAAGCAACAATATTCTAAATTTCGGGGTGCGAGAATCCTTATTTACTTAGATGCATTAAAAAATTTCTTGTTCGTTAATATTCTAATTATATACATAGTTTTTTGTGAAATTAGTAATTTGCTTTTTCAAAATGTATTTTTGTCCAGCTACTCCTTACAAATTTTGAATAAATAATTCTTATTCACCTTCATATTTTCTTGATTTTGCTTGTAGTGTTAAATTTTAATTTGTCTAACCACTTTTTAGGCGCTTTTTTCTTATTTGATGCCTATAGAAAATTCATTGAGGCCAGCGGAGACTGGCACATGAATTTCTATTATTTTATTTTTAAGATAAAAATTTCTCCTTTTTTTAATTTACGCTTGGAGGTCCCATTCTTTTCCCTACCTTTCCTAATACTAACCTCCGTAATTTGACCTATGGGTTTTATAGTGACTGCTCTCCGCTGACGATCGGCAATTTACCGAGAAACAGCTGTTCGGAGATGTCACTACCCATAAACACTAGGTCCACCTTTTAAGGTTAAATTTTACTGTTTATTGAATATTTAATTTATGGTTAGGATACAAATATTTCGTAAAATATATTCAATTACTGTATAATAATGTAAGTGATAACAGAATATTATTTCATGTATTAATTTCCTTTACATTCAATTCTATTTTATTTTCAATAATATTTATTATTAATTTCAGTAAAATCAAAATTAAGACTTGAATAGTTCATCACATTCTAAAGGATCTGTATTTGTATATTTTCTTATTTTAACTATTTACTTTTTTTAAAGGAGTTTTTAAATGCCCTTACAACACATCATTTTGAAGTGTACTTTACTGTCTTTCCAGAAATGAACTTTTCTTTTTTGTTCGTGTACATTTTAAAGTTATTTTTGCCCGAAGCGAAATAAATTTTAGAATTCTTCAACCGAACTTTCCCAAAGGGGTCCTTAAGGAAGACAGAATCAATTTCCTTGAACAGAACAAATTTTCTTCAATTTGCAATGCAGTGTTCGTATCTTGCTGGCTCTTTAGAAACTTAAATAGGAATAATTTGGGTTTCCGCATTGGAAAATAGTTTAAATTATTTACAGCAACTCTGTTAAGCAAATTCTGATAATACGTAAATGTGGCCGGATTGCCAGCTGATAATTATAAATTGCCTATCCGCTTATATAATTTTCATGAAGTCCTCTAGGCTAATTCTTTTCGACAATTTGCTTGAAGCACAAATTTTCATTTGCCTTTCAGAGGAATACAATTTTGGAAACCTTTTGAACTCGTTACTTAGGGGCCGTTAAGTGTTATGTAAGCATTCAAGGGAGGGAAAAGGGGTTCCAGCTTTGCTTATTTTTGCTGACAAGGGGATGGGGGAATGAGAGGAATGCTTACATAAGACAGACAAACATGCAAAAATTTTGATATAATTTTGACTGTTTTAATTTATTGTTCAGTGGTATTCACTGTTAATGATTTGGCAACACTGATGTAAGCACAAGTGGGGGTGTCGGGCATCTGATTATTTTTTCTAAAATAAGGCGGGGAGGGTCTAAACTGACTAAAAATGTGTTTACGTAATCCTTGAATGGTTCCAAACGTAATTTTGACCGAAATTCCTAAGAACGATTTTTGGATTAACACTAACAAAAGGTAATCACTGTGTCACAAATAAAATGTTTATATGTTGACTTTCATGAAAGATTCATTTGAATAATCTCTTATTAGTAATCTAATATCAAATTTTAAATCCAATTTTTGGAAATAAAGAAAAAAAGCTTCAAAAACTTTCATCCCTTACTTCAGGGGTCGGCAACCCGCGGCCCATGGGCCGCATGCGGCCCGCGAAGCGTTTTGGTGCGGCCCGGGAGGCGTCTTAAGATTTTCCTTATTTTTTTTTTTGGTTGTTAAAAGAAGAATTTCCTTTTTTTTTATTTTGGTTGTTAAAATAAGAATTTCTTTTTTTTTGGTTGTTAAAATAAGAATTTCTTTTTTTTTGGTTATTAAAATAAGATTTTGGCCCTTTTTGGCCCAAGTGCGGCCCGCAGTAATCCCCACATAAAATATTTGGCCCTCTTACAACAAAAGGTTGCCGACCCCTGCCTTAATTCATTCTCTAACCTAGAATATCCAGAAATTAAGAAATTAACTTGAATTACTTATCAAATTAAAAATAGATGACCATATAACGCATAATATGCAAATTAAAATTAAAATCCATTCAGACATCCATTCACGATGTCTTTCCTTAGAATACTACGAAATCAAGACATCGCATTTAAATATTACTTGATGAAAATTATTTTAATAACATAAATAGAGTCATTTTTGGCTTTTGTTTGTTTTTGATTCTTTTGTAAATTCCTTTGTAGTTTTTCTTTTGTAGTTTAATGTAGAACTCTTGAACAGAATAGTTGATAATTGAGCAAAAACGCTTGATCAGGAAATACGTTTTTATCAGGAAATTCACTTTTTGAGTGAATTTGATTAATAGAAAATATCGTGTGAAAGGTTTTTTTTTGTACATTCCCCACATTCCACAGAATTTGGCGACTTTTGAGTTCCAACTAAAAATCGATCTTTAAGTTGTTCAAGAAGAAAAAACTGCTGATGAAGGTACGCCTGGTAATTGTAGATTATCACTTCATCAGTGCGTGTTCACATACGAGATATAATGCTTGAAAATAAATGGATTCCAACAGAGGCAATCGTTTTCTGTCAATTTTAACTAGAACAACAACTAATTTATCATTGTATGTGTTGAGTTGCTGTAATTTTGCTGCATAATTATGAAGTTCATGGCTATACTTCACAAGGCTGCAACTCTTTAAGCATTTGTGATTCTCGAAGTAACCTTAGATAATGGAATGATACTTATCTCTTCCGGAATTTGCATTTGAATTCCCTAAGTTGAATATTATTGATATACTAACGATATGAATATTAATTAATAAATATCTAGGTTCTATAGAGCCTCATGAGATAAGGAGCCTAACTCAAAGGCCCTAGCTACTTGTAAAACCTCACAGTTATTCTCTTACTTCTTCAAAAAATTATCATCCTTTTTAGCTCTTCTAAATCAATTTTGAATGGAGAGAGAAACTCGCCAACTGGACAATTAATGTCTTCGCACATTGAGCCAACATCAACGGGAATTCTGTACAGCTGTTTCATCCTTATTAGGAATCATCAGCAGAATATACCCTTGATGTTTGTCTCAGTTGCGCGAAAGCTTTACCTAAAAGCATTCTCGATCCCGGGAATGGGCCGCCGATATAAAAAACAATAAAATAAAAAATGATCCTGAAAGATCCAATGTGTTAACCCCTTGTCCTTTCACTGAAAGGCACTAAGGAAATTAATTACAAAAAGGCAACATCATAAGTTCAATTGAAAGCAAGTTCTCTCCATTTATGAATAATTACGGACGTTAAACTTGCTTTCAATTAAATCAATTTTTGCAGCTGACAATTTCGTCGATTAAACAAAGACACAACCGAAATCCAAACCATACTCGACATCTCAAATTTAATTAAAAATTTTAAGTGTTTCCTGAAAGGTCAAAAACATGAAAGTCAATGATGGCAATGCAGATAATGATTTTTCCATTTGCTATTTTGTACTCAAATGCATGCCATTCATTATGGTTTCTTCTAAATTAACAATATAGTTACTGATCGTCGTATGGTTCTATTCCATTTTACAAATGTTGCTAATTCCATTTTTAACACTAAGGTTTTTAATTTTAAGATCAAAAAATATAAACAATTTGAAAGATATAAAATGAAAATATTTGTGACAAAAGTTTCATTTTTGCTTTGCGTTTAAGTTTTTGAATTGCTATTGTTGAATTTGATTTTAATTAAACAAGAGTATTTTTTTTTGAAATTTTAATAGATTTAACTGTTTAACCTCCCCAGATATTGGTTTAGAGATTATTAACAGTATTTTTTTTAATACTTTTATAAAATATCCCTTCGGAATTTCTGACAAACATTTTCATAAAACGCTATCAATTTTTCATCTTAACTAATTTTTAGTTATTACTATACTGCTGGAAAACGTCAAAAAGTCGATGTGCGGGAATGTGAGATGATGATTAAAAATAGGAACATTCTGCCATTCATTCTATTTTTAATAAAGAATGGAATGTAATTTAAGAATATGAAATGGCATTTCTTTGGCATTTATGGATTAATGCTGATAACTTCCAAGAATTTGCTAATTATCTTAAAGCAGATTTTTTTAAGAAATTCTGAAGAAGTTTATATATATAACAGGCTGAACTCAAAGCATACCCTTCGAGTTTCGCAAAGCAAAGATTTCAATCAATCTTTTGCAATTTAGAAAATTTACAAAAGTATAGAATATAAGAATAAAATTAGCTTATTTTATTAAACATATAAAGCCGGACAATGGTGTGGGATTTGAAAATGCCAATACAAAAAACACATCATTGTTTCTATGAAGATGCAGCGAAACTATCTTCACGTCAGCAGCGGCAATTTTTGAAAACAAAACAGCAATATTTCAAGACTTTGCTCTTTTCTATTAAAAAAAACAACCAAATTACCTAAATTTATCTAAAATCTAAAAACAAAAATAAAATTACTAAAATAAGAAATAAGTAATAAAGACGTAAGGTTTCTTTATTTCTTTTTATGTATCAAAAATACTACTTAAAATATTTACTTTATTACATGTAATTTTTTTTATATATAATAAATATTAAAAATTAAAAAGAGCAAAATCTATAATATTGAGCTAAACTTATAAAATATAAAATAAAAGAAGTAAATAAATACCTTAATAAGAAGCCATGAGACCTAAACTTCAAAATTAGCCATATGTAATCGAACAGGCAAAACTCAAAGCATATCCTTGGCCAAGAAACAAATCAATTTGGCGTTTTCAAATCCCACATCATTGTCCGGCTCTCTCTCCCTCTCTCTCTCTCTCTCTGTATATATATAATAGTATTTCATTAGTTACATATATATAAAGGGTGTCTCAGAAATACTTTTGTATACTTTGGGGGTGTGATCCTAACACCAAAATAAGAACAAAAGTCCATATAAACGTATGTCCGAAAATCCTATAGTTTTCACTAATTAAAAGTTTACGGTCAAGATATAATCCAACAACTCATGTTTGCTGTTGTACTGATTTTCTCCCAGATAGAGCTGTGGTGTTGCCATGGAGATTTTTGTCGTTGTGTCATTGGTGAATATTTATATAGTAGTGAGTTAGCATGTCTTCAATGTATCAGTTGTGTAGTAGTGCGTTAACTGAAACGTGTTCCGATGAACCATGGCAGAAATGATTCCGATGAATCATTTCGTGAGCATGCAGATATGATTTTTTTGTGCGGTCGCGCGAATGGTAACAAACGCGAGGTTGCACAATTGTATCAGATGGCGTTTCCAGACCGCAATCAGCCGAGTCATCCAACATTTGCTGCTTTTATCGTCGTGTTGTTGACACAGGATCGGTAGTACCACGAACTATGGATCGAGGAAGACCAAGAGTCGCTCGCACGCCTAACCAGGAAGAACGCATTTTACAGATTGTTGCAGAAGATCCGGGTATCAGCACACTGCAGGTGGCCAGACTATGTGATGCATCTCCTACTATCACATGGATAGTACTTCCCAAGATGCTGCTGTATGAATCATCAGCAATGTGTGCAGGGTCTTTCGTCAGCCGATTACTCTACGGGAGAAATTTTGCCGTTGGTTTGTTGCACAAACTCCCAATCCATTGTTTGTCTCTTCGGTCTTGTTTACAGATGAGGCAACATTTGAACGAGATGGACTAACAAATTTTCACAACCTACAGTGGTGGGCATATGAAATTCCTCGTTGTACAATTCAGACTAGATACCAGCAGCAGTTTAAGATTAATGAGCAGAAATTGTAGGTGTCTGTCTAGTAGGTCCATATGTTCTAGGTCCTACACGTCAGATATGCAATATCTACAGAGTCATGATTCACAATACTCTTCCAGCCTTGCTACAGGATATGCCCTTGCAAATAAATAAAATGCATGATGGGGCTGTAGCACATTTTATCCTTATTGTACGAGACGCACTGTCTGGTATCTCCCATGACAGATGGATAGGTAAGGAAGGACCAGTTCCTTGACCTGCACGTTCCCACTATCTCAATCCTTTGATTTTTATCTGTGGGGCCAACTCATAAATTTGGGTTATGCAGCAGACATTCCTAATACAGCGACACTTCATCAATGTGTCATGAAAGCCTGCGAAACAGTTCCTCATCGTTTGGGAGTATTTGAAAGGGTGCGACAGTCCATGATCCGACAAAAGCATGCGTGTCTGGAAGCACGAGGAGGACATTTTGAATATTTCTTCTGAGTTTCTGAGTTGCTAAAAGTTTCGACTCTTGCTAATAACCTGAAAAGGTCTAACAGATGTGTCAGTACATTCTTTCCTTAATAACTGAAAACAGTAGGATTTTCGGACATATGTTTATATAGATAATAAGGATGAAATTAAAGTCACCCACACATTTGATGATTGAAAAAAAAAATGTATGCAAAATAAAATTTACAAGAGTACTTTTCGGGTGGACGACACCTCCTCCTCAAGAAAGCTAGTACATTGGTTACAGAATTCGAAGTAGGAGTCGAAGGGACACTTGACCTTGGGTTGAACCATTGTCGCATCGGGAGATCAGCAAGTGGCATTCGCTGAATTTCAATACCAATGCATATAATGATGGGGATGGACACTTTATATATATATATAAAGAAGATGAATAGAAATAAAGTGAAGATAAACAAAAACAAAAAATTACATATAAAGAAGACGAATAGATAGAAAGGAAATTAAAAATAATACATATAAAATAATATATATATATATAAATGAAATTCTATAATAGGATACTTAATGAATGAAACCAACTTTCTAAAATATTCTATACATTTTCTAAATGTGATACTGTTAAGGTGACCAACACACAAGAAATAATAGAAATGCTCAACAGCATATAAACATTATTTTAATGGTAATAACGAATTCAATAGTTACCGACATTAAGCTATTTATATTTTTCGGTAAGGTTAAATTCTTATTAAGCTTTGTTAAAAGAATCAGAAATATTTGACACCAGACTGTTATTGAATAATAGAAATCAGTTTTTCGAGGCGTCATTATGAGAAAAGTCGAGATCACTGAGATCATTTCGAGTTTACTGGTATAGGATAAATTATAAAATTACATTGGAGAAAAGTATAAATTAAAAATGAACTTGATAATAATGTTGTCATTGGAGCTAAAAGTAGAATGGTTCAGTCTGCCATTGTAGGAAAAGCACACGAATTTCAACAGAAAAGAAACACTTGTCAACATCTGTTTCAGCTTCCCAAAAAACTATTGGAAATCAACACAGCTGGATATCGGAATTTCTGAATATCCGAACTACATAAATAGAAATACAAAAAAAGTCGTTCTTTCCGAACGAAAATTTTCTAAAAAGTCTTTATTCTTTTATGGAGTTGTTGGCACAAATATTCTTCCCCTTTCCCCCCTACCCCAAAAAAACAACAACAACTAGGACAACAACAATTGTTGTGATTAATAGCTGACAAATTTTCATAGCATTGAGTCATACATCTCCGGGATGCATAAATTTTAAATCTTCTTTTCTTTTCATTGAAATTGTCAATATTTAAGAAAATGTATTGATCTCAAAGAGTTATTTCAATTTCAGATTTGATATTTAATATATAATGTAAAAATTTAATTATAATCGCTTTTGCTTTACTAATGCAAGGGAAACTGAGTCGGACGATGCACCTTCTTTAATTCAAAGCAAAGTTTTACTTTAAAAAACTTCAGTAAAAGTAAAAAAAAATGTATTTACAATAGTTTTGTCTTGTAGTGAACATAAGTGCTAAAGTTAAAAATATAAACATGTTGAAAATATAATTAAAATAAATTGGCATTTACTAAGAAGGTGGATTTTGTGGCAAACTAGGGGATGTAGAGAGTAAAGATACAATTAAGCCGTAAAATGAATTTAAAGAAGATAAATTAAATTTTTATAACTCACATACTTATTCTTGTGATTTAAAGAAATATTATACAACATTTATACTGTCATACAATAATAGTATATGAAAATTTTAATTTATCCGAAATGCTGGTAAATTTTATCTTATTAAGTGTGCAGTTTTCATGCAGTCATATTTTACAATGCCACCACTTCATCCTATTTAATTTGATAGTTGGAGTAATATTTTACGTGTACTGTGATTCATTAAGATCATTGATAAAGCATTATACCGGAATAAATGAAATAAAAAACTTTATAGATCAATACAAAAAAATTCACGACTAGTTTCACGATCGAGAGAACGTATTATCAAGCCCACACTCACTTGATAATACGTTCTCTCGATCGTGAATTTTTATGTATTTATGCATAATGTTTTTTTATTTCATTTATTCAGGTGTATGGCTTTATCAATGATCTTATTGATTACGTAGTTGTCTTCTCTTATAGTTAGAAGGATTTGCTAGTGTCATTTTCATGATAAGAAATGCTTTAATGATGTCCAGGAAAAATGGTATTCATACTCAGATGAAGACAAATCATTTAAAAAACATATTTTTTTTCTTCAATAAGTATAAAAGTTTCTTTCTACAGTTTATTGCATAACTTCTTGAACTGTGTCAACTTTCAATTAATGTAGTGACACTTTTTTTTCTTGAATTTAAAATTCTCCGTATTCTTCGGAGACTCTTCTCCGTAACGTAAGTCACCCTTGTAGAGTGTAGGTTTATATAAGCGCCTCTTATCTCTTAGACTCTTAGAAAAATTTATAACTTATATACCAAAAAAGTGTCATAACTCCCATGCACATTGAAACGGCTAATAATGATGCTGTTTCATGCATGATGTCCTAGAGCTTTCTGAAATTCACAAACAATAACGTACTTTACTGATCCACCAAAGTTAATAAGTAATCGTACTAGTTTTTTTGGAGGAACACTGTTCAAATTTAACGGTGTGAAGCTTCAAATTTCAGGATGCCTTTGCGCTTCATAGAAAATGTAGAACAGCAAGACAGAAAAACATTCTTCAAAAAATTACAGTGTGTAATAATTCATTCTACTTAATTAATTCTGATTAAACAAAATTTCAGATATGTTTCTCTTAACTGAGAAGAGATTGAGTGATGACATCTCCCGTTCCACAAAGAAATACGTATCTCCAAGAGTGTCTTTCATCTATTTTTTTCCTGATTCACAATTAAAAATAGATGAAGTGGATATTGATACAAATGATCAGTAACAGAGAAAAGAATTTACAAATATTCTTCTAAAATGAGAATTGAATATCATTTTCAAATTGTATTATGAACCTAGATGACTCGAACCTTCTAGGGCTCTTATCAAAGTTGGTGAGAAGAATTAATTGACTATGCGCAAAGATTTTCTTAATTGACAAATTAACTAAGCTATCTTCATGAAGTTAACTGTTACAGTTACACAGTTATTGGTTACCATTTTTTTAAGCCTTAGATTAGAAAAAAAAATTCCAGATTGGAATAATACATCTGTTTCATCCAAGGTCAACACCTTTTTTATAAAAGAAACTGTTTCTCCTGTTTCTTTTGCTGTGAGGAATACACAGACTAAATAGTTACATTTTTTTTATTCAAATGGAGATTAACGCATTTCATAATAACTGGAATTAAGATTAAATAAGTTTCTAATAAAGGGGCAGCAATGATTCTGTTTTGAATGAACTGTACGATATAATCCGGTTTGGATAATAAAATTTAAAGGAAATTGCAATTAAACGAAGAAATTGTTGTAATCAAGCTGTAGTCCATATACTAGATTAAAATGAAAAACGCGAATACCACGATACTTTTTCATCCTTGCCTTAAAAAATACTTGATAGAAAAATATGATCAAACTTTTTTGTCAAAAACTGTTGAAGGAAAAAACGCAGTAGAAATGTAAATAATCAAACAGTAATATAAAAATCAGTTTGGGATAATGTTATTGAAACCATTCTACTATCTACTGCAGGAAACCTTGTTATGATAATAAGCTGAGATAAGAATGAAGACAGTTATTGTTGTTAGACGTGAAGATGTATTACCTATCGTAGCTTCGAAACTCAAAAATACAGAGAATCTCTCCGGATAAATTGACTCAGAATGTTGACAAAGACTTGAAGATACGAGAATAAAATGGTGCTTTTATCCTTGTTCCCACCTTCAAAAAATAGAGGAAGACTATAAAACAGAATGAGATGTTGGAAAGTTACACAAACTGCCTATTGCAGACCAACAATCTTTATCTTTCAATGCTGCAAGCTATACGCTTTTAACTAATCAAAGAACATAAAGAAATCCATCCTATCAACAGCGTGCACATTCGCATTATGGAGCAATCAAGCCTAGGCCATCAAATTATCTAGGCTCTAAGTCAAGTTACAATCTTCAATGCCTTGAAGAACAGAATTTTCACGCGTATGTCTTGGGAATTTCTATTCCATTTTCAGCAGAGATTATAATGAGAATATATTTACAAAATACTAAATAATGAAAAAAAAAAGTAAAAAATTCTTAAAAACCATTTAGTGACCGTTTCTGTAAATCTTTAGAAAACATATTTTTTTGTATTAATCTCAGCCGTATTATCATTATCATTATCCTAAATTGAAATACATTTTTATGTAATTTCTTTTAATTTAGGATAACGACTACCAATTACAACATTTATTATTGCTAATTTATGGTTGGAGTTGGTGGTCCTCATCTTTTGAAGAAAATGACTCCAAAATATAATGATATCTTCATAATAATTTAAAGATTAATCCAATACTTTCCGATTTCTTATAAAGGTTTTTTTTTTTAAATGATTTCTGAAAGATAGTTTGAGTCAGAAAAAATGTTATTCAGTTAAATAATAATTTTCATTGTTTTAGATTAATAGGAATAAGATTATGAAAAATTGATACAATTAGGCCAAGGAAACGGAGGAAGATAGCGAAAACCGATAGACAGCTTTGACAGTAAATTTTCTGAAACTGGGGTTTCATATCATCAACTATTGCCCATCCAATTTACTTAATTTTTCTAATAATGCGTTAAAGCCGACACTTACTACATATTATAAATTTTCTTTCAAGGCTTTACGTTTGTTTTGTTTGTGTTTTGTTTTGTCAAAAGACGTTTGTCTTTTGTTTTACTTTTTTTAATCCTTATTTTTTGTTTGAGTCTTTTTTTTTTATGTTTTAATTTTCTTTCAATTCAGTTATATATTGGAGGCTATTTCTTCGTCAATGCGATTCTAATGAAGTGTATATAGAGATATTAAATAAATTTGACATTTCATCATTTCATTCTAAGATTCCATTAAAAAAACAACAGTGTTTCAGAAATTAATGTTAAATATAGGTAATTGTGAAGATCATGTTTCTTTCTCTTTTGAGTTATTCTTGTACTATTGTAAATCTCTTAAAATAAAAGTATTATGCATTTTATTTACATGATTATAATGTATAAATTAACAATAAAAAAATAAAATCTTATATCAGAATTAATTGGAAATATCTTAAATTTTCCCCCGAAACTATTAAAAATAAATAAACAATTACCTGAAATATATTAAATCCTTCATATATAGAAGCAAAACATCAAATTTTACCAATATTTCGTTCTTTTATATCAAAGCTTCAAAGATTTACATAACATCTTCTACAAAATAACAAAGACATTTACTAACAATCTAAATAAATAAAATTAACACAAAAACAAACAGACTTACACTAAGTTCAATATTTATTTCAACTTTCATTACTCACAAATTTTGTAAATATTCAACTTAACCGTAATGGTAATCTTGATTCAAATAACTTAAAAAACTATTAAATATATTAAATCCTTCATATATCGAAACAAAATATCAAAATTCACCAATATTTCGTTCTTTTTATAGATGTGTTTTTTTATTATTATTTTGTTATTGTTTAATTCAGGAATCCTTTATTATTCTTTGATTAGGATATGATTATTTATATGTTTTTTAATATTCACGTTTAGTTCGTGAAAGATTTATTTGTATTTAATTTATTTGTTGATTTTAGAAAGGAAAGAAGTCTTCTTTTCTTTTTTTCTTATGTAAGCCTTTGAAGAAGTTCTTTGAATAACAGTACGAAATATTGGTGGAGTTTGATGTCTTATTTCTATACATAAAGGATTTACTATATTTACTAGTTTTTGAAGTTATTTGAAACAGTTACCTTTTTTAATAAGCGGGTAAAAATTATTTAAAAAATGGCTATCAATAATCTAGGGCACCTAGAACTGAGGTCCTGGTTCAATCCCAGATATGTTTTCAGATACTTTTTTCAGATATCTTACGAATCCAGGTTACAGCTGAACTCTATCACTTTAACATAGCTAATTATATATTAAAACTTGCGGAAATGTTCTAGAAACTTCTAGAACAAATAAACAGTAGTTTGAAATGAAAAAAAGTATTTGGGATTGAATCCAAGACCTCCGTTCTAGGAGTCCACACACTGAACCACAGAGTCATCTGGCTCTCATATTTACAAAGCCTCAAATATCGTTCGTTGATTATTTCTCATTAATCTCTTCATATTAGTTACTATTATTCGGGTTCAACCAGCATTAATAGAAAATATATAACAGATGCAGATCAATAATTAATAATGAGAATTTTGAATATTTTTAATTTTAATATTTTTATTAAAATTTCGTTGAAAACATAATCAATGATACTAGATAGAGTTTTCCAAAAACTCCGTATGTGATGTAAAAAGTAATTATTAAACTATTGAAATATTTTTTAATAAAAAAGTCTGACAGCTTCTTTTTATTTTTCATTCTTATTATGCTTTCAAAAGCACGAATATCTGATAGAAAAAATAGTTCTTTTTTGCTTCTCAATCTGTTCGGTGAACTATGGTGAAAGAAGACTATCGACTTTTGGAAAATATTTATTCCAAAAAAAGAAAAAAAAGGAATAAAATAGATAAGTGTACGAAGAAGCGTGACTGAGTTAAGCAAATGCAAACAAAATGAGCAAAAAACTGCTTTGTTGACAGTGTACCAACCTTGTAGGGTTTCTCATTTTTTGCCGTTTACATCCGGAGGTGAAGTCGGCGAAAGAAGTGTAAAGAGAGAACATGTCTCTTAGACATGAATTCTGGATGACAATATTTCGCTCCTCCTGCGTTCTTGTCATGCAGATGGTTGTTTTACTAACCTTGGAGATTCACCCTTGGCGCGTATTTCGCGTCAGATTCTCTCTCGAACAACATGTTCGAATCGTCACGGTGACCGCGGTCTTCCCGGGAGAAGATAAAATTATCGCCGTTCGTGAGACACGCCACGCATCGAGTCGGCTGTAAATTTCACGGTATTAGGTCCTGGAATCGCCATCCTTTCGTTGTTTCTGCGGAGTTAAAAAATAAAGTTGCTCTTGCCGACACTTTGGCTTCCCTATGGCTTTGTAGTTGAAGAGGCTACGCAACAACCACAACAGGGTAATAGAATAAAGGCTCAGAGTGGCTGCAAAATGCCTTTACGTTTCCTAGAAAATCGTTTTGAGAAGAATTGGATTAGGTTTAAAAAGCTTTTAAAATAAGAATGTGACAAAAAAAAATTGCACTGATAGAAAAATCTATAAAAAGAAATAAATAACATTACATTAAATTATATTAGACATTATATTAAACATTACATAAAATCTCTTATAAATAAATAAATACTTATAATTTTTATTATATTCTATTGTTCTTTGGACAAATTCTGCAACTGCTCTTCCTGATCAATTTCTTGGCATTATTAACTAGCATAATAGTAAAACACTACTACGTCTATAACATAAAGACAGCGAAATTCACTTATTCAATATTATAAAATTAAGTTAAATTTACAAAATTCAAATTATGCTTAACTAAAGTTCATTCATCATATCTGTGAAGACACGTGACAACTCCATATATGGTCAACGATTGACAAGTAGTTATTCCGCATATTTCCGCTTTGAACATGGTTCTGAAGATGGCGGCTGCTGAACCGCTATTCATTTCTGCCAACAAAACTTTGAAGGTTCAATCGAGAGGAATCATCTGTAATATTATTTTTTATTTCAAGTCATCTATCTCTATCGTAAAGTAGCTAAAACAACAGATATTTCAACTCATTCAGTGTTTAATATTGTTAAAGAAAACGAAGCCTCGCTTACCACGAGACTCCGGGCAAGAAAAGAGAGAAGCCAATGTTGATAACAGAAATGGACGATTAAAAAAAAAAAAATTATGAAATGGAAAATAAATAATAAAAATATATTCCTAATTTTGAACAACCAAGAAAAAAAATAAAACTAAAACATTGTAGGACGACGACAAATAGGATATAAACACCGGAAGTAGCGACCAAATAGTAACGCTAGTGAAGAAAGTAAATGATAATAATTGGTTAACTGTTATCACGTGTCTTCACAAATATAATGAACGGACTATAATTAATATAGTTGGAAAAAGTTTTAAAATTGATGAATTCAGTCACGGAATTGGCTGCTGATTTGCAAACCTATTCATTATAGAGCGGTCTACCGTGAGGGCATTGTGTCGGCACCCTGGTACGATTCCCGGCCGTGGCTTGGCAGTTTCAATTTTCTTTCCTTTGTTTGTCAGCCTCTTCTTCACTTTCTCTTCGGTCTGACGTCATTCCTTAATTGCATCCTGAGGAAGGCAAAGGGAAACCAACTCAGTATTTTTCCCTTGAAATACTATGGAGTCTGCTAGGGTTTCGCCATCTTGGGAACGTTTGCGCTCTGTGGCACATGGATGTTTCGATTACGAAGCTCCCACTTCGGTGCGTTCCGTACCTACCATCACATAAAAGATTACCTTGAATGATTTAATTCAATGTTAATACAAACAAATGAATCTAAATGAATCGTATCATCAATATAAGTATTTATACATTAATATATAATTAAGAATATATTAAAATTATATTTTTAGAAACATCTTTATTTTATGCAGTTAATTTAACTTTATACAGTATTTAATTGATTTTAAATCCTTCCTTGTAATTGGTTATGAAAACAAAAATGCTTGCATTTTATTCCATCTTTTCGTTTTATGATGTTGGTGTGTGTGTGTTTTTTTTTCAATATAATTTCAAATATATTAAAGAGGTCATTGACTAAAATGTTAAACTCTTATTTGCCAGCCGAGTAATATTTTTGGGTTGGGTTCGATTCGTGAATCAATTTGGATTGTTATGTTTTGTGCTGTGTTCGTTCGTTATGTTCGTTTCTTTATGAGAATTAAAGTGTCCCCCCTTCTTTAAGGCACACTAATGAGTCCAAAGATTTGGTAGAATTTTATTCTTATGTAATAAATGTATTGAATGTGTTAGGACAAGAATTAAATCCCACTTATATCTTCGGAGAAATAAAAGGTATTACTTGCTTAGGCTAACGGAAATCGCACAGATAGTTTCTGTAGATCCTATGAAATGTCTTGTTCGCAAGGAATTTTAGAAAAGTTGTTCATGACTTATAGTTTGAGGATATTCTACTTTGAACAGCGTCCTCGGAGCGACTGCAGACACCTAATGATAATTTAGTTAATAACACATTAATATACGAAATATTTATTATATACCAGCAGTAAAAAGAAGAAGGGAGGTTGAAAGCGGTTTCTTCAGGCAATTTTTCTCTTTATTTTCAAAGACAGAAAGGAATGAAAGAAGAAACATTCATACTTTTCCTGAGATTCAAACTCAGACACGTGTGAAACAGCAACCATTGATCACGAAAAATCGACGGGTGGCGGCAATCTTTCCGAAAGATATAATTTCCTTCTTGTATTGCAAAACATTAAAATGTATTTCAATACCACTATTCATTCTTATGAAATAGTGATTTTCCGCCTTATTATTGTCCTAATTATACTTATTATCTACATTAACCAGGTTATAGATGAAACTAGTACAAAATAAGAAAAAATAGTCTCTGATTCTTAATTCTGGACCATTTAGCACCATTTCATCTTGTTAATTTTTAATCAATCGTTTAATAATTATTTCCATAAATATTTTTATAGCTTCTTTTATTTTATTTTATTAAATTGAAAAAAAAAAGCATATTCTAGTAATAAAGTATAGTAATAAAGCCCGACAACAGCGTGGAAATTCAGTTTTCAATTCGTCTCTCCTTCAAAAATACAACGATTTTATTATCCATAAACAGAACACTTGCAAAACACATAATTCCTTTATTTTACGATTGGGAAAATGAGATTACTGTTTTACGAAGCAATAGCTCACTGCCGTTTGTATAATATTCTTGTTTACTCAATTTCGGCCACATCTCCATTAGAATTTGTCAAAATAGTCTGGTGAGGTCGTTACCTAAATTGCTTTTCCGAATTCATTATTGTCGCTTTTTTGTGAGGTGCTTTCAGAAGAGCCACATTCATATTTCTGTATTTTCTAGGCGTTGTCGAAGTCATTGGACGAAAAATGGAGATTATTCCGTACGAAGAGAAAAAAATGATGGTATTTTTTTTTCATTGTGTTACGATTGCTTTGCTCACGATAAAATTTCATTAACAATTTTTTATAATTTCAAATTTGTCAAGGAATGGTGAAATTTCTTTTTAGTTGAACAAAAAATACACGTATGGTTAGCAATGATGTTGTTACAGCAAGATTAATGGATGTTATGAGTTTGCCACGCCCTGATGATTGCAACCTTGCACGATATGGATAAAATACCGAGAGATTCTTCAGGAAGGCAAATAAATGTGAACTAAAACGAATGAAAACAAAAATAATGATTCCTGAACTCTACTAAAAACGAAATGCATTTGTAATTCGGTTATAAGGCAGAAAATGAATTGCTATATAAAGGGAATATAAAATCCTAGATTTTTCATTATTTAAGAATAATGAAAAGTCTGATGACAGACTCTAGTCGAAACCATTGCATATTAATGATTTTTTATTGCTATGAAATTATTGGCTCAAAGAAATCAAATAAATCTGAAAAAACAATCACAGAAATGAATTTTCCCCATTAATCCTAGGCAAAACAACTAGTTTCAACACTTAGCTTAAGGTCGAAAACAACAACATTTAACCGAATTTCAAAACTTTTCACAAATTGTGTTCAAAACAGTGGGTTCATGCCAATGCACACCTTTGCACGTGTGATAATGAATCGATGAACTGATGTCGCGCAGTTTCGCTGATTCTATTACAGCATAGCATTACTCATTACTGTGTAGTAGTTAGTGTGATGTAATGTTATCTTTCTTGTATTCCCATAAAAAAAAAATAGGTCAAATGGCGTGAGATCTGTTTATCTTGCCGACCACTGTATCGGCCCTGGCGATCTATTCTGATGTTGTGAAAGCGAACGTCTAGAAATCTTCGACTTAGTGAGGCCTAATGTGAGGGCTCTCCATCATGTTGGAACAAAATTTCTCTGTAAGTTATCACAGATACCTTGTCAGTGTACTGATTTACTTTATAATAAACAAAAAGCAAAATTGCTTTCACTCAAATAAAATTTTTTAAAGATACAAATAAAACATCAGGGCCGTTTCTACCATTCGGCAAGACTAGGCAGCCGCCTAGGGCGAAAAGATTTTAGGGCAAACGAAGGACGGAAAAAATTAATTTTATATATATATCAAGCATCGAAATTATTAATTATTTAACAAAGAATTCTGGAAAGGGGCGCGTGCGCTATCTCGCGAGGGGGAGGGGGAAAGGGAGGGGCGGCATTTGAAAGGGAGGGGGCGGCATTTTTCAGTTCTCGCCTAGGGTGGCAGAATACCTAGAAACGACTCTGTAAAACATTATGACAACTTCTACGTCAGTTTTGTTGTAATGTACCTTTAACAATTTTTGATACCAATTATTGAAATTTTTGTTCCGCATTAACTTTTGGAAATAAGGCAATGTGTTATTATTAACATATTACGAAAAGTTAAAGCGGAAGAAAAACAATGAACTTCAACAATTGGTATCAAGAATTGTATATGTTGAAGGATATGGATTATTACAATGTACTTATTAAGGATAAAAATGGGATTGGCTAGGATCATTATTTAGCCAAAATATTTATGAGAGTTTTTTAAATTTTTTTTTGTATATTTTGATATTCGAAGTTCCCCGTATATTCTTCATTTATATTTGCTTTTTAATTCATTGAAATCCAGTGAATTTAAACCTCTCAACATGAATTAGGATAAATAATATAGACAAGAAAGATAAATATGTTTTTGAAAATAAATCTGCTTCGTAGTAATTCATATAGAAATGGCTCACATAATTTTATATACAGGGTGATTGAAAAGTAATTTCCTATTGTAAAATACTTATAAATTATTTATTTATGGTATGAGAAGGTACTCTGTAAATTTAGTCTGTCTGTATCTGTGTTTCAGATTGAATATTTTGTTTGAAAGTTGGAAGCTCTACAGACATGGCTGGACGTCTTACTCTACAGGAGCGTTTCCAGCTAGTGGCACGTTATGCAGTTTGGAAATTGGGCAAGAGAAGATCCTCTTGTTATCTCTGAAAAAAAGCAGAATCGGCCCAAAATAACGGTGTAGTGTGGGATGACTTCAGAAAGGATTGTGGGTCTATCCATTCTTCGCGATGCCATGAATAATGAAAGGTACTTTACCATGCTGCAACATGAAATCTGGTCAGTTATCAGTGCTTGGGAGAATGTTGAACATTTTATTTTCATGCACGATGGCGCCCCTCCACATTTTGCTGTTGTCATTCGTTAATGGCTGAATGCCTAATTTCTCGGGAGATGATGGGTCGTCGTTGGTCAGTATCAGTGGCCAGTCAGGAGTCTTGCCTGTACACCCTGTGACTTTTTGGGTTGGTTAAAGGAAAAATTCTCCTGTACCAAACCAAAGACTTTGGAAGAACTTGAAGGGCGAATACGAGAAGTTATGTCTTCCATTCCACAAGAGTTCCTGGTGAAATCAGTTGACGCGATTCCTGGGCAGCTCGAGAAGCTAGTTGCGAAATCTGCCCATATCGAATGTTAAATAGAACCTCATACTAAACGCTTTCCTCTCTTATCCATTTCTTGTGAAAATTATCGTTATATTTTTTTTTATGAGAAGAATCCGCTGGCATAGGTCACCTCTGTGACCCCTTGAACAGCGTTGGACGAAACACAGAAGGAGAAAGAAACAGCCATGCCACTGCCGGGATTCGAACCCAGGTACTGGCGCACTGGTCGCCACGGCTGGCCGCCGCCGAGACCGCAAGACCACGCCAGCATGGCTGAAAATTATCGTTAGTCTAATAAATAATTTACTGGTATTTTGAAATAGGGAGTTACTTTTCAATCACTCTGTAGTGTTCCGAAGTCGACAATTTTATTAATTACATAATAATATTTGGAAGTAATTTTTCTAGGAATGCAATCAAAAAATAACATTTGTATATTTGCGAATACTGTAGCTTCTAGATACCTACATTAATTGCTGATTGATGTGGATTCTTCTTCAATTGTAAAATACATATCATCTGAATTGGAAGCAGATGCAAATTAATAAAAATTTTGCTAAATATAATAATGCATTACGTATTGACTATTTTACAACTGAACAGCAAAAAAAAATAGCAGTAAAAAACAGTAAAAACAGTAAAAAACAGTAAAAACAGTAAAAAACAATGATTTTCATCTTCATTGATCACATTCGCTTTATTAATAGCTGTTGATTAGTTTCGTTCAGTCATTGTCAATTTTTTAAGCGATGATTACTTCCAATTCCGTGCACTAGAAGTCTTCATTAGTTGGTGTTGTTGCTTCACGGTCTCTCTTATTATTTTTGACAGAAGTTAGACTTGATGGCGACAGTCTTATTCCTAAGGTACAATTCCTAACTACAATTCAAAGTCCTCAAAATTTTCATTAGAATAATTCTTTTATGAATAAAGAAGAAAAAATGGATTTATATATTTTTTTTTTGTTTCAACTTAAGAATAATTTATTTTCAATAAAATTTCCATGAGAAAATGATCGGATGATACTTTTTCACTGTTAGCATAATAGATTAATTAAAATAACAATGATTTATTTTTTCAACTAGGAAAAATTTTTCCATATCAATTTTGATTATTATATTATAAGTAACAGATAATGGTTATTTACCTTAATATATTTGTTATTATTAATGTTATTATTATTTTAATTAATTAAAATAAAGAAAGTATGAAAAATTTTGCATTAATAATAAATAAGACTAAATTTAAAATAGATGAAAATGAAATGAAAAATCATATTAAAAAATATATATTTCTAATAATTAACTTTATTTTGCTTATTGCAAAAAATGGCATTTTATTATACATTTCCGTCTACTTATTCTGTTTTTTTCATTATATATTTTTATCTAAGAACAATTTTTAATAAGATTTTCTTATTACGTAGTTATTATAAGTAATGAAAATGTAGCAATGTATTATTATTAGCACAATAAGTATGTAATTACAAAGACTTTAAGTAATAATGCTGTAACATCACTTATTTTCGCTTACGTTTTATGCAATGATTAACTTACATGTGTACATTGATAAAAATTAGAGGATAACTTTGTGTCGGTATATATCAGAATGTCAAACTAAGCACTAAGATTTTAAGCAATATATTTTTTTTTCTTCTTTAATGATTTTTTGAGTTCGTGATTCCTGTTTTTAAATTACAATTATTTTTTAATTATTCACTTTTATCTTAATCAGAGCTGATTAAATTTAATGAAAGGAAAGCAAAAGCGAGGTATTTGCAAAATTATAGAAAACGCAACAATTAATATTAATAATCATGTAATTGTTAAAGTAGCATCTATGTACACCTTTGGGATCACGGGATTTAGGCTTCCGGCGTTCCTGACCAAACGGATTAAGTTGAGGTCGATGGGCAGCATGTCATCCACCCGCTTTCAGGGAAAGGAATTTGGTAATCATCGTTCATAGGTACCTTAGGACCCGCCTGGGATAGAATTCAGAGTGGAATAAACCCTGGTGTCGGGAATTAAACCCGGCTCATTCAGTCCGCACTAAAGCGCTTTCCCACTTCTCAATAACTAAAATTTGTTATCGAGAATTCTCAAAAATTGTCGTTTTCATGAAACATTTTGAAAAGAAGAAGAAGAAAAAAAAAAGACAATTTTTCAAAAAATGGAGTTAATCTATCTTCTTCGTAATTATTTTCTTTCAATGACTTCTCTATATCTGAGCAAAGAAAGGTCGCAGATGGGGTTTTAATTTAAAAACTTCATAGCATCTTAAGTCGGTTGAGCAATATTAGAAAACATCCAAATCTTTATTACTTGTGAGTCCGACAAGAATCGTTCCAACATTCTCTCCGAACGAGCTCGATGATTGGGATAATATTTTTTTTTAATATTTTTAGTATTTTTCAAGATAACTTTAGTAATTTTACAGAAAATATTCAATAAATCACATTTTTTTATCTTTGTCTAATTTGTAGATTGTTGAAATGTGATTTAAAGCCAATACTTCAGGAATACTGTAATTCTTCAAACATTACTTAAAAATCACACAAGTTCAAAACCACTCATTATGTAGCATTTTCACCTTAAGTCATCGTTAGCGCTGGGGAAAGATACAGCTAATATTTTAAAAATATATAACAGGAGTTTAGTAAAAAATCATGTCATAACTTATTGCAGACGTTTCGAGGAGAAGTTAGATATTTCAGGGAATTAAGGAATGTATATCAGAGTTCTTTCGGATGTTTATAAAAGCTCCTTCATTATGAGGATAATTGAATTATGTATTCAAGGATTTCAGAATGACAGAACACTAGACTTACAGCATTATTGAATCATAATGTAAAAAGTATGTTGCAGTAGATGGAAAATACTTTTTTGTTACATATGCAAAAGTTAATGAGATAAAATATTTATAATATAAACATCGAATATAGACATCAAAACGAACATGTAATTTATTTTATTAAGAAACATGATCTTCATCCCACAAAACTATGACAGTAATTGATTATCATAATAGTACTGAAATTTGATTTAGTGTTAATAGTAGACTGAAAAGAAATGAAGAAATCATTGTAATATTAGTCCATTCTTTGTTGTTGGAAGTTTTATTTTATATATGGGGTGGTTATAATGAAACTGACAGTACTTAGAGCGATGTAGAGTAGGATCTACTCGACGAATTACAAGAAAATTGGTGGTACCTTTATAAAAATATGGATGAAAAGAATTTCGGAATTAAAAACAAAATTATTTTTAGTGCTAACAAGTGGCGTTGGTGGGCAAAAAAAGCAGAAAATAACAAGTTGAACAAAAATTAAATTTAATTGCAATCAAGATGCTAAATATGTGAACCATTCGTATGCTGGAAACGTAATTCGCGTGTTTTGCAGTTGCCTGAAGTATGTCTCGGGGAATGGCGGCAACATGTTATTTATTCTTGGCTTTACTTCAGCAATCGATTCAACACTGCTTTGGTAAACTTTCAAATAACCCTTTAACCAAAAACAATCGGAAGGGTTGAGGTAAAGGGATCATAATGATCAAACATTAGAAAACACTGTCCTCACCAAATGTGGTACGCAACAACTGCGTAGGCGTATCTGAAATGTGGAGAAAATTTTCATGAAATATTTGTCCCCACCAAACATGTCGAGCTGCATCCGCGCAAAAATCGTAAAACAAAGATGGTGCGCTGTTCAGGGCACGGGGTTGCAGCTTCTGCATTCTCTGGATATTACAAAGATACCAATTCAGAATGGGCCGTAGAATTTTACGGACAATTGACCAAGCATCTTGAGCTGCCGGAATGCGTTTTTGGCACTAACTACGGCTAGGTTCGAATACGACTAGATTTCTGTAACGGTAATTGCGACGTCTTCCACATGAAACTGACAGTACTTAGAGCGATGTAGAGTAGGATCTACTCGACGAATCACAAAGAAAATTGTTTTCTACAATAGGCCTCCGGTTTCTAACCGAAGCTTCACTCAACTCTTACGTTTTTTTTTGAATTTTTTTTGTCATATTCTTCAGTTCGGTTAAAGACAAAGATCCTTTTCTTATTTGTTTCAAATGAAGATATTGGCGTAATGCAGCGGTGGTTTGATAAGTTTCACTACGAAAGTTCGGTCCTTCTTATAAGCTTAGATATCAAAGGTTACTTCTAGTGATTACAGGAAGGCATCACGGTTCACTAGAAATATCACGAGAAATTCGGTGAATTAGCGTATAACACAAGAAGTGGATGCTTCTTAATATAAGCCACCAATAAGTCCAGAATGTGGTGAATTTTTTCTGATGAAATACCTGTTAGCGATGTTCAACAAAAGTGACATATAGTTTCAGGGTTTTAAAATAATTGATGGAAATAAATCATATGATGTAAGTGTCTATCTTATTATTTTAGATTTATCTAGTTTCAGTTCTCTTTCCTTTAATGAAGATTGTAACACAGTAAACCTAGCGTGCTAACAACTTAAATATGTCGAAAATTTTGGAAATTGAAGTAAATCAAATCGATCGCACCATCTGTGATCAGTTTCTTCAACCATCCCTAAAACTGTGAATTTTATCTTCAGTTTAAGTCTCTTTGCTGAATACGGTTTTTCCAATCGATTTCCTAAAGATGTTGAATCCCCTTTTGTTATAAATTGAAGCCAATTTCCGGATGATTTTTTTAACTTTTTTTATTGATTCTATAAACTGCATTTTGCTAGTTAATTTTAGAATTTTACAAATTAGGTTTATATGGAAAGGATAATGAAATTTTTATATTTAATAAAAGTAAATTGAATTAAGAGATCCTTTTAATTGATGTCAGTTTAATTTAGCATTCAACAATTAAGTAGAAGTGTACAAACCGAAATGGTTTCGTATTACAGGAAACTAACCTAGAATTTAAGAAAGACCAATTATCACTTAACAGATTTCGGAAGTATAAAGGAATTCACAAACTGTTGAATTATATGTTCTTTCCATAATTACGTGATAATCACATTCTCAATTAACGGATTATGTTTTTCAAATGCTTTATTATACATTTTTTGTGCAGATCACGTCCCATTAGTTTTGAGAACGTTTGAACAGCCCATTGGTCGAAATAGATTTTCTTGGTCGCAGGATTAGTCATCAAAATATTCACCAAGATCTGAAGTTATTCTTTTCCAACCAATAAAAAAGCCTTTATTTTGTAGTTGTCTTCCACAATGACTTTACCTTATTTACTGTAATGATTCAGGCTATGTAGGCATTATTATAGGCTTATAAAGGATCATCATAAAAAAACTTCTTTTCTATTAAAACATAGTTTTTACCTTAGCTTATTTTCTATCTTTCAAATTATTGTTGTTTGGAGCAATAAATACTATTACGAAATTTCCAAACAATGAAGTATTTACATTAAAAGCGTATGTGAGTGTTAATGCTGAAAAGTATATTACTCACTTTCTCCCTTCATGAATACCATAATGCATTACCCATTATAATATATCTTAATAGCCAATATAAAGTTAGGAAGAGATTACTGTATAATTGCCGGATGGTAGACCAGTAAACTAATAGCTCGAATTCGGTCAAAGACGAATCACTATTAAATAGAGCAATTAAAATTAAATCACTAGGAATCAATTGCCATCAATTGAAAGATAAATACACCAAATAACACTTGATCATCTAATAGGCCATTGTCAAGAGCACAACTGATAGGTGGAATTTCGGCTTTATGGTATGAAAATAACTTAATAATAATTCATTGTAGATATAGTTGCTAATGTTCCTTACTTTGTTAGAATATTTTGTTACTTTCTTCATAGAATCATTTCACAGAAATATTGTTAATTTTTATAACTTCATAATATTCTTTTATTCGCAAACATATCCTACATATTAGATTTCCTTAACGTATAAATAACGTATAATGACGTTAAGTAAAAGAATTTAATTTTAATCGTAAAAGTGAAACTTTTAAATAATAAGCTAGTTCCAGCTGTTGGGATCCTGTAATTTATTTAACTAAATTGGACCCTTGCAATGAAACTTTACCGTAAAGAAATCGCATCATTTAACACAAAAATACGAAGCACAATACCAATACGAATATATCTTATTCTATTCTAACATCTTTTAACCTATAAATCAGCTGCTCGAATTTGATTCACTACATGAAGAAAGAATTAAATTACCTTACTATCCCTTTACCAAAACTAACTGAATAAGTAATTAAATATAAGAGAATAAAATAGTAAACATAGTTTATCTTGAAATTCAATTCGCGTCAACTATCACCGAATTCAATTCAATATGTCTTTACAATATCAATATTTCAAATCTCTCGATGTAGTGAAATGTGAGTTTACTGCTTACTGTAAGAAAAAATAGGCACGCGGAGACATATAGCAGTCATTATCCGTTATTTAAATATATTTCAATTAAAATATTAATTTTCTTTTTTCTATTCTTTATAAAGTACTTTATTCTTTATAAAGTACTTAAAGTACTATTTTTAAAGCTGTAATCGTATTTCTTTTTATTTCTTTAACATTATTTTATAATTATTTGTGATGTTTTTTATTCAGTTTGCATAATATAAATGAATATTTAAAAATATTATAATTTTACACACAAGAAAGTGCATCTAATCTATTTTGCCTTATGTTGGAGAAAAATGCTTAAATAATATACTTCATTTCCTTTTAAATACAAAAAATAACAAAATAAAATCATACATTTTCAAAGTTGATAGTCGAAAGAAAGTTGATAGCCATTACAGAAAAGTATCGAGTCTTATTCGTGATTTCTTAAAAAAGAAAACTGTAATCATTGAATTTATTTAGAATGAAATAAAATGCCATTGGCAATCAATATAAAAAAAATCCAATTCGTCTACTTGCTTCAAGGAAGTCTATGCAATCGTTGTTAGAAACCTTACTATGCTTTGAGATTGCCCGGTGAGGCCAAATTGGAAATGAATAGTTTGTCAATATCGACGATTCGAACTGATATTCGGGAACTTGAATTTATTCTCTCAAGGAAACTGAGATTATGCAAAGTTTAGAAACCATAAAATTTCGAACAAAAATGTTGATAAAACTGTGAGCATAAAGGCAAACTAAAAATATATGCATTCAGGAATCGGGACTATTTTTAATTTTAAGCATTAACTAAATTAGAAGTTAGAAGTCCCTATTAATGTTAAAGATATACGGATTTTTTTTCTTACTCTTACTTTGAGCATATACATCAACTTTGACATACTACGCTTGGGCATAAAGTTACTATCTACAACAGGACAGTAGAATTTGACGTTTATCGATAAAATGATGACGTCAAGACGACATCAAAAACTCAGAGAAAACAACAATATTAGATCTTTGGATGACAGATTGATGCGCTTGAATTGATGCGTTCGTCAAAAAATATTCAGAGAAAATTTATTATAATCTTTTTTTTTACGCAATTCTGACACTGACTGCTTCTGATGCCATTTAGATGTCGTATTATCATAGAGTCAGAGGACAAAATTCAAAAGAACTGAGAATTTAACTTCCAAGTATTCACAAATAATTGTGTAATATGATTATTTCTAACTTTTTATTTCAGTACTTATAAGACTAAAATGTTATTTTATTATTTTTAGTGTTTTCGATACATCTTTCTTTTCATGAAATTAGTTAATTCAGGTTTTCTTTATTAATTTCCGTAATTGAAGAGTGCAGTACTCAATAATCTAATGCAATATATTTTCTGAGGGCATTTTGAGCTTACGCAATTAATGATCTTTCCTTCTCTGTTGTTTGAACTCTATGGAAAGATTTCTATAAATTATTAGGTGTTTGATATAGAAAACCTGAAACTTGTGTCTGTCACTTAAACAATTAAATTATCTTTGAAATTGATCAATATTTTAGTTAGTTTTAAAAATTGTGTTCCATTATAAGTTCCCCAATGATTAATTTGTAATTTACTCACATTTGTGCATCTTTCATAATGGGGATAAATTTCTTGTTCTTCAACAACAGAATTTTATCTTTGAATAATGATCAAAAATCCAGACAATTATCCAAAACGGTAGACAGACTTTCGCCGTGACAAACTACTTCGCACTTGAGTAAATTAGTATGGAGTTGGTCCGCCTTTCGCTATTATTATTGCTGTAACACTACCAGGTGCCCGAACCTATTCTTCATGAAGAGCTATAGGCAGAACAGACGAGCTGAAGGCAGATGCGGGACGTTGTGGAGCGAAACTGACGATTTAATTCCGACCATAGGTGTTGTTTGGGGTTCAAGTCGGGACTCTGGACAGACCAATCCTTAGTTAGTTTCCTTCACAAACCATTCTCTCACAGACCTCGCTGTATGACACAGAGTCTTGGTGATAGTCAATAGTCCGGAAGTGGTCTTCTATCGAAGACAGTATATAACTGCTCAAAATGTCGTTGTACCTTTCCGCATTTACATTGACGTGAAGTTGTACAAGAGGGCCGAGTCCATTCCAAGAAAAACATCCCCTCACTGTAACTCCACCTCGCTACTCGAGAGCGGTGTCCGGATATTTTTGATCACATAGTATATGTATATGAGGGATGTTTCTTTGATAAATATCTACAGCTACTGCTTAATTTAACAACGCCTTAGTTAATATTTTTTTCTTTTTACATGATGTTCTATCTCCATATACATGTAGATAATGAAAATGTATTATATATCTCTTAAAGTAGGCCATTTCTATACCTAGTTTTCATTTAAAATATGAAGTACAGGAAAATAAATGTTTCCTTTGTCCATTTTTGAATATTAATAATTGATTAGTTTTCAAGCATTAGAGATAAATCGAATAGTGTCATCTTAACTTAGTTAAGGATTATTTTTATATTTTTAATTAATTCGATGAATTAGCTGGC
This sequence comes from Thereuonema tuberculata, assembly GCA_023159025.1. Classification (NCBI taxonomy): domain Eukaryota; kingdom Metazoa; phylum Arthropoda; class Chilopoda; order Scutigeromorpha; family Scutigeridae; genus Thereuonema; species Thereuonema tuberculata. Next base: position 40,750,729 of record JAFIDM010002131.1, on the reverse strand, counting down.
ATATATTTTTCTATTCAATTTCATTCTAAGAAAAATATATTGAATACTTTTCAGAAGTGCTTATTTTATTCGAAACATAAAATTCGATCGCTATAGTAGGAAGATCACTGTGTAAAATGCAATCCTAGGCCATTTCAGAACTGTCAACATCTAGTCTTCTGAAATATTCGTGGTTTTGCATCCTGTCAATGACAGGTCATCCTGATTCTCCAATGTGGAAAATTTGACAATCGTTACATTGAAAGGTAACAAATGCTTCAAGCTGCTGTTCCTTTTATTTTTTGAATTGAATGTTCCTGTATCAAAATGAATTAAAGGTTGTGTAATTTCTTTGTAAATTAATTTGATTGTAATTATTTAAATAGAATGTCACTTATTTTTTTCTAGTTCCCAATAGTATTTAGAGCAACCGTCTTGATCTAAAAGCAGACAACATCGCCTAGAGAGCCTCTGTTCTAAAAAATCTTGAAGAAATACCCTACAATCTAAGACTGAGAATGGAGGCAGTACTATTTAAATACGGATGATTCTTCTAAATTAATTGTAGAGGGAACTTTCATGATTTAGAAGTTTGTCGTGCTTAAAGCATTAGACTGCTTTAAACTAAACTCAAGAAATGTTTATCTTTCCCGAATCATCTTGATATCTTCCTCCGACTACTACTTTTCACTTGTTTAGTTCACTTTTTTAAAAATAAAATCTGATATAATCAAATTTCAGAATAGTCCAAATTTGAATGGATCACTTCTTCTTCTGTTTTATTTAGTAAAAATATATTTTCAATAACCATAGTGTAATTTCTGTGTTTTACAAGATGGATTCATCATTAATGAAGGGATTACATTTTTTTATTATTAATAACATGCTTTGCCCTCTAACGTATTAAAATTAATGTTTCTGCAGGTTAAATATCATCTCTATTACAAAGAGAGATATCCATTATTTGAGAAATCTTCTTACAATTTTAAGCCTTTTTCGATAATCATCCTATTAATAGGCAAAAATTGCCGGGATATTTGTTTTTGTCATCCCAAAAACGCTACAGACACAGTATTTAAGCAAGAAACAAAATATAAGGTGGAGCTACCAACATTTTTGTGTCATCCCAACAGCGCTACACAGTATTGACGCCGAAACAGTATTGAAGCAGAAACAAAATACAAAGTGGCGCCACCAACATTTCTTTGTTTGGATCGACATTATTTTAGTGCAGGAGGTTAACTTATAATGACAAAAAGTAGCGCTAATATATATACCGGTATATAAATTATTTTAAGTCATGGACTACTACACGTTGTGTTTTATTAATTACACGTGATCTCACACCTTATTGACTCTTCAAGCATATTTTGAAACTAAACTTCTCTAAATATGGATGATTACATGCTTGGAAGAGTTACCATGATTAAAATATATATTTTGTTTTATTGCTTAGTCATCATTCATGTAATGTTTTAATTTCTTAATTCTAAGTGGAAATCAAACGGCAGAGTAAAAATAATCAGTGCTCGGAATCTATTATTGATAAAACCAACACATGGAAATCTTTAACATATTTAATTTGGGATAAAAATTACAACAGGCTTGTTCAAGTCAAAAATTGGTTTGGAAGTTGAGAATATTTTCATAAATTTAGCTAGGGAAATGGTAAAAATTCATATGAACAAGAACAAAAAAAGTGTAATGATCGATGAATTTAAAAAAATTATGATTATTATAATGATTGTTAGTAAAATAAAACAATTGTATTAAAATTAAGAATTGTTGAATTTGAAACAATTGTAAATATAATAATATGTTAGTAGCATTTTAAGGATAATTGCTAAGTTTTGTTAACAACCATGCTAAGAAATCTTTTGTAATTTGATATCACCTGAATATACATTGTAATCTTGAAGAAGGAAGATAGAAAATTCTTCCGAAAATTTGATAATAAAATGAAGTGTAGATGAAGTTTTTTCAATTGTTCAAGTCAAGCTTACAGATAATTCTATTTCTTACTAGAATTAAATAAAATTTCAAAGTCTTTAAATTAAAAGTTCTTTGCTTCTATACGGCATAACTTGCTTCTGATCAGCAACGAGGGCTTCATTCGGCAAACTAACACAGTTACGTTATTCTTTGCTTAAGTTGCTGTCAATTAAATTTACCAACTCTTTTCTCTTCTATGACGACCTCACTAACATGCAGTTACAAAAGTTCTATAAGTTTAGAATCCCTATTTTCTACATTAGAAATTCTACTGATAAATGTTCGCCACTAACTTCAACTTTAAAGAATTATTTCGCTGAAATCTCTAGATCCAAAACGATTCCCAGTCTCTGATATCCTGTAACCTAACTTGCTTCTAACTTTCCCATTTAAATAACTGAAACTGTTCAAGTAAAGTTCTACTTACATTAAACCGTTGAATTCGTTTGTCGAACAGCTGTTGATATTCCAATCACCTTCGCTTCAGCCTTTTTTTTTATCTTTGCCTGTATCTGTGTACTTCTACGAAGTCTTCCTTCCACTTGTTTGTAAGACTTTGTCGTCGGGTTCAATTTTCCTTTTTCCGGAGTGAATCGAAGTTCGCTATATTGATACTGGGCATTGGCTTTCACTATCACAGAAGTTTCATTACGACATTCGAACAATTTTTGGGTGGATCATATAAATCTCGCTGGCGGCTATTATCGTCTTTTTACTTCGAACTTTTTCCTGGATAGGCTTTTCACCTTGTATTAGGCCTATCACTGCGTCGTCACAGAAGTTCCCGCTGAAACTGTATCTCCTGGGCAGAATGCATTTCTATCCCTGGTCCCATCAATTTTCTCGACCTGTCTTGTTTTTCTTGCTTCTTTCTCTGGCAAGTCGACGATCGGTCCGGTCCTTCTTACAGTAAGGATTCCTTTTTGTCTCCGATGAGTCAATGAACGATCCAACCTTTTCTTCGGTTCGTCAATGGTCGATCCGGCCTTCTTCTTCGTCTCAACTTTTCCGTTTGCCTCCGTATCCTGGCAAACTATGTTGGTACAGTTTCCTAAAAGAAATTTAAAAAAGAATGCAAAACAATTTTGAGCTTTAAGGTAATGGGAGGGTAATAGGCGGTGATCGTAGTTTGATTGTCATTCATATTCATCCTTTTCACACTTATTTCTCTAAGTATTGCAGTCTTCAACTTTAATGTCCCCAGTCGTAGGTTTCAATGATTATTTTATATTTACTTTATTCAAAAGAATGGATTTATAACATAAGATTAACCTTTATCATCTTCTACAAATTCATAACTGTTGCAATTAGTTTTAGATTTTTCAAATAATGAAATGCGGTAACTTACAATAAAACATGCGGTAATCAAATAATTAGTTGCCATAATAATTAATTTTTTGATGAAATCTAGCTCAAAACAAGCCAGTAGTATTTTACTGCCTCAACTAAAGTATAAATAATTCAACATCTCTTGAATACCCTTACTGCAATAGACTCTTTCTCCAAAATATTAGCCATTATAAGGACATTCTAAGTATAAAAATATAAAACAAATCATTATGCAAAGAAATGAGAGACAAGTTTCGAATTATGTTTCAGAAAATTATAGATTTAAATTCTGTTTAAATTCTGTTTTATTATTTTAAATTCAATTAGTTGAAAAACTTAAATAACTATAACTTCCGTGATGACTTTGTCTCAATTTTCAAACCGGAATAACAATTCCGGTATCTTTTATGAACTCACAGTTGAATCCTTTAATTCATTAAGAGATGAGATAAAAATAATTGCATAACAATAAACAATCCAACGCTCTCCCGCAGATAAGAGATAAGTCACTAAATTGTATAGTAAATGAAATTCAAACATAATAAATAATAATAAAATAATAAAAAAAACTCATATTTTAGCCACAATACTCAGATCTCTAATATGTCTTCTCATATAAATAAGTATTTATTGAAGCTCTTAAAATATAATAGATTTTCTTTTGGTGCAGTCCATCTTCGAAAAATACAATATGAACTGGCAAATCATTTATAAGTAGACAGAGAACATCCCATCAAAATGTTTTAGTTGACTAAGTATTCCAGATTGGAACTTCCATTGTTATTTTAGCCGAAAATGTTTCGATTTGTTATAGATTGTGTGATTGACGATAAACAAAAACCATTTGCTGCACCAGCAAAGTATCATTTTTTTCGATCTAGAGTAAGAGTTAAATTTACAATCTTAGTCTTCTACTTTTTCTTCTTCTACAGCTTTTCCCACTTTTTTTTTAATTTTTTTTTTAATGTGCATCAGTCCTAATAGGTATTTCTAAAAGAGAAATACCTGTGGTAAAGGTACTGAAAATTTAATCTACCTACAGATAAGTGAAATAAAAAAACTTAAGAATAATAATATTAAAATTTAAAACTTCCATCAGTAATATCTACTATTAACTGATTTTTAACTTGACTAATTCTTTCAAAATTATAATTTTCCCAATTTAATTGATTGAAAAGACTATAAAGAATTTGATTTTTTTTGTCTATATCCCATATTATTATTTATTTTTGTAACATTAAATATTTTTATCCAACCTTTTCTGGTGTTGGAATTATTTTGTAAGCTATCTTTTTTATTTTTTATATCAAAAAAATTCTTTATCATATTGTTATAAATACATTTTTCATTTAATAAAAGTATTTTATATTTCTTTCTTATGCTTTATTGTTCCTCAGGTTTTTTGTTTTTAAAGTTAATCATTACGTAATTAAAGATCTTGAGAATAATTTTATTTACATTTTTAATTTGTTGTTTGTTTATAAATATCGAACAGTCCAAACCATAATTTAGTATCGAATCAACATATGCCTTATAAACAACCAATTTCTGTTTAAAAGGAAACATAATTTTAATGTGATAGAAAAATATAATGAAGCATTCAGTCTTTTTAAGATATAATTATAGTACAATTTTAAATGTACAATCGTACTGTACAGATATGAAATTTAGATTTTTTTTTAATGTTGTTTCCAAAATTCAGCCTTAATCTCCTGGATTTTAATAAATTACCGTAATCAATTCAAAAAGTTACAATTCTAATTTTATAGATTTTTTGTTTTTGTTTTTTTAAAAATTACCTAAGATTGTCAATTCAACAAATCAAACAGAATAAACAGAATATTATTTATCTTCAATTAATTGACTAATTTTTTTATTGATAATAATAACTATTTATAGTTTTAAGTTGTAGTAATTAATAAATTTGTAATAATGTCTAATGATTTCAATGAATTCAATAATTAAAAAATATTTTTCGAAATATTAATTATTTATTAATAATTAGTTAAACATAAAATTGAATTACATTAAGTAAACCTGTTTAATTATTCTGTCATTTAAAGAGACTATTCCTATAGGGCAATTCTCCAATTCCTTTAGGCGTATTTTAAAAATGTTTTCCTTTACTACATAAATTCCACCCAGATCTCTAGATAATAGTCATGCAATTCTCCTCTGTAGAACTCATCGATTTTCGAGTCTTGTCTTACTTTTTCCTTTGATGTATTACATCAATCTCATCCTAGTGACTTGTGATAAATAAATTTAGAGCCGTCAATCAAGAATGGAGAAGCTCTAGAGCCACATATTTCTCCTACTTATTAGATTACAGAGCATTCAACCACAATAAGTTTTCATATAGGCCTATATATATATTGCTGTATATTTTTTCAGTTTAAAACTATTTAAGCAGCTATAAAAACTGTTTTATTTAATTTTAACTTAAGCCAAGTAATAAATATTAAAAACCAGCAAGTTTAAACCTTTCTCGTTTCAGGCCTAGAAAGTGTCGTAAAGAAATCATTCAGTCTGTTTGTAAATCTCTTCCTAATAACTTTTCAACAATTGCATGAATCTTCTTGAGACATTCCATATCCAAACTAAACCATTAACTCTTTAATACCAGTATTTCAAATCCTTAATTTCTTCTTATTTACAATACAATACTTCGATTAGCCCCTAGCTTCTCGTTTTCAAGTGTATTCTGTTACAAATCCATTAAATTTAAAATTCCAACAAAATAAGGTTAAAGTTTAAAATGGAATTAAGTTATAACAAATATTATATTTTGTTTCCATTATGATATGTTTGTGTTTAATAATTGATTACTTTTATACGTCATTATATATTGTTGAGAGAGTTTTTTAAAAACTTAAAAGGTTCATGTGTGATGTTTTGTTTGCAGCATATGTTGTATTTAATAATCGATTACTTTAATGAAATTTATATTGTTGGTCTTTTAAACTTATGGATTTGCAATAAACTACAGTTCAAAATTGAAAAATGTATTGTAAATGAAGATGAACTAAAGAATTTCAAATTCATTCCATGTAATTTTAAGAACAAAAGACAATCTCACTTTTATATTTCAAATACTTTCGATTAGATTATTTTCAAGAAATTAGCATGGGGAAGTTTTTAAACTTGTATAGAAAGCATTAGGAAACGAAACAATGATTTTTGACAAAGGCAATAAGCCAATATGCAATCAATAAATCTTCGCTTGCTTTGTTTTGATTAAAGTTCATTTTATTTCGATAACTAAACAATAATATTAGGTTTTTGAAAAGTTTTTTTAAGAGATTTTCAACTGTTTGGCAACAATTATAATTTGAAAAAACTTCCCCAAAAATAAACAATAAAAAAAGATTTTGTATTAAGTCCTTCAACGACGGTGTTCTCCTGTGTTAAGTTCTTTAAATTCTTTGTTTCGTTTTTACTAGTGTATGAAAGCAGTGAAAGGAATTTAAACTCTTTATCGAAAGTAGTAATAGATATTTGTAATAACAAATGATTAACAATTGATTTTTTTATTGTTAAAATTGCAAATATTTAGCTCAGCATTTTTTAAGTAACATGAGATTTATGAAGTGAAATCAAAAAATTAAGAGGTAGATTCACAATGGTTGATTAGATCATTAAGTTATCATGAAAGTCTTCGAGAGTGTTGGGTTTAAATTTAGATATTTATGAACTTCACTGAAATCAGAGTCAATAAATGTCAATATTAAATTTCAATTGGAACGACACCCTAAACTATTTTTTTAGTTAGTCAAACGAGTTCGATTAAACAGCACAATTCAAATCACTCATAATCTAAATCTCAAAGGATTTAAATAATTTTTGGGCAATGCAATGGCGTTTGCTGTTCGCAAGCATTACGTCAATTAATAAATTCATAGAATAATAAATTATTTCAAGTTAATGATGTAAACCATCTTAATTTTATTAGGAACCATTTTACCATTTCTAAAATTAAATTTGCAAAAAAAAAACAAACTTATTTAAAGGTGGTAATCTTAATGACCACTCAAAACTAAATAATAATAATAATAATAATAAAAAATAACAACAATACATGAGGAGCGATTACCGCCTCAAAATGTATTTGTCCACAAAAAACAAAAAAAGAAAAAAGAAAAAGGTGAAAATAAGAAAACCAACCTTCTAAATGGTGGAAGAAAAGCCACAAAATTAATTATATTAAAATGAAATGCCTTTAGGGTTAAGCAGAGACCCTGAGACTTCTGTGCTTCTAGTGCTCTCGTCAACCAGGTACGATTACGTCTTTAGATTACTCTTCCCCTCTTACGCCTTTCTTGGTTTTTGCACTGGCTGAGAAGACTACAAGAACCTCGAAACGGCCGTATCAGGATCTCAGCTTTAATCCAAAAGGCATTAAATTAAAAAAAAAGCAAAAATGTTTGGTATCCCAAATTTGATTTGTATATTGTTATACTGATCATATTGATTTATCTATTTTACACATGTACGACAGAGAAAAATATTTTTCCGTATGATATTCAGAGAAATTTTCAAAAAATCCTTAGTTTTCTTCAGTTTTAAAAAAATTTAAGAACAAACTATTAACTTATTCTTCTTCACTATCAAATTTCTTCATAAATCCTATTATACTTTATAGATATAACATTTCGACTACAATATACTTTCACAATATTTCGTATTTCTATGCGAAAAATATTTCTATGCGAAAGTACGGCCGAATAAAGACGAGTAATTCTTCTTCTCCTGAAATTTTCGTTTCAATTACAAAACGAACCAAAATATCTAAACAACCTTATTAACAACCTTATATAAAACAAAAGTTTAACAATTAGATGTGTATATTATGTATTATATAATCTATGTGATATTTATATTTTGTAATTTTGTAGTAGTACTTTGCAATGTATTTATAATACATAATGAATGCATGTATATTTATTTATAATTTTTTAATATACAGTACATTTATATTTACAATTATATGTATTGTGGACTTATTATTTTTATTTTTAAATTTATTTATTTATTTTTAAATATAATTCAGGTAAAAAATGTCATCAAAACAAAATACTTGAAGACTTCAAACCCAGTATTCCTACTGATTTGTTTCATGAAATTTGTTTCTTTTTTCCTATTGATTTCCTATTGTTAAATAAAGAATATTCCTATTCTTTTATTATTAATTGTTATGTCAACAGTTTCCATTCTCTTTGAACTTAAATTCAAACGAAGCTCAGAATTTCTTTTTACAGCTAGTGATCACTCTAGGTTAGAAGAACTTCTTTGACTCTAAGGCGGGCTTTAGATGGGTGAGAATTGGTGGTTCTGTGCAGATGTAGGCTAGGAATTTGCTGGTCTTCGTGTGCTTAACCTTTATTAAGCCCATTGCATGCGGATCCGAAAATCGGTCGGTCGGATCCATGTGCAATGAGCTTAAGGGGAGCGTTTGAGATCAAAATTATCATATTGAAATGAAAAAAGGTAAGGTGAATGAAGGAGATTGATTATGTAAATTTTCGACTGAATCACCCTATACGTAAATTGTGTTCCATTATTTGTGTTCCATCGATAATTTTGTTCTCAAACGCTCCCCTTAAGCCCATTGCACATGAATCGGACTGACCGATTTTCGGATCCATGTGCAATGGGCTTTACACGACCAAAATGAATATATCCATTCATCTGAAAATCACGTGAAGTTCTCGTTGTTGACGAGATCCTAACTTGTCGATTGAAACTTGATCTTTTAACACTTGCCAATTACCGTCATACCAACGTTTTATTTAAAAAAAAAAACCATTGATATATATATATATATATATATATATATATATTTATATAGCCGGACAGCTATCTGAAATTTAAAATCCCAATACAAATTTCAGAAAACTGTTTCGGTGAATGTACGCCCAAACTACATTCACTTCATCAGCGGCATCTGGTGTTAAATTTTGAAACTAAAATTTGAAAGATACAAAACGCAAACAGATGCAAATCGATTGGACTTGGAGCGCTGTTCACCATCAAAACATCCATCCATCCATCAAGAAAATACAGCACGTTCTAAAAACTGCTGGCCAGCAGGAATTCTCAGCACAGATCCACCCAGCCTAACTTTCGCAAATTTGAAATATATACCAGCATTGTAAATTGACACATAAACAGATTTTATACTATCCAGAATTAGCATGATACTTCGTGAACTTGCAATTGGCAGCTTATAATATTTTCATGAATTTCCTAAAAAAAAAAAAAGCTTATAAACAAAATTCGTCATTGTAACATGTAAGCCAGTTCTAAAAACTATAATCAAACTACATGTAGGAATGCAATGTTCAATCTTTTTCATTTTTAGGATCATATATTTTGAATTTTATGTACTTACAATATTGATAACTTTTGCTAAAAAAAAAAAAAAAAAAAAAAGAGATGATGTACAGTAAATGTATTTTTTTTTTTAATTTTATAATGTTGGACATAAATCTTTTCTGAACTCAGACTTTTCTTGTAAAAATACTAGGATTCTTACGTGACCTTTATTGGTCGTGGCAGTCGTAGAATTGCTTGATCTGGTTAACTTTCGAATCTAACTCCAGAAAGGAGGTCTGTAATTGTAATCTCTGCAATAAAGCGATTCCGTGTTCCAATGCTCTCTTCTGAGATTGCCAAATGACCGTGTGCTTGTATAAAAAGAAAGTTTTCTTTTTAATTCTTTCCCTCTACTTCCGTCTTTTTTTTTTCTTTTCGTTTCATATATTTTTCCCATTAAAACAGTGTAGTTCAGTGAAAGATTACCAGGATATAGTTATTTGCCTTGAAAAGTTGAACAAACGTATTACAATTAGCTCGAATAAGATTTGTGGCACCCTTACTATTCTAATTTCCGCTATTCGTCCTTCACCAATGAATAGATATATTAAAGATAGAGTGTGGAGAGAATTAAATCTAAATACGTGTTTGTAATATAAGTATGATGCTAAAACTATCTGGGACTTTTGGTAATTTTTGTTAACATAAAATGAAATTAATACGTATTTTTATCAAATGCAAACAGAAATGCAGAAATGCATCGAAACTTGATCTTCTAATCATCTCTTTTTATAAACACTTTCTTGAATAAAATTGGAACCTTTCGAAAATATCGCTGCCTCATTTACCTCTGAAAAATTATCTCTTGACTTTCATACAAAGCATTTTGAATGACAGTAGAAACAAACATTCAAAAATATTTAACTATCGGTATAAATTCCATAATAGACTCTAAAATCCATATACTTCAAAATCCAAATATAATAATTAAGAAAAGGAACTTCAACTGAAAGAATCCGCGGACCTATAATGTTTCTGAATCGAAATAATTTATGAAAGTCATGAATGTTTCTTCTTGAAACTTGGCTTCCATGATAAGATACGATCTAACATCCATAAGTGAAAGTTTTTCTTTGTGGATTCCTACGGAGAAAAATGGAACTCAAGAAGCGAGGGAAATCGCCTATAACAGCAGGATAAAATACAGAGCTCCTTTACTTTACATTAATGGAACGCTCCTTAAGCCCTACATAGGTCAAACCACACATTTCTCTAAGCATACAGTATACTACTGTGTCACTAATACTAAATAATAAACATAATTATATAAAATAAGAAGCATTAAATTAAGAGATGACTTTTGCTTTTCCATCAGATGCATACTTTCCATCTGCCACTGTTAAGAATGTATTATACTCAGTGTCTACAGTCTTTCTACGTAACTCTGCATCTACTGTAGGTCGGAACTACATAAGACAGGGATTGTCTGTATTCGAGTTCTGTCAACGCCACCTAGATAAATCAAGGCCAAGTCACTCTACCCTCAAATTTCTCTGACGTCAGAGGCAGCAGACCGTTGTTTTCGCCGTGGCAGTCACTTCTCAAACGTTGTGCGTTAATTTTTTTTATTTTCAACTCAGAAAATATGCCTTCTAGATGCTGTGTACCGAATTGCCGTGGCAATTACGATACTGGACCAAAGGTATCTGTGTTTAAATTTCCAGAGGAAGTGGATTTACGAAGAAAATGGATTAATTCGATTCCAAGATAAAATTTTCAACCAACGAAAGCAACACGAGTAAGTAAATTTTACGAGTATTTCTAAAATTTTTAATCACTTTCTTTGAAGAGCTATGCTGTAATGAATTTATTCTACATTTACTAGATATCTTTTATTAACACTGTTTTATTAATTTAAGTCATTTCATTAAGAAACAACTTTTAATTTGACGTTAGGCCTAAATAAGCACATGTTGCATTTGGTAACACGTGCTTTCGAAAGGTAGCCATGAAATGTATTTAAATTCAAACTTGAGATGCGTAAATAAATTTATTATAAAATTAGCAACTTTTAAATATTTTATTTTAAAGGGATTTTTGATAGGTATTGTATTTTTTTTTATCCTTAGTTAACGATAAACAGTGTTAATAAAAATACGAAGATAATTTCATAAATACCAAACATATAATTTCAGAATGAAATATTTATGTAGAAATTATTGTAAGTGAATTTTAAGAATAAAATTGCTAATTGTTTGAAGATTAGAAAAATTATTAAAATATTAAAAGAAGGGAATTAATAAATTCACTCAAATTCTTAAAGATATAAATAATTTTATTAATTGGGCTAATAATAATAAAATGATAATAAACCACACAAAAAACAAAAGTAATGCTTATTAAAATAAAAAACAAAATTGTGATAAATTATTTTTTTTTTCTTACTTTACACAATAATTGTTTGAATTTAATTTCTACAAATAACATATGTAATTGCGATAAAAGTGAATATGTATCTCAGCAAAAATACCTTGGACTTCAAATAAACAATAAATTTACATGGATTCTCATTTTAATTCAATTATTAATAAACTTCACTCTTATACATACTTATTTGTACATATAAGAAATTTATTTCCTTTCCAACAAAAATAAATGATATTCAAATTTCTTGTCGATTCGGTTTTAAATTATGCTTAACTAAGTACCAAATAAGAATGTAAATAATTTATTAAATAAAATCCTAAGTAATATTGTCATCAATTATAATACTACGGCACAAAGAGAAAAACAAAAAATTCGATTAAATATAAAATATTAATGATTAAAGAGAAATTTATTTACAGGGTAATTTAAACATTTTTTTTCGAATTAGAAATGACAACGTAATTACGATAATAGAATAAACACTAGAAGTAATTGGTTAAATATTTCTAATATAGCTGGGCTATAGAATAACTTTGGGCTTAGATCCGTAAATTTCATTAAATATAAGCTTTTTAAGCAACTGAAATGGGATAATTATAACTACGAAATTAAAAAACAATTAATACCTGATATAATTCAGGAAAAAAAATCTTTTTAAATTATTTAATTGATTAATTATGCATTAATATATATATATATATATATATATATATATATATATATATATAACATTAAAAAAACAAAAACAAAAATACTGAAATTCTTGTTTTTAATATGTAAAAATCAAATTTCGTTAAGTGTTTATTATATAATATTCGAAATACGTAAGACACAATAAAATGGAATTAATGTTTTAATAAGCAAAAGGAAAAATTATGGTGTTTTTGTTTTCCTTAAAGAAGAGTTTGAGATTATTTGTAAAATATGCTGCTTACCGATTACATCATATGTAATGTAAATAGTCAGAAATTTTATTAAGAAAAATAAAAATGAGAAAATTTAGACATAATTATGTTTGGTTTGATTTATGTGTATTTTATTTTGTCAATAGAAGATAAATATTTTTTTTGATATTCTAAAAACAAGGTCATACAAGAAGAAATAATGTGCTATATATACAAGCAATAGCCACTGTAAATTTAGATTTTTATTTTGGGAGGATATTATAAGTAATTACTTAAAAATAACTAAAGAAATTAGATACAAGGTTTTCAGTGATATCATACATCTGCTTTGCATACACAGTTTACACATATGTAGCAAATTGAACATACTCTTTTTTTTCCCTAGGTCTGCGAGCTGCATTTCCGACCATGTGATGTACAGAGAATAACAGAAATGTACGATGAAAAGACTGGAATGAATATTTCTGCACCTCTGGCATATCCTCGTTTAATTAAAAATGCTGTGCCACTGATATTTCCTGGATGCCCTTCATACTTATCTTCATCACAATCATGTAGACAAAGTGCTGATGAGAAAAAGCTTCATCGTGAAAATGAAGCTCTTCGAAAAGCTCTTGTGGAAAGCATGAAGGAGAAAGAAGCCTATGATTCCAGAATGAAGTTTACTTCCATAGTGGAACTATATTCAAAGATTGAAAGCATGGCACTCCCAGATTGTTGGTCAGTAATTAAAAAACCTAATGTATTACTTTTTTCCATCATTGAAATGGAACCTGTACCTGTCATTGTAGTATCTGTTTTGATTTCAGAAGACATGCAGTTGTCTGTTTTTATTAATAATGTAAAAATTGCTAGCTCAAATAGAAATTACATTTTCCCAGAATTAGTTAATGATTTAAATCAGCTATCATGTGTTCTTGAAAATGTAAAATCTTTTTGGTATCAACAGAAGAAAGGTCAACCAAATTTACATGTTATGTCTCAAATTCTGAAAATATTTGAAAGTTATGATAATGATGATTCATTGAGTAATGTTATTAAATTTATTCGTGACCAGATAATGCTTCTAGACTGTAAGAAGGAATGTCGAAGATATACAGCTGATATGCTTGTTTTTTCTTCTTTACTTTATTCTATATCACCTCATGCCTACAGATTTATGCTTTCTTCACAAAATTTTATTTTACCACATCCTAGCACACTCAGAAGAGTAATTTCTAATTTTCAACTGAAACCAATGGCTGAACAAAAAGAGGATGGGTTTTTATCATACATAAAATGTAAATTTTCATTGTTAAGTGAGAATGACCATAAAATTGTTCTTATGATGGATGAAATTCATTTAAAACCTTATTTTGACTATAAAGGAGGTAGCATTTTTGGTGCAAGTCATGATTCTGTAAATGCTGCTACAACAGCTTATGTATTTATGATTCAAAGTCTTTTATCTAAATATAAAGATGTTGTACACATTCTGCCTGTAAGAAAATTAACTGGCCCAGAGTTATTTAATTTTCTGAAAATGATAATTATTGGCCTTGAAGAAATTGGGTTTATGGTTATTACTGTTGTCAGTGACAATAATGCAATTAATCGGAAAGCAATTTCCTATTTTTCCACACCACCAGAACTACGTATAGTTTACAAGCATCCTTTCGATACTTCCAGGCCACTTTTTTTTTGTATTGATTCTGTTCACATTATAAAATGTGTAAGAAACAATTGGATTAACCAAAAGAAATCAGGACAGTGCCTATTTTATCCTGACTTTGACACATCTGCCAGTTCAGAACAAAACTTACTGACAGCAAATTTCAGCACCTTGAGAAAAATGCATCAGCTAGAGAGTGGTGAAGGTTTGTTGAAATATGGATATGGTCTTACTTTGAAGGCACTTAATCCTTCAAACTTAGAAAGACAGAATGTGAATTTAGCTCTTAAAATTTTCAATAGATTTATTGTCCAGGCTCTCAGAGAAATGGGAGGTAAGCATACTTTGATAGATCACAGTTCTACTGCTTTGTTTATTGAAATTATATGTACTTGGTTTGAAATTGTAAATGTCAAATCTCCAAATAAAGGTAAAAGATTAAACAATGTATATCAGGAACCAATGACTAAAGCAGAAAATGATGAACGCCAAATATTTTTAGAGAAATTTTGGAGCTGGTTAGATCAGTGGAAGCAAAGGAATTCCACTGCTGGTACTTTCTCTAGAGACACCCATTTAGCCCTGGCCCATACAACTTGTGCTCTTCTTGAAATGTGCACCTACTGTATTGAGGAACTTAAAGTTAAATACTTCCTTCCAGGAAAGGTGCAAACGGATATGCTGGAGGACAGATTTGGGAAATATCGCCAACTATCTGGCTCTAATTATGACATATCAATAACACAGATTTTTGAATGTGAATGGAAGCTAAGAATGCAGGATTCTCTTCCCTTAACCCTAAATTCTTCAAAATTTGGAAATATACTTGTTAATAAATTCAGTGAAGAGATAGTTTCTGATGATTCGTCTTTCAATGAAAATGATTCCCCTTTTAGAAAAATTACTGTTACAGAAAATGATCTAAATTCTTTAAAAGTATTGCCTATTATTACTTACCTTGCAGGCTATTGTATATATAAATTTTTAAGAAAAATTCAATGTCAATCTTGTTTAAATAATTTAACTTTAGATAAGAAATTAGATTTAGACATATCTTACAGGTACATAAGAAATTTGGATAGAGGAGGATTACTTTGTCTTCATCCAGATGTTGTTCATGCTGTGTCCTTCAATTACATAATTGTTTCAAAATTGTTATCCAAAGATCATGAAGATCAATTTTTACAAGTACAAGGCCAACGAAGTCTAGTTGTTAATCTAACTTTCCATTCATTGATTGAACAAGAATGTCTGTCCTTTGATCAATGTACTGAGGGACACTCGATTGAAAGAGTCTTAAAATATGTTTTGCAAACTGCAACTAATACTTTGCTAAAAAATTATTGTTCACAAAAGAACGATGTAAGCAAACCTTCCAGCTCAAAGAAAAATTAGAAACATTTAAGAAATGAAAAGAAAAAAGAGCAAGTAATGCTTTCAAATTCAGTTTATCTATTATGATGAATATATTTTTAAATGTTAAGATTTAATCAATAATAATATAAAGAAAATCCTCACTGGTATCAATTAATCAAATAATATAGTTTTCAGAATTTTGATGAAAATGCTAAATTAGAACGTTTATTAAATTATATTAGATAGATTAGTATTGCACTATTTTATCCAATTAGATTATTTTCTCTTTAAATATTTGTATAATTATATATAACATGGATTTGGTTCGTTTTTTTTATTTTTGTTTTTTCCTTAATTTTGCTCCACAAAACTGTATTCACCATAATTATTGATGAAAGCTTTACTTTTAATACGGCTAAAAATGTTATCTGTGTAATTTCATTAGGTATTTTGCTATCAGTAATAAATTTTGTATTATATATTCAATGTAGATATTGTTAGCATAGTTTTTATAAATGGCTGTAATACGGTAAATTCTGTTTGAACTGCTGATTTTAGACTTGATTTTTTTTAATGTCAGATCAACATTGTAAAAAAATTTTTATTTCTGTATAGGATTTTTACTGTTGTAATGTATAAATAGTTTAATAAATTTCTATGAAAACCGATTTTATTTTGTTATTGATTTTTTGTGTATTTCAACAGTTTCACAAAATAGAAATATAAAGATTATAGGTAATGCTAATGGAGAAAGAAATAAAGAGAATAGTGTTTTGGTTTGGAATTTAATCCACATACAACCCTATAATGATTATAGTTTTTTTTGAGGGGGAAGGGTAGAAATTTTTATTTCTTATCATATTTTGAGTGTTTTTTGGATAGTGGGTTTGTGTGTATGATATATAATAATAATTTTATCTAAAGATATGTTATGTAAATTATAAAATTTTTAATTAAGATCGAAATAAAAAAAAATTGATGAATTCACAAGATTAATTTTTAGGAAATTTGAAATTTATTCTTTGACTTTTCACAATTACAAGTAACAAAAACTTTTCTTCAACCTAAACGTTTCATGAGCAAAAACTTCAATGATAAGAACTTCAGAAAAAACCAACAGTAATTTAACAAATGGGATATCCAAGAAATTTTTAAATTAACAATCGTAGCTGAACAGAAAGAAAAAGCTGATCTTGATTTTATATGTAGAACTAAAATATATCGGAATGAAATTGTTAATAAAAATATATCTTTCATTAAGATTCTTATCACTGAAATAGTGAATGTTCGCTCTATTCATTACATTAATTTCATTAAAATGCTTTCAGTATCCGGAATAAAATGTTTATATATATATATATCTGCAATTAGTCTAATTTTAAAAAAAAAATAAGAAAAGTAACGGTTAATTAGAAATTATACATTGTTTTTTTAAGTCATTTAATAAACGAAACGTTATTATTTAGCATTTTTATTAGTAGTGAATAACCTGACATTAATTGTTGTTAGTTATTGTCATGTAAATATTAAAGTTGTCTTAAAAATTCCCTATTTTCTATATCCGGGTGTATATTTCAAATTTTACTAGAAATTATTGTGTAAATGGTTGAAATTTTATTGCAAATTTCTTCTGGATTTAAATCCGAATATTTAACTTTTTCTTATACTGTATCTAAGTAAATAGTAACATTAAAATTTTAAAGACAAATTTTAACGTTACAAGAATTTTTTTTTTAACGTGGATAAAACTTCCTTAAAAATTGTTAAATATTATAATGAGCACAGTTCATAAGTTTTAACTGCATTAAATGTTCTTAGAAATCACAGCTAGCCCAGTGATAGAATTGAATGCAGGGAAGCCCACATACTGCTTGTGAGTGTCGGTCCCCTTACGTGACGTCACTGAAGCAGCGACAGGGCCTTGTATATCTAGGTGGCGTTGGTTCTGTCCATATCGTAACAATGCATTTGAATCCTTTTGGTGCCTCACTAACTTGCGCGTGCATCTGATTAAAATCAAATGGATTTAAGCAAATAATGTGATTTAATTACTTGTCAAAAAAACTCATGACAATTAATTTGTTTGAATTCAACCGAATAAACTCTTAACATAAATTCTCCTGGGTATTTCTATATTATATTACTTCCAAATACATTTTTCTTTTCTTTTTGCCAAAGCGCGGGCTCTTAGTATTTAGCCAACGAAATGTTGCCCAGGGTACAATCTAGGAGGCAACTCATGTTGTACCAGCAGAAACGGATGAAACATAAAAGGAGAAAGTAACATTCATGCCGACGCCGGGATTCGAACTAATGTTCCGACACAGCTGCCTCACGGCAGACTGCCGTCTAGACTGGCGTTCCGCTTGGCCATTCCGGAACGGCGCTTCCAAATAGTAGGAAACTTCTACTTACTTTTTCATGAATTTAAAAAGCTGAAAAATAAAAAAACACCAATTTCTTGCGAAGGAATAGAGATGTGACGAAAGAGATTCAATTCCAGTGAATATTATCTTGGATACCAGACATCGAAGATTTTTCGAAGATAAGAAAGCAATTGAGACAAAAGTAATCTCCTAAGAAGAAAAGATCGTGGAACAAAAGTGAATCTGTTTGTGTATTGCTATTTCTACGATTAGAAAACTCTAGAAAGCTTTAAAGCAGAGAAAGTACAACTGAACAAAACCTTTTTTTCAAACCAATTGTTGTATTTAAATAAAGAGACTATCGTCAAAAGAATTACATAAATATAGTTATTATTAACTGCATCCTTTTGTAATTTATACATTCATATAAACGATAGTAATAAAAATATTTGTAGTTTTGAGGTTGTATTTATTACAGTGCAAAATGATCGAAGTATAATACAAAAATTATAAATGATGTAATACAATTATATGGATCCTACGCAGACATATCATTGATTTTTAAATTGAATTATTTATTACAAAGCTTAAGTCAATAAATGTTTCAGGTTTATAATTCAAAGAGGAACTATTTTTTTTTTGTTATATTCCAAATTAGTTATGTAAATAATAATCTGCCAAAACGAAATAATAGGAAATTCATAATTCAAAATTAAGCTGTACGTTAAATAATAGAAAAAGAAAACAAATAGAAATTTTTGTTTTCAATTTGAAAAGAACTTTATGAAAGTCGTTGTATCGAAATGAGTTTTTTATATAATTATGGAAGCAAAAACAGTTACTACATTAATAGCTAATGATAGATGTCATTACTGTAATTTTTAAATAAGCAGAATACTTGTTTTTAAGTCACATGCTGTCCATCTTCCTGAAGTATTCGGAACATTGTTTCTTTTTTTATTTCCTAATCTTAATCGATTCAATTGATTTTCATTAAAAAGGGCGTCGGAAGGTCACAAGGCACCTGTTATGAATCATTTCAGAAAAACACTCCTTTCTTGCAAAGATGATTCAGATTTTTCTTTATTTTTTGTTGTACTGAAATTTATTTTTAAAAATTATTCACTTATGATTATTTACATATGAGCTGTTGGTGAAGAGACTTTTCTTAAAGGCTTTTCTTAGCTTGAAATTTAAACTCAGGTAAGTAATAAATTCCATTACAACTTTATTAAAAATTGCTAAATAATTTGAAAAATATTCTTTGTCTTTTTAAAGAATGTTTTTAAAATTATTTTTCAAATTATTAAAGTTGATTAGTAATTGAATTGAGAATTACCAAGAAAATTAAAATTGGATGAAAAAAAAACACCAGTGCGGGAATTCTGAATAAACTATTTTGTTACACAGGAAGCTTTTTCGACATCATTACGTTTCATCAGCTGGAGTAATCCATTGATCAATTGATCAGATTCGACTTTCTAACAAACAAAACTGGGAAACAAAGTGAACTTTCAATTATAAAACATTAAAAAGTAAATGAAATACAAATAAATTAAACTCCCCAGCAGATTTTGACCGATGAAATTTATAACTTAAACGAAAATTACTTTAACCAATTAACATGACACTAAAGCAATAAAGCCAGAGTGCTGAGCTAATGAATCTTTTTTTTATTAGATGCACATTTGTACAATACTCAAAATATAAACATGGAGAAATATATTTTCAAAATGAAATTCTTAAATAACAAAACCATAAGCACTGCTGGTGTCTTGCGAGAACAATTTCGAACTGTTGCGAAGTAAGTAAAAACAATTACGGAGAGGATAAAGAATTCTCAAGTGAATCACATTAGGAACATTTTCTTTTTTATTTGAAAGCAAAAAGTTCGTAAAGGAACTGAAATCGTCAGACTGTTGTCATTTTTTTTTACATTTCTTCTTTTATCTATTTTTTTTTATACCCTGATTACGAAGAAATTTTTAATTATCTGAAAAAATCAACTTTAATTAATTTTCTAAAAAAATGTAATAAAATCCGGTAGTATTCAATTACTTACATCGAATTAATGTTCATTATATAAAAAAGCGCATAGAATTAAGTGAATTATTAAACAGATATAGATTTTTGATATCTGTATATGTTTAACATAGCTATAGGTTTCAGATAACTATAGAAATCCTGTTTCGCTCCAAAGCGTTTTTCGTTGGGAAGTTTTATCCCATTCTTGATCTACCAGGAACAATTTCAAAGATAGAAGTTCAATATCAAGTTTCAAGGTCATCCATTAAGAGATTCAGAAATTATCAGATGGTATACGCAGATTCACATACAGAATGGCTAATTTGATGAGACTTACTTTGGACTTACTTTTGTTGACTAAATTGAAGTTATTTTTTTTTTTAATTGCAAGGCAGCTATCGCGTGATAGTGAATTTGCTTTTACTATATTTATTAGATTCATTATTTTTAACCATACATACACGGCTAATTCCGTAGATTTTCAGTAGATTAGGGTTAAAAAAGTTTGTTGGTATTTATATAAAAAAAAAGATTTTTTTTTTTTAATTAAAAAAACTTCCGAAAAGAGATTGCATTGTATTTTCAGACACCCTTAAACTGAAGAATATACAAATATATGATTTTGTTACTTAGTTCTTTTGTCATAATAGTTAAGATACAGAAATAAAATGCTATTTTTAGATTATGCTTGCATTTTATATTTGAGAATATCGTGTACAAAGTTTGAAGTATTTATAAGACGAAAAAAAGAAATGTTATTTTGATTAGTCGAAAGAAGCAATTAGTAGAACCATTTATAGACTAATTAACATTCGATATATTTTGAAATTTCTAAGAAGCAATTTTCATGTTTTCATGAACATTAGA
Source organism: Thereuonema tuberculata (assembly GCA_023159025.1). Taxonomy (NCBI): domain Eukaryota; kingdom Metazoa; phylum Arthropoda; class Chilopoda; order Scutigeromorpha; family Scutigeridae; genus Thereuonema; species Thereuonema tuberculata. The sequence continues at coordinate 40,729,517 of JAFIDM010002131.1, read as the reverse complement.
TTAAATTGGAATTTCCTAGTTCATGTTTACTAAATCAATTGAGTTAATTTGACTTTCAATTAACAATACTGTCCTTACAATCTCAAAAGCATTTGGCTTTAATCCAACGTTATGTATTTGCAATCGTACAAATAAGTGACATGGTGTTTTGGTGTTGGTATAAGGAATACAAACTTTCGCAATCTCAATGTTACAAGAATGGACAAAATCTCTTTTTGAATTTATATTAGAACCATTCCAAATTAAACCTCTCTAGAGCAACTACTAGCAAACCGGTAATGCTACAATCTCCCATACTTTTAAGAAAACTAAGCAGAACTAATCATTAGCAGATAGTCATCCCAAGGGTCAAAAGCAATGCATGTAGCCATTGAAATAAGTTTGTCGGAGGGGTTTGTATAACAAAAGAAATTGCTTCAAACATTAACAGTCCGCTATGTTCAGCATAACAGATATGTCAATCCATAGCAATTCAAAAGATCTGAAGTACTATTCAAAAACTTATGATACAGAAAATAAATGAAGAAAAATGATATTCGAGAGACACAAAATGCTACTTATTTATGCCAGAATGTAGAGTATACGTGTTAAGTGTTTTGGAGTCAGTAGTGTAAATACAAGGTCGAGACATTGGAAAAAAAAGTAATATGATTTCCGCAAGGTTAGAACAAAATATGATTCAAAATAATGCATGAGTCTGCATTTGTTTTTCTATTGTTGTAATAAAATTTTTATTATTTTCTACTTTTGCATCAATATTCCAATCATCTTTTTTTATTTCGTAATCCTGTGCTTTATTTCGTATTTATAACTT
>JAFIDM010002131.1:40708263-40728693 GCA_023159025.1 Thereuonema tuberculata | reverse complement strand
TCTTTTTTTATTTCGTAATCCTGTGCTTTATTTCGTATTTATAACTTTAAATAAATACAGCATATTTGATCTTCAGCAAATTTTCAGCAAGTTTGACGGTTACATGGTTTTCTTAAGAAAGCCAAGCATTTTGCTGAGTTTAGAATTTTTTTTTAAATCAATTGTATGAATAACATGTCTATTTCTGCTTCTCTCTGAACGCGTTAGGTTTAAGTTAGTAGGCAAGAAATTTAATTTTTAAATTTTTAAATTTTTTTTCGACATTACAAACAAAGGCATGTAATTGTTATAATTTAATTTCACGCTTAATGCTGTATTTATCGATCAAATTGTCTTTATTTATTCTTGTAATTTATATCTTATTCGAAATTTCATTTTTTGTAGCTTTGAGAATTTCCTTTCAATGATCAATAATTCTTAACGCTTGGTCTCGCCCATAGTTGTTTTATCATTAATTCTTGTCCAGTGAACAAGAATTTTTTTTGAAATATTATGAAGCAGGAATTAGATTTACCCCTAGAAAAGAGCTCTGTTATTTATTTTTTCCAATACTTTTCCAAAATAAATGAAGAAATACAATTACTGCTGTTATCCTCGCAACGTTATAGTTTCTAAATCATTTCTATACCACATTTGATCTAATTAAATTTCAATTAAACATTAGAAAAATGAACTCTATTGTCAAATGCAACTTGTGAAACTAATGTATGAAAAGTTTCTGATTATTTAAATTTCTGAATAAGAAACAAATAATGAGAACCTTTTCACACATTAGTTTTCAGACAATGTGAGAAGTAATGCGTTCTAAGTTAATATGAATCCATATATTCCAGATTATTTCTTTGTACATAAAAATTAGAAAAAAAAATCACGCTAAGTTTTTATATAAAAAAACATTAGAGTTTACTTTAAGCATTCCAAGCAACCGTCATGAATTTTTGATGCCTGAAAATAATACTCAGGCTTCAGTGGATTTCGGGATCAAAATTCAAATAAAGGATAAGGAACCGTCATTTCTTTAATCGTTTTCTCTTCTGTTCTTTTGCTCGGAAGCATTTGCTTTTGTCAACTCTTGGATGTAATAACAAGGGGATTTCCACACCTAATCTCCACCTTAATGAAAGCCCTAGTCAGCACCAACAGTAATAAAGGGTATTGAGTGGAAGTCATTGAAACCTTAGTGAGCTTCAATCTCTCCCTCCACATACCCTGCCAAGATAATTGTCTTTCGGAGTCCCCAGGCAGTTGTAATTGTTCTGGCCTCATCTCACCTTAGGGGTTCCACTGTTAGTCCGACTCGTCTCAGACACTTGTCAACTGCAGTATCAAAGTCAGGAAATAAATCCGACCCCTGTCTATTGTCAATCTACAAGATTCTGTGCGTTTTTTTCTTTTTCTTTTTTCTATTTCGAGTTGAAGAGGAAAGAAAGAAGAATGTGTTTTGTTATCAGGAACGACATCATTACAGTATTATAAGATCAAAGAAAGATCAGAGAACAACGAGCAACTACAGGAAGATACGTACACTCAGCCAAATGACAACAATTGACTGATAATATTTTTTTTCATTGTCAGTTTGGTTTGAAGTTGAGAGAAGAATCGCCCAGTAGAAATACTTGAAAAGAAAGTGTTCTAGAAAAACGCAACGAAACAAAGAAACAAGTTTCTATTCTTTGGTCGTTGCTGCTTAGAAATAAACAGAACTTACAGCAAACTTTCAGAATGTATGATAATCTTATATCAAGAGTAATCGGCGTTTATAATAAGAATAAAGTATTACTTAAATTTATCATTAATTAAACTATAGCCCCATCTAGATACATTAAATATATCACTCTTTGAATATTTTGTAAATTGATATCTCAAAGGAAATATATAATATTTACATCTATTTTAATTCTAGAAAAACTAAAATTGCATTGATATTGTTATTTCCAATTTTTAAGCGTCTTAAGTATATTAGACTAGCAGCAAAGCCTGCCGGACGACAGGCATAAAAAAATCTGAAAAATCATTTTATTATCAACTATCAAATATAAAGTAAATGTAATCTAAATACTGTGCTAACTTGTGAACGAAGCTTCTACGGCAAAAAAGGTTTTGAGTTTCGAAATCAGCGTAAACAACTGAATAAGTATGCCAAATTTCATTAACATGGATGCAGTGGTAACAAAATTATTTAGTTTTGAACGTATATTTTGTTAGAATTTCAGTTGTCGAGGTCAGTTCCCAAGAATAAAATTTCATGGAAACAACATGGAATGACACAATGAACTAATATTTTCAACCAATTTGAGTACTTTTGATTCAATGGTACCATTGAGAACCGTTGGATCATCTTAATAGCTTAATTATATCGAGTTACAGACAGACAAACAGACGAACTTAGCCAATTTATTTATATATATATGTATATATTTGATTAGATTGATGATTTGATTTGAATTTTTTTTTTAATGTTTATCAGTCCTATTTAGGTGTACTTTTTACCTGTACACCTGTAATATAGGTTTAATCTAAAGGATCATTTTCCACCCAAAAACAAAAACGAAGTACCAACCATATCTAAAGTTTAATTTATCTAAAGACTAATTATTATTTTTGACTCATAACGCCGAAAGGCATTTAAACCTCACCTTTGTGTAATCTAAATACCGCGCTAACTTGTGAACGAAGCTTCTCCGGCAAAAATGGTTTTGAGTTTCAAAATCAGCGTAAAAAACTGAGTTAGTATGCCAAATTTCATTAAAATCGGTGCAGTGGTAACAAAATTATTTGGTTTTGAACATATGTTTTGTTAGAATTTCAGTTAAAATTTCATGGAAACAACATGGAATGACAAAATCAACTAATATTTCATCCAACTTCAGTACCCTTGATTCAATGGTACCATCGAGAACCTTGGATCTATCTTCATAGCTTAATTATATCAAGTTATATTTATATTTATTTATCGAGTTATACTTAATTATATCGTTCAGACAGACAGACAGACAGACAGACGAACTTAGCCAATTACGTAAGTTGATTTATATAATTTACTTTTAAACCGTTTGAGATTTCTGTGCATTGTTATTAAGTGTAATGCAAAAGATTAGACGTATGCTTTCTTGTTGTTACGTCGGCTTAACAATAAATAGTACAACTTAAAATTCATTTCTTTTGAGGTATAAGCAAAAATAAGCAACAAGAACATTGTTTGTTATCCAACAGTGATTCCCAAAAATTTATAGACCTTAGTAAAAGAAAAATTTGAAGATTGTTGTAATGTAAATTAATGTATATAAATCTGTAGCAGTATGCTATCACTTCTTGAAATTTACATTTTGTTATCAGGTGAATTCAAGAAATAATTTTATAATGTTTAAATCAAATGCTTCTAGTTCGTTGATTTCCGCTCCTTAGAATAAATTTAATAATTATTAATAGACCAGATACCCAACATAATAGCACCTATCATCAAATTTCGCCCCGGACGCCCCCATGACATGATCAGGATTGGCAATACTTATCACGTATTTGTAGCCGGTATAAATATGCTGTCGACAATGTATCCAAGGCAGTGTAACCGAGTCTAGGTGCAATAACTATGCCAAGGGAATTGACGGAGTTTCAACGAGGTATCACGATACCCCTTGCAGTGTATATGTACGGGAAATATGTGAAATATCGTACCATCCAAGGTCGACAGTCAGTGGTACTTAATAGTGGTATGGAAGGGCTTCAGGTCTACTACAAATGCTTTCCGCAATCAACAACTGCCAAACTCTAATGTAGATTTGTGATAAATATGCCCCATAGGATTGGTCAAGTCATCGCTGCTAAAGGAGGCTCTACATTTTATTAAAATGACCTTCATAGCAGTTTGGGTGTCAGGTAACGTCTTTCAAAGCAGAATATGTTTTTAATTAACACAAGAGTTATAAATGAACGTTTACAACATCTATTGATTTTTTTTATTACTGAAATCGTTACTGAGTTTTCCAAAACGATTTCAGTTATTTATTACAATTTTACTGAAGTTGCAGAAAATCATTAAGCTTTTAAGTCAATGATATAACTATTGCATTTTTTTTAAAATTTTTTGTTTAATCGCTACAAAGTCATTTCAGAAATGTAATAATTAAGCTGTATTCAGTTTGAACTGTTTTTCTACATTGAGTTTGATTTTCTTTTCTTATTTTTTTTTTTACATAATCTAGTAACATACTTCTGCTTGTCTAAATATTGATAAAATATAATTACGAAATGAACAGCGAAAAAATCTTTAAAAGGTTCTCTCCGTTGAAAAAACATTTTGACATTAAAATGTAAAAGTAAATAAGTATATAAAACGTCTAAAGTGACGTAATCATAAGACGTCTAACGTCGAAAGTGATCTCCATGTAGTAAAAAGATTTTTATAATTTTTTTATTTAGCTTTCTCTTTTGGTTTAGGAATAAATTTAGTTGTGTTTTTATTCAAATTCGATAAGAAAGAGAAAATTCGTTCTTGAGAAGTTTTTGCTCAATTTGATTTCATACATTTGGAGGAAATTGTGTTCGGATGCGCAAAATTTATCACGTTAAAGGAACTACAGTTGCTGCTCTATCAGATTATTAATAATACTAACTTATACAATTGAAGCATTTAATGAAATGAAAATGCGAAATTTCAAGAGGTGATATAAGCAACAAGTATTAAAGTAAGTTTAGAAGAATTAATCAATTTAAAAATAGAATAACGTTACCTTCAGGCTACAACCATAAATTCCATCAGCTCTAATTTTTTTGAAGTCTCCTTTCCTCTTGCAACTGGATAAGAACGGAAATCGCAATTCTTCCTTCTCTCCTGAACCATGCGAAATTTCCCTGTTGCAATTAATACATTTATGTAGATGAAATAATAAGAAGTATTGTCTTATCTTATTGAAAGTAAACTAACATTTCCATCAATAACCAATAAAAACAAGGAACTAACCTAGCTGAAGTTAGCTGAAGGAACTAACTTACCGTATAAACGGAAGTAAATATTTCATTTAGCAGAAAAATGACATTATCAGTATTTAGTGTATCATAAATACTTTTACCCTAACAATTTATTTTAATTTTTATAGTGTTGCTTTAAAACTGAAGCTGAATCAATATGATCCAGTTCTATTCTAATACACCTTCCTCATCTCCCAGTTCCAGCTTAAGGTTGGAAAGCTGCCTCAGCACAATTACTATGATAAAAGCCATTCAGGCAGAGCTTTGTGGTCAAGACGTCTTCATGAGACTGATGCGTCTGAGCCTGGCTTGAAAACCCTGTGTGAGGCTTTGATAATTCTTTCTTCTTTAGTATTTGTTTGTCTTGCACTCTTCAGGTGCGTCCTGGATAGTTATCCAAGTGACAAATCTAAAGAAATTCTTGAAATGTTATTAAATGAGATTAGTCTAAATCTCTGTAGGTAAATATAAAGAGATACATTAACATTAACAATTAGTTTACTCTCTAATGAGATTAGGCATGTGAGATGTTGAGTTTGATCATTAGCAAACTGGTTGAAGTTAAAATCGAATGGATAGTATAACAATAGGCAACATTAATGTTTGAAAAGATCTCCTATTTCAATAAAAATTGAAAACTTTTTTAATATCATATGATTCTACTGCTTTTGAACATAAAAAGTGCATCAAATTTTTGTTAATGACTTTTGATGCAACAATAAAGAACTGTGGGTATTATGTTCTATTGCATGCCCTAATGAAATCTACCCACAAGCATAGTCATCCAACGCGTTGCATTTATGACCGTAGCTAAGATAGTTACTTCATCATTGGACAACATCCTTCGAACCACTGGAGAGCGTGTGATGAATAACGAAACGATATCTATTGCTTTTAGTTTGAGCAGAAACGTTTTTGGATTTGACAAAGTGTTTCCAGCAAATAAGCAAAAAGATAATTTGACGCAATATTATCATCGAAATAAATTTGATACTATTATCTGATCCAAGAAATGAAGCTAATTGTATGCGAAGATTAATTTAGAGTCAAATAGACATAAAACTTTTCCTTAATTATTAAAAAACATTTTGCTAAGAATTTTTAATATTGAAAAGAAACTTAATATTCTTTCCAGATGGTTCAATGAAAACATTCAGACATGATAATCAGCAGTATCAATAATAAAAGTATCTGACTATATCAGAATTAAAATTCTCCGAATGGCGAATGGTGAAGATCCTCACGTAAACTTGAAATTTAGAATCTAATTTGTGCTAACAATGTTTATTGTCAAACTTTAATTCAGTTGTGCAATTCGTCTAGTGTAGAAATATCTCCTGAATATCTGTAATTCTTCTAATTCGCATCATTTACAACAATAACAGCAACGTTCATTAACCAAAACATGGGAAATTCTCTTCTTCATTGCCAGTCGTAACCATAAATTTTAAATGCGGTCTCACACAGCTTGGAGATTTCATGTAGTACATCTATTAATCTGTTTGTGCACAAAAGTTTCTTACCTTCTTTTATAGAAGTTATAGAAGTTATAGAAAAAATATAGCAATGAGTTCCCGACGACTCAGGAAATAAACCCTGTTGTATTCGGAGCTCTAGGAAAACAATATTTACAAATTTTAATTATTACATCCTGAAATCCTGTAATAACTGTAATTTTTTTAATTATATATTTCAGTTTATTTTTTTTGCTAGCAAACAAATTTCAGTAGATAAAAAAGAACTTTGTTATTTTAAAACTTAATTAATTTAAACGTTTATTCAAAATTTTAAATACATTTTACTTTTTCTTTATTTTCTTCATGCCATGTTATTCCGACACAGCCTAGTGCTCTAGGAAACGATCTGCCATTAGCCAGATTTATCGGAACCTGGGTTCGAATCTTGGCGTCGGCATGGATGTAACTTCTCCTTCTGTATTTTCTCCATTTCTGCAGATACAACTTGAGCGGCCTCCCACGGCATATCATGGGGAACGATTATTCGGTCAGAAGTACAATTCTTGCTCTTTGTCAATGTCAAAAGTACCAGAAGCTAGAGCATTTGAAAAAAAATGCGCTATGGATTGTCTGAAGTGATCAGTTGCTTTTAAAGTTTCATATTTAATTGTACAAAATCAAAGCACTGTTGTTTATCATAGATAACAGACGGTCATAAAAGTTTGCTGAGCTGTGAATATAGAACTTCCTGTGATAAGCTTTAAATTATTTCGAAACAGACCTGGAAACAAACCTCAACTAATCAACTTAACTAGTAAAATTGTGCAGTAATTTTTATTTCTATAGTCATTTTCGGCCATTGAAAAAATTACTTTCATTTGTATTTCGTATTCCTTGTAAAATTGAAACGTCGATACGACATGTAAACTCTTGCATTTTTCTGTAAAACATTTTAACCAAACCATTTAAGACAATGCTTTTTTACAAGATGGCTGAGTTATTAATTTTAAATTGTAATTCAAATACATTATTCCATGGATTATTTTAAAAGGAATTAATGGTCGGAAGGATGAAATATTAGCGATTATCTTTTATGCTCTTTTGGTTTACTTGATTAAGACAAAAAAAAAATGATCTACGGCAGACAAACAGTCAGATGCTTCGAATTCTAGGTGGACTCAATAATGACCAAAACGATACAACTCTTCAGCCCATATAGCAGAAGTTTTCAAATACTGAGGAGCAGACTGGGAAACCTTAATTTTCTGCTATAAACAAATTTTATTTTTTGGAAATTTACTTCAAAAAGTAAAATAAAAAAAATCTCAATGGGATCTGAATTTCAACTACTTAATTTCTTTAAATTAAGCTGACATTAAGGAAATTAACTACCAAGTATAACGTTAAGTTAATGTATTAAATTTTAAAGGCAATGTAAGCACCTGCAGGAGCACCCAAGAATTCTCTAGTGTTGAGATTAAAATTGTTTACAGGTCCGACATGAATCAGTGCAATGATACATTCTAGCGTCGCGTTGACAGTATAATAAAACACAGAAAATTTTTCTAAGTGCTTCAATTGGACAAAGTCAGTCTTTAGGAATTCCAAAAAAAATTGAAGAATTTTTATATTTCACTTTTTGGTAACCTCCAAATTGTTCAGGATTCCCTAAAAAAATTAAAATATATTGTTCAGCATCAATTCATGGACAACCGGAAAATTTTTGTCATATGAATTTCAGATATATTACAATTTGTGAAATGAAATAGAAAATATTGAAATTCAAAGAATATGGTTTTAGTTTAGCTAAGTTTAGATTTTAGCAGAATTAAAAGTATGATTTACTAAGAGAATCAGTTACTATGGATCTACAAAGACAATGCAGTAAAATTTATAAGCTTTTCTTAAATAAAGCCTGAAAATAGAAAATCATCGTAAGTGCATTAATATGCACTTATATTAAAGTATCTTTTCCGGAAATCAGAAGTGCAGAATTTCCGTACTGCATTGTTTTAATTTTAGAATGAATTTTGCATGGTTTAATTTAACGACATATGTTCAGGCGCTTTTTGAAGAATTAGTATTTGTCTTGGCGTTTCTATGATTGCTCAATTTAATTTCCAGCCTTTTTATGTTCGTTTCTACATAGCTGCAAGGTAAGGGATGCCATCGCCAGATCTATTTACTGTCAAAGGGAAGAACCTTGTATGCAGAGTAACGTGCGGCGCTGGAGGGTCTTCGTTTGTTTTAAAGAAATTGAAAACGCATGTTCCGGTAAAAAAAGCGATCCCAAATTATTCCAAGAAAAACTTGTGAGGTTTATTACATTGCGTATCTTTTTTTCCGCAGATTATGTTTCTATGTTTGATGAAATATAATTTTCATGAATAAGTTTACTATGCAGCATGTGTGAAAAATAACTAACGTGTATCCCAATTTTTTTTTTCAACTCATGTCGTCAGTTGATATCGATGGGTATCTGGAACATAGGTTTGAGCTTGTTTGAATTCATCAGCTAGATTTTATCTCTTGATTATCACTCAGAAGAGGTAAAAGGCTGGTGATTGCATTCCATCTTCCTATCCTTTAGCATGCAATATTAGAAAAAAAACACTAATTTTAATTCTTGTGTTTATGCGTTATTTTATTATCTTTTGTGCCTGGTTGCTCACCAGAGGTTGTTCATGAAACATTGCAGTAAACGTTTTTCTAATGTTAGCTGATTTTGTGCCATTTACAGAAGCGGGATTTGAGTTAGTCAGGAAATGAGTAAAATCGACTGATGAGGCTTAATGAGATCAAAAGAAATCTACCATATTCCCATTGCTAGAGATGGAAGTCGTTTTGAAACATGGTTTTTTTGCTTTTTATTTTACATTCTTGTTTTTTACGTTTTTTTTTTCAGCTGAATTTTCAGCATTAGAAAGAAGTGTGCAGACATATTTCGAATTGGCCTAATTCTGTGAGATTTAATAATAAAGGCCAAACTTTAATAAATTGATAGTTGCGATTAAATGGAGACCTAACACACAAACATCTCCGAAACAAAAAAGTCTCACTATAAAGGTACTCATTAACTTATAACGTCTGGTTCTGGAAGGTCTTTCTTTGTTTTTTTATGAAATCGAAACTCATGCTGGAGGAAAAATTTATTCACAAAGATTCCAAAAGAACCTTTCGAAAAAGTTTAGACTAATAAAATAAATTCATTCCAGCGGATTTTCTTTTTTTTAGTCCTTAAAAGAAATGAGTGTGAAGTTTCTTAAAACTACTGATACAGACGAATAAAACAAAATCTATAAGCTCTACTTGTCCTTAAAGCAAATTTAAAAAAAAAGACCTTCCCTGATTTTTTTTCAAATTTATAAGATTATAAATTTATGTTAGTAAGACAATGTTTATTTTGTCCATTAACAATAAAAAATTCATATAAATATTTTTCAGATTTCATTGAAACAAAAACAAATAATTAGACTTTAAAAAAAAAAATCTTTTTTAAAAAATTACATTAATGCTTATAGCTACCATCTTATTTACTACATAACAATAGTATGGTTGCTTATAGTTATAAAAAATTTAAGAGGAAAAATTTCTAATAACTTACCAAATACAATCGAATATATCACATTAAACTTACAAGCAATATTGCTTTTCTAATAATTATCATTAATTAGCCGTGCCGGCGTGGCCGAGCGGTCTAGACGGCGGTCTGGCATGTGGCCAATATGCCGTTATCTGGATTCGAATCCCGGCAGTGGCATGGATGTTTTTTCCCCTTATGTTTTTCCTTCTGTCCATTTCTGCGAGTACAACGTTATGCTGCCTTCTATGGCGTACCCTGGGCAACGATCATTTCTCGCCCCTTGTTGTTGGCCAAAGAAAGATTTACTAATCTACGAGCCCGGGCATTGGAAAAAAAAAATTATGATGAACCCTTACTTACCGGATACTTCTTATTTTAAACTGCTATACAGTTATTTTAAAATGTTTTATTTTAACTTAATTGCCTAACGTAAATAGTTATGTTATCTGTCAAAAATATTGATTGAAATTCTGTTCGTGTGAACGATTCAATTAACATTCCTGAAATTCTATTCAATAATATTCTATTCATTTAATACTATCTTTTCAAATTTACTACATTTTTTATATTATTTTCATTTATCTCTTAGTGTCGTAAAGACTTAGGAACTCTGCTATTGCTCAATTAAATCAATAATTATCTGAGATCTCAAAGGTAATTAATCTCTAAAGTTTTATATAAATATACTTCTCATTCTTGTAATGCAAAACGTGGTATCCATGAAGAAGAGATCTTAGATGTAGCATCGAGAAGTTTCAAAGAAGATATCCATCCTGGACTACTTACGATGAGTTAATAGATCAAATTTGCTATCCATAGGTATCAAACAACTGCCGACTTGATAGCTATCTAAGCCTTTTTCCTATCAGGAAATAAGTCTAAAAAGATGGAAAAAAAGGAATAGCACAAGAACAATGTGTTGATAAGAAACGCTTCATTACTTTCTGTCTTCATCGGTGTAACTCCAACACAATTTCTCGACTTTCATTGAATTTCTGCATGACTGATTCTTTTGCTTTCCAGTCGAGAAAACAGAAGATTAAGAATTTCGGAGAAAGGAAAACTATGGATCAATATGTTGCTGCCTTCTGCTGATCAATGGCTGTTGAGAAAGTCGGTAATTTAGTTGTTTTGCGGCATCACTTGGTCTGGTGGGAACGAATCCTTCTACTTGATGGTTCCGTTAGATCGATTGAAGAGGAAGCTTGAATTTTTGAGGAGGAGAAGAAGGAAAAAGAAGGAATGAGAAGGAGAAGATCGTCTCATTTGCATGTCCCTCTGTTATTAAGGGAATCTGTCAACACAGTGATTAGAATTAAGGAGAATGATGTGGAAACCACGTACTGCCTTATCAGAATAACATCACTTCATATATAATATCTCTTCATCATCATCATAATCACCATACTTATTCTCTACAATGATTATCTCTGTTCAGATTCATAAAGAATATTGAAAGTGAAGCATTCAATATTACTTCATTATCTTTTAAATTTTCTAGTGAAAAAAATGAAAGAATGTAGGCAAAACCTAAATGAAGTCTTTTTTTATATTAATAACTTTCTTTGTGCCTAGAAGTTGTCAGAAAAAAGTTAACAAGTTTTTGATGTTTTCACAACTCGATCAAAAGATTCATATTTTATAAAAAAGTATATTGTAAAGTAATATTTTACGTAATATGAAAAGAACATTCGAATATTTCTTCATAAGAAATTTTTTTTCTATCATACTTTCTATCGGATAAGCTGCAGTTTATGTAAGTTTTCATGCGTAGAAAAATGAAAACCTCATTGATAAGTAAAAATCAGGCAAACATTTTCAATCTCAAAAAAATGGTATAAAAAACAGCTGCTAAATAATGAAAGTGGAATCGGTTATTGTAAGCTGATGCAAATTTATGATCACTCAGGCAATAAATCTATGACTCACGCTAAGATTTGTAATTTCAGAATGATCTATCAGCACTTAAATCAACATCTTTTATTTGTTGGGATATAAAATATTTCCAAACCTGCAGAGGATACTTGAATCATTGATTGATTTAGAGGATTATTTATGTGGTAAATAAATGATAAATGGATCTTTAGTCATAAAGTAACGTCAGATGTAATTTCCTGCTCATCAAAGTACCTGCCACTTATACGTTTCTAAATTTCTGAAGATTGGAAACTGCTTCAAAAATTTATTCAAAACGAATAAATGACTGCTACCATAAAGTTATACCAGTTCTATGCAAAGAAATAAAACAACAAATTGAATGCATTGTAGTTATTGTTAAAAAAAATAGATAGGAAAAGGAAATTTGTTTATTGCGAAATTTACTAATGCTAGTTTTAGAATTGGTCGGAGAATTTTCTTTATTGTTGGTTTTCGCTCGATGTCTCAAGAGACACCATTTCAATCATTGATAGTCGTCATTCTGAATATATAGTTCTCTACCGTTCTATTTGTTTGCCTGTTTGTTGACAAATGTAACTTTGAAAAATAAAATATATTCTATTAAGAAATGTAGAAAAAGACATTTCATTTTGTATTAACCGCGATATTCCAGAAATGTTGTTTATTGCCTCTTTTATCTGTTTGCAGGTGGTTCTGAGCGGTACACTTTATAAGTGAAGAAAAAACTATTGTAGAAAAATTGTTATCCATTTTTGTGAAACATGCAGAGAGCAAAGGAAAATGTTTTCAAATTTTATCTTTTTCCTTATGACTTCGTTTAGATCATAGAACTATTTATATTTCATTCCTTAGTTTGCCTTATAGAGGAAAAATTATTCCTCAATTCCAATTGAATGTATAAATTTAGAATTAAGTATAAGTTAATATCAAAATAGATATGTGCATCCATCTGCTTATCAAAATTTTTATTGTAGGAGATAGTAGATAGGTTTAATGTAAAGATTGTTTTAAGCTAAAAACTCAAGACACAATTTCAGCTGACAGAGCTATTTCAAGTTAACGTCAACAATAAAGACTCATGCAGAGAAACTTTGTGTAGAAAATCATCGAAACCTGCATGAGATAACGATTTCGTTAATGTCGGGACATCTTGGAAATCTATCTCATCTGTCCAAGCATCGGGCCAATCAAGGAAGGTTCACTGAAGCAGCTGAAACTGAAGGGTTTACAATGCGACGCTAGATTCGCTGAACACTCTTGGTTAAAGAATTCACGTTTAAATATATAAACGAGTAAAATTGAATTGGAGAAAAATGTAAATGCTTCAGCAAATTCTTATGCAAAATTAATTCTAGCTGTGTTATTCATAACTTTAAGTTCTTTATAGCAAGCCATTTGGGAGCTTTTGTGATAGCGACCAAAATCGATAACTATTGCGTTTGTTCTGTCCATCCGTCTGTGTCTGTTTTCCCTATCAACTCCCGAACGGAAGTTTGTATCGACAAACGGATTTCACCCTCTGTTCAGAGGCCCAAACACTTTAGGAATGGGTATCCAACGCCCCCTCCCCATGTTCGAGACATTTGGCATTGTTTCCATTGGATTTCCTTTATTAGCTTAAATGTCAGAAATGCAAACATCTTATTTCAGTTGTCAGCTATAGCGTGATCGGGAAGTTCTAGGACTGATATGTGGATGTCTGTTCGGTTCCTTGTATTTACAGCTTTTTTTTCTTCTCATAATCTTTTTTTCTCAATATCTGCGTGGGTTTTTTTTTCTTAGTTTCGTAACTTTTTTTTATCTTTTTATAAACTTTTTTTTTATTTTTCCTTTCGTTAACCTACTTCCTTTATTTATTATTTTTTAATTTTTTTTTTATTATTATGGGTCGAGGATATCCTGAGGATCATGTGTGTCAGTGATAGCACGAACTTCAATCGAATATCCATCCCTGAAGTGGTATAAGCCCTTTAATTTATGCTTTTGCACAAAACTGTATTCACTTGTTAACTCATATGTTTTCTCTACTAAATATGATAATACTAAACATCTGATAATACCTCGCTAAATCGGAATTCTGGAAAATTTTTCTGGAAAATTTATAAAAAAAACGAATCTGTGAAATTTGAAAGCTGAGATTTGTTTATCAGTTTTCTCTCAATAGATCATTCCATGGAGTGTAAGAGTCCCAATCGCTAAGCGATTCAACGCATTTTGAAAACTTTATTGCCTTTGGTTGGACGAGTTGGAATCCACCAGCTGTTCAATTTTTTTTTAATTATAGGAGTATGAATAACTATTTATTTACTTACTTTCATATTACAATAATTATTGGTTAGAATCTGTTCAGGAATTAGTTTTAAGAAAAAAAATCAATCTTTATATTTATCAGTTAATCCGCAAAGAAAATCTTATTTTTGCTAAAAACAAAAGGAAGTATGCGTTGTCTCAAAGAGACATTTTCGTTGAACTGCGTCAATTGTATTTGTTAAAATTATGGTTAAGATTTGGTACAAAACAGCATTTGTCTGAATTTTAAGACAGGTCAACGTCGACTATACGTTGTTTGAAAAGACATATTCGTTTACGATATCGTTGACGGTGAAATTCTAATTGTGTCTCAAGCTGAAATGTGCGAATTGCATTCGTAAAATTATTGTTAAGATTGGTACACAACAACATTAATTTGGCTAAATTTTAAAATTTACGTCGACTATTCTTAAAGATTTAATAATTCTCTAAAAATATTATATTAAAGCAAAAGAAGTATTGTTTGAAATTACTGAAGTATAATAATATCCATTAAAAGGATATTATTGAAATATTTTGAAATATCTGAACAATATTTTAACGCAATTAATCTTTTTTGGAATTTTACTTTATAAATTGTCATTTAAAATATTTTATTTGGCTTACATTACAATCTCTTGATCAGCCTAATAGGTCCTTTGAAGATAGTATTAAAGCTTATTAAATCTTTCTCATTATTTTGAAGGTTTGTTGTTATTTAAATTTTAAAGGATTTCGTTATTGTTTCTAAAAACTTTATTGACGCGAATTATAAATTAAAATGATGGAAAAAGAATAATTTACTTTCCTTACTTTGCAAAAGAACAAAGTTTTTTCATGATTGGTTTTTAAAGTAAGCGATTAGGAGACTTTTTTTACGAAGATAAGAGGATCATATACGATATCTGCTCTAATTCCATCGATTTGCCAGATTGCTTTATAACTAAGAAAGTGAAGGAAGTAAATGGAAAACAGATAAATAACTCCCTTCAATCTAATTGTTTCTTATTTATGGATTGAGATAAAAAAGCTATAAAGGGTTGAGAATGGGCTTTAACACAATGATTTGATTCTATTTGTTATATCTTGTAGTTTATAATTAACATATATTACTATTATATTCCTCCTATATCTTTATTTTTTACATGAAAACAGAAAACAAAAACGCACATAACTAAACAAAACTTCATTTAGCTAATTTGGGATTTTAGTATTGGAAATTGGAGTTTCGAGTCACTACACTCTCATTAGTCCGATTCTCCCAGTATACTTAGCCCAGTGAAGAAGAACAATATACAAAGCGGACAAACGAACAAGACAAGATTATCTTTCGATTATCTTTTTTTTATGTTACTACTTAGTTGTCTCCCATGTTAGTTCTCAATCACTTATTGATATTGGCGATCTTATAAAACAAGTATAAGAAAGGAAAAGAGTTACAGAATATAAAACTTTTTAGTGGTAGGAAGCTTAGCACTCTTTAAATCTAATGTACTGGAGAACATAATTTTAAAAATAAACTTTAATCTAAGAAGCACTTTGGGATGCTGTACATAGATTAAATGAAATACGTTTGATTCTAATTATGCAGTTTGTAGGCTTTTATTTCTAATTAAAAAAAAATTGTTTTTTAAACTTTCGATTAAAATTTTAGAAACTTTTAAATAAATATTTAGCTACCAATATAATTAAAAAAAAACTTAATGAATAAAGCAATAACAATTTGGCTTCAATAATAAGTTTCTTGCACACAAAAACATTTAAAAAAATTATGTGAGAATTAATTTTGAGTTAAGATTTTTTTAATCTTCGTAAAATTTTGTTAGGCTCGCGAAAACGAAGAAAAATTAAAGACTTCTTTCTCAAAGCAATATAAAAGCAAAATAATTCAGGAGAAGATAATTAGTTTTTTTGATACTGTTGAAAGGACAGAATAAAAAAGTTTAAAACTTATATATCCATTAAGCCAATTACACTTTTTTCTTTGTTTACTAAAATCGGTCTTAAGTAGCAAAAAAATTGAAATTTGTTTTAATTGGATCGATTTTCTCAAAATTATGTTTTGAAAGACTAAAATTATGTATATTTTATTCTAGTGTTCCTTTTTTCTGTGTAAGATTTAATGAATTTAATGAATTCTAATGTCAAATATTTAAAAAGTTCTAATTGGAGTTATTTAATCTCTTTTCCAAAGATTGAGTGCTTTTTGAAAAGACTAAACAGAAATCATTATTTGAATAATATGTTCTTGACTTCTTAAAATATTATTTAAGATTGAAGTAATTTATTATTTTACCCATTTCTTTCATATTTTATCTCAAAGAAGTACAACTTATACAGGGTGTTTCAAAAATACACGGCATAATTTCAGGTATGTATTTCCCACATGTAGACAATCAAAATAGTTCATTACAACATATGTCCGGAAATGCTTCATTTCCGAGTTATGGCCTTCACAACATTGAAAATCACCGGAACGTTTTTCGTTCCGCCGGTCGTTGCCATTACAGAAGATGTTCAAAATGACCACCTCCTGCTTGAATACAGACCTCACATCGATGTCTCAATGACCTGCGAACACGATCCCACACTCCAGGAATGTTGCGTATGTCCTCAGAACGTGCCACAATTCGATTCCGAAGGGATTCCAAATCAGGCACCGGAGACGAATAAACCAATGATTTTAAATGGCCCCACAAGTAGAAATCGAGAGGGTTCAGATCAGGTGAGCGTGGAGGCCAAGCAATTGGGCCACCTCTACCTATCCATCGATCAGGAAACGTTCGATCCAAGTACCGGCGAGCCGTACGACTGAAGTGTGCAGGAGCGCCGTCATGCAAGAAGTGAGCGTGCTGACGATCGATCAGTGGAGTGTCGTCATAAACATGAGGTATGGTGTTTTCCAGGAAGTTTGTGTACGCCTGCCCCGTAAGTCTGTTTACAAGTACATGGGGTCCAACTAATCGATCACCAATGATACCGGCCCACATGTTGAGGGAGAACCGCACCTGGTGATGAGATACAACAGTTGCATTTGGGTTTTCATACGCCCATACATCCTGATTGTGGAAATTTGTTATGCCATCTCGTGTGAACTGTGCTTCATCTGTAAATACGAAAAACGTTCCGGTGATTTTCAATGTTGTGAAGGCCATAACTCGGAAATGAAGCATTTCCGGACATATGTTGTAATGAACTATTTTGATTGTCTACATGTGGGAAATACATACCTGAAATTATGCCGTGTATTTTTGAAACACCCTGTATATTGTAAGCATTAATGGTTGAATCAAATGTTCAAAGTACAGTACTTCATCAGTAGCTCTATAGGCTGTAGTATTTTAAACAAGTGAGCAATTTCTGTTTTCATTTATCTTGCTTTAGCCAAATAGACATCAGAAAGGAATCATTTTTCTTATATTTTTTTTTGTTATTTTAATTTTAATAAGTTTACAATTTCAGTCCTACTAGATCCACTATTAAAGTGATATGACTGTAGGTTCTGTATAATATATTGATTTTAAGTTATTACAGATAATATAAGTTATATGTTAAAATAATTTTTGTTATACTACCAGATATATATTGTTATTTGATAAATTTGATAGTCTACTATACAGTAGTATTACTATACATATGCCAATATTAGTGTAAATATTATAACAAATATTTTTATAAAAAAATTACAATTTTAACTTTTTTTTAATGTTATTATTTATACTATTCTAATTTTTTGAACATCTATATTTACAGTAATCAATATTAAAGAATTAATTGAGAAATATCATTTTTGGTTGTACTCAATAATAATATTTCTACATTTCTACATTTCTGCATTAACATTACAATTCGACTAAATAGAACTTCTTACTTCTTTTCTTTTTCAAAAAGGGAAAAAAAAATTCTACAAAACCATTAACAGGTCTTTCTTCGTCTTTATAGAGTCCTGGGGTTATTCCACATATAGAAAGGTCTTTGTGCATATAAATGTTCACATAATGATTTTAAAAAGCGTATTAATAAAATAAAGTTTTAGGCATTTTGTCAGGTAGTGATTAGCATCACCTTATGTAATTAGCGTCACCTTACTATGCATTCTTAGAAATAAATGCATTATTAAAACAAGCCTTAACATATTGAAATACAGTGAAAATTAATTTCCAGAATACCGCTGAATAGTAATTGAAGAATGTCATCAACCTGTGGATAAAATGATAATTATACCACCATTGATCAGTTTAATTTTTGGTGTTCATCAGTTCTAATATTCCAGTGATTCCACCGTAAGTAAAAGCTAGAATTACAAAAATGAAGACAACGGACATTTAGTGTATGAACTGAAAATTAATATGCAGTTTTAAATTGCGTTAATTATAGATCTGTTAATAAATAAATAAATTTTTAAATTCAATTTAATCAGATTCCTTAGCTTCTGCATTTTACTTCGCCCTCAGAGCCGAGATTAAAAACTAACAAAATATCTAATAACTTTAGAAAATCTTTTTTTTTTAATATAATAACTTTACTACAAAACTTAGGAAAATATTAATTTGAACTAAGTTTTACATTATTAACAACCATCACTACACAATATAAATGTTAAAAAGATTATGAATTATAAAACATTTAAGAAACTTACAGTAGACGTTTCGAAGCTCATAATCATCTCTTAGATTAAGTTTTACGTTGTTTTAATAAATTGAAATTTGGTAGATAAAACCAAAATAATTATATAGTTGTGGATAAAAATATGCTTATGAAGACATGATTTTTTAATTTATGAATCAAACGTAGCAGTCGATTGTTCACTATTCTCTGTTGGTCAAATCTTCAAAGGAATATCGAAAATGAAAACTGGAGATATAACCAGAAGCAGAAGATCCGAAAAGACCAGTGCAACTAATAATACCAGTAACTTCCTTCAACGTAGCTGTTGGCTGTGCTAAATAAATATTTGTTGAGGTAAGATGCAATCATGCCTGAGGTTGTTTAATACAGTTCAAAATATTGCATTTTCTTTGAACTTTGAAAGTTCTGTAAACTGTAGTCAGGTGACACCATTATTTAAATAAAGTTCATTGACTTTAAGTATTATTGTCAAGATAGTTTGATAATTGTCTAGTTTCCTCGAGATTTATGTATCTTAAGACGCTATCGTAAATCAGAAAAATTAGGAAGTTCACTAAAAGAATGTAAAAATATAAATGTCTAATGCTCAAAAGTTTTTTTTCGTTGCTTCTGAGTTAAAAATGTATGAATGTGATTTTTATTGTGATTTAATGAGAAATGTATGATTGTGATTTTGTTCATTTTATGTAATTTCACGGATTTGAATTTGCTATGTCATATCCTGTAGAGATTTATTTATTACTCTTATTTATCCTCAAATGTTCAAAATTAGAGCTTTAGCAATGAATCAACTTATATAATTGGCTAATTTCTCTGTCTGTCTGCCTGTCTGTATGTCTGTCCGTAACTCGATATAATTAAGCTATTAAGATAGATCCAAGGTTCTCAATGGTACCATTGAATCAAGGGTACTCAAATTGGATGAAATATTAGTTCATTTTGTCATTCCATGTTGTTTCCATGAAATTTTAACTGAAATTCTAACAAAACATACGTTCAAAATCAAATAATGTTGTTACCACTGCACCGATTTTAATAAAATTTGGCATACTTACTTAGTTTTTTACGCTGATTTCGAAACTCAAAACCATTTTTGCCGTAGAAGCTTCGTTCACAAGTTAGCGCAGTATTTAGATTACATTTACTTTATATTTCATAGTTGATAATAAAACGATTTTTCAAATTTTTTTTATGCCTGTCGTCCGACAGGCTTTGCTGCTAATTATCTCATAAACCATAATCAGTTATTTTCAGCAATAGTATTATATAAAATTTTATATTGAATTTATAAAATTAGAAGTTACTAAATTAAAGTTAAAAATAATATGTATGGTACAAAAAAACAATAATCATTTTTAGAAATGGAGTAAATAAAGATTAAGATGTAAATAATAGCTTTCAAGCTAAATATTATTTCTAATCATCTTAAAAAGAGTATTAGCTGTCGCATGCTATTCTAGGTTACATGCTATTCTAATAACCTAAAGTTAATAATACAATTAGGGGAAATTAATGTTACAGTTATGGGATTAGGGAAAAAAAGTAGGGGATCAGGGAAAATATCCTGAGGATAATGTGTGTCAGTGATAGTACGAACTCCAATCG
>JAFIDM010002131.1:40637978-40708253 GCA_023159025.1 Thereuonema tuberculata | reverse complement strand
CAGGTGTTGGGACTCATCAGTTGCGGCATTGTAACGCCTGCCCACTTTCCTAACCGTCCGTGGACAGAGTGAATGTTCGTTTAGAGAAGTAGCAGGTGTTACAATGACGCAACAGCGTGATTTACCAAACTCGATGGCGAAAAGAGCCAAAGGAAGGATGGTAGCTTGGCTGTCACAGCAGAAGGTAGCAGAAGCCATTGAAAGATTTCAAAGTGTAATTTCCCGACTATGAACTAAGTTTCAAACGACAGAAAATGTTGGACAAAGGCAAGGGTAAGGCCGTTAACGAGCAACTATATTTTGCAACGGGACTACAACTGTAACTTCCTTTAGACTGTCCTTCAAACGGTAACAGGACGCAGGATGTCTCTTCTAAATCTCCGCAATCGCCGTCGTGAAGGTCGTCTCTATGCGCTTAAGTCCATGGTATGCGTCCCATTAACCGTACAAAATCGTACAGCCCTTAGAAAAGGCGAATGCCTTTTTAGTTATTCTCATTCTTCGAATCCTAGAGATTGCTTAGCACTTTGTCAAGTGGGTACCTCATATATTGCCCACTTTTCGATAACGGCATAATGTTTCATCTGTTGTAAGTCTTATTATATCATCGATTTGTTAACAGAAGCTTTACAAACAAGAGAATTTTAGATGGGAACTTCTAGGTAATAAATTAATTACCTTGATATTAACTTTACATTTCAATAATAATTATGTTGTTTCCTTTTCAAATATTTGATTCTGTTATTTTAAATGTGCTAGTGGTTATTCCTAATTTGCTGAACCAATGACTAAGTATATAAACAAATTTCTCATTGATCTTTTTTTACAAAACTAAACATTTATATACTAAATTATAATTTAATTTTAAAGATTCAAAATTAAATATTATATGATGAAAATTTCATTTCCTTTTCTCTTAAATCCTCGCAATATTAAAAGATTTCAATTTTTATTATTATTAAACAATAGTATTCATCTCGAGGCAAAAAAAGCATATTTGTCTGAAAAACGTATATTTAAGTAATAAGCTGACGCCAGCTTTAACCTTTGTCTCTGTCTGAAGCATATGATAATTCTTTTTTTTGTCGTCTACATTTACAGAGTACAAAACTCACGGAAAAAAAAACAGAAGGAAAACATCTGTTGACTTCGAATGAGACCGCAGAAAAGAAATAGAACAAACGGGATATGATATTTTTCGCTTGTTCTATTGTATTAGATATGGTATTTTTAATACAAACAAACTTTCGCTGAAGGCCAAGTTTCTATTAATATAATGGAAGAAACATCTTTTTTGTCAAATGGATAGCCAGGCACATTAATTAGCCCGTAAATAAATGGGTTGACTTAAAAAAATGTTATGTTAATCTTATCCATTGCAGAATAAACAAAAACATTTCTTATTAATCCTCATACTAATATTTCTAATAATAATCACAAAAATTAGGTTCATGAATTAGTTTATTTAAATTAGTGAAAGACTGGGTATTAAATGTATTTTTGCAGTAAAATTTAAACTGTTAATAACAGATCAAGATAACCACAAAAATCAAATATTTACAAGAAAGCAGATTTCTATAACAGTCAAAGATTTCCATTACTTCGATTGTTTCAAGTAGATATTCATGTAGACCTCTACAGCGCTCAAAAAAGTTTAAAGCTAATTAAATAATAAGCAACTGTACAAATTTTCATTGTTCTCTGGCCATATATTGTTTTGGTGATCATGCTAGATGATACTTATATCCTACAATTCTTTTGATGAGTCTGAAGCACAAGGAATAGATAAGGAACAGTTCCAAAGATCGTACAAAAAGCTTCATCTTTTATCAGAATACTAATACACCCTGATATAACATATTTTTGATTGGAGTGTTGATATCCTTCAATTGCTAAGTCTAAGTCTTTATTAGTTAATAGTTTTAATAAAAACATCGTGATTCACATGCCCTGTATTGTCCATAACACAACACTCTAAAAAAATTCCATCCAATCTTCTTAAATGCCTGAAAAATTCTTAGAATACTTAGATTACACTGACAAGAGATCTTCTGACGAGCCCTTCATTATTAAAAAAAAACTCCTGAGAAATAATTTTTTTTTTCATCTTGTTTCCCCTTTAAATAGACAAAATTTCTTACCCAATCTCATATGGAAAATGGCCAGTCTGACAAGTTCATGGAATTTCTGTTATATCTCACAAAGATGTGGTGATGGTGGACAAGATTTGATAAAAATTTAAAGGTATTTAAGTTTAAAAGGAGAATTAAACATAGATATATGGATCACAGACATTGAAAATGAAGAAACAGAAAAAATGCACAAAACAATGGAAACATTTGGTGGTAGTCATGGGATTCGAAATGAGATCAGGCATTTTAGTTAAAAAAACGTTAGATCGCTTTGCTCCGGAAGTTGCTGGGAGATTTGAAATGGAGGATTTAGGACTGATCATCCAACCAAGCCTTAGTATATTTTGTCAAGAATCGCTCATAATTCATGATCAGCTCTCCAAATCTGGGACCTGTTCTTAAGCATATATTTAATTCCTCATTATTAAATGAGATTTATGAAAATATTACGATATAAATTTAGAAATCTTAAAATTCTGTCATTTTTGTTTCTTTTTGGAATTAGGTCATTTGCAACATAAATTTTAAGAGTAAACTTTAGATTCATTTTTCATTTTTATTGCATAAGATTCTGGCGAATTCGATTTTCCTAAATTTTCAATATCTTGTGAGGAATAAATTCGATTCTCTATTCAAATCTATTCATTCGCATTTTCATTATTTTTTTTGCATTCGTTGTTAATAGAAACATCACACATTCGATCAAAGAAAAAAAAAATTCTCGAATCTTTCATTAAACTTGCAGAAAATCCTATTAAAACCATTCTCGCGTGAAAAAGCCATTTATTTTTCCGGAACAATATTTCTTAACCGCGATAATTTTTTTTCCAGGGAACGAAGATAAAGCTTTCTGTTTTCAGCTAAATGTTTTCAAGGAAAGAGATACAGTGCTCTGTAATTGGCGATTTCTTATCTTCCTAGAAACAGAAATGTTTATTTGAATAATCTAAAGAAAAGCATCTGACCACAACTTTGGTTCTGAATATTTCAGCAACTGTCACTGAACATTAAGTTTTAGTTTTTCAAAATTTTTAAGTCTTAATTAGAAGTTTTTCGTAATCCTGTATGGATTATGACACATATTGGAAGTCTTAATACTTACGGTCTCATTAAGGGCATTAACGACTCATCAATGAATAATTAATGGACTGAATGGAGATAAGGAATTTATTTAAGATGCGTTTTTCGTTTATCTGAAAAAAGAACCAGATCCACATTTGCATGAAGGTTCAGTAGACTTTAAGATCTGTTTACGACAAAATAAAATAGATATCTTTGAATTTCCCGAGGGGATCCTTCCCGCGTTCTCCAGTTTGAAAGGAAGCCCTGTAGTATTTAATTAACAGAACTACGATTGTCTTCTAAAACAATTGAATAATGTGGCTAATGTTCGGAAGTATTTAATTACACGGTAAATGAATAATGAAGAATGGGTAAAAACATACATACAGTGTTTTATCTCTACATATTTTCATATACAACAAACATCCTACAAATTGCTAGATAATCCAACAAGTAAAACTAAAATTAAAGTTTAAAACGCGACATGAGCTTCTTATGACGATTAAAAAATAATCTCACAGGTAAAAAAATAATGACAAAATGTCATTAATGCTTAGTAAATTATGTATGTTTAAAATATGAAGACACTTCCCAAACATCCTTTTGGCCTCTGAGGGTTGTGGAACCGAACGACTAAACATTCTTTACTGTTAACATCAACCAATATAGTATATCCAATCCAAAGCTCATCTTTCTATAACCACTAGAAAACTTATAAATCCATTCTTCCAATATGAAAAAAATAATATGTCACCTGGTTTATAATTGAAAGCACTATTTCATTTGTGCTACACGTTACAAAATTAAAGATTCCAATTTCTTAATAGGTTGAATTATTTTTGAAATAATTTTGAATTATTGTTTCCAGCTGCGCTTAACATTACATAAATGAAGTATAATTAATAACATTTTTCTGATTTTTAGCAATTTTTCTTCAATTTCTGAAATAAGGCTTATTATTGAATTATCATTCGAATTTTAAGTTGATTCTCTACCATGGGATGTACTTGATACTTTCAATACTTTGTATCCACTTGCGTCATCATAACAACGTATTTACTAAATACACGTAGAATTACAATCTTATTAGCTTCCCGTCAAGAATGGAAGACTGCATTTTGTCTTCTCTAATACTGAATACTAATTTTTCGTCAATATACTTGAAGTGTAAGTGTGAATTCTATGTTTTTCTGACTTTAAAATTGTTCTACGTGCAAAGTTTAAACAAAGTAGAAAAAAATGCTTTTTTAAAGAAGATTCTACGTAGGTTGTCAGCAGTTTCAGGATTATATCCTCACATTCAATATTAATGTAAGAAAATTTTTGCATTCCGTCAATTCTACTCAACATAGACACTCGACATTACTATGAGTCCGTGAAGAACCATTTTTGTATTTTACAGATGAAATTAAATGAAAGTTCAAGTATATGATATATATCTAACATTTAAGGCTTAATATTTCATCTAATATTCAAAACAAACAAATAAGTAAGATTCTGTAAAACTAATAGGAAATGAAGATAAACTTTTCTCTTCATAAACTTTTCAAATAGAAAAATTAATGCGTTGAAAAGGGGATCTGAAAAGGTCCCGAAACTAGTATGTATTAGTGTTTGTTTCTTTTTTAATCATTTTATTTGAGTGGTTCTTTAAATTATTCCTTTGACATATTTTAACTGCTCACTTTAAATTTTATATATGAATAAAAGTTAATTCTTTCAGTATTTCTGAACAGTCACAGCTTTATTAATCTTAAATTCATATGTTTTGTTTATTAATTTCTTAAAGAAACTGCTTCGATGAACCTCCAGTTATTGTTGATATGAATGAACAATAAGACTGGAACAGTGAGACTGAGTTCATTGTAATCATAAAGATTGCTTTTTAGTCTTTTGATACAAGTATCAGAAGATTTATATTCCCGTTTTTGAGGACAAGTATCATTAAAATCTCATTAAAATATCATTAAGCACAACAATCACAACAATCGCAACAATTGCGTCTTTTGTATGCGCAAATATCACATTAATAAGGCAGCTCTACAGCAATCACAATAAACGCAACAATTGCGTCTTTTGCATTCTCAACAATTACATTTATAATAATAAGGAACTTAAAGCAATATCAATGATATTTTCTTATCAGAAGACGTTGCGAAGCATTGTGATTAGTTTACTAATCGCTTTCCCTACATTGTTTAATTCGATTTAACAAATAATGTTTGAAAAGCTCTAATAAATAGTGTTTATTTTGCGATAATGTTAAATATTATAACTTGATTTTTATCAGAAATTTAATAGACGAACAAATGAATAACTTAAGAGTGATTCTTTACACTAATTAAGAATCGAATTACACTGAATTGTAGTTTATTACTAACTGCTACCCATTACATGAATAGGAATGTTGTTCTTAATAAATTCCAACTAATTAGATAAATTAATAAAAAAATTACAATTTCGTTGGAATCAATGTACAAATTGGAGCCTGAAAGACTTAAATAAACGTAGTTTCTGCTAACATTCACTTTTTGCTTCAAATGTTTTCCAATGAACATTGAAACTGCAAGCAATAATCAGGCTTAATCATGTATTTAGCCGATCTATTTTTCCTTCTTACTTTTTTTTTACAATTTTTTTTAAATATCTTCATCTCATCAACATCAGTGATTTAAGCTTGAATAATCGTGTTTAACTTCTATTGATTATAAAGAAATCCAAACTTCTTATTTCTTCATCGTCTCAGCAAATCAAACAACCTGACTGAAAGTCTATTAGGTAAGCATTGCTTTTTGTGAAGAAATTCTGAAAAGAGAAAGTTCTGACTAAAACAAAGGTTAGACAGACATGTAATAAAAATACTTGTACAGTCGTTTAATGCCGTTCACCGGGTTATTAAGAAGATGGTAGCAGCTTGATGTATTCTTCATAGTATCTTATGTGACAGATATAAAGAATGGTAGCTTAGTATAATATTTTGACAAAAAAAACTTACAAAATATAGGGATTTTGGTAGGACATTCCAGATAAATAATATTCTATTCTAATCCCTTTGAATGTGCATTAGAAGATTTTTTTTTCTATTAGCTACTGCTTCGTATTTTTTATTTAACAATGCTGCCTTAAACAATGAAGTAAGTAAGTTGTGGTCTTGTGATTTTCTACAAAAATCAATTTGTTATTTATCATTACAACGGAAAATCTTTTGACTATTTTAAATGTACAACAACTAATTTTTCGGAAGTTTAGAAATGGGTTGTTCAATTTACATTAGTTCTTAAATTTTCAAAATTGTCATTCTGTAATTCTTTCTTTCGTCTTTATATGTGTAAATAATCTCTGAAGAAAACAGAAAAAACGCACAGACACACAAACAAGATGTAAATGCCTATCTTTTTAAACGTTAGTTCTTATAATTTCTTTAATTTTATTTCACTGGTTTTTTTTTTTTTTAAAAAGCAAGTCGTAAACAAGACGAAAACAAATAGCTTTTATTTAGGTTATATTCTAATTAATATTTGGAGAAAATAGGGATTCATTGGCAAAATAATTTTATGTTAGATCGTTTTTATTACTCAAAAATACATATAAAGTTTCAAGAAGATTCAATGTTCAAAAGTTATTAGGCGTAGGAATACATGGACACAAACACTGACTGACTTGGTAAGTATTAATTTTTTAGTGGAAAATTGGTTATGAAACATATTTGTATAAGGTAAAGTTGGGAGAGATGACACAAGGGGAGAGATGACACATGTAATGCAACTTCAAGAAGGGTTTGCAGTAGACTGCAGCGCATCACATGACCAAAACCCGAGGCCAGTCTGAGCTTTAGTGTGTGGAATTCAGAAGGAAGTGGGGAGGAGACCTTGGAGAAATTGTCATATATTGGATTTATTTAAAGGAATTTAGCTATGTTTCTGTTAATATTTATTAAGAATTTTTTATTTGTATTAGTTTTTAATATTGTTTCTTTTTGAGTAAAAAATATATTTATATATATATTGAATAATATATTTAATGTCTAGATCAGCAGGGATTTTTATTTTTTATTATACAGATTTTTCCAAAAAGTTTCAAAAATATCATTATTCAACTTAATTTTAGTGTTTCATTTCATGTGTTTTTATAAAAAATAAAGTAGCAGCTTGCTTTACACAGGTCTCTTATTCATATTCCATGTAGCCAACTATCCCCTACTACCCGTGTCATCTCTCCCATACCTATGGGAGAGATGACTCAATGTCAAAAATGTTTTAAAATTCTAAAAATAAGGAACAGCATTAAAAAACATAAAAAAAAAATAACGTAATTTTGAAAGCAAAGGATAAATGAACAGTTTAAAGCTTTCAAACATTTAAAAAATAAGATTTTTAATACTTTATGTGAAAAATTCGAATTGTCATCTCTCCCAACTTTACCTTATCGAGTGGAAGTATTACCATGGAATTAAATAGTTATCCTGATCTAGTGAGAACGGAATTTCTGCAAAAGAACTTACTCTGAGACACCTTATTTTTTTTTCTATTTGCGGAAAACTTATTTGTTTTGCGAAAAACTTTTATTGCTATTTAGCAAATTATGCGTGAAAAAGTAAACTGACAGAAAGGCATCATAGTTTACAAAAGTTATGATTTAAGAACCAGAAGTTTCATAGAGAGTTTTATTCATAAATAAATAGATACTTTATAAAAATTCCACTGGAATAAATTACATTTTTTCAAAAGAATCTATCTATTTGATACGCATAAAAATAAATCAAACACAAAAATTATTTAACTTCTTTTTAAGCAATAAGGTCAGTCATTTCGTTAAATTTGTGTTAATAATAACTATTTAAACGATTGTTTCTAATAAAAATAATGATAAAAATTGTATAGAAGAAAACGTACACAATTCTTGTTTTATTATGTCGACTATAAAATTCTGTGGATTTTCTCAAGAAGTATGTAGACTAAAATTAGCTGGTACTACAATAACATTATAATAGGAAAGTATATTTCAAAGTTCTCACTACATGTATTAATAGCGATTCGAATCGTTAGTCTGTGAGGTAGATTGTCGTCAGAAAAGTAATTCTCATGGTTTAACAGTATCCGTTCGATATAATATTTAAAGATTATTCCATCTTCATCATAAGTTTGGTTATCGGGACATAGCATATCTTTATCTCGCATTGTATCAGTAGGAGATAAATTATTACTGTAGTAGTAGAATTAGAACTCATAAATTGATAAGAAGTATCTCTAGAAAAAGAAACTTTAAGGTTTTAAGGTTGTAAAGGATTAAGACATTTAGAGTAGGAAATGTTATTAAAATAAGATAAAATTAGTTTTATATTTTGTTTGTCCAAAACGAATCGGTTGCTTACGGAATGCAATACTTCTACAGCAGATTAATATAGTAGTAAAAATATAAATTCACACAATAATAAGATTGATTTCTGTAACTAAACGAACATGGTAAATTCTCCATATTTCAAGAAGCGAAGCTTTAGAGTTCGAAATTGATTGGAGCTATAATCATTCAATGTTCATAATTTTTACTCTACCTTCCTTGGAAGTCAAGTTAGGGTTACCAACTTGTGATTCAGTCTGAATCAGTCTGTACGTTCCCCCAAATAACTATCAACACCTGTATGAATCTTCTTTAAATTTAACTTGAACTTTTAAAGGCAACAGGTGATGTGATTTACATATTTGAAATTTTTCCCGTGCAGGACCTTATCGAAAAATAAGACATTGAAAGTTACAGGAAACCCTGTTAAACAACATTGCAACCGAAACATTCTCTCCATGTATTAAAAAATACTGTAGATACTTATATCGGCTTTTAATTCTCTTGATGTCGACGCGAGTTTTAATGTAATTAAAATTAATCGCATTGAAACAATTTAAGTAACTAATGCGGATTTAAATGAAATTTTTAAGAAATTTTGTAGCACAAATTTTCTACTATTTTTTATTCAGCAGCTATTATAATTTCAAAAAGTACTATTTTAATGATTTTTTTTAAAAAAAAGAAGAAAAAGCAAATATGAAAAATAGAGTTCCCATTCTTTCTGGAACTTCTTATTTAAATAGATGTTATTCTTTGAATAGTTTCTATCCTTATGTTGTAATATATGGTCTGTTTTCATTTATTAATCCACTTATTAGATTTTGGAATTCTAATGTAATTGTTATCCAGTGAAAAACGACTTGCTTTTTAACATTTGGCAGTTTCAGTTCTTTCTATATTTGACATTAAGAAATGTATTTACTTTTCTAGAGAATTACATTATGAAAGTTAATTTTAGAGTTAGAGAATTACATCATAAAATATTAATGTTTTATAATAAAACGTTAATATAAATTCTCGCTTCTCCATTTTCCTATTCATCTGCAGTTTGAAAAGAATAAATAAATAAAGTGTCAAATTTTCAAAAGATTTAGGTGTGTTTTTTATTTTTATTTTTTTAATCTTCAGTTCCATAACAAAGGAATAATATCTGATGATTATTCTAGATGATGAAACAATTCTAGGAACTCAATACATTTCCTAGACAACACCAAGAGGGTTATTAATATCACAGACAAGAGGGAGCCAGAAATAGCTCAAGGAGCGTTTCAACACACTCTACTGGCTAATTCATTATTAATTGGATTACTTTAGCCAATATCGTTTTTTACTAAAGCTTATCGTGTTTTTACTTTTAAACATGATTTAAAAATGTAAAAAAAAGGAAATTTTTAAACCTTAAAACTTAGAAACTGAAATTCTTGAAATCTGCTCATTTTTGTTTCTTTTTTATTTGTTAATTTAATTTCTTTTTAAAATAGTTATTTACTAGTGGAAGCCCATCTCCTTTTGATATTGTTGGAATTCTGAGACTTTTTTAGTTTCATCAATACTAACTTCTGATGGCGACCTATGTAAACTTAAAAGGCGGTACTAATATGAGTCTAACAGCCAGTTTCTCCAAACAGTATTAGTATTAGCTCATGTCAGAACTATATTGGATCAATTGAACTTAGTCCAGGAGTAGATCACGCCTATTTTGAAAGACTGGTAGTAAATAACGATAGTTAATGAAATAAATATCAATCGGAAAGCAACATTTTTTTTCTTTTAACAGACTCAAACTAGTAGGAATTCGGTGAAGGCTGCTAAAAATCTACTTTTCCTTTACAAGGAATGATATTCTTACTTTCATCTCAAATGAAAATATATCCATCTGAATAATGTCTGATAGCAATACACTTTATCCTACTTCTGCTTCAGTAAATTAAGATCTAAAATCAAATATTAAAATTATATGATCCTAAAGGAATTAAATAAAAATTTGATACCAACAAAGTATACCAACAAAAATTAATATATGAAAAGAAATTTCCAAGGACAGTAACAATACAATTTATCAGATATCCCTAAGCTTAAATTTGAACTTTTTTTCATTAAATCTTGATGAAATTCAAGAAATATAGCTAAACACAAAAGTATAAATTTATTTTTCTATTCTTTCCTTTCATCGACTTTGGCCAACTATGGACCACGGGCTAGCCCTCCCTGACAACGTCAGGGTGAGGCTAGGACATTCAAGAAGGGGGATGAGATTTCACATCTCGTCCAGAAATAACCCTGATATAGTAAGTCCCAGGGGAGAAACAGACGAAAGACAAAAGAAGAAAGAAACAGCCATGCCCACGCCGGGATTCGAGCTCAGTTTCCAACACGACCGCCACACGGCAGACAGCCGTCTAGGCCGCTCGGCCATGCAGGAACGGCTTATTTTTCTATTATTGTAATTGTATTTTTTATTAATTTAATTTTATTATTAAGTAAATAAAAAAATAAACATTCAGCACGATATTCTTCTCAGTTAAAGATGAGGCATTTGTTAACGTAAAGATAATCTTTGAAGAATCAGTAATAAATTTCTGTCTCCTATTACTGCTGTTTAATTTTCTTAATGCAAAACTAAAAAGACGGATTGGTTACAGTGTTAGAATTGTTGCAACACTTTTATTAAAAAGTGACTCTTCCAAACAATCTTTACTGGTTAGATTTACAAGAAGACAAGTAAAGTGCTTTTAGACAGAGCTAAACCAAAATTATTCCTGATGACTACATTTCAACATGAATTTCTAACCTTTTTATTTTTAATCGTTCAAAATATTAATAGAATTCAGTTTTATTTTTTTAATTTCCAGAGTGAGCTCTATTGAGTGAATATTTTCTTCTATCCATTGTTTTCATACATTTCTTGATTAACGATAAAGCATTACCGTCTTAGGGTACGTTTTCCACGCCATCTCTTCAAGTGGTATCTGACTTTTTTGTTGCGATCAAAAAATTGCTTGAATCACCATTAATGCCCTGAAATGTCAAATGTCTTCCATAATTTATTCATTCAACTTTAACTTTAAACTGATGCATTCTTCAACTTTAAACTTTCCAAATTACTGAGATTAAAAAAAAGAATCGACATTTACACAGTTAAACAAGAACGCCAGACCCGCAGTTGTATTATGTATTACAGTATAAATACCAATAGAAATTGGTCTATTGCAGATCTCAATGGTACGACATCTCATGGTCTGAAACTGTAATCACATCAATATGCGTTTCAAATGATCCATGCTACATTCCGCATACTCAAGAATGTCTACTCTTCCTTAATATCTTTCCATTTTTTATTTCCATCTACATGAATTAAGTCTTTTTCTTAAAAATCTCTTTTCCAGGATTTTTGAGTTTGGAAAAAACATTCCAAAACTATGTTCAGTATAGATACAATTTCTAGTAAAAAAGCTTCAAAATCATCGAACACTGTAGAAAATTAGGATAATTGATTTAAAATGGAATGCTCTACTAACATAATGGGAAAAAAATCACAATTAAAGCAAATAATTTGCAACCTTTTTAAATACACAGTTAAATTGTACAGCGCAGTTCCATTCAGAGTTACAAAGGAAATTCCTAAAAATATCAAAACAATCCTTTAAATATTATTTTGTTTAAATAATAAGCTATTTTATAAATATAAGTTCTTATGCACCAGTCGTACGTGAATTTAAAGACTTACAGAATGTAGCTCAGTATGTTCAATAATTCAACTTCTAAATTTGGTACTTAGTGATCTTTCTGATATGAAGATAAATATCGTTTTATAGTTTTGTGTAAGATAAATTTAACGTAATTGCTTTGAAGTTAACTAAAATTCTTGCTCTTATTTTAAAACTTACAGAAGAAAACCATTCACGTCCATCTTGTGGAGACTCAGAAATCCAGGAACAGACAAAAAAAAAACACTCAGTTAGCTCAGTTTCGTTAATCTAAATGAAAAATAAAACAAACAAAGGAAACATTGAGAATAAATTTAAATTTTCTGCTGGTGGTTTTTGGTCTAGCTTTGCGAAAAAGAAGCATCTTCTTAGGTTTTTTATTTTATTAAAGTTAGGTGAAGTTGCTGTGGTTGCAGAGGTCGATGGCCTGTAGCCGCTGGTATTTGTTGCAAAGATAAATCTATTGCATTTATTTCTTTTTATCTCGTGCTTTATTCAGAATTCTCTTCTCGTCTTCTGCTTATTAATCATGTTTACTTTATCGCTTTGAGGAATGGTTCTTTTGCTTTTTTTATAAATGAGGATCAGACATCTGGTCTTCTTGATAGCCTGCTGAGGATTAAAAGGAAAGTTCTAAATATTTCTAGGAAATCCAGATATCCGGTCAATATCTTTCAAACCCTTCTCCCATAAAAGTAATGGAATCTCATTTCCAGGTCTTAAATAGCGAAACGGGACAGGAGGCCCTGATTGCAAGCGTGTAAAGTGATTAGGCTACCTTACTTTTCTGCTACCAAACGAAAAAAAATTGGATAAAGTAATATAAGATATATTAGATTTACATGTATTAAGTTAGATGTTTATGAATTTCCAGAAAATTTTAACCAGAAATGTTCTAATCAAATTATTATTATTATTATGTTTGAATTTTTAGGATATATTTGTGATTTCGAAATGCAGGTGAAACGTTTTACCATAACTTAATGTAGTATTTTTCCTTTAAGTTGTACCAAAATTTACTGTAAAACGGCCTGTAAAATAGATTGAAAGGATTGAAAGCAAACACAATCTATATTACTTTTCCGTTATATTTCTGGATACCTTATGCTTAGATGAAGGATGCTAGCAAGTCACAAATTATTGTTTAAAACTACTTTCTTTATTGATTAACTGCTGTATTTTATTTTTTTCCTGCATCACTATTATTATTATTATTACTTTTACAATTACCATTCATACCAATTATAACTTTTTAGAAATCTTAAGACCTGATAATTAATGGGATGTTGGTCAATAAATTGTAATTATAGGAATAAATGACTTTTAAATTACAAAACTTTATCGTTTGCTGAACGTTTATCTTAAAGGAATAATTGGTAACTGTGCTTATAACATAGGACAATCTTAATTACTTAAGCGATGCTAAAACAAAAAATCTCAATTGATATCTAAGGATGTTAATAACTAAACGTAAAAAGTTATTGATCTTAACTTGACAAACAACTCAATATCTTTTTTCATTAATAATGTCTAAGAAACAAATACGAAAGTGAAATAATAGAATTACAGACATGAGAATTAACCTCATCTAAAGTAATTGAAAGCTATTTTCTTTTTTTCACATTTCGATCTCTCGTAAAAACCACTTGGGGAAGAATTCGAGGAGAAAAACCACTTTGCTACAAATTGGTCTTAGTTCATGGGAGGCCAAAGGTTCTGCGGCATAACGTTTTCCTTATGGCGTTGGCGGACATTCGCTTAATGCAATCGCTATGAAGACTGAGGACGCAGTTCCGTTTCCAACTACTAAGTTTTCGGCGGAGAAGGACTTCAGCAAAGGCACAAGCACAATATTACCATATACATTTTTTTTTTATCTTGGAGATATTTTGTTTTTCAAAAAAAATTCAGTCATATTTAAAATAGTTACCAAACTTTTTATTAAAAAAAAAATTAAGGTTATACTACAGTATATGCTATTTGTATCATTAATCTTTTTAGCAAATTCTTGAAACCGATTTTTTTTCTCCGATACTACATAGATTTACAGAAATTTTGAGGAGAAATCCTTGAAACAACTTAGAAATATAGTATGTTTACTTTTAAATTATTAATGGTTTTATTTTATTAGTATTTTATTCAGTATTTGATTCTATTAAATATAAACCAAGTTCATCTTTTATTGAAGAAAAAATCGCTGCTCATTATTTAACTTGATTTGCTTAAACTTGTTTAATTAACAACGCGTCTGAAAATAGTAGGTTAGCCAAAAGGATTAATGTCTTATATTACTCATCATTGATACATGCCCAAAGAATAGATAACTTTCCCAGAAATGATTTTTGACAAAAATTATTTGTTGCTGGTCGTAAATCATTCTTAAAATTTTTAAAAATGTAGATATGCTTAAAATAGAGGTCAGATTTATATTAGCGGCACCTATTTTTATTGGAAATGGATAAATAGATATTGAATACATTAATTTGATGCTGAGTGCGATGTTGTATGTGTAGAATGCGGTTACGGAAATTTATCTGATTGTAAATCACAAAGCATTACATTGCATTGCATTTGTTGTGTTCTAAGAACAACTTATTATTTCTGTTTCATAATATCTTCTTTTTTGTAATTAAAATATCAAATAAATTTAGGTAAACTTAAGGAAAATCTTAAATTATGATACAGTTGTCTTTATTAGCGTTCTGTTTTCTTTATTAAGAAACATTAAGAAACATATTTTTTTCTAAATCTCAGCTTACACATTTATTTTCTTGGTTGTTTCATTGATAGCACACGTATTTCAGTTATTTTTTATACTGCAACAGCGACAGAGACTAAGCTGGTGCAGGAATAAAGCTATGAAATTGATAACAAATGATTGAAGTCAAAGAATACATCAAGAAGAAAGAAGGAAACATCTAAGTCCACATCTGCATTCGAAACCAGGATATCATTCACATGACAGGCCATCACTGCAATCAATTAGCTGCGCCTGAATGGCTTTCTTTCTTTTCTTAAATCGCAAATATTAAGCTATCATGAAGGATAAATTTAATAATCTAATTGAGACTAAATTTAGAAAATCTGAACATTTAACTCAATTTTTTTTAATTTAAAACTATTTCATGTATAATAAATATTCGTTTATGGTTAAACATTTTTAGATTTCCTAGAGTAGATCGGTATTACGTTTAGACTATATAAAATTCCATTCATATAACTCTAAAACATTAATTATCCAACGATTGCGAAAACATAACTTTTCATCATAAAATTTTAACAATAACATACGTGGATAAATATATAAATTCAAAAGCCTAATGCCAGATTGTGTTTTCATATTGGAATAGGAGCAGATATTAATCGAACTTTCATCTATCCTCTGTTCGCCAGGAAAAAATAAGAAAAAAAATACAGTTAAAACACAAGCCTTATTTTACGTTGGTTTAGGCAGAACTTGCTCCCATCTCGGCGAGAAATAATGCTTGGAAATTTCTAGATCTCATCTGGGATTCAAACTAACTATATCATGAGCTAGCGGATTTACAAATACAGTGGATAGCTCTTCATAAGTAAATTTGATAACTAGTAACCTATATTCGAAAGGCCATATTACTATTGGTTCTAGCTTAGGTTTTAAATCCAATTCTGAGAGATAGATGTCCATTTCCTTAATTTATCAAGCTGATCAAAGTTTTACTTCTGAGAGCAAAGAGGAGTTTCACTGTATAGCTTTCCTTATTCAGGAAAAAATATATTTTTTTAATTTCAATTTTGTTTAAGTTTTTCAGTGAAAATTGATCTAACAAACAAATGAAATGTGGTTTAAGATGTCTTCAAATATTTAAATTCGCTGAAAATTTATTCCCTTATAGAAGTCATTCCCTTCACAGAATAAAAACCATTAATGGACAATGACTTGAATCGATAAATTTATTTTCGTTACGAAAATAACTAAATGCAAACCGAAATAGTACAATATCCTTTATCTTAAATTTACTAAAGAATCAGATAATTTCTGTTGATATATTCAGTCTATAGTGAATTTTTTAAATATTGCTAGAATTTTCTCGGTAGATAGTTCAAAAAAGAAAATCGGGAAATTAGGTTCTTCAGTTAACTACATTTATTTTTCTTCATTTAATTCCATCCAAATGTAAACAAAGAAAAGTAACTTTAGTGCCTGCAGTTATGAAATTGGCTAAAAATTTAGTTGCGGACCTTAATTTGCTTCGCTTTTGTGGCCCCAGGCAACTATCTTGCCACTGTTTTGTCCAAATGAAATTAAATACTTATTAGATTTCTTTTCATTTCAGATTGTAGACCATAACTCCAGCTATGTTTGAGCTTCAAGTTAAAAATAGAACAAGCAACATTCATTAAATTTGTATTAATTTAAAGTGGATGAAACCTAAATTATATTTCTACATTCTGCATTGCTTATTTTTTGGATATATGATAAGTGGCTAAGTAATAGTTACAAGTTAATCTTTTTAAATTCTCAACAATAAAATTAAAAAGCAAAAAAAAAGCAGTTTATTCAATTAGATGGATGTACTTTGCAACAAGTCCTTTTTCATTTCCAAATTTATCTTAAGGATTTTGTTCGTATTTACAGAATGAAAAGTATCTGTTGTTAATAGTGATTACTTCTTTTGTAAAACTTTAACTATTCAATATTATTTGTCTAGTCTGTTCAGCTAAACGACTTGACTAATTTTCTTGATGAAGAACTTATAACCCTTAAATTAAGAAAACCATTTGTTTGGTCTTTCTGTCTTACATACAAGAGAGATTCCCTTCTCATCGCCTTCGTTTCTGACTATTTAGTTTCACAGGGAATGATACTATATATAATTATATTGCAATACTGTAGTCCATTTTAAAGGTATTTACTTATACGCTTTGCGACATGATTTGCAAAGTGATTTTCGATTATAATGCCAATGAGACTGCATGCACAGTCCTTATGCGATACATATTTCGGTTTTGCACATAGTGATAATAAACAAAAGTTGTTAATATTTCCTGTTAACTCAATTAATGAAAGAAGAAAATTGCTGTAGTTATGTAGTAAACTTAAAACTGTTCAGTTTAATTTTGCTGTATAATGCTTCAGTTTGCCATCTTAATCATTTTTTTCATGTTCAAAATAATCATCAGATTGTATTACTCTAGATTTTTTTTTCTAGAATGATATTTTCTAGATTTTCTTCCTTAGTTGTCTACTAACATTCTTGAATAAAACTTTCTAGCAGTCGACACTTTATAAATGCAAAGTTAGATTTCAAAACAAATCAGTTAGATACTTTCTCATTTACGAATGAGAACACTTTATACTGAAATTCAGCTAAAACTTCGAAAAGGCTTTCCCAATTAATGAATGGGGAAATTAATTGCTTTTATGGGAAGAGGGCTAGCTCTTGTCTATCTAAGCTTTGAACACCAAATGTTTGGCCAACCGCTGTTTTCCCACTGAAGCCCATCCAGAGGGCTTTCTGAGAGATAAATATCCTTCTTCCGAATTTGATGAAAGTTAAATAAAAAAGAAAGCCGGTCAGCTTTGTTTCAGCCAAAGTTTGTGGCTGTTAATCGATAGCTGAAGGAGAAACCACATATCAGGGCTCCCATAATGTCGGAATGTGGCTGTCTTGCTCATCGATCTACGCTCTTTTGATGAAAAGGAGCGTTTATCTGTGATTAGTTCGTGTGCCTTTCGTTCCTATCAAAATAATATTGGTCTGGCTCAAAGACAAAGAAGAAAAGTTAAAGAGAATGGCCTATTGGAAATAATGTTTTCAACAAAAGAAACGATATATCAAAATTGTTTGTCGTTATAACTTGGAAGTAGAGATTAAATTCTTGAGCAGAGATAAAAACAAATGTAGAAAAGACGCCGAGATTTTATTTTTTTCAGACATTATTTACTTAGTGTTTATTTATTATTTATTTCTATTATTTCTATTATTCTATTATTTATAAAACAAAACTGTGCATACTATTCTTAAAGTTTAAAATGAATATAATCAATACAAACTAGCTAGCTTCTACAAATTAAATAATTTTCTCGTGAACTTTTAGATTTTCTATTTTCAAATTTAAATTATGTGTCTGTTCTCAATAAATACTGACATATTTACAACCATTCTAAGAAAATGAATTCTTTGTATTCCTTATAAAGTAAGCGGGTTCAGTTCCAGTTTTTTTTTATACAAAACTACTTCAATTTAATAAAAACACTGATGTAATATCTTTAAAAGGTAATCCAAATATACATTCCATCTTCATGAATCATGAATAGAATTAATCCAATCAAATCGAATTGGTTTCACAATAATACATCTTTAATAATATTGTAACAGCAGTATTTAAAGATACAAAAATGTAAAGGTAATCATTCTAAAGTAAAATAAGAACATGAAGCAATAGAAAAAGATTGATTGATGTAAATTGAATTGAGTAGATCATTCTGACTAGATGAAGGAAAACATATACAGTCGTCGAAAACATGGTATTCTAATAGCAATTGCAGTCCAAATCTTATATTTTTTTAACACTTTTTACTAAAGAGACCCTCAGCTGTTACGGTATTACATTATTATTTTAAGGCAAAAGTGTTTTGCCAGAATTGAATTTACCATAATTAAACTTGCCGTAATTAAACTTGCATTTCTTAATTTTTTAAGAATTTCTTCAGAATTAGTAAAGAAAAAATCCTTTTTAATGAAACTTCCATGTTATCTTAAAGTAATTATTATAGGAATGATGTTGACTACTTGACTGCAAATAATATTAAAAAAAATCATACATAAAATTAGCCATAAACTTTTGTACCAGCTTTACTCTTAGAAATTCGGAAAACAATGTTGTTATCATATTTTTTATAGTTGTTTTTTAGTTGTTAAAACCAACTTATGTATTTAATTGCTGGGTAGAGTAAAATATGGCAATATTTTAGTAGAGTTACGGCTGCTTTACACGTTCTCGAAAACTTACTTTGAACGTGCAAGTGGCTCGAAAAATGTGGGACTTACCCGAAATACAACAAGCTGTAAATTTAGACAAGTTTGAGAAGCATGTGGACACCAGCGCCCCTGGCGGCCACAAAAGTTTATATAAAAACTACGACAGTGTTAACTTCACTCTGAAATCTGGATATTCTTTGTTTGTGGTTACAATCCTAGGCTTTATTCACCATATACTCATCCTCCGGGATTTTTTTCCCCCTTTTTTTTAATCTCTGCTTTGAAATGAGTTGAGTATTATTAGCAAAAATAAGTTGTGAAATCACCTTGTTTGTCGTTTCACGGACCGGCATTTTTAATCGCAGTCTCGACATGTAATGCGTCGGTATTTTTGCCAAATTCAACTGGCAAATGGCAAATTTTCGAGCACGTTTTAGAAACGATTTCGAGAGCGTGTAAAACAGCTATTATTTGCAAGAAATCTATATTGCTGCAATATATCAAACAAAGAATATCCAGATACCTTTCTGCTCATTTTGACATAGAAAATTACCGATTAATATACAAAACAAAATATTCCAGGTATGTAAAACATTAGAATATCAAGATGAAAATACATAACTTGATTTTGTTTGGATTAAAAAAGATAGCTAGAATAAAGAAATTTATAATTTAGCAATAAATTAAAATAAATTAATAATAAAGTTTCTAAAAACTGTAGCTTAGAATCAAAGAGCTCACTTTTATATTCGATTATAAGCTACAGTATAGAACAAGCACAAAAAGAAAGAAAACATATAAATTTATAAAGATAAAGATATACAACAAAATATAAGGAGCAAAAAATAAATCAATTATAAATCTAATAATTGCAGAAAGAAATATTTAACATTTTCTTCGTAAATTATGTTTTTAAACTTGATTATAGAATAACTTTAAGAAGCCAGGGGAAAAATTATAAGGAAATATTTACAGCATATACTGTATTATCTCAATGTAGTAGGTTCATTATTTTTAAGTAGCCATACGATTTTTCTTTTGATGATTATACAAACTTATCATTTATAACAGATTACTGAACAACGACGGAGACCAATTTCGAAATATTTGACATCTAGTTCTCTATTAGGTTTTAAAAAAAAAATATTTTTCTTTCGAAATGAAAGAAAATTTCAATGAAAACAACCAGATAACCAAAACAAATTCAAGAATATTCGCAAGTAAGTCCAGTCAATGCTTCTGAATC
This sequence comes from Thereuonema tuberculata, assembly GCA_023159025.1. NCBI lineage: Eukaryota > Metazoa > Arthropoda > Chilopoda > Scutigeromorpha > Scutigeridae > Thereuonema > Thereuonema tuberculata. The sequence continues at coordinate 40,687,801 of JAFIDM010002131.1, read as the reverse complement.
CTGAATGTGCAAAAAAAAATAAAAAAAAATAGTGGTTTTCTAATCTTTATTCTGTTCTGAGTGTTGGGAACATTGATGCATTTGATGTCGGAAAGATAACATTCAAACGAAGGTATGGAACCAGGTACCCATTTCACAGAGGGCTAGATGAATCAAGAATAATAAAGGAAATAAAAAAAAAATCCTCATAGGGACAGGAATTCAAAAAATGGCCAAACAGTCCAACAATCAGCGATCTTTCTCAGAACGACCATTAATAACACTAATTCAAAAAGAAGGTGTTCATAAATAAAGTTGACATTTCGAAAGGCTTTAATAGAGAGCCAATCAGCGCATCGACTTCATATTTCACAATAGGACTTCCGGTGGCGATGGAATTTGTTTGGTGTAAAAAAAAGAATTTCGGATAGTAGCCGCTAGGACGACATGTGGTGCTGCAATACTGAAGTGGAAAATGCAATGATTTCACATCCACATTCATCGTCTGACCTTTCGTTTTCGAAGAGCTCGGTCCTCAGGGTCCTATAACTTACAGTTAATGGCCAGTGTTTTGGATATATGTTAGCCAACCAGGTAATTCTCACATTTCAACAGCGTCATTGTCTGAAAAGCAATGGTTTTCATATAGGATGGTGTCCCACCTCACGTCACCACCCATGTGAAATGGTTGCTTCGTTCTTCTTTTGCCGACGACAGAATCTTTAGCCGACATTTTCGTACAACGTGGATCTCAAACCGTTGCGACTTTTGATTGTAGGGGCATCTCAAAGACCTTGTATATCGGGAACACCTAGCTATCTTATAAGACCTGAAGACCAGAAAAATACGCCATATTCACAACATTACGAGTGAAACTCTACATGCTGTGGGTGAGCATGACATGCTGTGATGTCACTACGTTGCCGATACCAGGGGCAACCATATCGAACATGTCCTTGTGTAACACACAACGAATCATGTGCATCCACTACAGCATTAGAGCGCCATTCATCGCCAACCGGTCTCCCTCTGAAGTAATTTTTTTTTTGTGCCAAACAAAATCCCATCGCCACGGACGTCGTCATGTGAAATATGAAGTCGTTCCGTTGATTGCTTTTCCAGTAGCAGCCTTTCCAAAAGTAAGCTTTAAGTATTAACTCTTTGTATTTAAAAATAACCCTTGTTCATAAAAGAAAGAAAAATCGAATACTTAAAATAATCTAAGTTTAATGTAAAAGTTTTTGGCACGAAGAACATTTCATAATAAAGAGAAATTTTCATTATAAAGACCTGTAAAATTAGAAATAATTATAATGAAGGAAACTTATACTTCAGGATTCTAATTATGCTAATTTGAATAAAACTCTTCAAGTTCTGTTTCGACTTTCTTCAGTGTCTTTAGAGAAATTTATTTATTGTCGACTAAATGAAATGTAGGACTTACATAATTTCGAAATGAAGTAAGCAAATTTTCACAAACCATTTGCTTAACAAATGAAACTAAATTTCAGTGAAAGGCAAGCCGGACAAATCTGCACTAACCGGAATAGTCCCAGCTAATGACTTTAGGAAAATATAGAAATATTTGATGAAAGCCGTTGGAACGACCTCGCCAACCCTGAGAAAGGTCCTGGTCGGTGTCATACGAGCGTAATTTCTTTAAATTGAGGATAAAGGCCTTAGTGCCTGAAAATAAAACTAAAGTTTGAATACGTTTCGTTCCCCATTGTCTCTTAGCTGAAAGGAAAAATGAATAGAAAAGATAATTAAGTTAATAATTTTTTGATACTCTACATAGAACGGATCATAATAAAATGTCATAGAAACGTACAGAAAAATTGCATTTGGTTTTTTTGGCTTTCTTCATCGTTACTTGTGATAAAGCAATACTGAAGCTAAATTATATCATTTCATTATGAAGTAATGGCTAGTCCTTGAATTGAAATTATATTCAAAACAAAAGTGCAATTACAAAAAATGAAAGTTTCTAATTTTTAAAAAACAACAATGGATGAGACCACAACGTATTCAAAGGTGACATCCTGGAACAGCACCACTGCGCTTCCGATGTCTTATTTCTAATTTTTAATTTAATGAGTAATTCTAGATATTATTGTTTTCTTTTTATAAAGTAACCAATAATTTTGTTCTTGTTATTTTATAGTAATAATAACATTAGCGTACGTACTCTGCTTTATCTATTGTTTTAGCTGTATATTTCAAAATCTTGATGGTTTGTCGAATGAGATCCTAAATAATTATTTTTTGGGTCTTAAACATTAGCCCATGCTTAGACGATTTATTGGGTATCGACTTAACCAGCAATTGAAAATTTTATCCAGAATAATATAATTATAAAATTTCATTCAAGTTATTTTCCGTCACTGATTTGTGTGGACCAATTTGGTAAACAAAACAAGTTGGAATCATTTTTAATCATCTAACTGTGAACGAAAGGATCTGAGACGGACTTCAGCAATGAAGGTTTATTACTAAATAATATTTATTATTAAATACTATAATTATTTTAAACTTACTTAAATTATTAAAAATTAATTTATTAAGTATGATTTCCTGAAGTTTATCTGCATAAGAAAATATTTAATGACTTGAATTTATATAATGTTGTTTTTAATGGAATTTTTATAAAATTAGTTAAGTATTAGTTAGTATCCACCTTAAGAAATAAGAATCTCGGCGTTCCCTGATGAAACCGACTAGTTGAGTGCTCAGCTTTAATGTAAGGGAAAAAATCCTGATACCCATTTGACACAGGATTGGTTAATCCCTAGGACCCATCGAAAGATCCAAGGGGAAATTCCTGACCACTGCAGGGAATGGAACTCAGTTTCTTTGACCAAGTGCCTTTTCTCTTGCTCTATAGAGCCCTAATGCAATTACTTAACTGAATCGAAATCACATAAAAAAGACGAAACAAATAATAATTTTGTTTCAGATCTAAAAGATTATTGGTAAAATTTATTATGGTGGCAATATTACTGGAACTGAACTATTAAAAATAACCAATTACATGCGGAATTCTATAAGTGACATATTCTCTGATAAATTATCCTATAATTTTTTTCAATTTTTATATTTTCTACATTTAAAAACTGTTGGAATTTCAGCTGAAGGAATGGATAGAAGGAAACAGTTTTGAATCTTTATTTGAACTTCATGTAATTTTCTCTTAATAAGTTGTTAATAAGTAGAGCACTTATTAAATCTTGAGTAAGTTTATTCACTGGTAATCCTGCTTTAAAATAAATAAATTCCAAAAATCATCTTAATGCACAAACGTTTATAAGTAACTAAAGCACACAAAGGTTTTAATTAAAGAAGATATTTGAAATTAAATAAAAATATAATAATGTTTTCAAGAAAAAGGGGAAACATTTTTCAAACAATCTCCGGCCTAAACTGAAGTTTTGATAAAATACTTTTTTAACTGTGTCTTTTTTTGTAAATTTTGCAAGAAAAAGGACTACAAAAGTTAAAGTTCATAGTAAAAGTTACTTAAATCGAATATCGGAATCCTTAATAACGGAAAGTTCATGATTTTCTACAAAGAAAAAGCTTTTTCATACTATTTGATATTCGAGAAACTTATTAAAATTTCTTGATGTTAAAAAAAAAAATCAAAAATATATTTTTTCTTCTCTTTTCGTTTTTTCCTTAGAGCTTTAGGAATTAAACTTTCATTACATTTTACTTTTTAAGATCTGCAACTACTTTTTTTTAGCAAAGTAATAATAAACCGTATAGAAATTTGATTAAAACTGCAACATCGAAAGAATTTCTTTCCTCTTTCTTTTTCAAAGAATTTGGTTTAATTATGTTACTCGCTTCCTGAAGTTTCTTTTTATTTATTTTTTTTATTACTATCTTAATAAAATTCTTAACATTTGAGATGATGAATTAAGTGTTTTGGGAATAGAATTCTGTCGATTAGATATCGGCTAATTTTATAGAAAGTGACTGCGTTTAAAATGACACGAGTCATTTAAAAAAAAACATCATTCAAAATTAAAAGTTTACATAAAAACAGAAGATAAAATTAGATAATATTTTTTTATGATGACTAAAATGACGGAAACTTCTTCCAATTTTTTTAATTTATTTAATCTTAAATAATATATGTAATTTTAGGCTTGTCCAGTTTTTAATTTGTTTGCACGTTAACCTTGTAATAATACTTTTGTACAGCACACCCATGTCACTTTTGTTTTCATACAAATATATATATTCCCAATTCTATTTTGTTAGTAATTAAATTGAGCTTTAATAGAAAGCCCGATATATTATGAATTTTTCCACAATGATGTTTAGATAAAAATATCTTCAATGTTTAAACATATAAAAAATACTAATTAGCCTAAATCGAAAAGAATGGGCTACTAATTAATTGAAAGAAACAATCTCTGACTTCACAATAAAGCATTTCTAATTACGTTGGTGGCACATTTGAAGCTTAAAAAATAACTACAAATACGACTAACGAATATTGTTGAAAAACTGTAATTTCGTAATTACATTATAAAATCGATGATGATTTGTTTCCTTGAATTTTCATATTTTATGTGAGGACATTAGTTGGAATAACTATGTGCTGGAAAGATAAGCCGGATAGATAAGATTAGGCTATTCGAAATGCAAATGCTATGGATTTGGTGAGCTTTACCTTTTGGGATTTAATGGAAAATCTCAGAATTATATGCTTATGACTTCAATGACATCTAAAATCTTCAAAGCATAGGAAATGAAATGCAAATAATTTTCAATGCAATTCAATTCAAGACTTACTCATTGTAAGAAAAAAGAATTTAAAAATAATATCTCTAGCCTTTGATTAACAACCTTAGTTATCTTACAGAACGAACTTTTGTTTTATCAACTCATAACATAATTATATTCCCTTCGAAATACTTTAATAGATAGACAATATATTTATAATAATAGTATTCATTCCTTCAAAAATTGAAAGTCAGATAAATTTAATTAATCAACTAACATTGAAGAAACTATTGTTACAGTCAGTCATCAGTTCGACAAAATATCATATCTGCTACGATCAACCAAAGCCATATAGTTATTTGTTTCTATCAAGGTACAAAATGCTATATCGACCATCCGCCATTAGTAATAATCAGGTAAAAGTTCAAATAATAATTATTTAGGCAAATATAGTTTTTCTGAAATGCTTAACTTGATGAATCTCTTACATTTGCATTCCCTGTATTTAAATCATTCTAATTAATTGACAACTGACTATCGTGGTTGTAATTTTATAGTATCTCTTTTCTCACTAATGACAGCACTGCAGCCCATATTTTAATCATTTTGATGTCCTTTGCTCAACACTTTGATCTGATGATATCCTTAAATTTATTCGTTCCCTATTGAATTTTCAATAAGTACATAGCCTTATATTTTTAAAAGTGCATCTTTTGGCAATGTCTGTTGAAGAATAATGCATCTCTTTTTCTATCGTGATCTAAGTTTCTGATATGTTCTATATACTGTATGTGCTATTCAAATTATAATTTGAAAAATAAGGTTTAGTATTCTCAAGCACACAGGAAGATTGTAAAATAAATTGTTGCAATAATCTCTTCTATAGATTAGAAAGCAGTTGGTTTTGTTGTTTGATCATGATATTGAGCAAGTTATGATTGAACAATATTTCTATATTCATCAATATATGTCATATTTGTCGACATGATCACATTTTTCATGGAATAGGTTATAAGCACGAATCAAGGAGATTCAACATCGAATAGTAAAGCAGTAACTCACCAATATTTCTATCCAATGGTTCACCAATTTCTTTCTGATTTAGAAAAATCCATTTAATTTTATGCATGTCATCATTTACGTAATAAATATTGGTAAAATATTGCAGTAATTGAATTTTGGAGCTCGAAGGAACAAAATCATGCTTCCCATTTCGTGGTTTCGTCAAAATATTTTTTTCTTTTTATTGTTACTTAAATATTTTTAAATTATGTGATTTAATAAAAAATTGATTTCACTTGATTATCCTTAAAAGATTAATGAAAAGATTTCTTTTATCTATCCAACTATTATAGTTAGAACCATTAGAGTTTAATTCTTTGTTGATATATTTTTAAAGTATTATCTAAAATACCATTTTTTTTCTATTTATGGACTCTTAATATTGATAATGGTTAGAGATGCCCTTGTGCTGAGTGAAAGAAATTCCAAATTTAATTTTAAAAATATCTTGATTATTAACATTAAGATATGATTATAAGAATTTTAAGGTATTAGAATTCTCTTCCTAAAAACTAGAATAAACCAAAATAAACTGGTTACTTTCACTCTCTGAGCTATCTAGTAAGATTGTCCCAATTTTTATTAATCTTGATTTCAATTTTAATTTTTTTAACTTGTTATATTAGTAACTTGTAGGGTAACTTGTATTGAAAACCATTGCCCCCAATTTTTTTTAACACTATTCTAAATCCCACCCTAAACACAGTTCTATTCAAAATTGGCAAGCCTGCAAATACTTAAGTTTCTTCCCACCCTACACACTTACTTTTATTCATAATTGTTAAGCCTACAGATACTTAAGGTTTCTTGAGGTAATAATGGATGCACATTGTAGAAAAGAAAATCATCATTTTATAGGTATCGTAGATGAACTGCTACGGAAGCAAAAAGAACACCATAGAAAAATATATTCTATCTTTCGTAGTTTTGTCTTTTGTCTAAAATAAAACTTTCAGTATCATAAATGAAACTAAGTATTGTAAATGCGATTTTAAAAATAATACTTTTATTTTGTTTTCAGTCTTTTAGATTCGCTGTTTTTTAGAATCAATTCATATATTTAATTTTGAAATTGAATTTTTAAGGAGATTATTTTACCAGCTTTTTTTTCTTCTACAAGCCCTAAAGTTAGGACTTAACCACAACTCAGTTATTCATTTCAAGTGTGTTAACTTATTTTTTTCATCTACATTTAAAAAATTTTACTTGAACAAAAATCTGTCATTCCAGAAAATCTGCGATGTCATTTCATTTTTATAAATCAATAGTTTCCTCAAATATTAGGTTTTATTCTCATAATGTTTTCTAAGTATTGACTATCGCCAATGAAATCGAATCTAATTGTTTAAGTATTTTGAGTGAGTTTATCCTACAAGCTTCTTTTACCTCCACTACAAAATATATAAATTAACTGGAATTTTTCGTAAATTACATTTAATTTGAATTAATTTCATTTGATTTACTTAAACTTCAGATATTTTAGAAGATATATCTCTGATGGCTGATTAGGACTGATTTAAGTTTCCATTCTACAGATAGTTAGATGGAACCAAAATACCCGTCTGCAGGAGAATTTATCTGTTAAAAATTCTCCACCGTCAAAATTTCAAAATTTCAGGCCAAAAAAACCCAACTCCAACATCTTACAGTACACTACCACTTGGATATCAAGCCCAGAAAATGAGGATAACTATTTCATGCTGCACCAAAGGCATTGGCTCCAATGATTCTTTGACTAATCTTTTAAATTCAGGTTTGTTTGTTTTTCTTAAGTTATTTACAGGTCATTTACGTTCGTTAAATCTCAAATATAAACATTTATTACAGCTTATTCCGGATCATTTCTACATTTTGCTTCGATTACTTCTGAATGTAGCAATGTGGTAAGATAAAGAAGTTCTTATTCATCTGAATTGCAGAAGGGATAAAATCTTCATTTTTTAAATAAAACATTCTCTGGAAATGGTTGACAAATCGAAGGAGTTGTAAAGCAAACAACTTTAAAATCTTGGATGTTGTGCAACCTTAATAATACAAATCCTAATTCTCTTAAATAGAGCTGAATATTTTATGTGTTGACTTGGATGAACAAATGCACAGAACAGAAGCTTTGTTAATTTAAAATTTATTAGGTGCTCTGGAAATAGGAAAAATGTCTAGACTTTTATATTTGAACAAGCTGAAATTGAAATAGCTTATCGAAATATTTACATTATCGAAATTACTATATAGGAAATACAGAAATTTTACAATTGGAAAATATCAGTAATCACCTTTAGGAATTTTATTAGAATTCTCTATGACAACTAATCGTCCTAACAATGAATTCATTTTTATAATGCTTCTTGTTTCTTGTTTGTCGGTGCACCATGTCTCATCAGTTAAGCTAGATTACAAAATCTGAAACTTCCTCTAGGAGAAGAAGGATAAAATTTATAAACTATTATCAAGTACTACAGAAAAGGAGCAGCAGTGGTAAGAGAGTTTGGAGAACTAATTTAGATAAAAAACCTATATCTCTGAAGAAGCTTAAGCTATATATTGGTATTTAGGTTTTAAAAGAAATCTTTTACAAGAATGTGACAGAACTGATATTTTAATTATGAATAAAAATTCCTGTATTATTTTATCATTTTCTCATATCTTGAAGACCACAGTCATAAAAGGATTGTTTTCCTGACATTAACAATCGTTTACTTGAAAAGAAAGCTTTAAAGAATATCTGTATTCTTAATAGAGCGTGAAACAAATGCTAATAATAATTAATGCATTCTCAAGTCGAACTCTTTAAGATTCAGAAGGAAATGAATATTTCATCTACATACAATGGACTTTCAACATAAACATCGATTTTGTTATTTATTTAAAAAAATTCGATGGATGTAAAAAATTAGCTATATTGCTGTCAGATAGTTTTTATGGCATTAAGTTAAGTACAAATCCTCTTAGGAAATGCAGCATATAACCGGGAAATCCTCATTAATTAAGATTTTGATAATAGAAACTGGCAAACGGTGTTTTGTTTTGCAAACTCTTTTCAGGATTCTATAGAGTAAACTTAAGCACAATCGCATGAAGTTATCGAGTCAGACCACTGACATAAAAAGTTCACAGTAACACCTCGTAGCTACTAAGTAATTACTGTCTTTTTTCCAAGCAGTCAAGCAACTTTATCCTTGAAAATTTGCTGTGAGAAATCGAATAAGATTCGAAACATTGTCGCTGTTCACTGTCGCTGTCCGAAACTAGCTTCCTGCTTATAAAACTAGCAAACAGATCTTATTAGCAATAATATTAACAACTATCTTCTGAACTGTATCCAGTTAATATTTTAAAGTTAAATCTTGGTAGCTTTGAACCTAACGTCTTTTGTAAATGTAAATGTTGGCTGGTGCAACAAAAGTCAGGATAAACGAATCAAATCACTGAGATCATTTTCCAGATATTGTTTACTGTACCAAACGAACGTACACATTTTTCTTTTTAGTGACTATAATTGACTCGAAGAAAAAAAATCCCAAAACACACAATAGAATTGGATAATATCTTTTAGCCTAAACGATGTCTTTTAACTAAGCTCCTGAAAACCCTTCTGTTTTCTTGTTAGACTGATTGTTTATACAGAAACAAGCAGTCAGCCGTACAGTTTGAGATAAGCTGATAATCGAAACCACACTTTTACAAAGAATTAGAATATAGGATTTTAAATTAAGTAAATCCATTTCTTATTCTTATTTAATTAATCAAGTGCACTCTGTTGTTGACGCTGTCGTTCTAGGCAACACGAGGAGTTTTGAAGTTGTCTTTTCCAATAAAATCTGACATTCGAGTCACCCTGCAACCAGTGCTTAGTTGTTTCCATGGCAAGTAATGAAGCAGCATTTAATTTCAACTCTCCTGAAGCAATTTGAATTTCGTTGTCAGACATGCTCTAGTCATGACTGCAGTCCCATGTTACAAGACTGTTGTAATTTAAGCAGGAAATTAAATTGATATCTATTGTGTAAAATCCGCGGTGAATGTTAGCAATTGTGGACTTGAAATAAAAGCTTTTCAAGACTTATTATTTGGCATTCAAAATAAATAGATCCTTTTGTCAAAAGAGAGACATCTTGATGAATGTAAAACTCTTGCAATTCAGGATGTGACAAGAGATGTTGGCAAGATAGATGAGGTCTTTTGATGGACCCAAAATTTATGTCCGCATCCTTCACCCTTTAGGAACTTGATTCGTTGAATCGCACTCTAAATAAATAACAATTTATTCACAAACAAAAGTATACAGAAAAAGATTCAGAGAATTTTGTTATCCTTTCATTATCATGAACATTACTGTTATAATATGTTTGCATTAAATCTGCAACATTACTCTCAGATTCACGGAATTCTAAAGAAGGAACGTATTCCTTTTGTTAAGGAATGTTGAAAATTTAAGATTCATCTTCACAGTTTGCGTCTGTTGGTAAGGAATTATGATTAGCTTAAAATCGACAAATATCGCTATGTACGATGTTAATGTTATAAAGAAATCTCAAAATACATATACACTCATGGACAAAAAAATTAGCGCACCAAGAAGGAGTCGTCAAAATGAAACAAAAATTTACATACGTAATGACTACTTTGATATAAGTAAATGATAAGAAAATCAAAGAAAAAGGATAATTTATTTCAGAGAAAAAGTCAAAAGAACGGAGGAGTTAATACTCCGTTGGACCCCCTCTAGTGCGAATGCACGATGCGATACGATCGGGCATTGAGTCATACAACTTCTGTATGATGTCTTGAGACATTTCGTTCCATATTTGCTGTAATCTTGCCTCTAGTTCGTTCAAACTCGTGGGATGCCCAACTCGTCGTCCCAAATGATCCCAGATATGCTCGATTGGAGACAAATCTGGGGATCGGGCAGGCCAAGGAAGGGTAGTAACAGTGCGGAGACAGTCTTGTGACACCCTTGCCGTATGAGGCCGAGCATTGTCTTGTTGAAAAATGGCTCCTGGGAGCCGTTGCATGAGTGGCAACACATGTGGTTGCAGGATTTCATGAACATACCGCTGGGCTGTCATGGTGCCACGGAACAATACTAGGGGTGACCGTGTATTGTAGGCAATGGCACCCCATACCATCACACCAGCTGTGGGAGCGGTGTGTCGCTGTACAGCAAAGGCAGGATTGAAGCGTTCACCACGGGCTCTCCATACACAAACACGATTGTCATCACTGCCGAGATTGAATCTGGATTCGTCGCTAAAGACGACCTGGTTCCATTCCGCTGCAGTCCAGTTTCCTCGTGCGCGGCAAAACTCCAAACGGAGGCGTCGATGGGTGGGCGTCAAGGGCAGCACACGTAATGGGCGCCGCGATACCAACTGTCCTTCAGCCAGGCGCCTTCGTATGGATCGAGAAGACACATCGGCCCCTAGTGAAGGTGCTACCTGTGCCTGGATGGCGGCCGATGAAGCAGTTGGCTGTACGCATGCATTTCTGACTATGTGGCGGTCTTCTCGATGACTGGTCTGTCGAGGGCGTCCTGAGCCTGGTCTTCGTGTACATGACATCTCTCGGGTCCACTGGTCCCAACACCTACTCACAACACAATCAGAGTGGCCTAATTGACGAGCTACTCGCCTAGCTGACCACCCAGCTTCCATCATCCCGACGATTCTCCCTCTCTCAAACTGCGATAACTGCGTATACTGTCTTCGAACACGGCGTAATGGCATGTCTACCTCAGCTCTTCCTTTGTAAATGATTCAGCACACTCAAATAAGCTTTGGTTACCTGTTTTGTACTCCACAGAATACGATGTTCAACGCCCTCTACCGGCTATACGTAATGTGCAATCACGCTGCATTTCTAATCATTTGCATATCTCCCCGACATGTACCTTCATTGCAAGTTTCGTTACGATCCCGCAATTATTTCTTGGTGCAATAATTTTTTTGTCCATGAGTATATTTCAAAAACAAAGACAACTAAAAGATCCTTTCTTATTACAATGAACATCCTTTATTTTAGAAAAAGTTGAAATGCAACAAATATGGAACTGTTAGGCAGTGAAAGTAAAATTAATATTTTTTTGGTAATTAAAACTTCTCGTTTAGAAAAATCTTGTAATAGTTTGTAGAATTGTAGGTCTTGGGTACATAAATATATACAAATAGTGGTTATTCTAGGCCATTTATAAGCAAGAAAAGATAATTACCAAAATATATTAATACTTCAATGGTACTGAGCCCAAATAAAAGATAGGAGAGGTTTTCCTATCCTTGGATGGTATTTTTTTAATTCATTCTAACGATTGCAGGGTGTTTTGTAAACTTTGGTGCTAGGTTTCAATTACACTAATACGTACGATGATAATGAAACCAAAACACCAAGCAAAGAAATAATTAATAGATAGTATCGAGCAATGTGGTTCTTGTGACTTTCTTGTAGTTTCAGTAAACGTTGAATTGATTATGTAATGTTTCCTTTAATGTTTCATGTATATTTTCTAATTGAATTTTGCTCTTCGACAAATCAATGTCATTTTTGATTTACATAATCGGGCATTACTTAGGGATTTACTCAGTAGCCCACCAAAGATCAAGGTTGAGGTGGGGGCTAAGGATTTGTAAAAAAGTTCATTCAGATGTAGACCTATTTAAAAATGAATTGTTTCAAAGATCACTTTCTAAAAGAAGACACATTAGTGCTTTAATAAAGTTTTCTTTTCTTTCGTTATTTTAGATATTTGTTTTTTTGTGTAGTGGGACTTTATCCTCTCAGGCTCTCCTTACCCCATGGATGCCCCACTGCCGTAATTTCAAGTAAATGCTGTCAAGCGACAACATATAAATATACATAACTTATGGACAAATTTATATATATATGCACATATATGGATATATATATATATATACGGACATATAAATACGGAGTTTTAGAGTTTTTCCACAAACTTTTAGATCTTTTAGGGTATTGTTTTAACTATAAATAAGTAACGAAAAAGCCGAAATCTATTCGTGGTATTAAGGAGCGGGCCTTAGAAGAGGGAAGTGACCTCAAAATTTTGATGTAGATAACAGCCAAGAATTTTTATTTTATTATACTAGCAGTGTTTAACTGCAAAAAAATGTATTTGCATTATCCAGTGTGCTATCATGACACTTGTCACATCTAAGTATCGAAAGATGGCCTATCCTTTTGACTTGAAAAGAACATCTTCATTAATTTTAGAAATTACAAAATGTTTACAAATCAACACCTGATAATATTAACGATAAGCGAATCGTCAATTGTGAATCATTTCATTAGGTATCGAACGTCAGTCTGATAAGTAGAAACCTGATAAATAGAAATGAAGAATATACAGTAGAACCCCTCTAATCCGTGACCTTTGGGATTGGGGGTATGGTCGGAACGCAAAAAAGGTCGGATTATCAGAAAATACAGAAAAATACGGACTTATAGTAAAATATACGAATTTACTGCATTGTCAAGCTGTTCAAGTTTAGGCTTTTTTAATGTTTTGCGATTCTTAAGAGCGTTTTCACCATCTACCATCACTGTATAAACAAGTAAACAACACAATGGCGCGACGACTGGTGAGTCACCGGATAAGTTCGGCCGGCTCGAGCACGGTCGGATCAACCGGAGTGGCGGACTAGCCGAGGGCGAACGAGAGGGGTTCTACTGTAATTTTCATCTTGACGACAATGATAATATAAAAAATGCATGTTTTTGGTTCTAGAAAGTTCCATCGTTCAGGAAAACATTATTCCACACAAAAAATGTATAGAAGCTTATGTTATTTTTTTCTAAATTTTCAGCATTACGATTACTTATTAGAATGTTAATTGAAATAGCATGTATGATATTTAACAAAAAATACGTTGTTCTATGTTTTCCAAAAGATGGAGATAAACTGAACAAACATGTTTTCCGATATTCCAGACAACATAATGTGAATGTTGTAAATTATGAAATACACATTTCAACTATTTACTGATGGGGGATACACTTAGATATCTTAGTCAACATATTCTCCATTTTTATAAGAATAGTTCAGAAACAGTTTAAAAATTGGAAATTCAAGATGATTTTTTTTGTGTGTGTGTGTGTGGAGAATAACCTTGAAGAAATCTGGACTTGCAAACAACTTCAGCAGTCATTACAACATGAGTAATTTCGATCCTTCGATCCGAAAGTCAGAATAATTTGACGTAATGGGGCTCAGTTTTCTAGTCGTTAGTCGTTATGTGAATGAATCATCCGACAGAATCAAAATGATCATTAAGAATTACTTTCAAAGCTCAGGATAAATTTCAATGAATTTAAAATGCTAAAGAAATGCAAATACTTATGATGTTAAAGTACATCACTTCATGCAACAGAATTTATTCCTTGTAATCATATTTTATATTCATCTCTGATTCGTACATCATATTTTCAGGAGATTGTTACGATTGCAATTCTGATTAATAATTTAAAATTTTGAAGAGAAGTATCATGTAAAGCATAACTGGTTTTGAATAACTGTAAATTGTTCCACTAACTAAACATCTACTGAATATGTAATATATTTCTTCTATTGCTTCATTATAACAACGTCTCACATAATTTTATTTCGACTTTGATAAGTAAAATGACTTTAGCAATAACATTGATCTTGATAATAATTACTTTATGAAAAATTTATTTGAGAAATCAAATAATTTCTTTTCTTCTATTTCTAGTGTACTAAATTAATTAAAAAAGAACTTGCGGAATTATGATTATGGATTTTTTATTCAGAAGTGGAGGATAAAAAAATATATCTATGAATTTACAAAGATAGTTAAGAATGGATAGTAAATATCACGAATAGTTTTGTTAACTAAAAACTAAAAAGGAAAGTTTTATGAACAAGTGTGGAATACCGTACTCAATTTAAATCTTACCGCATTAAGAATAAAGTCATTATAAAATATAATTAAAATGCAACAATTTTTTAACTTTAATCTAGATCCAAAATTTGGATTTTTTTCTCTTACACTCTTGCTAATGTTTGATGCTGAAATAAGCTTCATCTTTTCCCAGCTGTTTAAGATTAAATCTACCACATTATTTTTCTCTTATCGCCAACGTTATTTTTTTTTTCGTTGCCTGAAAAATGGCTCTCCAAGTTAGAAAAGAAGAAAGTAGAATAAAAAGCTTTAGTTGAAACTTATCCAAGCTAATAACAGACTTATTCTTGAGCTAAGTCTGACTTTGTCAAATCCTTTGATTTTTTTTTTTGTTATTCCAATAAAATCATTATATTCAGTTCTTCAAGCTGAGTAGAATGCTATTTTCTAAATTCCCACTGTAGACTTCTCCAACAGAAGTTTCCTGATCTTAATTTCGAATTTTTTTCAAAGAGCTTTAAGAAAATCTAACGTAAAATTTAATAGCTTGCTCTAAAATTTAATATTTTAACAATTGCAGCTGCTTGACACGTTTTTTATATGTAATTAAGTGTAGTCTCATTGCAAATGATTAAATATCTGATCGAAGTCTTTACATCAATGTCTAAATGTCACCACTGCATAATTGGGTGCATAGAATAATAAAAAAAATCTCTTTATAATAAATATTTGTTAAAAAATCTAAGAAATATCCTGTCTGGAAAGCTGTCATTTCAAAATTCTCGGAGACTATTATGAAATTGTTGTAAAAGATCTGTTCAGATCATGCATTGCAATGTCTCCTAAAATTTTACGGTACTAATAGGCAAATGGTAGATAGAAGATTTAAAATGAGTTTAACAAATCAGAGCATAACGGAAACATTCATGATTTTCGGTCTTGGGAGTTGATTAATTATTTTACACGTTTCTAAGTGTATAGAAGATTTCATTCGCATTCTGATTTTGTAATTTCTTGTGATGTAAGTTATAAAAAAAATTATTTGTTTTCAAAATCTTTCATAAAACTTTCAAGTAGAAAAATAATTTCATAAATGTTTTTATTACTCCATTAAAAAGTAATTATTAACAAACACAAAAACTATTTATTGCTTAAAATAGTATTTACAGCTTAAAATGAACTTCAAAAGCAGTTTTAGAAGTTTTAATAATAATAAACAAATAATAACTGAAAAAGAAAACTGTAAGTAAAAGAAATTAAAATTTTTAATTTTATCTTGTAACTTCATCTGAAGAAGTCAGCCAAAGTCGCTGACGAAATCGATTATGTGAGCTCTTTTGTATTTTGTAATTTGTATTTTAATCTAGTGCGTTTGGCTTAAATTATATCATGTTAAAAGAAATCAAATTTAAATTAAAAAATAATAAAAATCTAACTATTAAATTTTAATTGCTTTCTTTTCCTTTTCTACTACAATTTCGATAATCTTTAATGATTGTAAAAAAAGACTAGATCAACAAGTCTTATTTCGAAATTTTTATCAATCGTGTTTTATATCATTATAAAGAGTTAACTTTTATCGTGTTCTAAAATCGTGGCTCATTATTTAGTAATGCAATGTAGAAATTCTAAAAGTCATTCCTTAAAAAACTAAAAATCATAAAAAAAATCTGCTTTCAAATGAGGGAATGTACTTCTTTAAGATAGTAAAGAAAGTGATTGATGTACATTTAACTCGAAATCTCTTCTCGAGTACACAGACGAGGCTCCCTGAGAAAAGATTTCGATCGATGCAATGTAAGAAGAATTTTAAGTCTTCCATATATGTCTCAGGAATAGCGATATGCAGTTGTGCTGATATCTAAATCTTCCTTTAATACTGTCTTCTTCTAATGGGAAAACGATACCCGATTCTACCAAACAAGGAAGTCATTTCACATTGAAATGGTGAAATCAATAAATTAGAGAATCACAGCTCCATTAGAGTTTCACAAAATTACCTTTATTTTCTTTTTTTGGAACTTTATTACATCCTTGTTGCATTATAGTTTTTTCCATTACCTTTTTCTATGCAAATAAATCGGATAAAGAGTTTTAAATCTTGTAGCTACAACTGGCTTTTTGAAGAAATTTCTTTTTTCAAATATTTTCTTAATGCAGAGACTGCAGATTGCGTAAATGTTCTTGTTTTGGGATCCTTTCTAAATTTTTGTGGTCAAGAATACTCCTATTTCAATAATTGATGTTTCAGAGAGTGCAAAAAAAAGTTTATTACATGTTTTTGAATTGTTCCTGATAGTAAATTACAGGAATTTCAATTGAAGAAATTGAATAAAAGAATCGCTGAATTTTTTTTATGGTAGAAACGGATAGTAGATATAGATTCAGATTACGAATTAAAGCAAAAAAACTCAAAACAAAAATCCGTAAAGTATGTTCATCGTATCAAAGACCAAATCCATGAGAAAAACTGTCAATTATTTTGCAAAATAAATAGTAGGAAATCATAAATTACTTAACTAAAGATATTATTTGTTATATACATTTCAGTTTTATTGCAGTTAGATAGTAAAGATAGAAAAACAATCATTTGAAAAAGATTTAAACTTAAGTGAAATAAATTCATTGCCAATATTTCAATACTCACCAAGATCTTATTCGTAGAGATTCCACTGACAGATGATGCGCTTACTAGTAAACAAAACATAATATGTTTTTTTGTTCTCTTGGTAACCATATCAATAAAACTTTACGTACTTCCGCATATGTTGATGCTGTCCTTTATTATTAACTTTCTCCGGAAGGAATTTGCGAAACGACCTAAAGTTCATTACAGGTTCTCAGACAGCTCTGGAATCTTGGCTCTCCTAATCTTCGGTGTTTGAATGGAGCAAATGGTTCGAGAAGGTGGCTAAATTGGGTAGAACGAACAACGAATAAAGCAGGGTCAACGAATTCGGCCAATGATGTGACAACCATGTTTTAGAAAAGATGAACTAAGAATAAAGAAAATGTAAAACAAAGCTAACAGCAGATATTTAATACTGTGTTGCATTCTACATGAAAAAAAAACAAACAATGCAATTCACCGAAAACAGTAAAAATTGAGTATGATTTAAAATTATTATGACTTGATACGCATAGAAACCGACCTTCAAAGATAATCATATACTGAAAATACGGTAAAAATTGAATTTTTTGGTACCAATTATTAGCATAGTTTTATTCACGAAGAGCGATTTTGGGACTCGATAGTGGATAATTAAAGTGGAATAGAGAACTGTTGAGAATTTGAAAGGAAACTTGTTATCTAGACTTCAATTTAGTTTTAAACGAAAAGTCTTCAATCGAAATATAACAAAGTTTTGTCTTATTCAATAAATTCAACTTAAAAATAATCAAAATAGGACATCACAAACATGACAGAATATAAAACTTTACATGGCTGTGGTAAGTTAATAATAGAAAGTGACAAAAGGAAGAGCTTTGTCATTAACTTTATATCATAATCACTGATATTGTAAGTAGCATAAAGAATAAAAATTAGAAATAGAAATCTTAAAATAGAAAAACTCAGAACTTTAAAAATGGGAAATTAATCTACTGTATTATAAATAACATGCATTTTTAAACGAGGAACTTTACAAGTCACTTAAAGTCATTTTTTAAACAAATAGCATCTTAAGCATGGAAAAATGTAGAGCATGGAATAATCTAGCGAAAGATAGTGCTGCTTTTTTCTATTCTGGTCACGAATGATGAGAAATTATTATCATAAAAGAAATACCAAGTTATGTTATCGTTCAGAATTACTATTTTGAAAGCTAAAGACCAATGCATCTAATGTAGCAAATATTTCTGAAGAAGTTCAGAGAAATAGTGTCACATTGTCTGACCACGAGACTTTGGATTGCTTTACGTAAAGGAAATGGGCAACTTTTAGAACATGTGAAATATGAATGATTTAAAATATAAAAGTTCGAAGTTATTAGAGCAGAACGTTCTGCAGTGATAACTTTCTAGTTCTCTCTATCGACTCTCGAAACAATAATGTTCTCCGACCGCCATGGAACACTGCCTGGACTGTCTCTTTCATCCTTCTTATTGGCGGAACTCTAATTATGCTTTTGATAGTGTTTCCTGGGCAATTTATTGAAGACTACGATGAAACAAAATTCCAATTCGTTCATGTTATATTACTTCTTACTAGCTTATATTTCTAACATCATGTTTTTTTTTCAAGAAATGTTAGTGCTTCTTTAGATATATACAACGTGGGAATATCAAATTAAAATAATAACTGATTTTCTTAGAAAAATCATAGAAGGAACAAATAAGGAACACAAAATCCATCATTCTGATCAAATGAATTGATATCACTTCTGAAATATCAGGAGAATTCTCAAAAAATAAATTCTGAAAAATATTATCTAAAAAATTAAAGGTATTATATTTATTTTCATTATTTATCTATTAATTTGAAGACACAGCAACTGGCCCGTAAATTAATATAATCACATTATTGTTTGTAATATGAGTACATTGAACTTATTCGATGTTATTCTGCTATTTGAATCTGATATCCCCGTGCTCTAAATATCTGAAGTCCTAACAGAAGTAAGGAAAATTTTTGTTGTATTAAACCTTTACTCCAAATTAATTCTTCCTCTGTTAATTCTACCGCTGAATAATGTCCGCTCTATCTAATATCCACCTGTTGTTAGCTGGGATATCGCAGATTACTTGAAACTCTGCCCATTATCATCTTTCGGTATGTTAAGCATCTCCATTATTTTCATTAAGATACATTGAAAGAAATGTATCCTAACATATTTAAGATATCTGAAATTCTTAATTCTTTGAATTGAAAGGCCTCAAGGACAAAGGTGTTAAGCGACAATTTCATAAAATTTCTGTTAAAAGCGTTAACAAAGCTTTTTGACCAATAAATGTGGTTCAACAAAATCATAGTTTTTTCAGGACAATTTTGAATTATTAGTGATAATTAAGCTGTATATTGTTCACAATAAATTATTATTTCCAGGTAGCAGCCAAACTTTAACTTTTATTATCTCGAAACTGCCAAGATGTTACTTAACACCTTTGTCCTTGGGGCCCATCAATTAACACTTGATCGGGAAGCGCAAAGCAAATTCCAAACTAGAATCCCTTATTGCAATAATGCAGCAGTAAAAGAAGTGAATATAGATAAGAGAAGAAGAAAATTTTTGAAAGAAAAATTACCAAAAGAGAGCTAATAGCAGTAGGAGCTAATATTTTAGTTTCTATTTGCATAAGTATTTTACTAAGTTACTATTATGCCTTATTTTAGGAAATTTTCAATACAGCCATTCATTATTCTCTTAAGTATCTTTATATCATTCTATTAGATTTGTTGGGCAGAACACGTGGAGTGAGTGAATGCTCTTCACGTAGCATAGATTCTTCCAGGTGATGCTATCTTTTGCCATTTCAGTGAATTGTCCGTACTTTTTTTAGGCTTGAAATTTACTGAAACCATTTAAACGCGGGCTCCCACTTTTTAATTTTTTCTGTGCGTCTTGCTAGAATGGATATTCTATGAGAATTTATTCTCTCAGCAAGTCGGAACTACAGGATTCGTTTCTATTAATTACTAAGTCACTATAGTTTAATTCGTACCCGACTTTATCATTTATAGCTTTTTTCAAGCTGCTGTTGTTTGTTTATGTCCAGGCTTCTAATATTGAGATGTAATCAAAGTAAATGAAGTAAATAAGAAAATAGCATTTAGTAATTATTTGGTATTAAATCTTTAATGAGTTTGTGAAATGACTAAAAGAAATCATATTTTATATTTTTTTAAATGTTTATAATTTTTTAATCTAGATCGCAGAATAACAGTTAAAAAATACCTTCATATTGCACAGACATTAAATCTATGATTCTACTTCATATGTACGCCTGGAAGAATATGCCTCAGAAAAATTAAAATTTACAATAATTACATATTTATATTTGCAATTAATCTTCTAAAAATACTAAATAAGTCAGAGCTGAAATTAAATTTTCTCGTTTACATATTAATATTAATTCTGTTTAAATGTGATCGATACTTAGGCAAAATGAAGTTCGTTTATTTTAATGGAAATATTTTTAATATCTGTAATCTATTTCAGTACTGGATAAAAAATATCAACCTTAATTAGTTCCTTGATAGAATAGAAATTCTTGTCTTTTTAGTTAGGCAAACAAACTTGCCCCTCTGGACTTCTTCATATCAATACGATTCATTTAATATCTTTCAATCAAAACGTTAACAGATAAAACAGATGGTTAATTTTATTTAAAATTATTATTTTTTTTACTTAAATTACTTTCTAAGAATTATATAATAGTTATAATAACTGTTATACATTTATGAAATCATTTAAATAATTTTCAGTGCAAGTCAAGTACTATTTTGCGTTGTTTTTTTACATTACAAAATCAAGTATTGTGTACGTCCATACCCGTCTGGATAAAGTTCTTTCGGCAATCGTCGACAGAACAATGTTTTCTATTGAAACTGTACGCTGAAAAAAAAAAAAAAGTTGTGATGTTCCTTTCGAAATATCTGTAATCTTATATCTGAATTTTTGATATTTCCGGAAATGGCACACTTATTATATTTTAATTGGCATTATATTTTTTTGTAGCCGTCATTGTAAATATGCACAATTTGCAGAACAAGTTATGGCACCATGAGAAAATAAACTTTTAATCTTCCTGTTACGCTGTATTATATTAGAACATTATATCGAGAGAAGGTATATCGAATATTCAAATAGTAAACTTTGACTGAACGATAACAAGAATAATTTTTCTATTTGAATGAGAAAAGACATCTTCAGAAAACCAATACCACAGTCGAAGCAATGCACTCGGAGAAATATTTAAAATGCATTACATTAATATCTCAATGAAACATGGACATTTCTGCCAGATATTATGAATTCCGATAAAGGAAATATGCAAATTATTGTTGTAAACGACCTGTTATTTGAAAATACTTTCATAAATATGCATGGAAACCACTTAATATGCTTGGATGGTAATTTCAATTAAAGTATAATCTGTAATTAAGACTTCATTAAGCTCATTAGTTTCATCTCACCAGACAACATGTTCTCACTCAATAAACCTTGCTTCATTGCCGACAACATCCGGTCACAATTGGCATCTACACATTCAATAGCGGACCCTTCACACAATATCGATTTGAAAAATACAAGCAAGAGCAAATGAAGTAGTTATTGATTATGTTAAAAACAGTTCACTGAATAGGAATTAGAAATTATACTACATGAATTGCTGCACTCAACAATAACTCATTTTATAATGTTCATTGAAATTATCCCTAAATTATATTAATACAATTTGTTTATTGATTATTTTATTCCCTGGTAGTGGCTTCTGCTTACTAATAAAATATCAGAGCACTAGATTTTAATCGTAAATTTTACTCTTTTGGGAAGATCCATTATTCCCAAACTCCTATATTCATTTCCAAATCATCATTTCAGAATTATGATCTGAATATCGTAATATACAAATTTCTTTCTGAGAAGTATTTAGTTAATAAATTACATTATGATGAAAATTGTAAGAGATGCTATAAAGATACCAGTTATTAATATTAAAGAAAAAACTTACTAATACTTTTGTAAACTTTGAAGTTTCTCTGATGCAGAAATAATAACACGTAAAACGAACATCATTCAATATTATAAGATAGATTTAATATTATATGATAGGATAACAAATCTGCAAATCGTGGTTACAATTCTATTCTTTTACAAGGGGACATCGACGTATTATGCACATCTTTTAGTCCCGTTTCAAGTCATAAGACTTATAAATTTTGAAAAGTGGAATACTTTAAAGTAAACTTTAATTAAAATTATTTGGAAGGAATAACTAATAGCGTATCTAAATTACATATTTAGGAAATATCTATTATAGTAATGTGCTTCTCAAATTTTGGTATTGATAAGCAAATAAATTAGGGATGTGAACTAAAAAGAAAAATTTTCATTCTAAAAAAAAAAAAAAAAAATATTATTTTATTCTTATGTTTTCTTCAAGAAACTTAGGAAAAGGAGTCGGAAAAAAAGGTTCTCCGTAAACAATCTCTTCACTAATCTCGACTTCCTTGAATATATTACATTCCTACCAATATATGACATACTTTTTAACGATGTTCTGGCGTTTTTAAAATTCAAAGAACATGTTTTAAATAGAAGATCTGCGAATGACGTCGATGAATGCAGATAAGTGAGAAACTACTATACATTAAATTATTTCAAAAATACTCGCCATTTAAGATAACATTTTGCAATTTGTTGCTTGGAATGATAGAGAAACACAATGCACGATGTGTGACAAGCAGATTGCAAAATCTCTATCAATATTGCCAGAGAGCTTCATGAAGTTTCACACTAACAAAGAATGTCAGTTTTAATGTAATTTGAATGTTTTATATTTTCCAATAGCGCAATACCTCTAAAGATTGGCATGACCAATTCGTTAAATATAATTACTTTTATCATAATCTCATAATTATTTTAATGTGTTTTAATGCTATCTTTCTGAAAGTTTTCTTTGATGTTGAGCAAAAAGCGGATTAATTAGAAATATTTCTTGATTCTATAAGAAATAACAACAATCATTTCATGTTTCTCTTTTTATTGCATGGAAGTAGTGTTTGCAACGTATCATGGAATTAAATTGAGTTATCCATTTTTTGTAGTATGTAACAAAAAGTGGAATAAATATCTGAAATTGAACAATATATACAGGAAAAATTGAAAAAAAAAATATCAAACTAATATAATTTCTAAGAACTGTAAGAGAAAAAGCAGAACTTTAAACTTAATAACATCTTCATAACATCAAAAATGACTGTAGAGTAAAAGACGATGGTAAATTTGTTTTAATGTTTTTATTGCAAACTTTGGGGAGCGTTAAAATGTATCACATTTCCTCTGAAGTAATAAAAACGACTAAATTATTGAAGAACCATTGAGTCAACTTTATAACATGCTTTCTATTTCGAGTAGGTCGCCATTGAACGAAGTTTCACTACTAATAACAGCTGTTACGAAAGTATCATGTTTGTTCACAAGGAACCAACTCTTTGTGGACGAGACGACGGTGTAATATAAAGCTCTTTTAAAAGCCTTTCTCCAGGCATATCTTACTGACAGCGGAAAGACGATTGACTTATGATAAACTTACAACAACTCTGGATGGAGTTCTCTTTTCCATCTTAGCAAAATTACTTGCATCAAATTCAACTCTTATGACAGCAGAAATGAAAGAAATTTAGGTGAAGTTTTCACAAAATCAAACATATTTAAAATTAAAAGGTAAAAAAAGGAAGAAAAGAAAGAGAATTCCCAGAGCAGAGATTTAGTAAAAACAAATACAATTAACATTACACAAATCTTAGATCATACGGAAAAACTACTATAGGCGGTCCTCGATTTTCATACATTCTACTATCGTAGAATTCGCTATTTCGTAAATATTTCGTACTGTTTAAGTTGTGTCTTTGTCAGTTTATGTTATGACGTGTGTTGTCAGTTTATGTACATATCTGCTTTTCTGAAAAATTTCGCCCTTATCAATTCATAAATATGAGTGAAAAACGAAAAAAACAATTATAAAAAAACAAATAAAATTTCATACATTTAAAGTTTTGTACACATTTGAAGAATCGATTGGGTACGAAATTCTAGGCCTTTAGTTTGAAAATCGTAAACAATCTGCAGTATTCGTCTTAATTTGTATTACCGAAGTAAATCCACTTTCAATTTCATAATACACGTAATACCGTCATAATAATATGACGCACTATTTGATTTGATCTCTGAAGAGTTGATAGATAACATATGTGAGAAACAAATTACTTGGATTTAGATTAGAATCTCCTATAGTTTTGTAATACTGTAAGTTTTACAATAACATTCAGCTTACTTTGCCTATTATTGTAAGTTGCTCTAAGTCAGAATCTACTATTAAATAAAAACGGGCCTTTTGTTATTTCTGAATTATTAAAAAAAACTGATGTAGATAATTAAAAATTGTTAATCCTTAGATATCTTATACTAATTTATTAATTTTCTTACACCCTGAAAATATATTTAATTATTATTGTAATTGTTTTTTGCTGCTAAAACTTCAAAAGTTACCAAAAAAAATACCCAATGTTTAAAAATATATTCTTTATATACTGTAACAATTTTCGGCTGTTAGGATAAACTGCAAAATCGATTTTCGGAAAAAAACTTAGTTTGAAAAAATTGAATTACGCTGAGTTTTCTTTGTGTCCAGAATTCTTTTCGTATTCAGTTTTTTTCAGCTAATTTATTGGGCCATTTAGGCTTCTTTTTTTTTTCTTTTCAGTCTTGTTCTTCTTGAACGTTGGCAAAATGACATTTCAATCATTGGAATCTTGACATTGTGAATTCTACACCGATTATTCTTGAGACTAAAAAAATCGTTTTGCTTTACATGGATTATTTGCCTGTCAGATGAATTAAAACCACTCGAGGATCTGCAAGTCAAAGAATATCGATAATCTTCTCGAGGAAATTATTTCCCATGTCAAATGAGAAAACGCTATGCTTTGGTTCAGCATATTTAGCCTTCAGCTCACTTGCATTTACTCAGTCTTCAAAAGACTTCTGTTCTACTTGCTTCCATGGAACACAACCAACGAAAACTGATACACTGTTTTTAAAAGGCATCGGTTTTCTTTCAGCGAATAAGTATGCTTTCTGGTTCAGGCGTCTTAAAGAGAATCTGAAAGTTTGTTCTCTTTCTGAGTTTAGTAAAGACTCCTTCCCTATAAATTTAAATCGAATGTACTTATGAATCTCGTAATTCAGAAATTCGCAGGAAAATTAACAATTACCTTTATCCAATGTTATTCAAAAGACAGAATAATGCTCATTGGTCAGTTCAAAAAAAAATGCCAAATTAATGTTAATATTGCAATTTAGATTCATTTACATAATTCTTTTCATCTGCATATGATAACAATGATGTATTAAAGTTATGTATAAAATTTTACATTTTTTAAAGTTATGAAGTCGCATCAATAAATGATTGGTCGGGACACCTTGCTAAATTGAAATTCATTTCTTCAGAAGTGTGTGTGTGATTTTTATTTGATTGACATTATCCAAATCTGGTAAAAGATAAAAGAAAGTTGGAAGACAACGTGATTATGTTTGGCATCATCTGGTAACAAGGTTAATTCAGCTACATTTCTAAAAACTCATTTAATAATGATTAAAGGTCGTTCTATTCATTACCTTCTTGTCTGAGTTTTCTTTTGAATTAATTTTCATTTTAATAATGCTGTGTATTAACGCGTGTGGAAATGTTGAATATAAAATATAAACGACCACACACTTTTAAATAGCAATATATAAAAAATTAAAACATTAAACGGTTACATTTTTCGAGCAGTACTTCCATCGCTCAGCACGTTATTATTAGTAAACACGAATTGGATATTGATAATGTCAAAATTTTGGCCAAGCAGAATGATACTTACGTTAGAAGATTCATTGAATCTTATTTTATTTTTGAAAAAAAGGACTTACAGTTGAATAAATTTTAGAATATAGTTTGAAGTTTTAAGAGAAGGATTTTTTTAAAGTTGTTAACTTTTTGAAAATTTGTTAATTATTTTTAATTTTATATTTTTTACATTTTTGTATTTCTTTAGATATTTTTTTCATTTTTATTTAAAATATATATTTTTTACGTTTTGGGTATGTTTGATTATGTTTTTTTTTTTTGGTTTTGTTTTGTTTTACTACGCTAGTGCTGTTTGTTTAAGGACTTGTGGATTGTTTTGTTGCGTTACATTGTATCCAGTTCCGATGAGGAGCAGTGGAAGTACTGCTTGAAACATGTAACCGTTTAATGTAACTGCTTAAATATTGTTATTTCATTATAGCTTTGTCGTTTATATTTTATGATATTCATATTTGATTTCATGTTTTTTATTTGCCACTTGTTTAGCTTACCGCTTTGACTTGATTGAGAATTTCCTCTTTCTCCTTACTTAAAATTCTGTCTTATTATGATATTGTCGACAATTATATTACGGAATATTTGGTGTCCACAAAATTTCATTATATCACTATTCAGAGAACTATGTTTTTATCAACGCGTCGTATCTTATATTCATCATAGGATTATATTACAAATTACGAGAGACATGTTGCAGCCATCACACCTCATAAACATTGCAAAGTTTTTAAACTCATTAAACAAAAATCTTCTTTTCACCTACTAAACAAATTTAATTTAAAATCAAGGTCAAAATTTTAGGTGGTTAAAATATAAATAAAATAAAAATTCTTTCAAACTTTAATAATCAACGTCTCATCTGCAATTTCAGTCAAAATTTATTTTTATCATAAAGATAGATATTATTTTTGTTGAATTTTTTAATGTTGTTTAATTTTAAAATATGTTTTATATTTTCAAATTTTTACAAGATATATATACATAAAAAAGAAATATATATTAAAACAAGCCTAAATGATTTTTTTCTTTTTTTCTTTTATTGTAAATTAGGAAATTTTAATTGTTAAACCAATGGATAATCTTCTTTAATGAAGTTTGAAATCTGCTCCCAGCATCGACTGTGACCCATAAAGGACATTTATATCAAAATTTAAAAGAAAATTTTAATTGTTTTCTAAAAGAAGTAATGTGTCATCAAAATATCAAGCAAGATTTCTAAGAAATAAAATGTAGTTTTTAGTTCTGTGACATAATTACGCTTGAACGATAATGTATCTATTTTGGATGGTTATTGATATCTGCTATCTTACAGCTAGATTCGAGATTTACAAACTCACTAAAAAGCAATTTAGTTTAGAAATAAAAATAATTCGGAATAATTCGGAAAAGAACAACACATTTATCGACAATTATTTACATATACAATAAATGAACGCAAAATATAACTGAACACTGCGCGATATCGACAGATAAATAGTGAAAGCTACCGGCAATCATATAAATTACTTCCCTGCTGGCAGAAGGCATCCATATTGACTTTGAGCGTAAGTCGAGAATCCGCCGTTGAAAGAAAGCGTTTTTGTTTTCGAGGTGCTGAAAACATTGTGGAAGGCGAGTCAAATTGGTGACTTTTAGAAATGAAGATAATTTCAAAAATGTCTTTGTTGCTTGGTTTATAATTAAGTTTAATGTTTATTTTTTTCTGATGTGTATTACTTATGGGCAATGAGTAGAATGGAACAGCACGGACTCAGAATCATACAAGAAACATTCAGCTTATGGAAAGTTAAACCATATTTTCATAGTTTGCCTGCCACTTCATGCCATAAATTATGGCTACTTGATGTTACTACAGTTCAGAGATTAAAACTGTTTTTAGAAATATCTTTCAAGAAGATAAAGATAGGACTAAAGATTTTAGTAACGCCAGTTAGAATTCCCAGTTTAGTTTAATGCTGCTTATTGCAAGGCTGCAAATGAAATGGAAATGGAAATAAATGGTTTTAAGAAAACATATCTTTATCTGCTAAAGCATTAGATTTTCCGAAATGACGACTTTCCTATTATCAGCAACAACGAAAATTTAGTAGCAGAAAATGCTCTACATGCAGTCTGAGCATGACCAATCTGTTTAGTGAGCCAACTTTTCTACCAAAATAACGCCTTTACCTCATCTCAATCCTAAAGCCACTTCTGCTCGGAAATCAGGCTATGATTTTGTTCTAAATTCCTCAAATTACAAAAAAGTCGTTTGAATATGAAACTCTTTTTTCCTCAAACATTTGAAAAGTCAAGAAGTAGAAAAAAATTTTGATGGTAATGTACGAAAAAAACTGTTTGTAAAAAGCCAAAGGTTAACCAGCAAATAAAAGGAAGAGAGCTATAGTCCTTCGGACATCGATTTTACATCTGATATTAAGATACAAAGAGTTGTCAGACGATAATGGCGATAAGTATAATGATAACGATGATACAGAATAATTATTCTTTGGCGAAGTGGGTGAAGAAAAGTGGGTCTAATGCATTCATTTTTATCAGTGTCGACCGAAGAATGAAGTGTTCAAGAGCGTCATTTACATGTCCAACGTTTAGATATATTTAAAAAAAAATTAAAAAATAAAAGATTTTTGTTTTTTGAATCTTTGAATTAAATACACCTTTATTTTTTATATTAAAAATAAAGTTATTGTATTTTGTTTTGTTTTTTTATAAATTTTCTAGGTATTCTGTATTTGGTACCATTTCTTCATATCAACGGTTTCAACTTTTTTTTACTTTAATTTGAATAATAATTTTTATTTTCGGAATAAATTCGTTTTCATTTGGTTCACACTTTCTAAAAAAAGTAATCACTGAAAAGAAAAGAAAAGTTGGTAAGATAATTTCTGAGCGAAAAGTTCTGTCTCAAAAGCTAAAATTTCAGTGATGATTAGCAAACTTAGTTCTCTCCTAAATTAAGGTTACTTTTCCTACATTAAATCTCTTCTTAGATGACTTCATCAATTAGGCCTGATTGCCAAATCCGAGTCGCTCTAATACTCCTGACGCTTTCCTTTTTTTTATTATTATTGGAAAAATTTGCAGTCTCTCCAAGTCTAAAATTTCAGGGAAAATTCTGCTCAGATGTCAATTATTAAAAACTGACGGAAGGACTTAGTTCAAGCTGCCTTCTTTTATTACTTTAAGAAAATTAAAAAGAAGGAAAAATGGATATTTCTCTAAGAGGCGGAAATCGAAGATGGAAATTCAAAAAATGATTCTTTTTTATATTGAAGGGGTTTCATCAGTTTGCACCAATATCTTTGATTTTCAAAGAAATCTCTGCAGAAAACGATAAAGAATTGCACAGGATTGATAAAATGATAAATATTTTGGTAGAAACGAAAAACTTAATTTAAAAATTAGTGAAGTGTTTTTTGTTTGGAAATATTTGAAATTGAAAATCAGGTATTTGCCTCTTTCTTAAGAAATAGGAAAGCTAATTATAGATTTTAGACTTATATAAAGAACATTTCTAAAAGCAAAACTAAAAGGTTGTTGTTTTAAGAATAATGTTTTCTTGGGATTTTGAAGCACATAAATGATGAATTCTTCCATTAATTTTTTGGAATCGCTTGGATTAGAATTCCCTAAGAAAGTTACTTTTTAGTTTAGTATAGTAGAATCAGCAAAGCTCATTATTTATAACCATGAAGTAATAAGGCTATTCATATAGTCAAAACCTAACCAGCGGTTGATGGCTAATATTTTCTTTTGACATTAATCCAACTAAATTTCCCTTGGGTATCCTCAAAATTGCATTACCATTAGCAACCCTTCCTTATAGGAGACAGAGCTCTCCTTCTTTAAAGGAAATCTTTTGCATTATTCGGTAGATTAATGTGGATGTCTAGAAGCTTTAGTGATACATTAATGCGGAGCTAAACATAGTACTTGGAATATCTGAATTCCAAACCAGTAGTTAACAAAGAATTTAACATTCGACAATACCATTAATTCGAATTACGAACTCTTCATCTAAATTTAACTTCTGATTGAAAATGCAGCTATAATGCATTTTATAAACATTTTTCAAGTATAATGAAGCAAAAACTGAATTATTTTATTTTAAAGTGGAATTATACTTCTGAATTCAATACTTTTCTTTTATAATGTTGAATATGAGATATTCTTTTCATTTTACCACTTTTTTTTTATTTAGTTATTTTGATGAAAAAGAAGTTCTGCGGTTCCATTGTGGTAATTTTTCATAATAGCTAACTGAATTAATACATTCATGGAAATCGACTTGTTTTATTTCTTTTACTGCCATTTTTTACTGTAATAAATTTCTCGTGTTCTGCATTTTGGAGCAGAGACTTAGGATGTGGAAGAATCTTACTGCTGAGCATTTGCTAAATCACTGTTCTTTTTAATGACTGGAAATTGGCTTCTAAAAACTTATCAGCGATGATGATGAACAGCCGCAATCTTATCTACGTAACCTTATCGTACTTTATCAAAATGAAAAATGACTTTCATTTATTTTCCTCTTTTCTATTCTTCTGTCAAAATCGTTGAGAGGAGGATTGTAACGAAGACAGATAAACGATGATTTGACCACGATTAGATGAAAAGATGATCAGTAATCCCTTTCAGTAGGGTAAGTCTTTTCTCTCTTAGACCGAAGATGGATTTCCTAAAATGGAATTGCCTTTTTTTTAATTCTACTCTTTTATAAGAGACTTACAAGTAGAACTTATTAAATGTCATCGAATACTAAGTGACATTTGATGAATTGTACTCAGGAATGATAGACGTCATTTCGAAAAAAACATTTCTTCTTTCTACCAGTTATCAAAAACTTATTTCACAAGAAACATTACTACATAAACATATTATTTTTGTCAAAAAATAATAGAGTATCTCTAAAACTTCATGACAATATATAATTTTTGCCAAATTCCAAATATCGAAATGATAAGTCCTAAAATTATTAATTTAACAGACTTTCGACAAATCACTTTCATCTACTTATTTCTTACATAAATTCCTATTTTCCTTTACATATTTTTCCTGATTGATAGAAACAAATCAAACGTATTTCGAAATTTAATAATCAATGTGCTGATATACAATTTATATACGATTTTAGACATAGTGATAAATTTTCTTATGTTGCGCGTTTTATTAACATTGTATTTATGTTCAAAATAGTTTTCACTATTTTTCAAAATATAAACCAACTGATTTTCAAATATATGTGACTTTTCTTCTTTCTTTTGCTGTAGAGTAAGAGCATTGTAGTTGTAAACTAGTAAAACCCTATTAATTGAGATGGGAATCTTTGTAATTTTTGAGCTATCATCCAGTTTGACCCTTTATGGCCATTTATACCAAAATCTAAAAGGAGATCAGTGGACAGTCATGTATCATCAATGAACAAAGATTTCTAATAAGTTAAGATTACTGTGATAATTGCGATAATTCATATGAATAAATCAGTATGATATCTTTTATTTTACTTCTAAGCTCAAGAATATTCTTTTTAAAATTCCATTTTTACGTGCGCTGATCATAGTTGAGATGTCAAAAATATAGCCGACGCACCTATCTAAGACAAAGATGGTTAATAAGGAAATTAAAATGACTACAGTTTCGAATACAAGAACAGAGTATTCTTGTATATTCTTAAAAATTTAAGTCTTGAAGCTTAAAAATTTGGATCTACAATTATACTCAAAAGTTTTTGCTTTACTATGAGTTATATAAATAATATTCATTGAATGATTGATGTCCACTAAGTTTGAATAATATCCATTAAACGTTGGACTAGGATGAAATGTGAACGTAAAACTTCCGATGTAATTTTATTAATTGTAAATGAAAAACGAACAAAAAGCCATCAACTACAAATATTTAATTATTTTGATGGTTCGTTTTAATGATCTATATTGTCTATGAATGTTTTCACTGAAAAAAATGCTGACTAGGATACACCTGACAAGATTTATGAAAAACTTACCTTCAATTTATATTTCAAATATCTAATACTTTAATTTTATATCTAGTTTTATTTTAATTAGCATATATAACTTAAAATATATTGCAGCAAAATGATTACTTAACTTAACAAAATAATTATTAAGTTCTGATCAACAGCTTAGCTCATCTATATGAAGATTACCAGTAAGCTCGAAATAGCCCTAGATATTACTTGAAGGTTCCATTTTTAAAATTTATTACTTATTTGAAAATCTGTGTTTTAAAATTCTCATTTTCACATAATAGTCCAAAGCGAAAGCACACCACATGCTATTCAAAAGCCAAATAATTTATCTTTTGATATTTTGAATTTCCTTATGCAAAGAAGATTGAACAAATCATTAAGAATTTTTTACTGATTGTTATTAACGTAAATATAGTAAATATCTGTAAAATTATCGTGATGAAAATAATGTAAAATCCAATCAGCAGTTGATTCCATCAAGCCGAGAATCAGCTCAGTTTTTGTGATCACTCGAAAATGTCATTCTCTGTTGCTCGTAATACGTAAACAAACAAAACGTTCAAGTGGGCTCTGGCCTTCAGGGGCTGGGTTCAGGAGACTCACAAAAGATGACAGGAATAAGAAGAAAGTCTTGGAAAAAATCTGATCAAAGACAGCTGAAACTGAACAAAATAAAAAAGAAAAACATCAGGATGATTTAACAGAGAACTGGAGACGAAGAGACTTTTAGGTTATAGTTTGTAGTTGTCGTTGAAAGTATTTTTTTTTAATTTAAAAATATGAACTCCCAATTATTTATTATTTTACAAAGAAAATTACGTTTTTGTCTTCAATAAATATTAATTTTATTTTATTTGTGAATTAATTGGTTCTTTTTCTGTTTTTTTTTTTAATATTTTGAATCTATGAATTCTAAATTATTTTTTTAGAAATTTCGTGTTTATAATTAATTACATCCCACGGTAAACAGAGCTGTCAAACAGAATTACAGATTTGATCTAATGCATATTAGAGAAAACTAAGATGAAATTTAGTTTAAGTAATAAATAAAAAACTTTTGACTGGAAATAAAGAAATTGCTACAATTCAAATAACGTTTTTAAAGATATTTTAACCTTAATATATATATATTGATATAATGTCATTTGTTTTACCTTAGATAAGAGAAATGTTAGGTTGAAAAAAATGTGGAGGGCAGGGATCGTTCCTTGACACTGACTGAAGTTTTTTTTCATGTTTGTTCCTCCTGTTCACCGAACCATTTCTATTCATGTATAATTTCTTTCCTTCTTATTTCCAGTTTCTCCTTTAGTTGGGATACAAATGAGTTTTTGTTTACTTTACACCGACGACCAAGCGAAGATACAGATGTGATACTTATATAATTCTTAGGATATCAATGTACAATCCGTTAAAGATCACTAATGCCCAAGTGCACCAAGCTTCAATTAACTTTGATGGCTGCATTGTGGACGTAGCTAAAATTAGTGGGGGGTGTTTCTCCAGAAAAATATTAGCCTTTGTTTTAAAATTGTGTGAAAGGAAACAAACATGTATAAAAAGAAAATTTATTCAGAAACCTGATTGGTGCACTTGGGCATCAGTCTCTCTTTATCGAGATATTCAGGGCTGCAACACTTACCAGCGACTTAAGAATCAGTCCAAGAAAACTTTTAGATCATTGATCGATCAGAAAAATAATGATAATTGAACAAAATTGAGGTTTAGTTATACTTAATCTAACTATAACAAAACTACACTTGACAGCATAGTGATTAAATGGAGAACAGAGTGCTAGTCGTGTGTTTCCTACCCCCTATCCAGCTCGTTCTCCGGATCTAAATCCTTGTGATTTCTGGTTGTGTGTTGTATGGAAGACATATTGCACGTTCAGAAGCATCACACTGGATCAGTTATGGAAGGTCGATGATATAATAATCTATATTTAATGAGTTTTTTTAATGCGGCAAGTTTTAAATGCTTTGAGAATTGAATTTCGAGGAATTTGTTTCCGAAAAAAAATTTCTACACTTATCTAAATGTTATTGCAATCAATTAATCAAAAAAATATTATTGCTTAACAATTTATATCATCTACCTATATAAAAAGAAAAGTCCTGACTCACTCACTGACTGACACATCAACATCCAGCCCAAACCCCTGGACCTAGAAAGCTGAAATGTTGCATAGAGGTTCCCTTTATGATGTAGACAGTGAATAAGGCCGGATTTTTCGAAATTCCCACGGGATAGAGAATAAAGAGGATTTATATTTTCGCTTTAAAGTTGCCTTATCGAAATATAGGTATGTGGCGCCAACCCGCAATACATCTGAGTTACTCGGAGAAGGCCACAATGGGCTGGGAAATGCATATTTTCCGATCTCGATATTAATTTGCTAAATAAATAATTTTTTTTATGCTATGTATGCAAGGGTTCCGGAGGGAAGCGACGATACCCGGGTAGTAAATAATAAAATTACAAATATAGTACATATCGACTATGGTGGAGCTTTAATCCAATCGGTATTCAATTAATTTAGAATTCTAATTTGGACCACGCTTTCATAGTTAGATGATACTTCAGACTAATATCTGAACTTCTCGAAAATTCAATATTACATGTTTAAAGGAGGATTTTTTTATCGAATAAGTTTCTGTTTAAGTTTAGTTAGTTATGCTGAATATTTTAACTATCTTTTTAGCTAACTGTAGTTAGCAGGTATGATAGGTAGCTTATAGCATGTTACATATGATTGATAGCATTTTAATATGATTGAATTATATGAATTTAGCAATTAAAGTTTAACTTAGGCAATCTTTGAGCTTATTTGAGAATTACTAGACTTGTGAGTACTCGGAGGTTTCTTGACACCTGAAATTTATCTTTTACGGTATAGCTTGTGAAAACAAATAGACAAAGATACCAATTTTCACTACTATTAAAATTAATACAATATTTCTTATAAAGCTCTTTCTATATTAAACTGAAATTAGAAAAGCTTTCAGCTAAAAAAAAAAAAGGAAGTTGTCTCTGAAAACTTACTGCCTGGGTTACGTTTTTATTATTGGTTATTAGTATCTGTAAATAAATAAACAGCTTTAAGAGATTTACAAATCTAATTTTAGTATGGATTTTGTGTTTGTAGGACGATATTCAGCTACAATAAAACACTGTAAGTGCTGCTAATATGGAAAGTAATATCTTCGCCATTGCATTTTTATGGAGTAAGAAGACTTGATGACACATTTCGACGGAAGGTCCTATAAATACTAGCCGTTGTCGTGGGAAGTGTTCTATGCTGTTCATATATTTTTCATTTGATAGGGAGTGGTGCAAGGCAAGACGCGATGAAGTTAGGGCAGGTGTGGTTGCTCGCACGGCCGATAGAACATCTTAAATTGGCATTCAAAGTGGCCGAAAAATACAAAAAGCGCTACTTAGGAAAGTACTTGTGTTAAATTGTGTATGAGGAACAAGGGGAAAAATGACAGACGCCAGGGAAGGGTGTGTTTATTGATTTGGTCCCTTTAATCTAGTGATTAACATTTTTATTCAACTTCAATTTTATTTTCACTGCAAATTTAAAAGTTTTCAGAATTTTTTTTTATTTTTTTTTAAATAAGCCAATTTTTATAAGCCTTCAAAAATAATAGAAATTATGTTTACGTGTTTAGCGAACTTAAATTTAATTGAAAATAATATTAAATTTTTTAAAATATTTACTTAGTTAAATAATAAATTGTTGTTTAGTAGTGAAGTTTTTTTGATGGAAAGAGTTTCAGTTTTTTAGAAGTTTTTACTGTAAGTTTATATACGAATGAAGAAAGTAATCGATAAAAGTTTAATTATCATTTACAAAGGTTCGCAAATTACTAGAGCCTTCTGTTGTATTTTATAACTGACACAACTTACACTTCAAATTAGTCAATCATTATCTTTTTCTGAAAACAGCTAACAGAAGATTCCAAAAAAAATGATAAAACTTTGTAAGACATCTTGAAAGTATTGCTTTTGGATATTCATACTAAGTTCTAGACATTTTATTTTATTTTTGAAATTAAAGCGATGTTATGTGATACAGAAATTTAAAAACAAAATGCAATCAGGATGAACGCAATCGTGTTTATCTTAGAATAACAGTTTTCATTGACAACTCAATTATTATTTACAATAATGTCTTCTTAACTTCTATTTATGATGAGATTATATAAAAAAAATATTCGAAAGGAAATCATCGTCCTTCCTTTTTACAAGTAATTCATTTTAAAAAGAATTACTTGAAAAAGGTAGGATGATAATTTCCTTTCTAAAATTTATATATATTTCTTTATATATATTTCTTTCATCATGATTGCATACATATGAAATAATAATGTAAGCCTTCTGTAGAGGTTATCAATCCGTTTGTGATCCATTATCTAAATATCTGGGTAGATATCTTTATTATGACTGAAAATAAAAGTTATCTGTACTCTCATTCAAAGGAAAGTTGACACTGAATTTTAATTAAATAAATCACTCAAGTTGGATCATTAATGGCGAAATAAATTGACTATTAGATTACAATCGCAATTGTTAGTACTTATGAAGGACAAACACTCAGAAAAAATCACTGACAATTTAACTTGCTTGCCGTATACTTTTGTTAAAAACCGTAACGAAATTACAGAAAGTATATGGTAATGAAACCTTGTCTCAAGCAATCTGCAGAACAGTTCGGAAATCGTCTAGATGTCCAGGACGACAACACAAAGAACGTCAACTTCACGTAAAATCTATACTGAAATTTTGCTTTCCAAATAGCATCGGTTTCTTTTTTCAATTTTTCACCTGTGAATATGGTATGTAATTCTTTATTAAGTACAAATTGTGGATTACCAGATACAAATCTTTTAATGTGATTGTTGACTCAACGTAAATTGGAGAGTTAGTTTGTAATGTGACATCTTATGATAGTATCATATCGAATATATCAATATCGAATATACAAATTATTCTATTGTGATTATTGACATTAATATTTCACAATATTTTTAAACCAAAAAAGGATTTTCCTGTTTTCTTGATTTCATATCACATCACAGGCAATTATTGAAGGCATTATGGAAGAATTGATAATAGTAGCCCATAATGATTGCTAAAGCCTAGAAAAATATACAGCTAAATATTTTATTAGATAGCTTTAAATAGATTAGCATATTTCTTCATTTAGCAAATATATTTTATATTTAACAAATATAATTAATACTTACATTAGAAATTGAAAACAAAGTTTCTTGTATATTTGTGATATCGTAATAATGTCTTCTATTTTTTTACCATAATTTGGAAATTTCAGGTATTGACAGTATTCCAAAAAAATTTTTACAACAAAATCCAAGTCTATTCTCAGGCTTTCTATAGTAAAAACCGCAATAAGTATTACATATTTCTACCTTCTCTCTATATGGAGGGTTTATTATTAAATATCACCGTGCAATATTAAACAAGATTCTATTGGTTTTTTTTTTAAATTTAGTTAATATAATAGAGATTATTATATGTTAAAGAAATTGTTTCTCTTTCTGAGCTTAAATTCCTCTGCAGCATTTAATCCTATTCATTTAAATTCTTTAATTAAGATACTTTTGTAATGTTTTTGATAGTGGCATTCAAAGAAATCAATGCACGCCCTACAGATTTCCATTATTTCAGAAAAAGACATTTTTCTGTTACTTTTCAAGACTCCGTGCTAATTGGTAAAAGAGAATACATTATATTTTATCGTTTTCGTGAAATAAAAACCACTAGCGAATTTATTTCTGTTGTTGTTCGCTGTTAAATATTTGATCGTTTCAAATCGACTTTTTTTTTTTGCTAAACATCAAATTAATGCCCTCCATTCTCTTAAGACTCATTTTTTCCATCTAAAAGCTCAAAAGCTTCTCTAATAGAATTTCCGCTAATTGCGGTGGAGAGCGTGATTTTGAAAATATTATTGCTTCCGAAAATATGTTCAGTGTAAACAAAAGACTCAATAGAATTTAATTTAGGGAAACTTGCAAAGAAGGAAATCAATTATTTAACCAAACAAACATTGCGGGTGTGCTATTGATTTTTCAAAAGATTAATGTTCTTAAGACTTTAATTAATAGTAATTGTTGTTCTCCTTTACCTTTTTGAATTTTTCAGGA
Organism: Thereuonema tuberculata; assembly: GCA_023159025.1. Taxonomy (NCBI): domain Eukaryota; kingdom Metazoa; phylum Arthropoda; class Chilopoda; order Scutigeromorpha; family Scutigeridae; genus Thereuonema; species Thereuonema tuberculata. The sequence continues at coordinate 40,649,417 of JAFIDM010002131.1, read as the reverse complement.
TTTCTTTAATGACTTCTCTGTTTAATATATCTTTGTAATCATTAGTTCCATTGAAATTCACGATAAAGTATCCCGGAGTGTAATCATTGATTTCTTGGATAGTTTAAACTTTCAGGAATGAAAATAGCTGACATCGAAGCAGCGATCTCTGTGAATTTTACCAGCTTCAATTGCTGTTTAGTCAAAGTTTTAGTAATAAAGCTCTCGGTGAATCATTTAATTCATTGTAGTTTATCCCAGAGTTTATTCGATTGCTTTGTCTCATGAGATGAAAGCATGAGCAACCACAATAAGGAAATATAATTCATTTCAAGTAGAAGGTAAACATAATTCAACTCACATGTGAGACAGCTGTGGAAGGCTAACTTTCATATCTGACATTCAGCACCCACAGTCTAGACCACGATGTTTTCTTACTGATTTATCTCGTTTTGTTACAAGTTTCATGCTGCCATATGTTTCTGATAGAATAACTAAAATTTAGAAAGAAACTTGAAAAATAATGCTGAGATCAGATTGTAAATATGAGGGTAATGTAGCTGTGAAAGCGTGGTGAAAACTATGGACGTCTGTAGCAATTTGATTCTTATTTATATTGATAGTAAATGTACATTACCAAAAACGATGGATTTTGTGAAATTTAATTTCATTTTTTTATTATTAAAAATTTATTATAAACAGTACAATTCAGTCCTACTAGGTTATTTGAAAAACAACCTATGTTGTAGATGCTGAGATTTAAAATAAATGTAAGTTACAGAGATAAAAACAAAAACAATTTTGAAACTTTATACAACATAAAATATATTAATGAAAACAAATTTAGGTAAATCTACTAAAAACGTGATAATCAATGAAATAGTAATATTTTTTTTTTTAAATTAACCAACCCATTTTAACCAACCCATTTGATTTGTCCAGTATTATTTTTTCATAAATTATTTTTTTTAAAGTAAACATTTTTCCAATGTTTTTCATTTCTAATGAGAATTGATCAAAAATTTTGTTAATTAATCTATTTTTTATTCTCAATCCAAAATTATTTTTTGTTTACTATATAATCTTGTTTACTATAGAATCTATTACTTCTTCTTGAATTTATATTTTCACAATTATAACATATTTTATAATAAAACCGTAAGATCAAGGTGAAAATTATTTTTTGTCGTGGAAACAAAATTTTATTATTTTTTAAAATTTGATTTTGTTGATTGCTTTGAAGCTTATTAAATTTGCAAAATAATCATTAATATGCTTATTACAACAATGAGGTGACTTCTTCTTGTCAATACAAAATTGAGGTGTGTAGCAATAGCCATATAAAAGCCACTTACATTTTATTCTTTATTAAATTCTGAATATCAATTAACTTGTTCCAGAATGTAAAAAATAACTGAGTTTGTATCCTTATTACTATAAAATTTGAGAATTGATAGTTTTGACTGTAATGTACCTGACGATGGACAATTGCAAGTTATCTATAATAACAAAAATACAAAAAAAAAAAAAACTACAGAAATTGTAGGCAAAGCGCGGATGCCATTTGAAGACAGCTCTTTGATTCCGATACTAATATTTATCTTCCAAAACATACTTAATTTTCATTATAATACTTTAATGGACTTGTTCTTTGCAAAAATCTCTTCTCCTAAGTATTAACTTTTAATAGACTAAAAATTGACAGAGATTAGCAGGGATTAACAATCCCTGGATTAATTTCAAGTTAACTTAAAGAATTGACTAAAATTAATATAGGGGTGATAAAGAAGCATTTACCTTCATTAGTAGAGTATTTATTAGAGACTTTGAAGATGATGCTGAGATTTAGAAGAGAACAGGGATCAAGAAAAGATTTCCTTCAATTTAGAGATAATTAATATCAGTAATAGATGAGAGTCTTTTAAGCTTTTTAAGATTTCCATATACCTTACTCTTCTTATTTTGTTCCTTGGTGGTTAAAGAAAAACATTAGTGAAATTTTAATACATAAGTTTTCAAATAATGAAGAATTATCTAGCATGTAACATAAATTCACTAGAAAAGATGTGTTTAAATGTGAACTACTTCTTGGCAAAAAAAAACCAAAAACAAGTCAACAACAGAAACAACAATTTTAATAATGAACTTAATTCCGAGTGCGAGACAGATGTTTCAGTCGTTCCATTCCTTCAAAATTTGTGAGCTTTTCTCAATACAAAAGACAATGTACTTAGGACTCGGAAGAGATTGTTCTTGGCAGAAGACAAGATTCTGGTCATGGCTTTGGAAACCAGCAAATATTCTAAGATGTTTGCTTCATTTCCCTATTTCTTGCAAAGCTTCTAATTTTCATGGCTGCAGAGCTATATTGTTTTTCAATGTATTCTTTGAAAAATTGAAACTTGATATTCCAGTATTCTATATTCTTTAAGTGATCACATACCTTAATGTAGAATATCGTTCCATTTAAATGATTCATAGGAAAAATACATAGAAAAGATAGAAAATTGTGATAGGAGTTAGTATTTCACATAGCATATCCAATATGTAGACATAGGAATAAAATATAAAAAAAGCAAACAGCGCTTCGTATTCTCTTGATATAAACAGGAAAAACTGGAGGAAAAAGTAATAGATATCTGACAGCAGGGATTTGCGGCTAGGATTTGGACACGGTCTCAGCATCTCAATCCTTGCCCTGTCTTTCCTAAAATGCAGGAGAGTATTAAGAATCGAAGTATAATAAGATCTAAATTTATGGATAAAAGTTTCTCCGTGTTTTGTAAATACTTAATATTAATTTAAGATGATAGTAATGAGATAAATTGAAAGTGCAATTTAAAGTTATTTTGTCATTCGGAAGGCAAACATTTTAATTTTATTTTGAATGTTTTTAATTTTTAATTTTGTCCTTTGTTTCTTAGAAACGCAATCATTAATGTATTTATTCATTTGATATGTTAAAAGCAAAATGATGTTGAATTAAATTCTTATCATGCACTGAATATCAACTTAATGCTGGTGCTTACAATTCTAAACTTTTTGACTAGCCTCAATGAAACCTCGAGTTTACGTAAGAGAATCAATCGAATTTGTTGAACTTCCGCCATGAAATAATCAGTTTCGCTGCATAAAGAATAGATAACTGCGAATTTTACTTGAAAGAAGCTATCACGACAATTAATGCATTTTGTGTAATGCAGAGACATCAATATTCACAGGTTTTCTTTGAATGACTAATCATATCATAACCAATTCACTTTTAATGTGAGCGTTTCACAAGCAAAATTACCTCTACATCCATGAATTAATTAACATTTTTTGGAAATATTGTGATTCAATGATGAAAGCCTTACAGCTTGGGGTAATTGACTACATTGAACCTGTAAGCGCATTCATAAATACACTACATGATATAAGCATCATATCCATATGTTTACAGATATCAATTACTCAGCGGTTAATATTAAAGCATATAATTTTCATCAAAGCAGAGAATTTACTGCTATACTTATCAAAAATTTTCAAATTATATAAAGACTGCTGTACTTCAACTTGTCTTATCATATTTCTCATTTCAATGCGTGTGTATCAACCTTACAAAAAAGTAAAGGTGGAATGAGTTAATGATTGAAGGTTATAATAGAAATGATTACAAAAACACTTGGTATGTATTTTTATTTGTTACAAATTTATTCTATCTTATAAATAATTTAAAGTTTTATTTGAAAGTCTGTTTAAAGGACTTTTAAGTCCGTATAACTTTTCATTATACTTAACAACTACAAATACTTTTAAAATTAAGAAGCTAAAATAATAGTTCTAAATAAGAAATAATACCAATGTAGTACGAAATAAGCAATAACAAAATTTTTTAAAAAAATTCACACTACAAAAATCAAAATTTCAATAAATGGGACGATCCAATGTAATTTAATGAAAAACATGACAGAAAATGAGTTGATAGATAGGAGGATAAGGAGGTATAGTAAAAAAGGAAAGAAAAGTTGATAAAGAGGCGGTAATAGTTTTATGGCAAGAAAAAGGAAAAAAAAAATTCTGATATTTCTTTTAGGCATATCTGCTACATTTAGATTTGAAATAATTTTGAAATTAAAGTTCGAATAATTATTCCAACTAATTAATAGTTATTCAATAAATAATTTTCCTAAAAAACAGTAAATGTTGTAAACTTACAATTATTGTTTGAGCTGTTCCATATCAATGTTTACTTTACCATTGTATAAGGTTTCGTTATACCTTTTCTAATTAAAACTGTAATTGGACTGTTATAATTCTGTTACTAAGAAATTAACTAAAGGGAGAGCTATTGATTTATATGTGTTTCCCATTTCAGTTTATCTCGGTAAGTAATTAACCAACAATTAAACACATCCAATTTCTTCTAACACATTTCTTCTAACACATCACAAACATTTCTAACCCATCCAATTTCTCACAGACTGCAATAAGATACATAAAAAATACATTCTAGATATTAGGTAAAAGTGTACTATACGTATTGTATCAATTTTTTTTATATTAATTATTATGTCTAAAGTTTCATTCCGTTTTTTGCCTTGGGTATTTCTTTCCCGTTTTTGATATTACCGGAAGTATCAATTGCTTCCTCTTTAGTTTAGAGGCTATTATTACCTTATTACGTTTTATTTGGTTGTTAATTATTATTTCTTGTTTGTCCTCTGATATTGCACTTTTAGAAAATTCCACATTCAAGTGGATGGATCAACATTTTAAAGGCATAATTCTCTCCTTCGAAGAATATTGTAACTCAGTTTAGTGAGTTAGTATGGAGACTTCTCAATTCTTTCAGATAAATAGGGGACGGATAGAGTATCAGATCATCTTTTCCTAAATAACTCGCTGTTGATGTAGAGGAGCAAGTCATGTTTCCATACTGTTAGATCTACCTTCAAATATTACCATGAAATGCCGTTTGTTAATGTTTTGGTAGATTTTTTTTTTTTTATTGCTCAAACGCCATCCAATAGCCGTAAATTTCCCATTGTGAAGCCAGCTAATCAATGGAGGGACGATTCTGAAATAATTTTTACTCGATCAGTGAGAATTCATCAATTTTCTAAGCAGCGTGACGGCCGTTGGAATTATTTTTCTAAACCGCAAATTCACCATCTGGGATAAGGGAAACAACATAAAAAGGTTCAGACATTAACATTATTCTACAGCAACGCAGAACTTTTAAACCGGTATGTAAATGTCCCGCTACTATCCAACAGGAACAGGATTACTTATCAGTGCAATGGGGATGTTTAAGGTCTTTGGGTTCGAGGCTGGAAAAGTCACGTGATGTGTGTACTCACGTTTTAACTCCTTCCTAAAGACTGCTGAATTTCGGATCTTTATTCAAGAAGATTCTAGTTTTTAGTGCTGTTAACTAATTATTTAATACACAATTCGCAAAGATAACCTTACAGAAATAAAGAAATTCAGTTTTGGAAATAAAATCGCAAAAAAATAAACATTCAAATTGAAAAAATGCAAATTGAATTTCAGAAGTTTTCTGTCGAATCACTTTCAAGGTCATTGTGAAGAAAATCAACTAATTATATAAATAATAAATAAATAAATAAATAAATAAATAAATATTTAAGCTTTAGTTAAGTTGAAATTTCAAAATTAATTAATTATGCAATTTTTGAAGTAATTTGCAGGTAAAATAATGGTTTATAGACGCTTCATTAGAACTTATAAAACAGGATGTAATTTTAACATAATTTTAATACCTCAGAAGGGAAATAATAATTTATTCAAAGCCTTTGCTTTTAATTTTCTCATTACTGTAGTAAATTAAGATATACTTTTTCCTATCGCATTATAAGCATTACCGGTCCCATCATTGAGGATATGTTCTTAAATTTAAATTATTAAATAATACGAATTGCAATGATAAATATGACATGAATTGTTTGAACATTTACGAATTTTTTCTTCCTACGTTCTGATATTTAAAATAAAAAAATTACTGCAGTAAACGATATCACTTGAAATCGACATTGAAAATAAAAACATAATATATAAAAGAAATTACTATATGGAACAGTTTTAGCAATTAAAAAAAAAAAAGAATCACTATTAATATTAACAAATTGCATTTAAAAAAAAACAAAACACCTATGACCGAAATAAAAAAAAAATTAAAAGAGGGAAGCTTATTTTAATCAAATTAATGAAAATATTTAATGAACGAGACTTTTAGTAATACATAAGTAAGACTTATATTAATATTGCACTGTTTTTTTTTCTGCTTTATAAGGAATAATAACAATAGAAACGAATTTGGTTTAAGTAATACATAAATGAATTCGATTTGTAGAATTATAAATTAAAATGTATAGAAATTCCATAGATAATAATAATAGCATAAATACAGGGTGAGCAAAATGAAAAATAAGTAAGTGAATTCATTAAGTAATATATTTTTATTAAACCTCGAATAAGTCAACTAGTGCTTGAAAGGGAGCAGCTGATATTAGAGCAAACTGGGCGTTCAAATCATTTCTTTTAGCTTTAGAACTCAGGTTTAGTAACATTAAATCAGTTACTTTTATCTTTACTTAGGAAATTATGAAATTACATCTTATTTTTAATTAAACAACAAAGTTATTTTGGAGGAATTTGAAAATAAATCGAACGATTTCACGAAGTTTCTACTAGAAGGCATTGGAGGGTTAACCATCATCACGTGATCGTGACGTCACGTTAAGCATCCTCATTCGAAAGAAGAATATAATGAACTATTCGAATTTTTAATTTCTGCCTTACTACAAAAGCTTAGTTCAATTAAAATTACTAAATCATTTTGAACGAATTAGGAAAATAATTAAATGTTTGTAGCTTGATTCATTAGATTTCATTCAGAATCCTTATTTATCATTAAGAAGTATTTGAATGTAATTTTATTTAGAGAGTTGAAAGTGTAGATTGAATGAAGTTTATTCAGATTAAATCGATCTAAGTCTGTAGAAGTAAATTTTTAGCCGTTTGTGAATCTAAGTTTTATTATGAAAAAAGCTTAAATGGTTTCCGTTTCTACAGTTTTAGAATGAATCAGTTTTCCTTTACTTCGTAAATTTCTCTGAAAGACAATTCTGTCGGAGATGATTTCTTTTTAATTTTTTGTTGATAAATTCATTTTAAATTTATAGTAATTTAAACTTCTTTATCATATAGTTAACATTAGATTGGTATTTTTTTAGATTAGTAGAGTAATATAATATTACACCATTTTAACCTTCTTCCTTCTATATTCCGGCGATATTTCGCGAAACCATATCATTTCGCTTTTTCAAGCCTTTTTCTTTTCCAAAAATAACTTTTTAGTTTATCTCAATACTATTCAAAAACATCACTCATTATTATTAAGTTTAAGATTAACACGTTATTGGGTTTTCTTTCCAATAAAGTAACTTAATACTAATATATTACAATCACGTATTATGTGTCATTATTGACTTAAACAATTATTATGCTAAAATTAACACGTTATTAATTTTTCTTTCCAATAAGAACTGAATATATTACAATCATGTGCCATTATTGACATATTCAATTATTGACATAATCATAAGGTTTTTTTTATCGAAATTGTTCTTCTTGATCTCTAATGATATCTTCAATATATCGCCTGAAATATCACCGGAATATAGAAGGAAGAAGGTTAAAATAGTGTAGTATTATATAATCTAAATAGAACGTAATAAGTTATGAAGTATATTAGTACACTAAGTTTATTGTAAGATCTTTCCACTGAGCGCCCTGTAAATTTACTACGGTTATTTATCTTCCCACGCCCCTCTTTAAACTTTATTCCGAAGTAATGGTATCTACTTAGCACCTTTAGATTCCCGGCCTTTAAACCTAACAAATCACAGTCTTACACTATTTATCTATAGATATGTTTTAATAACAGTAATACTGTATACTACATATTCTGAATAAAATTAGGAAGGGATGCCACATATAACATAAACTTACAAATAGGCTATGGAGATTTCGGTTAGGAATGAAGACGTGATGAACTTTTAAACTTTGCCGGAAAGTAGAGAAAAATGAAGCCTTACTTCAACGAAAATGCAAGATTGGCAATTAGAGTTTGCCAGAGACTGAAAAATCGATTGCTTTCTGTCATTATTAAGAGAAAATACAAGATAAGGCATTTTTCACTCCAGTTTTACCCAAGAATCCCGATAGAAATAGGAGCACCTGAACATGCATAAGAGCTTGTTCGCAGTAGCAGCTAATGGCCCTCAACGGATGAATAAAATTACACAGGTGATCAGACATGGTTCCACGATTCCGAGATAAAACAGCAATCCACTCCCTGAGTTGAGAAAAGAGATTTATTACCTCACAAAGTAAGACATATAAATCAGGAATCTAGAGCTTTTCTTTACGAAAAGAAAGGAATTCCTCAAAATGAAAAGCTAAACAGTTAACCAGTTTTTTGGATGGGAATTTTTTTGGGTGCTGAAGATATTAATTTTAATATTTTTCCAGTTAAAAACAGAAGAATAACGTCTTTATGTTTTAAATTCTATGAAAATAATTCTATGCCGAGGTTAAGGGTGCCTGTGTTTAACTTCATCGTAAAATAAAAGTATGGTAATTCTTTATTAATCCTGAATCCTGAAAAGATTAAGTTGTAACAAATGTTCATGATTCCTGATTGGTAGCAGAGATAAGAAGATAGAACACCTCTGTTTCGTCAGTGAATAAACTTTCTTTTTGATAGATGCATTCTAAATATAAATTGATTACTTGTAAATGTCGGTACAGCAATTCTTAGAATGTAATATGTATTTTTTTTTTTAGGTATACAAATGAAAAATGTATGTAAACAGTAAAAGCTGCAAGATTTATTGTTTTTTATCGCGGCAAGTATTATACAAAATTTGGGATTCTTGAGAACTATTTAGTTGTTTTCTGCTTAAAACATTGATTACGATAAATATGTTAAATAAATAAGTTAACAAATCGGTTTCATAAATTACGTAATAAAAATATGTATTTTAATTAAAATATCTATTTAAAAATATTTGATTTTTTAAAAAAAAATTACTGCAGTAAACATCACAGAACGACACCTATTGAAGTTGAAATCCCAGTAGTATCTTTAATGAAAATCTGGAATTTTTGTTACTAAAAGAATTTAGATGGCCAAGGAAAGATTACTTTACATTTTCGTTCTAATTAGATCTTCCTTTGAATAATAACATGGTTCAAAATAAAATGCGGTTTCAGATTCAGCTTTTCTATGTTGCAGAAAAATTTAATTCTTTTGCAAACAATTTCCGAATCACTTAATAAACTGTCTTTATTTTCTTTCTTCGGCAATATTTTTTTATTTTAAATTGTTTAATTCATCAAGTTGTTTACTTTGCAATTAAAGCAATTAGTTTTGCACTGACGCAAAGAAACTGTTTTTTCAGATCTTCGTTAAAGAATATGGAAGCAGAGAGAGAAGCAGTTTTTGTTGAACGAAATACGTCAAGAAAAAAACTATAAATCCTAATTTACCTAGATATGAATTTAATCTTAGAATTAGTAACGTATAATTTGTAACTTATACGACGTAATTGTCATTATTTGGATTTACAAATTTTGCATATTATTACAGACCATTTATTGAAAATTAGCTATAAATTTGGATGCAATATGACAATTTAAGTTACTTAAATGTTTATTCTGCTTAATAAGAGCTTAGATTCAGGAGAAAGTTTTTATAAAAAAAAAATGAATTTTTGTTGAAATTCAAGCTGGTACGTTAAGTTTATTATTATTATATCGAAAAAAGTTTCAAACCATGGGTTTCCCCAGTTAAGACAATATGGCGGGTCAGGACCAAATCACATATTGCCAAGTGTAAAAAAAAAAAAAAAAAAAAGTTTGGAAGAATAGTTAGGGATATGTGCTTGTGTCCATAAATTTCCTAACTATGCGTGTTTTGTTGAGTACCGCAGCCTTCTGGAGTTGTGCATAAACGTTTTTATGAAGTCCTAGTGTGTTGAGGCTGTGGTGCAATGTGTGAGGCACCAGACCAGTAGCGGACAGGATGATGGGTACAACACGTACTCGGTCCTGCCTCCACTGCTTCTGGAGCTCGTGTGCTAGGTCTGTGTATTTACTTATCTTGTCAGCATGAGTTTTCTGCATGTTCTTGCTGATAGGCACAGCAGTATCAATGAGATAGGTCTGTTTGTTGACCTTATCAACAAGTGTGATGTCATGTCTGTTGTTATGTATAGTTTTGTCTGTGTGAATGGGACGGTCCCAGTACAGCTTATGGGAGGGTTGACTTATTATTATTATTATTATTACTGGATTTCAGATTGTGCTATTTAAAATCAATGGACGGGATCAAATATTGCTTGTTTCGAATCATTTCCATTTTAATCAATGAAATCTGAATGAAATGAAAGATTGTTAATTGCATTGATTTGTTGTAAGATTGTTTTAAATATTGTATATAAGTTACGTATTTTTTTTTTTAACAATCCATTAATGTCATTTTTAACTGGTTATCTTCCAAGATTGTTAAATTTTCGTAACTTATGTTGGCTATGTAGGCTTGATGAGTTTATACTCCTTTCGAAAATTTGCGTTAATAAATGTACTATATATTATTACATTTATTTGTGTTGTTGATGATGTTTAATGAAACTGATATAAATGAAACTTCGAATAAAAAAGCTTCTAATTTATTGTTTTTACATAATATAGTTTGGTTTTATGTAAACTTCGTGCAATGACAACTTTACATAGGGCTACCTAAAACTGCAAGTGTTGTTGTATATCCAAAGTAGCACTTTGAAAAGCTATCCAAAGTCAATAACACTCCAAAATATTTAAAAGTTCGTGTTTAGCTCCTGTCCTGAACTCATTAATGACTTTTGAGATATGAGGTTAATTTAATGAACTTTTGCTAAAGCACTTTGTTGTCCCACTTATTTAAAGCTTAACATTTTGAGTGTAATAATATTCTGAAATAATAATATATTGAGATACACTGTAGTTCAAATTAAACGTTACATTGAAGAATTGGCTTAATTAGTTAATGAAAGTGGGACGTTCAGGGATTGGAAAAGATATAAAGTTTCGGCATTAATTTAGAAATAATATGATGAAAATCTCACATAATAGTATGCGTTGTCTCTTGTAAAGATTATTGAAAAAGTCCATCACGTTGTTGTAAATGTATCGTATTTTACATTAATTTAAAATTTCTCAAAACTTCAATTCCAAATACTTTTGAATCTATCAAAATATTTCTACTAAAGACATATGAAGGTTTTTTTGAAAATTAATTGGGATATCTAAGCTAGTTTTGGGAGAAGGTACTTTATAAATGATAAAATAAATAAATAAATAAATAAATAAATAAAAATACGAAAGAAATAAAAATAAAAACAAAGACTGCAC
>JAFIDM010002131.1:40620820-40637968 GCA_023159025.1 Thereuonema tuberculata | reverse complement strand
CTTAAACGATCAATATTACTTTATATAAGCTTAAGTTTTATAGCAAAGTCACATAAATCTTCTTTAATATAAAAGTAAAAGTAGAGTCATTAAATGATCTGAGAAATATTTTAAGTGTTCGTGTTAATAGTGTTACTTAGTTTTTTTATCTTAATTTTTGAAAAACAGTGATTACTTTGTTATTAATTTTAATTTATTAGGAAGTTTTCGTATTGGTTACGGTCAACTTTCTTCAAGAAGACCTTGATTGTATAAGTAATATTTCCTTCTTTAAGCTCTTATATATTTTAACAGACCACATTTAAACATCATCGAGCAACAAAGAGGAAACAGAATCGGATCTTTTAGTTTAACGATTAGAATGAATAGTAAAATACTAATTGCAACAATCAGCTAAAATGACAGCTAAAGTATATGATTGAAAAATAAATGTAATGTATTTTTTTTTACTTTTAATTAGTCTTCTAAGCTTTATCGAAGATTATAAAGTTATAAACACATTGTTTATAAATAAATCCATCAACTTTTAAATATGTTTAACATGGAGAAAAAGAAAGCGTTGTTTCTAATAAAATGAATTGCTAGATGAAAATTTTGATCAATGGAGTCACGTGTCTAATAGAAAGCTTTTTACCATTTCAATTAGAAAGTGCAGCCACTCAATTAAATCTCTAACACTGTAAGGTGATAAAAGGGAGTGAAAAATGAACCATGCTGAAATCTCAGCTGATTTTACGGTGTACGCTAGTTTGCAGATTTTTTTTCCTTTCGTTTTAGGGTTAACAAGACTAATGGTGGTAGAAAAGTCGACAGGTACCAAAAGCTTCGCATCTCATTGGCATTCAATTAATTTACAAAAGAACTCCCCCCAAATGGGTTCTCTGTTCTACCTTGATAAATACTTTAATTAAGTTGTATGTCTTGTCAACATTCTTCTTGGAAAATCACATTGCAATTTATGACTCATAATTCTCCTGGTTCCTAGAAGCAAGATCTCCACTGTTGCTGATTCGTTGTTCGCCAGCTCCAGTAATTTAAGGTCCCTCTGGCATTGAATGCAAACACTTTCCAAGTATTTCCGATTAAGCAGGAAGTCAAAAGGTGAAACTAATTTGTTACTCGAGAATGCCAATCGAAGGAGATAATGTAATAAAAACAATAGATACTTCAAACTGATGCTTCGAAGTTCAGACACCTTAAACCTATAAAATAAAGTTCTAAATTTTAAACTTAAATTTAATTTTTAATTATTTTTTTAACAAAATCAAATAAGTGATTACTTATATCAATAATGACGATTTGCATTATAGCGGCTTTTCTAGCTTTTATTTGTATAACATTAAATACCGTTGTACATATATAAAGCGGTATTACAACAAGTAGCCCACAGACCTTAATCTCTTCTCTTTGTGTTTTTGTAAATTTTCCAGCTGTACGCTAGAGCTTCGTATTATGCAGAATATATCAGTTCGATCTGGTCACTTTCTGGGAGCCATTTCCGAGACGAGTTTATACTTTTTCACAAGAATAATAGCATTCTATTGGGTGAGTGCAAAAATTCTACCCATTTTTGGATATGACACTTTGCAATGGAAATGCCCTCGCACATGACATTGTAATGACGCATATCGTCTGCCAATCAAACGTGTGGATGCCTCACATATAAATGCATCGTGTCTCATAAAGTTGATCATCTCAAAAAAAATATCAGAGGGTGTAACATGGAAAGCGAGAAGGAGCATATAAGACATTGCTTGTTATATGAGTTCGATAAAAAGAGTATGGCAGCCGCAGCATATCGCAATGTTTGTCAAGTTTATGGGGAGGATGCAATACACGAAAGCATATGTCGTCGATGGTTTTTTTATATTTAGGGAAGGAGACAGAGGCTGCCAAGAGCAGGCCAGGAGTTGACGGCCATCACACTTGGACAGGACGATATTGACCAAGCGTTAAGGAACAGCCCGATGACCGAGCTACCACCACCTGTGTTTCCTTGCTTTCCCGATACAAAAATTTCCCGATCTTGGCACGAATTGTGACAGGAGATGAGAAGTGGGTTCTGTACCGTAACGTAAAGCGTCGTAGGACTTCGCCCTTCTGATCCGCCTGCATCGACTTCGAAAGCTGAACTTCATCCTAAGAAGGTGTTATTGAGTGTGTTGTGGGATGTGCAGGGAATAATTTACTGGGAGGTCCTGCCTCTCAACCAAACCATCAATGCTGCCTTCTACTGTCTACAATTAGACAGGCTGCATTTAAATTTGGTAGCAAAGCGGCCAGGTCTCATCAATCGTCGCAGTGTTATCCTTCATCACGATAATGCCAGGCCACATGTTGCTGTCATCACTGGCCAAAAGTTACTGGGCTTTGGTTGGGAGGTTTTACCCTATCCTCCCTGTTCTCCTGACTTGGCACCAACTGACTATCATCTATTACGTGCGTTGAACAATTCCTTCAGTCAGAAAATCTTTGATGATCTTGATGCTGTGAAAACTGCCATCCAAGACTTTTTTGGCTCGAAACCGCCGGAATTTTACAGCCGTGGGATTCATCTCCTACCAGAAAGATGGCAAGTGGTCCTAGATAGCAATGGGGATTATGCACAATAATAGATACTGTTCATTTTGCGTTTATTTGCTCTTCTTTATGGGTAATAAAAACGGGTAGAACTTTTGCACTCACCCAATAAAACAAGGCGGGCACCGACTGATTCACATGTGTACAACAGTTGGCATGCAACTGACTTCAGTACGAGCACCTCGTCTCATTGAAAGAGCATTAGTGATCATACGATAATTCACAAAGGTAGACAGAGAAGGTGGTACGTTGCGATTGACGTTAAAGCCACATGTAGCTGTCATGAAGTTTATTTATGAGTCGAAGGGCAACATCTCTACAGCAAGACGTTTATTTGATGAGGAATATGGTTTTTCTCCGAAACATGAAACAATGACTGCAATCAGGAAGAAATTTGAAGACATTGGTTCTGTTGCAGCGGTAAGGTCACACCACAATCACTACCGAAGAGAACCAAAACATCACCGTCGACGCGCTATTGAAAAGTTCGAAGAAATCGGTACGAATTGACCAAGTCATTTGATGTTGTTACTGTATGCAAAATTGAGCGGGTCCAAGTGATAAATCCTACATCTGCAATCCGGAATTTATTGGAAATGTACAAATTTAATTTCAATATTTGACTTGATATAAGATAATATCAACTTATTTTATTATTTAGATAATAACTGTCAATAGCAAAGCGTATTATCTAGAATTGTAATCAAGAATTTACTGTAATATATCAAATTATGATAGAAATTTAAATCACTCACTTTCTTATTAAAAAATATCCAGGTTACGATTTCGTGATAGCCCAACCCTCAATTAACTTTGAATGGATTCACTAAAATTAAACATTTTCTCAAGTCAATGATGAAAAACATCTCAAAGAAATTTTTTATTTTCATTTCCTTAATATGCATGCAACATCTGTTTGAAAATCTGCCAATTATTTGTTCAATTTCGGACTTCGATAAAGTGAAGAAAGTTTTCTTTTCATTGCCCTAGTTATAAGTTGACAAGTTCTCTGAAAGAATAAGCATTGCCTGTAAATTATATAGACTTGTTAGTTCTTAGATCCAAAATAAAATGATAACATCTGAGATAATGAATCTTTCGATAGCTTTCAATTAAATGAAGACAGAAATTTTACATGTATGTCAAGTTATTTAAAATAGATGCGTATATTATATTTTTCTAGGTTTCTCTCGTTTTTAATTTATTTGAGTGTATTTCTGTTTGCATAAGAACTTTTTGTATTATCTATTACAAACTTTGACAGATGTTTTCATAACATTATTTATCTTTTTATTAGAAAGACGCTCATAACTTCTTAGCCATAGATTCAAAAAAGAATAAAAGACGATAATAAAAATATAAATCAAGCCAACTTCAAAAACGTTCTTGAAATAAATAGGGATTAATTTTTGAATTATTGAAATCACCTACACGATAGATTTGTATTTTCCTATTGTATATAAAAATATACTGTTTGTTTGAGAATACTTTAAAATTTATTGGAACTCAGGCAAATTAGAGCTTTTCCCTTTTCAACAGTTTTACAGTAATTTGTTAGGAAAATAGATCTGAAATTTCTCAGTTTCTATGTCGCATCACACAGCTTGCTTTATCTGCTAATACGACAGGTTTTATGCGATACGACAGCCTATGAACTTGTAAGCTATGTGCTGTACAAATTAACTGCAGTTTCCAGTTTATTGTCTTATTAACACGAGATGACTTTTATAGCCGCCAAAACTGTCATGTTTTGAATTATTTAGTTTTGCAATTAACACAGAAGTTCCAACAGTGTGTTAATGGGGTATCAGGCTGGCTTTACTCTAATTTTTTTCAGTCTTTTTTTACTAAAGAAACATCAATAGCAGATAGACATTATAGATGTTTGTAAGCATTTACATTATGTCTTCGTGACTTTCATTGCAATATCCATAGCACTGTTACCTTTTTTAGAAATTTAATATATTGTATAACCCTGGATTTGAATTAGGTATCTTGTCTTTCGATAGGCATTTAAAAAGGAAACATAAATAGAAATTTATTATTTAAGTAATTTATATAAATTACAATTCCCATTGAGGATTGTAATAAATTTGGGAATTATCTTCAATTTCTGATTAGAAGGTACTTTTTATTGTTAACTATAATTGAATGTAAGAATATGTATTTTTTTAATACTTTTTGAAGAATTTAAAACAAAAGGCAAGGAATAATCATTTCATATAAATAATGAAATAGATTTAATTAAACTGCTCTACTCATAAAGATTTGGAAAAATATTCTGTAGTTTTAAATAACATAAACTGCTTGTTTTCGTGTTAATGGATCGTGCAAGAGCCTCGACTCTCTAGTTAGAAACCGAAACATTTTTCATAGAAGTGATTTGTAACATAAAGACTCTTATAACTCATTTCCAACTATTTATATGTCAGGTGTCAAAGAAATAACGTGAGGTTTTGAAGCGCCCTAAGTTGATGCATATTAGGCTCATCGATCTCAAACTTTGGAGAATAGCCTTATGGTTCATGGGAAGTGCAATCATGAGAAAAACGTTTCTAGTTCACATAGTCACCACTATGGGGCATTTGGCGCTGCTGTCGGCTAGGCAAATTAAGCTCTCCTTAAAAAGATTAGCACACGATGACTCATGCACTAGTCTTCAGCAAGAGCAGAGCAATGTCGTTAACACTTGCTAACCGCGTTTTACGCTTGAAGCTTTATTATCAATTTCTTTCGATTGTCACTAGGCCATTACGTGAATATAGGCGTATCAGAGGCATCATAAGGGGTCGAAGACCACTATCGATAAAAAATTTACGATGTACCCGTGTGGTTCATCTGCACCGTTACAGGGGTTTGCTAGGGATCTTCGTTGCGAAAATAAGTGTTTCCATTCCTGCAGCAGCATGGTGCCCTAAACAGAATAGTCTTCATCAATACGGAGCTACAAGCAAACATCACCTGTTGCTGGGAATGTGATTGCAAAGTTCTTCTCTAATGACCGTGTAATGAGCAAGCATTATCCTTATGGATGGCCTCCCCTGACAGCAGTGATTCAGTTGATGATTTGGAGATATAGTTGTAAAAGAAACCTTATAAGATATAAATACTGAAATAAATACTTTTGATAATTCAATTAAGTTAATACAATCAAATTTCCTTTGTTGCTGTAATTCTAGATTAATATTTTTCTTTAATTTACAATTAAATTTCTTAACAATTGTAGATTTCTTTAAATGATACGTTGATTACATCAATGGGTCATTAAATAGCAGGTCAAAACAGCTGTCTGTCATCAAGGCAACTAAATTTGCGGCTCGGTAGCATTGCACTGTGTATGTGCAGCGAGAAAACAATATTCTGTAGCTTTAAATAAAACAAAGCAGTTAGTATTTTAAAGTTTTCTTAAAAAGTTAAATTTGCTGCTACACCTGCCTGCTCCTACACCAGTTTCCTTCTCCACTTCTTCCTGCATCTGCTTGCAGTCACTACTCGAAGGGGAAGCTATTTAAAAAAAAAAAAAACTATTTCTAAGCATTTTAATTTTATTCTTGACAACTGCATAATTTGTTTCAATTGTTGTAATTTAGCCTGAAATTAACACGAAAATTATTACTATCCAATAAAAGGAATCTTTTCATCGCTCAAGTGTTTATCATTAAACTTAAATGAAAAAAATACATTAAATCGTTAAAACCTATTATATGAAAAAATAGAAGATTTGATTAAAAACGGAAACTGACTCAATTTTAAACAGTAAATATTACATTATTTTATTTACGTAAAGTATATCTAATGTATATCTTTAGTATTAGTATATCTAAAAAACAAATTCAATGAAAGACAGTTTTAGTGGCGACTTTGATTGCTAGATATTGTCAAAAAGAAGAACTTAAGAAAAGTATTTTTGAATAACATTGATGATCTATATACAGACATTGATTTACTCCGAATAGATTTTTGTTAATATACAGAATCTGACAATAAAACATCATTTGAAAGATTATTCCAATAGCCTATTTTTTCTATATTGTAAAATATGTATATTTTTATGGCTACCAGTGAAAGTCTAAAATGATTAGTTTGTTTGAATGACCTAAAGATATTTTTTATATTTTTTTTAATTGTTCAATCGATGACAAAAAGAACATGAATGTCCTTTATATCTCGAAATCTCCCATTTATTACAACTGAAATGTTTATGTTTTGCAAATGCCTCTGCTACGAAGACTATTACGTAGCGAGAATTTTCAATCATTTGTCAAAATAATCCATTCTTTCACTATTCTTCTAATTCCATGAAACTCTTTTATTCATTTTATTAAAATTTAAGAGTTAGAATTAAAAATTTAACAGTTCTGAATACCGTGAAACAGAACAAAAAGCAGACAAGTCATGTCCCAAATTCCAAAGTTCTTGTATATTCCTTTTCTATAAAAAAAAATATCACAGGATAAATTGAATAATCAGAAGATTATTAAACTTACACTCGCCTCCTCAACTCAAAAGAAATAAATACGATATTCATGTAGAATGGCGAATTTTCGGAATTTATTTCGTTAATTCCTTTTACTAGCCTAATGACTCAAAAACTGTGGAAACAAAGGATGTGCATGAATACAAAACAAAGTAAAGGAACAAATGTATGATATAGATTGAAATAATAAATACAGAGCCAATACATCAAAGGAAGACATTATCGTTTGAACAATATACATGACTAAATACTAAAAATTGTTGATAACAAATGATAAGAGGAATATAAAAACAAAGGAAATAAATTTACAAGTAAATAAATCACATGGTAATAATGAAAAAACTCAACATAAAGCCAATTCATCAAACGAAGCATAATTGTCTGAACAATCAAAATTTGATAAATACCCAATTAAAGAAATAAATCTATTATCTAATTTTGCTCCATCACTGCGGTTTAGATTCCTCCCCCTAGTGTTTCGAATGATAATGCTTTCAACAATTTTCCGGGTTTTGGATTCCTTTTCTGTGTGCAGAATATTCACTATTGAGCTAATCCGGTGGCCGAACTTTATAGAATGTTCCGCTAATTCTGAAATGTCAGTTTTTTTGTTTCTGATGTAACCCGCGTGTTCTCGAACACGTTCATGGATTGTTCTTTTTGTCTCACCCACATAAAAATTGGGGCAAGAACCACAATTTATTCTATATACTAAACCCATTTGATTTTCCTTGACAATCTGATTATACTTTTCACATAATATGTTCTTCAATTTCTTATTATAAGAAAAACCTAATTCAATACCATATTTATTACAGATTCTTTTTAACTCTATACTGTTGCTGTTTGAATATGGTATCATGATCCTATTGGACTTATGTTCACATACCTCTCTTATATTAAATTTATTGTAATTCCTTATCGAACTGTCAATAAAGGAATCACTGTAACCGTTCTTCCTCAAAACATTTCTCATGTCAGTCATGCTATTATTAAAGTCTTCTTGAGAATTCGTTGTCACATCAATTCTCCTAATGTAATTTTCAATAATATTTCTTTTAATTTGTTTACTATTATTTAACACATAATCAGAAGATTAAAAATAATAAACATGGCTAAATTTAATTTCGTCACTAGCTAATGATTGGTTTTCAGAACATGAATTTTGAGAACTCCCAGATAGCCTCTTCATATTGTATTGCATGCTGTCAAATCATTTCCATTATCTAACGGTGGATATTTGAAAACAGGTATATTATTTCTTTCACTATATAGACCTTTAGCAGCAAATTCAGGCTTTTCATTTCTCAAAACTTTCCCTGATTTTAGAATTTAGTATCGAGATAAGCTTAACGCTAGGTTGCATCTGAATGCATTTCAATATAGAAATCTTTTCAACACATCTAACTGTGATTCGTCTGTTAGTTAATTTAATATGGACAAAATCATTTTGTTTTAAAATTTCATTAGATATCTAAATAGGCTTCGCGCGCTTCGTGTTTTAAGTCATTAGCCAACATATTTTTAAGTCAGTAATACCGAATTGGAGATTCTATTATAGGATTTAAATTGCTAAAATCTTAATTGATTTTGTTCCTTTTTTTCCCTGATAATTGGATTCGCTGATTCAATTACGACAATTGGATTTATTGATTGCTCCTTACGTTACTCAATGTACGTTTGGCCATAATGACAAACCTCAATTCTTCCGAAAAAAAGTTAGTGAACTCTTTTTTTCGTAATGTAAAAATAAATTAGCATAGAAAAGAATGTTTTTTAGAGAGACCAAATTTCGAACTCATTATTGTCGAAGGCAAATTCGTTCAGCTTCTATTATTCAGGTCCTCGAAACAGGAAAATGTCTATCTTTACTTTTTTTTCACATTTTCTTATAACAAAAAGAAAGAATTCTGGTTTTACATGAATCCAAAATTTTCTAAGATACAAAAAATTTCGATTTTAATGAAAAAACACACTAGAAAAAGTCAACAATTTTTTTTATATATTTTCCTCATCCAGTAGCTATTAATATAACACGTTTAGATTCATTATAAAGTCATTATCAATTTCTGTTGAATAATATTAATGAAACAATTATCATCTAGATATATGAATGATGTTCAAACAAGTTGAAACATCTTTAATAAGCTGAATAAATACGATGCATGTAGATTTAACCAGCTTTGATTTTATCAATGATAGCAAAATTGACATTGTTTTAAGGTTTAAGCTGATAAAATACAATTTTGTTTAAGCAACAATGGTTAAGACCAAGTGTTTTCTAGATGATATACGAGAACGCTCGTTTCACGCTCTATTGGCGACCATCGGCTGAGAGTAGTCACCACTAAACAATAAGGTCTCAATATGGAGGTCATTAGAATTAATGGTGAAAAAGAAAATGGTGTCTCCAAAAATTAGAAATGAAACAAAAAATACAAAATAAAAATAAAATGAAAATTGGTATCCGCCAGTCTCAACTGAATTTCCTTAAACAGAAAAAGAAACACCACAATATGCCTGAAATTGCATAAACAACAACGGTTAAGACCAAGACTTTATTAGGTGATACATGAGAACGGCCGTTTCACGCTTTGTTAGAGATCATCTGCTGGGGATAGTTACCACTTAACGAGGTCTCAATACGGAGTTCGTTAGATTTAGTGGTAAGAAAGGCGTATTGTGTGTTTATTTTTCTGCTTAAGGAAATTCATTTGAGGCTGGCCGATATCAGTACATGAATGTTCTTATTTTATTCTTTTTGTGTATGTATTGTTTCATTTGTAATATTTGTAGGTACCATATTCATTTTCACCATCAATTTTAATGTATTAAGACTCAGTATTAAGATTCGCAGCGGATGATCGCCAATAAAGTGAGAAACTACCGCTCTGGGATCTCATCTATTAAACACTTAGTCTCAACATTGTTGTTGAAAGAATTTTGGGCATATATTGTCTTAATTTATTCTTAATGAAATTCTTTTGAGGCAGTCGGATGCACATGAATTTTCCTGTTTTATTTTAATTATTTATTTTATGTTTCATTTTTAATTTTTGGAAGTACGACATACTTTTTCACCAATAAGCTTGTTTAGTCTTTGAAATATGAAATTGTTGAAACATTTTCAAGTACAATACGTATTGACAGTAACTTAATAAATTACGGCATACAAATTATGAATTAACAAAACACAAACATACAAGTAAAATGCATAAATTTATGCTTTACAATTATTTGATTACCCAATGTTGGTTCATGAAATGTTTGCCTTTTGCCTTATTACAAAGTTATGAACAATGCCAACAGTTGAGACATTGATTCAGTTTGGAGAGTTAGCGATAAATTTTTAAATAACCTTCAGGCAGATGCAACGGACAATTTAAATATTTTTATATTTTAAATAAAACAAATAAGATTTACTGCTGGCCATTAAAAGTGAAATACCAGAAAGGACATATCTGATCGACCCGAAATTTCCATGATACATAGATCATGGAGCATCCATGTAAATGAATAGCAGCGCAGCACATATGCAAATAATGTGAGCCAGTAACACCCCTGGAAACAGTGTAAAAAGAGGAGAATGGAAAGTCACTGTGCAGTACTGGAATTGTGTTTACTCGTCGAAGATTATGGCAGCCAAACCAACAGTTTCCGTCTTTGATCGCGGTAGAGTTGTGGCATATCAAGACTGAATTATCCGTCCGAAAAATTGGGGGGTGGTTGGTTTGGACGAAAAGCGGCCACAGTGATGCGAATGTACAATCGGTGGGACGAGGAGAGACGAACTCACCGACAGTAAGGATCCCAACGGCCCCGTCACACCTCCGAACGAGAGGACAGAGATGTTGTGCACATCGCTATTACGGTTAGTACAGCAAGTTCAGGAATTAGGGTGTGTTGCACAACAATCTCCCCACATACTGTTCGACGTCGTCTTTTCGACGAGAATAATATATTTCAGTTGAATTTGAGAATGTTCCCAGAATTTGCTTTTATTTCGAATTAGAATTGTAAAACACAGCTCTTTACTTCCTATATATTCTCAAAAATAGATTACAATCAAGATTAGTCTTTCTGGTGTGAATCTACATGTCAAAAATTGAATTTATGTCTATGTGTATGTACATACATATTGTTAAGTAGTGAAGAGACACAAACATATTGATTGTGAGCTGACTCATTCTGATTTATTTGTCACTCTTTTTATATCCAAGAAAACGGAAATGGAAATGACAGAACAGCAGATTCCTCTAGAACACGTTTAAAAATGAATAAATATGAAAAACTTAAAGAAAAAAAGCCGGGATTTGAACCTATATTCAAAGAGCTATCTCAAACCACTGAGCTATGCCAGCGCTGGCTTACAAAAAGAAAAAGCTAAATTGTGGCAATATTATATACATCCATCTTATACATATTACGTACATACATAAATTATCTATTGGAATAATTAGCCCTGTATCTTACTTACAAATTCTTAGCGGGGAAGGGCGTACGCGGCTCCCCCACTTCGTGCGAAAGAGACGGCGAGCTCTCCATTGTTGTGTTGAGAGGGTGCGTGAGGTGGGGAAACGGGCTAAAATAGTAAAGTCAGAATGGCGGCTCGCATTCTCTTGCTTATCTTGCTATTCAAAGTTTATTATCGACTTGAGATATAATTTATAGTAATTTATTATTTCTAGTCTACAGTTTATAAATTTGTTTCATAATACAGTTTTTATGATATTTAAGTAATTTAGTATTTTAATCCGGACTAGGAATTGAAAGCCTTGAGATTTTTCGAGGCACACTCAAAAACTTCATTAGAGAAATGAGAGAGCAAAAATCATAAGTTCATCAGTTTTTTCTAAAACATCCAAACTTTATACAATACACTGTCTTCTCAACATGGATTCTAATTTTCATGAATGCTCCTTATTTTTTTTAATAGAAACTTTTCATCCTTACATATCCATTATGCACCCATAGGCAGAACTGACTTATATATTTATGGTCTACATTAGGACCATAAATAAGAATGATACTAAATTTTAAGAAAAACAATCCTTAAAATTTTCGCGCTGACTTTTTGGAAGTAATTTATTTTTGCTAGACCAAAATAATTCTTCTCATGTTTTAGCTTACCCTAACTTGCGAAACTTTAAGAAATTCCAGTAGTTATGTAAGCAAACAATGAAGAAAAAAAATATTATTAGTATGATTTCGTATTCTACACAGATGATATAGGTAATGGAGAGTTGGATGAAAAAAAGCTGACAGATCACTTTTTATATTTTTGAAAAAAAAAATTCTAGAATAGATGAATCATGAATATTTTTTTATTCATTATATGCCAATTACAATGTTTTAACGACATTATGCTAATAGAAATTTTAAGGACACATTTTTCTTTCCTAGCAGAAAATCTCTCTTCATCAGATCCTCACTACGCTACTGAATTGTAGGATGTGCACTCATAAAGTTCTCGGTATTGCCATTTGTCCTCAGTAATGATGATACAGGTTATTAAATCCGTCTTCCAAGTGCCGCTTCTCTGCCACTAAGCAGTCTGCTAGCATCGAATAGATGCTGGAAACAGTGATGGAACCCGTTCATTAAGACTTGATGTAAAGTCATTTGGCATGCACTACAACCTCGTCCAGATTCTTGTAGTGGCAGTTCTTAAGCGTGAAAACTAAACAAATTCCAATTGATTGACCATAGAATTGTAGAGACGCATAATGTTAAAGTACTCTTGACGATTGCTACTTTGCATAGATGTCGACAAAATACTATTTATGCTTGATTTTTTTTTTCATCCAGAGTTTAATGGTTAAGTGAAAACTTAAGGTAACAAGTTTCTGATTTCCATATTCAACTCTTGCTTTATTTCCATTTTCTATATATTGAATTTTGACAGAGCATGCTCTGTCTTCCTCAAAATCATAATCGATTTACATCTATTAATCTATTTGCACGCTCATCACTAATAAAGCTAGATGGATTTTTCTTAAAATTGGTAAGTTGTTTTGTTATGATTCAGCTTAAATTATGTGCATTTTCGTTTTGGACTTCATTACCCTTCCCGTTTTCATTACAGATTTCGCAGCGCTCTATGCTTTCTCCTCACTATGCGATGATAGTCCTACATTTTATTCCAGTTTCATTTATTATTGTTTATCTACCGATCACTATCAAATTGATGTGCTTTTTTTTTGTAACATTAGTTCTAGATTTTAGCATATTATGGTAAACTGATGTACAAATTTACAAAAGTAAATTAAACTATTTTAACTTTGCATTTCTGTAATTTTCGTAAAAATTATCCGCTGCTTCAGTATTGAAATGTTTTGATGTATACAGGATTGTAAGGATAGAATCTGGGTCGAAGAAAATATCCATACTAAATTTCTGGAGTTGTAATAAATTTTCTGATTTCACGGCCTTCGATATGTGTAATTCAATGTCTGATTCATAATATTAGATTATCTTATCATCAAGTTAATGTAAATTTATTTGGAAAGAATTCAGAACGACCGCTTCATTCATTTAGTATCATGCGTAGATAATATTACTTTAGCATTCGATATTAGTTGATAATTGTCCTCATATGATAATTTTTTTCAAAAAACAGCTTATACAATTTACTTAGTCTAATTTATACATTCGTATATAAAGTATACTTTTTATTATGACAAAACCATTTTCTTTCTCTAAACATAGGTGTATCTTTAAAAACATGTAGCCTGAATGACACGACTCCACTTCTAGAAATAAAACTTATTATTAAACAGAAAATCGCTGAATAGTTAAGCAACAGACAATGTACACAAAACTGACGGCGCACCTTGACAATTGTGTGGAGTCCATTTTATTATTCTTTTATCAACGTTAAAGTCATGCGTTTTCGGTCACAAAGTTTCTCAACGGTTCTCAACTACTAGAAAATTCAAGAGGACCTTGAAGCAGTTGCGTAAACTGAACATAAAAATGAATCTCCATAAATGTTAAAAATCGACATCTGTGGCAACTAAATAACTAGATTTACCTTGCAGATATCTTAGTTATGAAATACTGTTTGTCAAAAAATCATACAATTTTGATAATAATCAACTGCATTGCAGTCAGAATTCCAATATTCTAATTAAAATAATAATAATAATAATAATAATAATGGGTTACAGGACTCAGCTGCTATGGTTAGGCAACCAGGGCCAAGCACTGCAGGTCTACTGGAAGAAAAACAACTGAAGCGGAAAAAATATACTGTGTCTGAAAATCGTGCTATTATGGTTTGCTATTACAACTCAGAACCAGAAAAACGTGGTTATTTAAAAAGAATGTTTGAACTTTAGAAAGCAAAATACCCAGATTCAACTATTACAGAACAAAGACTCGCAGACCAAAGGCGTTTTGTAATGCGAAATAAAGTGTTTAGTGATGTAGAATTGGAAGAAATTCAAGAAATTTGTAAAAGTAAAAAAGTAGAGTCAACTGTTGAAACAACTGAAGGCAGTTTTGAGGAGACTAATGGCATGCACGAAACACAAATGTTGTATGATGAAAATATTCAAATTGAAGAAGAAAGAACTACTGAACCACCACTGACGCAAATCAACATAGAAATCACTGATGATTTGAATCCACGGCAACAACAGTTAAAAGAAAAAATAATGACACATGCACAAGCATGTACAGAAAGACAAAGATTACCAACCTTAAAAGTGGTGTCAAAAAAAGACCTTGCACCAATCATGAAAGATGTGAATATGGCATTAGCAACAGTTCCAATTTTATCTTTGGAGCAAACCAATCAGTTTGCTTACAGCACAGCTGTAATTGTCACAGAAGAACTGGGTATTCAAAAAAACAAGCCAAATGGACCAGCAAAATCAACACCAAAATGGAAAATTAGACTGGAATTAAAGATAAAAAAATTATGCTCTGATGCAAGCAATTTGAAGAATATGAAAGAACAAAAATTGAAGAATGCAAAAATCAAAAAGGAATTAATAAAGAAATACTGGCTCAATACAAGAAAAGTTGATGAAGCACTAGAAATTGTAAAACAGCAGATAACAGCAACAGCCAGAAAAATAGAACGTTATGATGCACGAATTGTTCAATTTCGACAAAACCAGCTTTTTCAATTAGACCAAAGACGATTCTACCAAAGCATTAACTGCCTTAACCAGCCAAAATGTAAAAAACCTGATAAGAATGAAACAAATCAGTTTTGGAAAGATCTGTGGGAAAATGAAAAACATTTTAAGCAAAATGCTGGATGGATAAAAGACTTTGAAAATGATTTTTGTGAAAATCAAATGCAAGATCTTTTTATTACTACAGAAATGATTAAAAAGCGAGTAAAAAAAGTCAAAAACTGGACATCACCTGGTAATGACCAATTGCATGGCTTCTGGCTCAAATATCTGACTAGTCTACACCCGATCATAGCCAAGCAATTTAACGAAATTTTACAAAGTGGAAATATAAGTGAATGGTTAACAACTGGCAAAACTTATCTTATCCAGAAAGATCCAGCAAAAGGTGCGACACCTGGAAACTATAGGCCTATAACATGCTTGCCAACATTATTTAAATTGTTAACTGGTATCATTGGTGATAATATTCAAGACTTTTTGGAGGCAAATAATATCCTGCCTGTAGAACAGAAAGGAAATAAACGAAATAGCAGAGGTACAAAAGATCAACTTCTAATTGATAAAATGATACTAGAAAATTGCAAGAAACGAAAAACAAACTTACATATGGTCTGGATTGACTACAAAAAGGCATTTGATTCATTGCCTCACAACTGGATCATAAAGTGTTTGGAAACAATAGGAATTAGTAAAAACATTACAGTATTTGTTAAAAAAACAATGAGGAAGTGGAAGACACAACTAACTGTTGGAAATGAAGAATATGGACTAGTTAACATCAAAAGGGGAATTTTTCAAGGTGATTCATTATCACCACTATTGTTCATCATTGCCATGATCCCCCTTTCAATGATTTTAAAGAAAACAAACCTTGGCTATCAAACTTCCAAAAATTCAACAAAAATTTCACACTTACTTTATATGGATGATTTGAAGCTTTATGGAAAATCAGACGCTGAAATCCAATCACTTGTTAACACTGTCCGCATCTTTAGCACTGATATCTCTATGGAATTTGGACTAGAAAAATGTGCAAGTGTGGCATTAAAAAGAGGAAAGATTTTGCACAGTGATGGAATTGAAATGCCAAATGGTCAAAATATTAGAAGCAATAATGATAAAGCTTACAAATACCTTGGCATTTTGCAAATGGATAATATCAAGCATGGCCAAGTTAAGAATATCATCAGTAAAGAATACGTACAAAGGGTCCGAAAGCTATTAAAAGCAAAATTAAATGGTGGGAATACTATCAAGGCCATCAACACTTGGGCAATACCAGTTATAAGATACACTGCTGGTATCATCAACTGGACTCAAGCTGAATTGGACCTTTTGGACAGAAAAACAAGAAAATTAATGACAATTCATCATTCGTTGCATCCGCGCAGTGACATTGATAGATTATACCTACCCCGTCAAACTGGAGGTAGAGGATTACTGCAAGTTAAACAAACAGTAGAAGAAGAAAAACATGCACTGGCAGATTATGTTCAAAGCAGTCAAGAACAAAGGCTTATTGCAGTTACAAAACAAAATTTACTAAAAGTAAATAAAACAAAACAAGATTATCGACAAAATGTAATTAAAACAAGGATAGAAAGCTGGCAAGATAAAAAATTACATGGCCAATTTCTTAAAAACATCAAAGGAAAAGTAGATATGGATAAGACCTGGTATTGGCTTACGAATGGAACATTAAAAAAAGAAACAGAGGGCTTAATTCTAGCTGCTCAAGAACAAGCTTTACGAACAAATGCAATTAAAGCAAAAGTTGAAAAATCGTCAATGGACTCAAAGTGCAGATTGTGCAAAGAATCTGATGAAACAGTGGATCATATTCTCAGCTCATGTGGAAAAATTGCACAGACGGACTATAAGACGCGGCATAATGCAGTTGCAAAGATGATTCACTGGAACATCTGCAAAAATTATCACATT
>JAFIDM010002131.1:40601415-40620810 GCA_023159025.1 Thereuonema tuberculata | reverse complement strand
TGTCTGCCACTGGTCTGGTGCCTCACACATTGCAACACAGTCTCAGCACACTAGGACTTCACAAAAACACTTACGCACAACTGCAGAAGGCTGTGGTACTCAACACTACACGCATAGTTAGGAAATTTATGGACACAAGCACACATCCCTAATCATTCTTGCACACATCTTTACACTTGGCAGTATGTGCTTTGGTCCTTGACCCGCCATATTGTTTTTGCTGGGGAAACCCAAGGTTTGAAACATACAAACATAATAATATGAGACGATCGACCACATAATATCTGGCTGTCCCATTCTCTCCCAGACAGATTACCTCCACCGACACAATCAGGTAGCGTCGAATGTTCATCAACAGCTAGCACACAAACACTCACTTATTAAGAACACGGTCCCGTACTACAAGTACATACCACTAAGTGTATTAGAGTCATCCTCACATAAGCTGTACTGGGATCGTTCCATTCACACAGACAAAACCATACATCACAACAGACCTGACATCACACTTGTTGATAAGATCAATAAACAGACCTATCTCATTGATATTGCAGTGCCTATCAGCAAGAACATGCAGAAAACTCACGCAGACAAGATCAGTAAATACACCGATCTAGCAGACGAGCTCCAGAAGCAGTGGAGGCAGGACCGAGTACGTGTTGTACCCATCGTCTTGTCTGCCACTGGTCTGGTACCTAACACTTTGCACCACAGCCTCAAGCACACTAGGACTTCATAAAAACACCTATGCACAACTCCAGAAGGCTGTGGTACTCAACACAACACGCATAGTTAGAAAATTTATGGACACAAGCACCCATCCCTAACTATTCTTCCAACCTTTTTTTTTTTTTTTTTTTACACTTGGCAATATGTGCTTTGGATCTTGACCCGCCATATTGTCTTAGCTGGGGAAACCCATGGTTTGAAACTTTTTCGAGATAATAATAATAATAAAAATAATACCTGCAAAAAACATTATTACTAGGCACTGCTTATATTTTGCGAAGATACTTG
Source organism: Thereuonema tuberculata (assembly GCA_023159025.1). Classification (NCBI taxonomy): domain Eukaryota; kingdom Metazoa; phylum Arthropoda; class Chilopoda; order Scutigeromorpha; family Scutigeridae; genus Thereuonema; species Thereuonema tuberculata. The sequence continues at coordinate 40,619,793 of JAFIDM010002131.1, read as the reverse complement.
AACAATTCTTAGGTTTCTGGGTGAGACTTGAATTGCTCAATTAATCCAGTCAAAGATGTGTTCTTTTTGTCTTTGTGCTGTGTCAAATGTGGATAATAATGATAATAATAATAATAATTTCTGTATGATACAATTAAGGCAGACAATGCAAATTCACGACATGTGGAAAAATTTGTTAGAAAGAGTAGTCAAAAACAATTGATTTAGATTCACGTAAACCTCAGGTTATCTTGAAATATTAATTGATATGTTAATATCCGGATGTAATACACTGTTCTTCAATAAAACGTTTTAACTAGAAATTTTCAATGGTAATAAAGGGTTTATCATGCCTCTGTAAAAAAACATTACAATCACACCATGAGTTAAATAAAAGGAAAACTTCAATCCTTAAATCTTCAAAAATATCTTTGTAACTTCTCAATATTTCTATTCTCTCAACGAGAATTTTCTTCAGGAGAAAAATAATAATCTATCTTACATTTCAAAGAACAGAAATGAAGTAAAATAATCAATCCAAAAGAATACAATGACGTTTCAACAGAAATTCTTTTCATTATTAATTAACTTTAGTAATATTACAGCACTACACTGAATAAAATAATAGTTATTAATTTTTGCCTAAGTATTGTTACCATTGATTAATGTCAATTTTTATACTTAATTGTGTTTTTATGTCTAGTTGACAAAAATTTTTGAATATGGAATGTTGCAGTAAATTTTTTTACTGTTTTTTTTTTTGACGTACCACTGGCAGAAAGAAGCAAGATCCAGAATCAAAACAAAATTTATTATCAACAGAGAAATTTAGTTGATGAGTTCATAATAAGGAGAAACAGCTTCCAACAGATTTCAACTTACTGGTGTACAAAAGTACCAGTAGCTTTTATGGCTAAAATAATATATCAGTATCATATCATATCATATCATATCATATCATATCTTTTGTAACAGTATTTTCGTTTTTTCTTTGTGTAGAAGAAAATTATTGTAGAAAGTTGTTGTTGTTTTGATCTGAAATTTTACCGTATGATTTTACTGTATGCAAATCATAATTTGTTCGGATATCAATTTTTTTTAATTGATGTTCAATTTTTTTTAATTGTCAAAACCTGCCATAACCATTTCTTGAACATTTTGTCGTTTGAAGTTATGGAGAATTAAAGTAACACAGTACTTTGAAATAATACATCGTGATTGATGCTTAAGCTTGAATTGAAGCAATAATATTTTCATTATTCGGATTAAGGTTAATCTATCAATTCATGGATGATGAATTTGCTATGTATAATTTTGATGTCTTTATATTTAACGATTTAGATTTATGTCGAGATTTTAATTGATGGGTAAATATATATTTCAATATCACGATTGACTGATTATTAAATATTTCATTATCTAATCTAATATAACGTAAAATAATTTATGTAATGCTCATTAAATTATTATTTAATTTAACTTTCAGTATGTTTTGAAGTTTAGTCTGCTTAAATACATTTTAGAACTTAAAAATTATAATTTCTGAAAAAAAAATTATATATATATAAACTCGGTTCATGGCGTCAGGTGCCGCCTTCCGAAAGAATCTGCAAGAACTCCATTCCAGGTCTTCCGGTCAAGGGTCCATTCCTCTTCCAGACTTCTAATCCTCATTGCTTTTTTAATATCGTCCATCCAAGCCTTTCGTGGTCTTCCTCGTTTCCTTTTTTGATTAGTTTTGTAATCAAAAGCGATTTTGGGCAGTCTTTCGTCATTCATTCTTTTAACATGACCAAACCAAATCAATTGTTTTCTTTGAAGATCGTCCAAAATGTTTCCTTTTATTTTCATCATTTGTTTGATTCTTTCATTTCTTGTTCTTTCTATTCTTGATACCCTGCATGATCTTCTTAGGGCATCCATTTCCACTGCCGCTAATTTCTTTTTTTCTGTCTCCGTAATTCTCCATCCCTCTGCCCCATATAACAAGATGCTCTTTACAATAGAATTGTATATATTATACTTTCTTTTCCTAGAGATCTCTTCACTCCACCAAATAGAATTTAATAGTTTTATAGCCTTCCTTCCTTGACAAATTCTGTTTTTAATTTCTTGTGAGTCTCTGCCTTCTCTATTAATGTCTACTCCAAGATACCTATAATGTTCACAGCTTTCTATTTTCATGTTATTATTTAGATTTAGGTCCGTCTCATTTCCTCCTATACATAGATATTTGGTCTTGCTAACGTTCATGTATAGTCCCCATTTCTCATATTCTTCCTTAATTGTTATCGTCATTCTCTCTAAATCATTTTTACTCTTTGCAATTATGACTTGGTCATCTGCGAACTGCAGAGTAAACATTGATGTTCCTTTCACATTAAGTCCCAATCCTCTGCAGTTTTCTTTCCAAACTTTTAATGCTGCTTCAACATAAATTTTAAAAAGTGTTGGGGAGATACAACATCCCTGTCTGAGTCCTTTATCTGTTATAAAGCCTTTTGATAATCTTTGACCTACTTTAATCTTTGTTTTTGATTGTCTGTAAAGTTCTTGAATTGCTCTAATAATATTAAAATTTATGTTTATTTCCTTTAATACATTCCATAATTTTGCGATTGGAACATTATCATATGCCTTCGTTAGATCAATAAACAGAAGATGAATTTGATTTCCCACCGCCATTTCCTTTTCAATAATTTGTTTAAGACAAAATATATTATCCATACATGATCTTCCTGCTCTAAATCCACTTTGTTCTTCACTTTCTTTCATTCTTATTTCTTCTTCAAGAAAATCTTTTAAAATTCGTCCATACAGTCTACTAAACGTTGCTGTTACAGTAATGCCACGGTAATTTTCACATTTTTGTCTGTCTCCTTTCTTATAAATTGATGTTAAATATCCAATTCTCCACTCTTCTGGTGTTTCTTCTCCGTTTAAACATCTTTCGAATAATTGTGTAATTAATCTTAGCAATTTATCTGTTCCATTTTTGATTAGTTCTGCTGATATTCCACCGGGACCACTTGCTCTTTGATTCTTTAATTTTTTAATTGCTGTTTTAACTCTCTCAAGTTCCAATAGTATAGGTTGTTGTATGGTATCAATATGTGTATTTTTTACTTGAAATTCATTTCTAGTTTCTGTAAGCAAAGTCTTATAATATTCTTCCCATTTCTCAACCGATATTCCTTGCCATGAATTATTACCTTCTTTTCTAATATTCCTTAAAAATTTCCATGCCTCTGTACATCGTCTTCCTCCTATATATGTCTCAATTTCTCTGCATTTTTTATCCCAGGATGTTCTTTTTTTCCCTATTACTAATTTCTTTGTGTCATTTCTAAAAGTTCTATAAATTTGTCTATCCTCTTCCTTTTTTGAACTCATCCACCTCAAATAGGCTTCTTTTTTCTGTTGTACAATCTTTTCAATGTCCTTATCCCACCAAAAGTTTTTTTGGGAATTTTTGCCTTTTCTTTTTTGTCCTAGTGCTTCCTTTGCAGCCTGGTGTAAAGATGATTTAATATGTTGATATAGTTCGGTTGTATTAGTATAATTCCTTTCTTCTAATTTTTCATCTAATCTTACTTGAAAAAGTCCTTTTGTACTCTCTTCTGTTAATCCTTCCAACATATATTCTGGGATATCAATATCGTCCATCTCTGTGGGATTTCTTTTCTCTCTAATTATATTAGCCGAATAAGGAAATGCAAGTCTTGCTCGCACCATAAAATGATCTGAGCCACATTCTGCTCCTCTCTGTACTCTGATGTCTAATAATTTTAATTGAGCCCTTTGTTTAATAATTATATAGTCAATAATTGTTTTAAGTTGTCTAGTATGCTGATACCATGTGTATTTATGAATATCTTTGTGTTTATAAAAAAAAATTACACATAAATAAATAAAGGTTCTCTCACCCTGAGCTATGATGTCGGTGATCTGGGACAAGTGTTTCAGACTAATTAGGTTTCATCAGCTAGATTTACCAAGTAGTTCAGAGTAGTTCAGAGTGGGTGACAAAAGTTGAATTTACAATTTCAGCTCCCTCAAGTGGTCCCCAACAACATCAACACCATGCATGGCACGGCCTCAAATTCTTTGTCCCGCAAAAGAATTTAGCAGGGAATTTAAGGAATTCATATCGAGAATATTTATATTGGTAGATACTAAACATCCTATCAAAAGTACCTTTTGAGCAATGAAAATGAATACAGCATGAAGTCTTTTATCCATAGTAAAATGGTGGAATTCTACAGAATGTAATGTTATCAGGAAAACAAATCAATAAATACCAAAAAAAAAAAAAAATTGAGAAGTACGGTAAAAATTGATTAAATAATTTTCAAGATATCATCTAATTAACGTTGTCAATAGTAGAAATCCATTGGGCCCGGTAGCCGAGTGGGTAAGTGTGCTTTGACTGCGGATTGGAGGTGGCGGGTTCGATTGCCGGCCTCGGCGGAGAATGAGAATTTTTACACGCTTCTTTCTCCTCCGAACTGGTCCTAGGGTCTACCCAGTCCTCTGTAGAATGGGTACCGGGTTTCTTTCCCGGGAGTTAAAGCGGGCGGGCGTCGGGCTGACCTCCCGCCCTCAATCTACGAAACGCTGGAAGCCTTACCTCTCGAGCTCCCGTGGGCCTGCATGGCCTGGTTATGGGATTGCTTAACTTTTTTAATAGTAGAAATCCAGAAAGAAAGAAACACCCATATATTGTTAATATTCAGAATTTTCATTTTCAATCATTCAAATTGAATCTCTATTAAAAACTCTTGAAAGAAATATATTTAGTTTAATTAATGTCCTGTTTTAATAGATTTTAGAAATTCATCGGATTAGAAATTGGAGAAAAAAAATACTTTACATTTGGAAATAGTTTACATGATTATTTTACCCCTTCCCGTTACTAATGTTTTAGAAATGTTAAAGAAATGACTTATAATTTTAAATAATTTCGAAAATAAAAATAAAAACAAAGCAATATTAATATTTCTAAAATATTACTATTGACTTTTGGTCTAGTAAATTCTACTAAGGATCCAGAAAACTATAAAACAATAATCACAAATTTTTTTTTTGTTAATTTAAAGAAAGATAAAGAAAAATTAAAATTCCACTAATGCCGCGGGAGGAAACAAAACTGAAGTTGGATGGTCAACCCAATGCTCGCCCGCCTTTAATTCCCGGAATTTCTTCAGTGGGTTCGGAGGACGACAGGACCTGACTGAAGGAGAATTCAAAGTGGAAAAATCATCAAATTTCGCCAGAGATTGAATGCGGCTCTTCCAGCGCCCAATGAGGTGCGTTACCATTTGGCTATTTGCTCACCATTTTTTTGTAAAATGCTTTAGCATTCAGAAACTTTATAATTCGTTGAAAACATGAAAGACTCTACTCCTTATTTGTGGATTCTAATAATTTTGAGAATTTGATTACAAAAATTGTTTCAAATTGAAAGCTGTAGTGAACATTAACTTAACGTTTTTTCTTTAGTTTTAAAGACACATTCATCGTTGAGGTGGTAATATCCATGTTTGTTTACGATAAAAAAAAGGCTTAGTTCAGGGCATTGCCCGGAATATTACAGAATATCATTAATTTAATGCAGTGTCATTTTTGAAGCTGATGGGCTTTCGTCGTAACTTCATTACGGCACAATCTAAGCAGTTCAGCATATTTAGATGCTTAAGTTCCATTTGGTCACTTGGAAAATATCCAAAGTTGTCGACTCGTTGATGTGAGGAAATATGATGCAAACTCTAGTCTTCTTAAGCGTTTCCAATGCAAAACGAAAGGATAGAACAGAAAAGTGTTTTGGAAACAATAATTCAAGGACGGGAGAATTCCATAGTTATAGCCAGAAAAATTAAGCCTGAACATTTTTAGAAGTAAATGAAAAAAGACTAGTTTAATTAAAATTGAAAATGAAACCATTCAAATTCCAGCGTATACAAATAAATTTATTTATTTAGTATTTATTTAATGGATTTGGATTTAATGGATTCGAACCACAAATAACAAGCAAAAGTATTAAAAATGAATATTTTTTTGTTTTTTACTGGCAAATGAGAATGACACTTGTTCGCAGAATTTTCATTCACATTCCACAATTACTATTAAGTATCCCATCTACTATCTTTGAAAGGAAAGAAACTGAAAGAATTTAAGGCCTATTTACCTTATAAATATTATTTATACAATTCCTTTTTTATTTGATATGTTTTATTTTACCTATTTATTATTTTGAAACTTGCCAAAAGTCTTGGTTTATTACAGACCCATTTGGAAGCTATTGTGATAGCGACCAAAATCGTTAGCTATTGTGTCCTGTCCGTCTGTGTCTGTTCACTCCTAAGAACTCCCGAACGGAAGCTCGAATCGACAAACGGATTTCACCATCGTGTTCAGAGGCCCAAATACTGTAGGAATGGGGTATTTTCAGAGGCCAACGCCCCCCCCCCCGTCCAATGTTCGAGATGTTCGGCATTGTTGTCATTACACCCCATCCCCTAAAAACTCCCGAACGGAAGGTCGGATCGACAAACGGACTTTCCCATCGCTTTCAGACGCCCAAACAACGTAGGAATATGGTATTTTCTATACCAATGCTCCCGCAACGTCGAGATATTTGGCGTTGTTTCGTTGGATTACCTCTATTACCATAAATGTTAGAAATCGCACCATTTAAGTTTTCAGCTACAGCTTGATGCTTAAAGTGTGGAACTCATATATTGAGGGTTGTCGGTTCGAATCCGTATATTTGCTTTTATTTTCTCTTCATTTTTTTTTCTCCATGTCCGAGTGGGTTTTTTTCTCTGAGTGTCCTGACGTTTTCTAATTTTTTTCCTAACTTTTTTTAATATTTTTTCTTAAGTTAGTGTATTTCTTTTTTTTTTATTATTATTATTTGTAATTTTTTTATTTATTGTGTTCCATCCTTAAATTCATGCTTTAGCACAAAATTATATTCATTTTGTTTTTAAATTACAATTTCTACATACTAAAGATGGAATTTTTTCATTTATTCTAAAAATTAGTTAAATCCTTTAGACTTCAATTTGTCTAAAGATGGTTAATTTTATTCCTATGAAATAGCGCGTAAATATTTTTCACAAATAAACGGATTAATCTAACTATATAAAAAGACAAAACCTGACTCACCCACTCATTCAATGACTGATCAACGCCCAGTCTAAACCGATATAGATTTGTAATGATCAGATGATTTTGTACGAACTAGGAAAGGTTTGAAGTGATAAGGGTTATGACTTTACAAAATTCAAGTAAATTGGAACAATGGGTTACACTGGGAGGACGGTGAGTGGATGCGCAAACATGGATCAAAGATACTTCTACGAGGTTTTTGGGATAGATGTAGATTTGTAATGAATGTTTTGAGTTGTTATTGTTTTTTGTTGTTTTCCTACCAATCGGGAAAGTTCCAAGTGATCTCGCAATTGCAATTTATTTATCATCCACATTAGGACATTTGTTTTATTGTAACCCGAGCGAAGAACGGGTCGTTTCGCTAGTCTAGGATAAAATGATAAGTATTGATAGCAATGAGATTCTAGCTCGCCTTAATAAAAATTCTTCACCTTCTCGCACTAATTTTGAAAACAAGATTCCAAATCGACAAGTTAAACCGTCTCTGATCCGTAAATATGCTAACACGTTTCAAAAAGATTCAGCCCTTGATTCAAAAGGTATTAGAGGTGATACAAAATGCGGATTTAAAAACACTCACACGGACTGATTTTATTCGATAAGCCTCATTTATTTAGGAAATTAGATTAAAAAAACTCTTAAAATCTGTTAAAACAATAGCATTACCATACAGTCCTTTAATGCTTCCCTATTTACTTTCGTGGTTTTAAATTATAAGTGTGACATGATAGGTAGACAACATAAATGATTTGTAGTATGACTGTAATAAGTGTTAAGTATCTTCACACTTCCTCTTAGTTATTGCAGTTCACCACTTGAGTCTTGGGGTTAGGATTTAACACACTGTAAATCTTAAACATGAGTGTGGTTTACCAAAGCTCATAAGTTAACCGTCATAAATTCAGAAAAATTCTTTATTCTAAGTAACCTTTGTCTACCTTTCTGGACTTAAATAAAGATAGAAAGCAAAACAGAAATTTAAAAAAAAATAGTCAAATAAAGGTTCTCGTGTGTAAAAATTAAGTTTATGTTGTTTTTTTTCCAGATTGTAAATAATCTTTTTCATTTAAAATAACTGTTACTTGAAATTTATGGCCATTTACATGCACTAAATATGTTAGGTTACGTTAGGCATCCAACTGGGGCTCTTAAACTCCAACGTTTCAGTGACCCGAGAATACGATGACGTCGGATTTATACAACAAATAAATAAAAATACACGATGTTTCGCCGTCGAGAGCCATCCTCCTCGAGTCAACTTGAGTAAATCACTTGAAGAAGTACGGTTATTTCCGTTGTTACGCCTTTGTTATGCTTCAATGGCTCACTGGTATGGCAAGCCGCGTTCAATTGCTGTTCGAGGTCTAGATTTTCTTTAGATTATTTCACATTTGGAAAATGGGGATAGAGTTTCTTTCCGATCGTTAACTGAGGGTGAGTATTGGATTGACCAGCCAATCTCTACTAGTCTTGTCACTGAAACGTCGAAGCCTTTAACCATCGACCAATGAAGTCAATTGAAGCTTGAACAAAAAGTATCCTCCCATCATTCATTCTTTAAACCGGTCCTATTCACTTATTCCTTTATCAAATGGAACCCAGATTTCTTTTCTGGAAGGTTAAGGAAGGAGAATATTGTAGTGTCTCTTCTTCATTCAATACTACCTTTTTGATCGTATCTCCAACGCTATTATTCCTCATTTATAAATCTGAGTTTTTGGAGATATTTTAGAGAGAACAAATAATAAATCAATACTATATCTTCTTAAAATGCCAAAAATTTAAACATAAATAACATCTTATAAATAACTTCTTAAATACACAAACACCTATGGCAATATTTCGACTTTTATTTTCAAAGCCTTACTCATGCCTTTGGAAAGGAGAAAACGTCTCCTTATCCTAAAATGAAAAATAATAATACAAAACAAGAATAACTTTTCAAAACAAACAACTTATAACGTGATATCACAACGTTCATACACAAGCCAATTCATTGTTAAAAATTCTTCTAATCTTTAAATTTAAAATAAACAAATTTCTATTTTTTTAAAATAAGCAAATATCTTTTTAAAGTCTTTTAATGTCTATTTGATAATATCTTCAATTCCTTAAACCATCTTCTTATAATGAAATCTTTCAGTGATCTTCTCAAGTTCTTAAATACTTCTTACTTATCCTTCTTGCTTCCATCTATCTTTGCAAGCGCGAAGATAAAGTAAGAAGGATAAGTTTTAATGGAATATATAATAGGAATAACTTAAACTTTTTTCTTATCTTAATATTCTATCTTATCTTGAATAAGATTAGAATATTTACATCCAATGTAACATTTTTGGATGCATTCATTTACCAGATTAATTAATTTTCTAGAATAAAAATATGTACCAAATTCTATTGAGAAGTTATTCTCCATACACTTGTAGATGAATATTCAGACACGAAATGAATGTGTAACGAGCACTCCGCAGAGCCATAAAGCCAAATACCATTGAAACTTTCAATGTATGCCGGCCACCTTGTGAGCGATATAAATACATTCGATTGGTTTGTTGCTGACGAATGAAAGCAGCATGAGACGCCTTTAATTGCACAGAATCAATATTTTCTTTCCGTATGAAACGAACTTTTCGATCTTCGTGTTGCAAGGTACAGGTCGTTATTCGCGAGCAACAGACAAAATGAAGAAAACAAACTGTCAGTCATTGGGGGAGGAATGGAGCGTAAGATTTCCAATATATCTCTTGGCAAACATGTTCGTCAGAATAGATTAACGGATGCACTCCAAGTCATGTTCGATGCCAACCGTGGATGCAAAAGATGTGGCTCGTCTTCGTGATACCAGGTGTATGTCCAAGATAACTGTGATTATTAGAAGCCACAGAATCTCCAAAAGCTTCCATGCAATGACGCTGTCGTCAAAATTCACGCAAAAAAATGAAGGGCTTATAACCTCTTAAAAATTACAATAAACAAAAAAAAAAAAAAAAAAAAAAGTGGATATGAAGTCGACTAAATCGGCGAGGTAGGATGTGAGATGATTGAGTCATGTAGCCAAATGGTAATACGCTTGATTGTTTCCGGCGGGAGCAGGATTCAAATCCTGGCCCCTGGGATTGAAGAAGTTTTCAGCGTGAATTCTTCACCTTAAGAGTCCTAGGGTCCACTCAGCCCAATGTAAAATAGGTATGAGATTTCTCTCCTGGAAGTTAAAGGCCGGTGGGCCACTTGACATCACATCACCCCAAGACCTGCATTGACCTAATAAGATACTTTAACATATTAAGAATGGGAGATGATATAAAAGGTGTCGAACGAAAGATGTCCACAACAATACTTTATAATACATCGGAAGCGCAGTGGTGCCTCAAAGGAAATTTTCCTGCGCTTCCGATATATTGTTCATACTAGCCTCATACCTAGACCTTGTTATTTACTGTGACTTCTCCTGTCTGATGATCGCCAACGAGCGTGAAACAGCTGTTCCAGGATATCACTTGTGAATAATTTGGTCTCATCCATTGTTGTTTTTTTTAATACTTTATAATGTTCTTAGAAATCTAGTTTTCCCGATAATTCTATAATGTAAAATTATTACAATATAGAAAGAATGATTTACGATAATGTTTAAGTTAATTTTAATTAAAATAAATAATCGGCTTAATCATTTTAGTCATTTAAATTATCCGTTTAAATAATTATCATTAGCACGCACTAATCGTTTAGGCTTATTATGGTAATTGAAAACCAGAAATTTATGATTATTTTTATTATGGAATATTGAACCTATATTGGTATAATCTGTAATTTTGAAATTTAATGCTATTTTTCTTTTTCATATACTTTTTGAAAGTGAAATACTGTCACGTATATCTCAAGTAAAAAAAAGATTATAAAAATGTTACATAGGATTGTTGTTAACCAATTATTCAGTTGCAGTCTTAAAAAAAAAGCTGACCATAAAAGCTATGGTTGGAGTCTAATATTAAAACCTTCTCTAATTCATCGTGTCTCAATCTATTGTCTAACATATTTATTTTGACGATCACGTTTGCGCGAGAATTGCGAAATTCTCGAGATCTCGCCATTAGCCTCTTCAGCAGGTCTCAAGAAATGTAGTATTTTTAATGTCTGTCACTAGGAAAATGCTACATAATGAATTTGTTGTTTGTTTATTGACTGATTTCAATTTATTAAAACTGTATTAAAATGTAGTAAAAGTCTCATGCATTTCTCCGTATTATAATTCATTTAAATATTTCAATATTTTGTGAGAAGACATGGATAGAGACTATTCTCGCGTAAATTACGTGAAATCACGAAAATACGGGATCGTCAACTTCCATGAGTTTGATAATATTATCATTGAGAAAACTATTATAAATAATTTTTTCCGGCAATTTGATTTCGAGGCATTTTAATCCTTTAATACTAAAATTAATTATTTCAATCACTAAAATACCAATTTTGGTAACTCTTAAACCTTAGTCTTAGATTTGGCTTAGTAATCGAAACTGATATGTTTGTTAGTTAGAAGAATGCTTTGGATAAAGGATATTTACATAACGATATTTATGAGAATATGAGATGACACCTGATTCCGGATTCGGTGTACTGTAGTTCATTGTGTAAAAATATTGTTTAAAAGTGTTCTGATAACGAGAATTCTTAGTATTTTGCTTTACCACATTTAAATTTTACTCTCCCTTGGACGAGTAACAAATAAAGAATTGCTAATGATATGGATTACTTGGATTAAATATGAAACAGATTATACAAATGAAATGTGATTAAGTGAAATGCAGTGAAGTAAAATATCTGCAGTTTTTTGTTTCGATAAACGGTAATTTCAAAGAGTCAAAGAAAAATGAATGACGAGAAAGTATAGTATAATGTACTTATTGCATGAAGATATTGCCTGACATAATGAACTTGCAATTAGTATATTTTTTAATGTACACAATTTAATCTCATTTTTTCACATTTCCACTAAAAGGATAAAATGAGTTATCTTATCTTTCACGCTTTTGAATTAAAATTTAGTCACTCCAAAATCATACGCCTCAAGCCCTTTATCCAAAATATGACTATGGTAACTCTGCTCATCACTAAGCAGTAGGACTACCTAAGACCTTAGTTCAAGGAAATTCTTAAAATATTTTTTTTACATATCTTCCTAGAAAGAACATAATTTAGATAACTTGCATCGAGTTCATTATATTTATACCAGCCATTATATTTTGAATATCTGAAAATTACAAATTTATTTAATAGTTTATATTTCAATTTAACAAATTAGTTTGTTAAATTTTCTAAAATATAGCGAATGTGAATTATTATTTTGTAAAAGCCAAAACTGGAGTGTCTTTATGTCTTTCAATTTTGAAAGTAAGGTGGCTCTAATGTTTCAATGACAATATTAATTATTTAATTTTGATTAGGATTTTATTTTTCAAACTTAACTATTTGAAAGAAACCAAAACAAATATATATATCACTTTCTTTAGTTTAGAAACCTTTTTCACAGCAAAGAGCTGAAAAATCATTTGGGAAAGAATTAATTATCTAATAGCCACCTGATATAAATTATCAAAACCTGAGGCCATTGTAATTTATTGCTTCTGCGCTGCTGAGTCATAAATTTGTCAGAATGGTTATTAAGATTTAAAAATTTATATTTGGCTTCATTTCTCACACTCACTTAAACGATATTTAAATAGAAGCTCTGCATTAAAACAATGCCTTTCAATTGTTGCTGTTTCTTTTAATGGAAATAATATTTTATTTATCACATTAAAAGACAGGGTATCAGTTATTAAGACTCGTAAAGTAATTAACGATAACATCCTTAAAGAACTCAAAAGCTACTTTTCTTGCATCTTCTTATTAAAAATGTACAAAGAAAAAAGCTTCGTTTTGGAAATATTTGTCTGTATTTCGCAGATATTATAACTGTAATCGATGAAATACGTGTCGTGTAAATTACATAAATACACTATCAATATAAAAATATCAATATATACATAAGCTTTCAATTTCGGCATATCTGGCTCTAATCACAAAGAACTAATTTTTTTTAAGATATGATGTGGAGTATATTGCAAAATATATAATTCCATGCACTTCATTATTTTTTATCTTCCTAACTTATCTTCATATCTTTCGGGTATTGATTATATCTTTGAATTTTTCATTCCTCAAATTAACTAGATCCCAAGGATTTAACTTTAAAGAAATCATAAGAGATTTTAAAATAAATTTTGAAACGTACCATCGTACTTTTCGATAATGTTTTTTTTATAGAAATTTGTGTCACTTTCACAAGCAAAATTATCTTAGGTTTCTATATGGAAAAGGTTGTAAATACTATTAGAACAGTTAGATCGTATCTTGTTCTTATCAAGTATTTATTATTAAGTTCTTGTACAACCTTGAGGTCACTCAAGGTATGCAGCTAATATTTCTAGGTTTCGAATTCCAGAGACGGCACGGAAATGACTCCTCTTCAGTTTCACTTTTCTTTCTGCTGATATAATGTGAGCTGCTTCGTACAATATACTCTAGGCACCGATTCGCCAGAAAATAGTTCATAAAATTTCTGCTATATTGGGTGCCCTGGCAGTGGAGAAAAATTCAGAAAACCTTTAAAACATTTCCAAATGGTTTTATGATTTTATACTTTTCCTTACGAAGTGGGCTAAAAACAATGAGGTACTTTGCTTTTAATATTTTGCCTTGTTAAAATTCCTCAAGAATTTAAAGCGTATTTGAAAAAATATGAATATTTCGCAAAACCAGCAGCTTAAATTGCCTGTAAAATTATTACGTCAGATATTCACCATATCTGTAATCAATAACTTTGTACTCTCATTGTAACACACTTTCCACAAATAAACTCTGAACTCTAAGCCGTGATGAATTGCCATTCTACGCTATTGCTAATCAATTTATCAAGATGTCAGAACGGTATCAGGTGGCTGCATGCATGTAAATGATAATTCATAATAATTTTATATTAACGCGGTTCATTCAGCAGGCTTTTCCGTTTTAATTATTAATTTGCATTTTTTAAGGGAGTTTGTTCTTGAGATGTTTCTATCTGTAATAGAAGTTAAATTTGTTAGTCCGATCAGAAGTGTGCTAAATAAAAAAAGGGTATTGCGGAAAAAAAAAAGAAGAAAATTTTGTGTAATTTTTAGTGATGATCTTTGATTGGTAATAGTTAATAATTAAGTTCCATCTTAAATAATTACTAAATAGTTTACTAATCCCATTAAAATAATAATTATTTCCGATTATGAGAGTCAGTCTCACGGAGTACCTAAAGTAAAGGCTTCGATATTTCGTGGAGAATTGCGATCAATAAAGATCGGATGGTCATGTACATGCACATTTAACCTCGAAAAACGAAACGTATTCTTATTTTACAGAGGGCACGATAAATACTACAGCTCGTCCTGAGCAGACTCGGAAAGATCCAGGACCTTTGCCGGAATTGAATCCCACACCTCCATCGATCGATCTGCATAAAGTGACCTACCGATTAAGACAATCTACATAGGAAATTATAATAGGATTATTAATTATAAAGCAATATTACATAAAACTCAATTAATAAATTACATTATATCAGTGTTTAAGTCCCGAAAAATTCCACAAAAGAATAAGTAATTCTAAAATTAACAATTAGTACAAATTGTTAATTTTTCTTTTTTTTTTGTACGCGGATCGGCCAACTACGGACCACGCGCTAGCCTGACCCGACATTGTCAATTTTATAATTAGTTATTCTTTGTGGAATTTTTAATACCAATTTGAGTATAACTATACAAATTCAAATTTATACAAATTAATACAAATTGAGCATAACTATTAAACTTACTAGCTCACATAAAATTCCAATCAATTCAATCAAGATTAAGAGAACAAATTAGAATAAAATAGATAAAATACGCATCTGAAATTATATCAAATAAAAAGATTTAACTTGAAAACAAATTAAACCTGATAAAAGCAAAATATTGTGCAAAATCATTGCAAAAAACATATTAAACAGAATAAATAACAAGCTCGGAAAGCTCTAGATTGAAGTTTGATAATGTTATCTTTTTTTAATATTGTTTACATTAAAAATTCATAAGTTTTATGTTGTTGACATTGAGACAGGAGATTTTTTTGGTTTCTGAAATCAATTAATTTTGGTAGAAGTTAAAGCTACTGGAGGCTATTCAGGACTCAAAGATTAAACGGAATTGGAACACGAGCAGAAATTACAATTCAATGATAAATTTATTTCTATTATCTTCAACTTCTCAATCAAATTGAAAAAACTTCATCTACACTTCATTTTATTATCGAATTTTCGGAAGAATTTTCTATCTTCCTTCTTCAAGATTACAATGTATAGTCAGGTGATATCAAATTACAAAAAAATTCCTTAGCATAGTTGTTAACAAAACTTAGCATTTAATCCTAAATGAAGTGTAGATGAAGTTTTTTCAATATGTTACGATGTGATTTAAAGAAGAAGTATGGATTTAGAACTTCTCAATCAAATACCTAAGTCAGTATTAAAGAGATTGAAAATATTAAAGTTTACATTAATTATTACTGAACAACAGTTTAATTTAAGTTTACTGTATTTTAATAATATTCATACTAATCACTAAATTAACTCTTGCATTCCAATCAGATATGCAAACTAATTTAAACTGTTGCATTCCAATCAGATATGCAAAATAATTTAAAGTGAAAAATTAGAGTAAAACAAGTATATTTATTTATGAATAGCGTCTGGTAAGCTTTTGCGAGTATAGAATAAAATGCAACAGTTAGATATAATAAGGCATATTAAACATCTAGACGTCCATATAAATAGATAAGAGCTTAACATAGACATATGAATGTAGAATGTTTCACATTTTCAAAGTGTTCGCTCATTCTAAGTATCAAAGCATGGCACCTTCTGATTCATTAAAATAATAATTATTCTATTCCACTTTTAATAATGCTTCAAGTCTTTCCAAGTTTTGTACCGGCCATTAATTTTTCTGTGGCCATATTTCCTTAATGTCTCATGAACTTGTGAAGTTCGCAGAAAAATAAATTATATATTATTATTATTATTATTAATATATATTACTATTATATATTATTATTATATTATTATCGGAAATCTACAGCATTTGTCTTTCATTTTATATACAGATTTTATCATTTATCGAAAGCGATGCGAGAGTAGTATATTTGCGTCGGTCTCCCTATCTATCTGTATGTGTCTGTTGGAGCCGATCTTCTTTAAATATTGTATAAGATTCGAGACTAACTAAAAAGATTAACTAACTTTTGTATTGAAATTGCTGTCTTTTGTTGATGATCCTTGAAATTTAATGAATGGAATGTTAGATTTCCTTTGGTACTGATAAAAAGTGAATACCTAATATTCCAATCATTAAAATTTCAATTTGATAGAAAAACAATTTTGACTAATTATGAATAACCATAGAGAAAGAATGAAGATCAATTAGTTAAAATCGTATTACAAAGTTAATGTAAACAGTTATGTTAGTTTTTCATGTCAAAATCTGAGCTGGTGCAAAGCAACTTTTGAATTTACAACTGCCTCAAATATCTCATTCCATAGAATAAACATTAATAAAAATGAGATATTCATTATGGATTTACTTGGATTTTTACTACTGTTAGTCTGTATGGAATGAATATTAATAAAAGAATAACAGTAGTAAAAATCTAAGTTGGCATGTTCGAATGTATCTCATGAGGCAGTTTGTTAGTTATGACTTTAAGTACGTAAAAAATTGAAAAGGATCTTCCCTTTAATACATAAAATAAACCATTTTATGTTTAAGTTTCGAAGATGTTTCGTTCTATAGTTAATGTACCTAATTATTAAATAAAATGTGAATGTTGGGTTTTCTCACCTTTATTTGCAGATTTACTCAACAATTAATGGAGATCTTTGTTCATATAGCCCAAACGTTACCTAAATAATATTTATTAAATATTTATCTTAAATACAAAATACTAAGAGGAACAGAGAAAGATAAGGTTTTTCGAGCGATTTTCAATTTTTCAATCTTGCACATTAGTTTTCTCAATTGTGTCAATAAAGTACTTCATTCATATAAACACACAGTTATAAAATTGATTTTGTATTTGCGCTGAAATTCCCACAAGGCCAAAAGACTTGAAGAAAAACTTGAAAATAATCAATAGCGATTACAATGGCTTACATGGAGAAATTAAACAAAGAAAACAGAAAAAATTAGTCTATAAATTTTCAAAATAGGATTTACAGAAACAAATATTAAAAAATACCGAACATTCAAAATCTGTAAAGAAATGCATAATTCTCTCATTTAATAATTTTGTATGTTGAGAAATTATACTATATTATGATACTATATTATACTATATTATTTTCCACAAACACTTTCATTTTTTATGTAGGCTATCCATAATTTTGTATTTTGTTTATTCTCTGATCTATTTACAAACCATTTCTTACGCGTATTCTTTTCTTAAAGAAGAAAGAAAGAAATGTCTCCCTTGGAAATTTGAAGTCCGTCTGTGGAAAGATATTGTAATGTCAGTCTTCACAGACCAGTTCATCTTCTCGAATTGGGACTACAGAAGGAGCCGACTGGTCGAGAGCCTTCAGTCGGGACTAATGGGCTTTCGGTGAAACAAAGGAAGGAAAGGCGCTCTACTTTGTGCAATTAGATACTTACTTAGTTCGAATGAAAAGAAGTACAAAAAAAAAAAGTTTCAGCCTTTCATGATTTTCTGAACTCTTCCATCTCACCTCGTACAATTTTGTGGAACATTTAAACATTTAAACAGTCTATATAAAAAAGACTGTCATTTAAACACGCTATATAAAAAAGAGAAACCAATTCTATGTAATTGGTAACGTGCTACACAATCTTT
Source organism: Thereuonema tuberculata (assembly GCA_023159025.1). Lineage (NCBI taxonomy): Eukaryota > Metazoa > Arthropoda > Chilopoda > Scutigeromorpha > Scutigeridae > Thereuonema > Thereuonema tuberculata. Next base: position 40,601,688 of record JAFIDM010002131.1, on the reverse strand, counting down.
TATATTTGATAAGCAAACTTACAAATAGCAATGAAGAATAAGGACTCAAGAACAAAAAGTGCTATACACAAAAAACAAATTAGATAGTAATGCATCTTCTCAGTCGCTTAACTGCGGGCTGAAGGAGCAGAGTTGAATCTGTAGAATAGGTACCGGGTTTGTTTGCCAGGTGTTAAAGACGGGCGAACATTGAGCTGAGCAGCCGATAACAAAACCCTATTGGTCATTGCTGATGTATATATTAAATTAAATATAAGTTATATTAATATTTAT
>JAFIDM010002131.1:40583074-40596415 GCA_023159025.1 Thereuonema tuberculata | reverse complement strand
GTGCTTGCTCTGAAAGTATATATTTTACCTCATCTGCTTTTTGAGCAGTCATGAAGCGCCAAGAGTCTTACCTCCCGTGACCATATGGGTCACAGAAGCCTGTAGTGGGATTACATTAACTTCTTGATGGCTCATTCATCCCATTTATGATTTAATAATTATTCAGATTTGCTTGATTTTTATCAATGACAAAAAATAATTCTTGAATATTGCTAGTAATATATTTGATTCTGGAAATTTTGTCAGATTACAATTGTAGGTATTTGTTTATAAACAGGAAACAATGTCTTATGCATAAATGCTTTTTCCATCGCAAAATCTATTCATAATTAAACTTCTATAAACAATTCTGCAAAGACAGTGTTAGCATTTAAAGATAGAAGTTTCCCATTTTTAGAAACTGATGAAAAATAAATAGAAAATACGTATATTAAACATAATATATAAAAGAAAAAATAATTTAAAAATAACATATATTATATTAGTGTACAATATAATAAATATTGAAAAATAGATCGCCAAGATAGGGATTTAATGATACTGTCATTTGTCATCTGTATTTCTACTATATTAAACAGAAGTTTAAAAATGATTTTCAATTCTGTTATAAATAGGTCGTTCTGAATTTCTTTGTTCTTCGTTGATCTTTGTTGTTTTCTTCTGCATAAAAATAAATGCTTTGCCCAACTTTTCTAATTGATTTGCAAATTTTACTCTATCCTAATCGAGTTTTTCAATCAGTTTCACTTATAAAAGTTATTGCCATCAGCCTCAAGTATGTTGAGATATTGAAAATAATTTTCTTGGTTATACAGTTCAAAATATAGCTATAAATTGTAAATTCGAATTAACAATCTGAGAGGATTTGTATGTTTTAGTTAATATTTTAGATATTGTTTTAATTCATCATAAATGTTCTTATATTTTTTACAAATTTCATATTTTCACTTGTCTTTACAGTTTTTGGCGATCGGCACAGAGACCCAGAGGGCCCCAGTTTTTTGCTAGAACCCAGTAATCTCGTCGATTTCTCGAACAACACGGGAGTGCGGTTGGATTGTACGGCAAAAGGAAATCCACTGCCGTCAATTGAGTGGTTGCAGACAGATGGATCGAAAGTGAATCCGATCCCACGCCTACGACATGTTCTATCAAACGGAACTTTAGTATTATTTCCCTTTCCGGCGGAGGCTTATCGGCAGGACGTCCATGCATCCATCTACAAATGCCGAGCATCGAATAATGTGGGGACTGTTATTAGCAGAGATGTTCGTGTCAGGGCAGGTAAGTACAATCATACGAAATAAATATTTTAGTTGTATTATATCTTCTTCAAATCTGAAAATTAACATTTTTAAACGATAAAATTCAATGAATCATATACTCTTTGAATAGGATTAAAAATTAAACTGTTTAACTGAAGACCTATATACTATATGTAGAAGACCTACATACTATATATAGAAGGCCTATATATTACAATTTCAGTTTATTTGATGTTTACTGTATATGAAAAGCCAATAATGTATGTATTTTATGTAAAGTCGATTGGTTACCCAGATGGTATGAAGTTAACATACTTAAAAAACAAACTTCACAATAACATATTCTTGAAAATTAAAAATATTGCTTCGTTTAATGCGTAACAGTTTTAACTATCAATTAGTTAATTCCCCCCCCCCCAAAAAAAATAAGCTTCAATATAAAAGCAAATGAAGGAATGTGTAAAATTGTCTGCCAACACTTTTCGGATACTTACAGCGAGATCTGGTTTCCGTTAATCAATGTAATACAGAAAAATCGCGATCTAACTCAAAGAATATATAATTCATTTGTATGAAATTTGGTAAAAATCCTGTAGCATACTTTCGTTACTTAATGGTCTAAACCCGCTTTGCATGAATCACTGATTTCACTGTTTCCTTTTAGGATGATTAAATGAAATGTCAATCCAAACCATCATTGTATCACCAGTGTCGCTTTCGCAGATATTAGGGATCATCGAATACTAAGATCAGAGCATTGATGGAATTGTACTCCCAAAAAAATCCAAATAGTAGTGACCTCCATTGGTTTTCATTCCAAATTCTATGAACTTATGTCCATATCAAATGCCTTCCCCCTCACCATTTGACGGGGAAAATACCAGCGTTCTATAGCAGCAGTCTGAGCAGTAGGGGTGTGTCTGCTGTTCCTTCGGACACAACAACGGATGATGATCATCACGTATGTTGCTATATCTTCAAAACTCAATTGTGTGTTTTGGAAATTTGCCTATTTCAATTAACTGATGACAACGTCATTTATTTGCCTACGATACCCAAATTCTGCATTACTTTTCAGGTCGTACACCCAAGTTTCATTCATTTCTACTAGCTATTTTCTGTTTTTTTTTTCTTAATTATTGGAAACCATTGTCTAAAACGAAACTTAGTGACATTAGAGTGATTTGCCCGTCGAAATCATTTTTTTACAGTTTATTACATTTTATTGAATCTTAGACAGTTTTTAGAATACACTGAGAAGTGCATTTGATTATATTAGCAAGATCAATTATGGAAATTGATCAATGTATCAACCCACTGTAATTAGCAAGATGTTGACTAGCTCCGTGCAGCAATGAATGCAAGACCATTTCGATAGTTATCGCCCAGTAGCGCGAAGTTGAAGATAGTGGTTGGCGAACTTCCAGACTGTTATTGAAACTTTCAAGCCATCATGTCATACACGTGCTCATGTAGGTGAAATGTTGAGTGAGCGTGCTAGTCATTTGTATACCAGGACATTTTGGTCTTTTAAACACTGCAGACTAAGCCGGCTGTGTGGGAACATGCGGTATCCTGCTGGTGAAAGAAAGGTCACTGGCTTCGAAACATCGGAAATTTACAATAAAAGTGATCTGACTGAGATAGAATTTTACATTAATGTAATTAGTTCCCTTTCCTGGGACATATTGTTTCTCTGTAGCAACAATCGTTGGCGCTATTTTGCAGGTGAAGAATTATTTGACATACGACTTCTTCATCAGTATAGTAATGAAAGAGTATATATTTCTTAGGGTAGGAGATTTGAAGGAACTTTTCAATTGTTATCAATGTACCAACATAGCAGTTTTTTTTCAAAGATTGCTAGTTTTAAGGTCAATGAAGCCAAACACACAATGAAAATTAAAAAACTTTAAATGACAAAATTAAATTGCTAGTTTTATTTTAAAAACTTCCATGAGTAGAACAATTTGTGTTGTAAAATTAGTTGATAACTAACCAGAAAATAAGAGAGAAATTGTAGATAAATGCAATTTCCGGACAGAAGCCGGAAATCCTGCGATCTTCGACAGGATGACATCTTTCTTGACTGAGCAGAAGAAAATCAACTGTTGGATTAGGAGTGTTCAATGCGGATCGGATGATGTCTTTGCAGCTAATAGGTGAATTCCTCGGTTCAGTTGTTATAGCGGGTGAAATCCTTTTTGCAAGATTAGTGAAGAAAGACTCTATGATATGACGGCTACTCTCTAGTGGATTTGGTATCAGGCACAAGAGACAACGCGCATTCAACTTCACTGAGTAAACAATCTGTCTTTCTCAAAGCGATTTGCTCTTGCTAAAATAAATGGCGCCGCCAAACTTCAGTGTCCAAACTGAGCTTAACTATACTTTGTAGTGAATCTGTGTTTATTTTGGCGGAGACAATTTTAATGACTCCAGTGATAAAAATAAATTGAGCTCCTGTGATACGTATTGTAATGTTAATAACCATTTATATTATTCTAAGTATTAAGTAGAGCATTAAATCCTGAACAGTAACCTGATAACATCTGGAAATCATTTTAAGACATTCTTAACAGCTTCAAGTTAGTAATTTAAAATGATTTTTTTTAATTAGTTTTACATAATAGTAATAACATTTCCGAAATTAATAATAAAGATGTAAAAACTATTAAAACTAATAACTCTTTCTCCTTGATTGTTTATTTTTACGAAAAATTACAGAAACTAAAATATTCAAATCATTAATGAGGGTAACTCAAGAATTTAAAATGTGGATTTTAAAAAATACGTTTTTAAAACAGAAGTTTATAAAAAATTAATGAATTTGACGAAGTAATAAATATATATACTGTATTAAGAACTTCTTTTCTTGCGAGTTTGTAAAGCACTACATTTAGCAAGTATAATTTAACTTTTACATTTGGCTCTTACATTTAAATTTAAATTTATAAAAAGTATTTGATTAATTTTATTCTGTAGGTAATGAAACTTTAAATACTTATAAATTTGCAAAATAAAGATAAATATTAAAAAAAATAAAGATAATGTTAGTATTTATCTAAATAAGTTTAACTTTAATGCTATCTTTATGAATGCATTAGTATATGTCTTGTTTACTTGTTTTTTTTGTTTTTTTTTCCGAGGCCCTTTTAGCTACTTCATTGGTTGACATGATATTTCATCATTAATAAATCATTTTAAGGGAAGGCGTATCATTTCAAGAAGAAAAATATGCTTATAGTATTACAGCTCAGACAGCTGTAATAGACTTTAAGTGAGTCTTCAACTGAAACTTTGATCTTTTTATGAAAAAATAAAGCCCTTAAACTTAAAGTTCTTAAAATCTTTAGCATACATGTATGAAAAACAGATAGCCTTTTGTTATTTCAAATTTTAATACTCCAAGTACTCCCAAAATCTTTAATGCTTCGTTGCAGCATAGCTGTTTTTCTTAAAGGTTTCAAAATGTAGATGGAATTCGTCTTATGACAGACTCCTTAATTTCACTTCGTCATCAATTTATCATCTTTTACATTCATTTTACTTTCTTAAAAGAACGAGAATACGTCGGTCTAGGTTGAAAATGACTGCCAACATAGATATTTTACGAAAATTGAGAGAAGCAGTCCACACGGAGAGACCACAAAAGTGGAAAACGGTAGATAGGATCTACCAACACGAAACGGCACTCATTCGCAAAGCCCTTTCTGTGTCACGAGCTTTGGAGAAAATTGATACCGTGCTGTTGTTTGCTCAACTTCCCCACAGCTAAGTTTATCTATATATACTACTTTTTTTTTGCAGAACAAACTGGTGATGAGAGCTAGATAACTCGATAACAATTAGTGAAATTCAGAAAATAAAACTCAGTCTATCTGTGTGTTTTTCCCAGAAATTTTGATTTGAATATGGAATGATCTTCGTGAAACTCAATGTGAATATTTCTAGACTAGCCGGATACCGTCGCTTCGCTCCGGAAGCCATGCATGAATATACGACTTCCCAGCCCATGGTGGCCTTCTTCGCTTAACTCAGGTGTATTACGGGTTGGCGCCACACACCTGGGGTTGCGCCACACACATTTTTGCATGTATCTTGCAAACGCAGAAACATTTGTGAATGACTAATATATCGTTCGAAAGAACTTTCAAATACCAACATTTTCTCAATATAATGTTCTCTTCCAACTTTTATATTTTTCGTTTAAATTGAGAAAAAGGCAGAATTTGATCCTTTAAAAGGCGACATCTTGGAAACCAAAACATTTTTTCTAAAGATTTTTGTAGAATTTTGTTTGTCTTAAAAAGATCTATATTTTTTTCGTGGGTTGTGTGCACTAAGTGTAAAACGTAATCATGTAGTTCTTGTAGAGGCTAGACAATGACGATGATGGAACAGTACTTGTCTTAGAATACTGTATATAATGAATTTTATTAATATTAAAATTGATGAGCAAGGATGAATAGGTTATTGTAATGCATATACCAATTCCTGATATATTTGTAAACTGTAATGAAGAATAGTCTTACAATGGCAAAAATACACCAAAACCAAATTTCATCAAAACAATCCAGAAGAGTAAGATACTAGTTTACATATTAAGGAATGATTATTTTAATCATTCGCTATGAATATATTTTTTAAAAAATGAATTGTATTAAAAAATAAATATTAATAATTGTAATAATCATAAATGTTCAAGGGATTTATGAATATTAAAACTTGTATTGTTTTTGAAATTATTAGCCAATCGAATTTCGTAAAAGTGACATTTTTCTTAAAACAAAGTTGAAAAATATTCATGATACTTTGACTAATGCATTTCAATATGTATTTCTCCAGAGTAATTAACATGAGAAATATTTAATAACCCATTAATCTTCCACACAATAATATGAAAATTTACCTTCTTTTTTAAAATATTCATTTTTTGCTGTAAATAGTTTGTGGCAAATGTAAACTATATGATCATTATTATAGTTTATAATAATTATTTATCATTACTATATGGTAAATAAAATATTTATTTATATTAAATGAACTGTTAAAACCACGGGATAATTATCTAGAAATATTCCATAAATTTTCAAATTTTGTTTATTTACTTAGATGATTTCAATTCTATATAGAAGGATAATAATATTTTTTGTTGTGATATTTTGTTTTATTAACATAGGCAGTATTTCAGCTTACGTTATCTATCTAAAGCATGAAGTTAATGATCAATTTAAAAATGTAGTAGATTACAGTTATCGTAGTTTTGAAATACAACTGAACAAAGAGACAACTTTTAAGATGTACAGCCAGCTGAAGTATACAAATATTTTATTCTTTTACAGTCTTGTCTATCTTTTAAAAACATGTGTTTTCGAAGTTCATGCTTTATCAACATCAAATATAAATGGAAAGTAGGCTCCTGCTTTATGAGTATTTAATACTTTTTATGACTTTTGATAGCCAATAGTAAGAATATCTTTATTCATCTTCAAAACCTCTATTTATCTTAGTTAATTATGAAAATAATTATAAAAGTTCTTATCTAAAATCCATCACGTAAGAAAGTTCAGAGAAACAGTTTTAGCGAGTAATTACAGCAAAAAATTAGTCTTTGGGGAAAAAGTTAGGTTCCAGGAAAAATTAATGTTGTTTGAAACAGAAGTCTATGCAGATAAATGAGATTTAATGAACTGGATTGTCTTAGTGAGCAAAAATTTCAAATGGGATTCATTGCATTGGATAGGATTAATCCCTCGAAATTTATTGTATGTCCTTCCTTCAGGCAGGGATTATTATTTCGAAAAAAGACTAGAGAGCATTGAGACATAGGATTACTCAAAATTAAGTGAACGACAAATCAGAATTGAATCGTCAGAAATCAATGAGTATAAAAAAATAAAGGTATTAATGTGATCTACTAAGTTTTGGAAGAAATGATTTTATAGCTGAAACACCAAATGGAAAAGAAAATTGTAAATCAAAAATAAAAATAGAAAATATAAAGGCAAAGGACGAACATTTATAATAATTCCTTTGGTAATTAGACAATTCAATTAATGAGTAAAGAAGTTATAAAACTGTTTCTTTTGTTCTCTGATAAAGATCGATGATAGAAGTAATGATAAAATATAAGGATAACATAAGTTAAAAATGTGGTATTCAATCTTATGAGGAATTTTATTTTGTTTTACTTTTATCTACAATTCTACAATATTTTAGATTGCGTTATTCTTTAATTAGCTATTTCATACTCTTGCTAATTCTATGGTGTTTAATTTATCTAATTAAAAATTCATTTAATTAACTCAATAACAAAATCTATGTTTACTGTTAATTCCAATAAACGAATGAATCAAGAAAAGGGTGGACAATTCTAGAGCTCTTACTTCGTTTACAGAAAGAAAAACACACACACACACACAAAGAATAGGCTACAGCTGTATTAAATGACAATTTTTCAATAGGTTCTGCTTAGAAAATATTATGCTATTATAGGGGATTGATTATCTTTAAAAATAGGCAGTGATAGATAGTCATTTATATTCAACTACGATTTGCAAGTACCATTCGCCAACGTCATACACTAATTAAATTTCAAATAAAATTTCATTAAAACATATAAATTGGATTCTTAATATAGAAAGTGTTGTTATAAAATTAAATTAAGGCAAAAAATGATTTATTCCTACATTTCTTGAACAATAACTGAATTGAAAAACAACGGATTTGGAATTCTAATGGAACATGAATCATATTATCATAACCGTTTAAGTTCCAAAGCATAAGCATAACGTCCTTTATACTAATAAATTCTTTAATTAAATTGAGGAAATAGAAATAAAAAAAATTAAATAGATTGATGCCTAATTCATTTTTTCAAAATTACTTCGGAAACTTTTACGGGCATTTACAGTGTTGTAAACCTTTCCTTGTTAAATGTTTCAAATGCAAAATTTAAAAATAAATAAACAAATAAAAACGATAGATTAAAGAAACCAATTTTGTTCTTTAAACAAGTATTTTAATTACTTTATAAGAAAATTTAAGAAGGATAATATTTATTCTCAAATGAAGTTTCGAGACCGAATCCCCAATAGGCCTGAAATATCTCGAATTACAAATTTTCAAATGTAATCTTAGTTAAAGTAGATCACCAAAACCAAGGTGTTTAATTTTATTACAGTTTAGATTTTAAATGAAAAGATGCCTTAATCATTTCAAGTTCTTCCTTATATTCTTGACCAATTCTTCAAACTTACGCATACAGAAAAAGTCCTTCCCCTCAATTGATTTTCATTAGCTTCAACTAGTTGTCTGTCGAAAACACAACTGAAGCTTCCTACTTCTCTTAATGATTACATCCTGAGGGAAATATATGACGAATGTTGATTTCCTATAGCTCTAACCACTAGTTACACCATATATGTTTTGAGTTCAGTTTAACTTTAATTTAAAATGCTCATATCCTCACTTGAGTCTACAAAGTTCGAATTCTAAGTATATAATTATCTCCGGTTTCGCCTAGCTAACTCTAAAGAAATGTAAATGTAAATAAATTGCAAACTATAAATTTGTAATTCAAAATGTAATTCATTATAAATTACTCGAAACATAAAAATCACAGGAAATCACAGTATTTCACAAAGTGAAATTGAAATCCAATTCTCTACATTCGTAAGCCTACAATAAAAATTAGAACGGGTCAGAGATGTATATTATATTACCAAGATTTTGGGGTATTTTAATACAGAAAAGAATAATTTTGGTAAAGAAAACATAAGTAAATAATAATAATAAAAAAAAAACCCTTCAATGTTAATACGTTTTAGGTCCCTTTCTGTGATTCTCGTGATGCCATTGCGATACTATTCACTTAATACATATAAAAAAATAAAGTACAGGGTTTCCAAATGTAGCATGAAGATATGATTATTTTTCTCAAAGACTGCCGCAGAAGAGTCGGGAATATTCCAATCTCAGTCTTTAATTTGAAGATTAAATCATATTATAAATTAATAGTTGACGGATTTTACATTAACTTCAATCATAATTGAAATATTTAACATTAAAAGATATTTTTTTTTCAATATCTTCAATTAAAAAGTAATAATTTGTTATGTAGCTACTTTTAGTATAGATCTTATGGGCTTTGACAACACCCTACAAACTCTGTGGTCTGTGTAAGACTGTTGTACAATTTTCAAGGTAGATAAACATTAAGCAAATAAACAATTAAATATCCAAGACCACTCGTGAGTTGAATACAGATTCAAGCGAAGAAACCGCAAAGCAGGCCATCGTCCGAACCTGATGTAATTGAATGACTCTATTTACTTTAACTACACCTTTTTACAAATAAGTGAAATTAAACAGTTATTTCAAAGCGAACTTGGTGTACACTTTTTTTTTCGAATAGAAACAGTCATGAAGTATTGAAACATTGACTACCCGGACTTATGAAAACAATTTAAATTTTACAATCGCATAATTTCTTTTTAAAGATACATCAATGATTTTGTTTTATCTGATTGATAATCACTACATGTGAAACAACCTGAAATTAATTCGGATTATTACTGCAGTACATTTTATTATAGTTCTAATAGCAATGCTATAAAACAGGTGGCATCATTGTCTTCAAAAATAGTAATGTAAAAAATTCAAAGAAAAATCAAATTGTCTTTTTAGCGACCTACAGAATGAGTAAAAGGAGAACGTTTTGTTATGGAAAATTCTGGTCGTCTATCCGTTCGTCCATCACCTTAAGCCCAAATTAAAAATCGAACAGACATGAGTGATAATTTATTGGAAAGCTTATGAGTTGTAAAGGTCAGGAAAATACGAGTTTGTAAATGGCACATTATAAACCATCATTCATATGTTTTACAATATTCTAATTCAGTATAACTTAAATCGAAAATCTAACGTAAATAAATATGTTTGATAAAGTGAATAGCAAACCTTTTCTTTGCTACCTACTTCTATCTATGGTACAGCTGGTTGCCACAGCATATCCAACAGAATTTTATGTATTTTCGTTTTGTCTAATTCTTATATTCTTTAGAATTTTTGTGCAATATAATATTTTTAATATTTGTGATGAATTTTCTTTTGAAGAACAATAAGTGCTATTGACTGAACACTTCTTGACCAGTTTCTTTTACGTAGGGGTCATTCAAATGAAAACGAGTCAATGGGTTTCTTAGCAAGACGTTTCATCTCCCGCAATGATTTTGTCAATAAAACGGCGACCTTCCTTTTGATATCGGAGCAAATGTTCTAGGCATTTCACTATTTATTTTGGATAGTTTTCATTTCAGTGATCCTTATAGTTTCTGTTCCGCTAACGAAACTAAAATTAATTCTTAAGATAAATTTGCATCATTAATTAAGCTAATTTTAAGAGCGCACCATTCATTTAATTATAATTAAAAATTAAAAAAAATAGTCATCACAATGTTAAAAGATGTACTACTTTACCGTTTAGATTTGATTCTTCTTAATTAGTTAACATGTGAAAACAATTTACGTTGCCAAAACTGTAATTGATGTTATTAACATGTTGGTGTAGCTATATACATGTGTTTCCTATATCATAATTATGTGTTTTATAGATTTATTTATCGTTGGCATACCTATTGCAATTTTTTAAATAATTTCAATCATAAATACATCTTTACATAAATACGAGAATCTATATACAGAATTTAAGAAAATTCGCCCATTTATTCAAATTTATCCGAGATTTATCAAATCACTTAAATATCTTTTTCAGAATAGGCAGTGAGCCAATGATCTGAAGATAAGATTATCTAATTCAATAAGATTAACAAATTAATTATTATAATACTCGTAGATTGATTCATGAAAACAAATATGCTATTAATTATTAAAAAATTATTATTTATTATTTAATTGAAGCAAATTACTTAGAGATTCATATTTCTTGCAATTCATCACTGAAACTACACAATATTAAATGGCTAACATTAAAGAAGACTTTATATAAACGCCGGAAGCCTCAAAACTAAGCAATTCGTCAATTCTGAAAAAGTGACTGTGGTTTCAATTCACGAATTTGATTCGGAACGGGATATTCTGAATTGGTAAAGCCGGTCCCTGTGATCTCGGATTATGGAAATCAATATCAAAAGTCAGCGCAGAGGACAAAGAAAAGTAAGTTAGCTATTCAATCTTGTCGGCTGCTATACCTGAAGCGCTGTCAGCGTATCATGAGCAAGAATAACAATGATGTGACTGGTGGCTAAACAAAAAAAAAATTGAAAAGCTTTTAGAGAAGACTTTCTATTTTGGCTTCTTCCTTTCAATTTAATTAAGTATATAATCGGAAAATGCAGGGTTCAGTTTCAAAAGCAGGAAAATTTCCTGTTCAAAGAGAAAGCTAAATTTGAATTAACCCAAAAAGATTCTTGGAATCTATAGCTAGGAAGACTATTATATTTGTGAACTATACAGCCTTCATCAAATCACACTAAGTGATTGATTATTAATTAGGCATTGAGCAGTAATGTATTTTGTTTTATATAAATTTCCTTATAATTGGAAGGTTCAAGGGAAAGAAAGACAGGTTCGAAAGAGCTCTGTTTGCAGGATATTGAAATTAGATTAAACAACAACAATTTCATCCTATCTGCTGGAAAGACAAGTCAGTCATACTTGCTAATATTCTAGAGCTAAGTTGATAAAAATCACTAAAGCGTAACTCATTAACAGCGTCTGACAAATCAGTCAACTCTGAATTAAAGAGTTCCCTACATTCATCCTTTACGTGACCTAAGAAATTCCTACGTACAAGAAGTTCTAGAAAGAACAATAAGTCTGTATCTTAAACATCTTAAATTTGAGAATAATACAATTGAAAAGGCTCCTTTTGTTTAATTATAATAACTATTGAATATAAACAAGTTCTCATTTTTTCATATTCTGAAAAAAACAATAAATCCGCAATATTAACTTAAATGATTCAAATTCAGTTAATTATAATCTTAATAAAGATTTGCCAGAGGATTACTAAACGGATTAGTATTATTTTGTTTAAGACATCCACAGAACTTCATTATTGCAATTCTCATTCAAATCTAATAGAAAGTTTGTGATCTTCTAGTGTTAATGACCCATACGGAAAAAAATGTAAAATATAAAAGCTTTTTTTTTTCTTTTTTAGGAAAGTAGGCTTAGAAAGAGATAAATTGATCAACATTGAATCGTCAGTTTTCTTTTCCTTTATGTCCATTCATGGAACGCTGCAGTTGTTTCCCGTTATTCAGTTCGATTTTTAGAGACTGCTTAGAAAAATTAATGCGAATTGCAGTTTTCACTATTTAATATGCTTCATAACTATTGCATTTGTTTAATACAAGTAACAAAAAAAATCTCGATTTCATAAATTTTGAAAAGAAGAAAAATCTGGGGCGATAATAGCAACACTTCCATTAATTTGAAATTCATATAGGATTGCCTGTGTTCTCAGGATAAAAAAATAAATATTGTTATAATTAATAAATAATTATTACTCTCATCATAAAAGTCAAATGATCTCAAGTGCCAAGAGATCTGTATCTCTAAGGAAGATAATATAAACTGTAAAATTCTAAAATAATTGATTTAATAAGTTACTGACTCTATGTTTATTCCTTATTTTATTCGCAGAAAATGATACTTTAGTTGAATTTTTTTATTGAGACTCTTATAATTAAAGATTAGACCAATGAATCACTGTACTGCTTGAGATAAAAGTCGCTGTCCCAATATTTGTTTTCTTTTTGTGATTTTTTTTTCAGTTACTGAACCTCTTCCTTGCAATTAATCTCAAATTAACCACAGAGCAACGTGTTTGTATGCTACAATGTTGGTGCAAACACAATAAGAACACAGAATTGGTGATAGAAGACATTGAAGAGAAATTTCATGGTATTCAACCGCCGATACGCCAAGCAATACGAAATTTGAACAAACGTTTTAAGCAAACAGGATCTGTCATGGAACAACTCTTACTGTTCCAACGGAAGAAAAAGCAGATCTCGCTGCTCAAAGTTGTCATTAATCCACGTAA
>JAFIDM010002131.1:40512471-40583064 GCA_023159025.1 Thereuonema tuberculata | reverse complement strand
AAGAAAAAGCAGATCTCGCTGCTCAAAGTTGTCATTAATCCACGTAAGTCCTCCAGAAAAAGGTCTCTCGAACTGGGGATTAATCATTAAACTTGAAGAAGCCTATTACACGATCTAAAACTGAAACCATATGGACCAAAAACTTTCGTAAGCGCTGAATGAAGATGACGCGGACCGTCGTTTGGAGTCCTCCGAATGGTTCCTCGTGTGACATGAAGCTGATCCTGACTTTTAGAAAACAATTTTATGGACCGATGAAGCCTCCTTTAAGCTGAACCGGCTGCCACAATTGTGTTTACTGGGCTAGTAAACACTTTCATGGAACGATCATGGAAGATTTAACACTCCTGGTGCCTTAGGACCATTCTTTTTTGAAGGAACGGTTATCTGTACACGTTATCTTGAGATGTTACAAGAGGTGGTTATTCTAGAGCTTCAAAACGGCCCTCGTTTTGCCGAGAGGTAGTTGACAACACCGCCTCATTATGACTTAGGGCTGATGAAATTCTTATATGAGCAACACCATTAATGGATTGGCCGTCGTGGCAAACAGAATGGCCACCCAGGTCATGAGACCTTACACCATATGATTTTTCGATTTGGAGTATCGTGAAAGATGAAATGTTTGCTCAGAAATGACGTGATCTGAATCACTTGCAACAGTTGATCAAACAGTCGCTCCAGAACTTGGATAGGAATCATCAATTATATTATGTCATCTGTGAATCGGTGACCACACGATGTGAATTGTGTATCGAAATACATGGTCTCCATTTCGAACAAACTTTGTAAAAGATAAGGAAACTTTTGTTCTTTGTTTAAAATTGTTGGGGAAAGAGACTTTTTTCTCACCCTATATTTAACTAAATTTTACTTACAAAAAATAATCTTAGAATTAATTATTGTGATTAGATTTATTTTCATTATGTATTTCATTAGTATCAGTCTTTTCCAATGATACATTATTTATTTCTACGGTATCGTGTAACTCTTCGATTAAAAGTTGATTTATTTTAAAGATTTTATTTTTTTAATATTAATTTTTTCTGATTTAATTATCAATTATATTTTGTTAAAAATTCTCTACATTAATCCTATTAATACATCCCACAATAACACACATAATACTGCACTTAAAATTATTTTATTATTAGTAATGTATGTGTTCAGAAACATTGTTTTTTGAAAAAACAAAGGGATAATTTCTTAGAAAAGTTAATAGTGATCTTTCATGTAAATTGTTGTTTTTCATCAATCGCAGATAAGTAATTAAATTTATAATAAATAAATAAATTTTTTTCAATTCTGTGTCCTTATACCGAATATGTTATGAAGAAAAGGAGAGACTCATGATCGAATAATGTTTGATTAATAGCAGAAATTTAAATAAGGAGAAGTTTCTTCTGAACAAAGTAGTGCTGATGAGTAGTGCTTCATTTGGTTATTTTAAAAAAATATGAAAAAATAAGTTTTTTATATAATGCAAGAATGTTAGTGTTATTGTTCTTCATGAAGCATTATCGTTATTAGTGTTTAATTGTTATCATTATTTACGTGTTTTATTTTATCATTATTAATAATTATGCTGGTGAATAACAAAGTTTTAAATTGTATACTAAAATGTTTTTAGTTCGCATTTTGTAACCCTTACGTTATGTAGAGGAAAAAGAATAGTGTTTTGTCTTCTTGTCCTCTATAGCCACCTGAGGAAGTCTTTCGATAAGAAAGACGAAATATTGTGGATATTAAAAGAATGTTATTCAATAGGATTTCTAGGAGTAAATTACTTATGATTCAAAGTTTTTTTATTTATGCTGTATGATAAGCTAATAAATTATTACCCAAAATAATATGTGCTATTTCTGCGATCGTTGTTATGTCTTGATGTCACATGGCGAAAATATCAAAGCTCAAAGCTTTGCTTTATTTTAAAATGGCATTGTCATTTTTTAAACTAAGAAAATATTAAAACGATACCATGATGCTTTTTTCAACAAAGAAACTTAACTTTCTCTGAATTTTCAGTCGGTTTTCTTTTTAAGAAATGAAGTGAAAGCCGAATCCAATAGTTGGCGATAAAAAAAAATGTATTACCCTAAAGTTACGTGTCATTTATGTTGGGAGTTGAATCGGTATTAGTGCTAAAATTATGGATGTAGTTAAAAAAGAGCAGTCACATCTGTAGCCCAGAGAGGTAGTATGATAAGAAATTTCAGGTTGGTTGCACATAAAAACGATAAAAAAAATGATTATGACTATACTCATTTCAAATTCATAATAAGCATAACATTGAAAGTATCATTAGTGTTTTCTTTATTACTATTACTGTAAAAAAAATGCTGAATTAAAAAGTTCTGCTTCCACTTCCGATAATAAAGAAAAGAATTTTTTTTTTAATGTTATTTGGTAATATTAAGACTACTAAAATCATTTTAGACAGAAATATCACCTTGTTTTTTTCTGTCTTATTTTTGGTTTCATTCTATTCAACAAAGATAAATTTAGTCACGATAATAATTTCTACCTGTGTCCGAACGATCTTCTATTTACATTAATATTTTTCCTATGTCAAATCCATTTAATCTAAAATAGAGTATATGCATGTATTTTAAAAATTATAACAAAACTTTTATCCTTATCAAGTATTATTCCAATGAATGAATTTGCGAATTTTCAATCTGTGCTTCCGTTAGAAATTTGCAAATCAATCAAGCAAAACAAATTTAAACCAAGTAAGTTTTGAAAACATTGCTTGAGCAAATAACTTTTTTCTAATTCAAAATTTCAAAATAACTGCATTGCTAGAATTGTTGCAGAATGACAGATTCATATTTATTATAAAATAACGCATCTAATAACTCTGGTCTTTTATTTAAATACGAAACATGCACTTTCATAATCAATCAATCGATGGCATCAGTCATGTCGTGTCCACCAGAATTTGGTAGATCGTGTATCACTAACTTTGGCTGAAAATGAAGATGACTCGCTTTGGCATCAGATTTTCATTGTGGACATTGATGCGATATGACAAGCGATTTGGCACGCAAGATGGCTCATAAAAAAAGATAAAAGGAACAATCAACAGTACAGTGAAGACGTTTACATTATTCTCTTGCAGTTTCCTTTAACGGAGAAGTTATGGCGCGATAATATGGGAATATAACTTACCTAACCAAAAAATATATAATTTTTGATTTTAATATTATCACTGTTTCAGGCATCAATTGATGAATTATTAGTAAGATTGGTAAGATTTTTTTTTAAATTTTAAATAATAAAAAATGAAAACTGAAATGTTAGCAAATTTACTACAAGAAATTACGATTTTATCATACATAAGGAGCCCATTATATAGCATATTATAAGAAGTTGAAGGCTTTTCCCTAATACCATTTTTTAAAATTCTAAATTGTAATATTGCCATCCTTCTTAAAAAGAAAATATTTTTTTATGTATTTTTACCTCAGATTTGAGATAAATGTGATCCACCAAATGTTTATCATGTCGGATATATACATTCAAATAGAATTAATAGATATCGTTTGCACAATGCAGCAGTTGTTGGACATAGTATTGAAAGAATACAATAGATCAGCCGTGTAATTTGACAGTAAGTTATTCAATAACTGTTCAGTCATTTAATAAATACTGAAAGAGAATTTGTAATGTAAATATACTATTCATATAAAATAATAATATGCAGAAAGGGTACACCTAAGAATATTCTTTATTATCAAAAAAATAAATAAAACATGATTACTAATACGTAATAAATAAAATTACATAAATGAAAATTGCACATCTGGAATAAACAAGTCAATATTCCCATAAAAAGAGGTGTCTGGAAAGAGAACACGATTTCCCCAAAGCTGTTGACGGCAGCTCTTGAAGAAATATTTAAAGAACTAAATTGGGAACTAAATTATATAAAAATTCAGCTCCATTTTTTTGAGGGCCAGGAGATGAACAATGCACATACAATTATACAAAGAAATCTAGAGAAGACGAGCTTCGGTTTGACTCAGTTCAACCATATCAACAGTCCAAAATCAACAGTTAAAGAACGTCAATGCAAGGGCTAACTTATTCAATAGTAGTCCTTCCAGCCATCGTATATCGCTATGAAGTGTAGAACTACATAAATCAGATGCGGAGAGGCTTAAAAGGTTTTCCGATAGACCACAGGATGATGTGAGAACAATTTAGGCCTACTGACAGAACTCCAGTTATGATTTGAGTCCGAACGAGCATCAATACTCGTTCAAAAACAAAAGTCAATACTCTCATACCTAACAGAAGAATTTGAAATCTCGCTTTCAGCTTGCTTCATGACAGTCAAATAAGAGCTGACAAATGCGGTATGTCCAAAATTTCTGCCTTATCGTCTCACGGATGACTAGAAGATGTACATTCTGGATATTTGTGAGATTTAATTACCTAGACAGACAAAGAAAAGATTTTACTCAACCAAATTGCTACGGGCTAAGAAACTTCCTGTTTCCTCTTTGATCCTCAGTCGAATAGACAATCCAGCGTGTGGCTGTTTCTTGATTAAAACTGACTAACAAAGTGCACTGAAGCAAAGACAAGATGATGCTCGTGCTTTCTTTGACTGTTTGTGTGTTCTCCATCATGAGAACACACGAGAGGAACAATTATGTGTCCGTTTTAAAGACACTTTCTCTTCCACTTCTCTTCTTCCAAAATAGTTCTTGGATTCCGCAACACGACAATGCATTGAAATATGATTTATAATCGTATCATAACTCACTCTTCATAATCTCCAGAGTTAGCATCTTGTAACAAAATATGATTCCCAAGTTGAACAGGATCCTTAACAGACGCATATTAAACAATTGTGGAGAGATTATTGAGGCATAACAGCAGCACCGACGCAGATTCCAGAAAATTATTGAAATCTCGTATGATTCTGGATGAAGTATGAAACTGCAGAAGGAAATTACTTTGAGGGAGAATAACATTTTACATTTCCTTTCGAAAGTTTTGTGTTATGACGGTTATCCGACAATTAAAAAAATAATCAACTTCTTGACACATTACAGAGGGTTGCTGCTTGTTGGCGAAAAAAGAAATATTTTCCCACAGAAATGAAATTTTCCCCTAGATGTCACTAAGTTTTGTTTCATAAATGTTCTTTGAGTATTATTTGCGTGACGCGACAGACATCCATTTCTGACCATACGCGGTGCAGCATATCAGTTTAGATTGTTGCAATTCCATTGCTGATTCGATGTCGTAGTTCAGTAAGGTCAGCAGGAAGTGGGGGAGCGAACACTTTGTCCTTCCCACACCCGAAAAGAAAACAGTCTGAAGGAGTCAGATATGATGACCTGAGGCGTTTTTTTGTGCACAGACTGCCTTCACCTTGGAATCTCACGTATCAGTTGTAGCGGACCGGTTTCTCCTTTTTGAACTCCATTTTGATCATTTTGGGTGCAACTGCGTCAAAGCGGCAGCCAATGGAACTTGAATGCAGTACTCTGCTGGAAACAACTTCATGAGTTTGTCTTTCATTTGATATCTCGGGGGGTAAACATCCCGTCTTTCGCCGTCGAGCTCCGAGTCTCTGATAGGTGTCAAGAAATTATCTATAACCCTATGTAATGTAATGCAATGTAACGTGACAATGAGCAATCGTTTCCTATATATTACATTTGGACTTCACTTATTAACAGCATTCCAATAATTTCTTAGATAAGAAAGAGCAGTTTGTTGATAGATTAGATCTCAAAACATAAAACCTAAGTTAGTTACAATGTTGTTTTGTTTTGTATTTATAAAGAGTACAAAAATTTTGTCTACCTTCAAATAAAATGTTGTGTTCAAAATTGATTGGATCGGCAAATATTGACTTAAATCCACTTAATTAATCAAATGTAAACACGGTAAATTTAAAATGACTACATATGATATGTAGTGGTAGTCAATGGAGGATGTGGTTCTTTTTCTATGCTAATATTTAAACAGTTTAATTTGAATTACATGCTTGTCTGATGTCATTTATTTTGAGTTTTTTCATGTTATAAATAAGATGAAATTTATTAATTCTTCTATTATCAATTCCTGAAAAGTTATTATTTCTTTATTTTTTTAATCAATTTTCTTAATCCCACTACTAACAAGTAAGTGAAATTAAAATTAGAGCATAAATATATTGAAACTAATGAACATTGGTTTAGCTCTTATATTTAAATACAGTAATACCTTGCGATACGAGTATAATCCGTTCCAGTACCGAGCTCGTAACTCGAGTGCTCGTATCTCAAATCATTTTTTCCCATAAGAAATAACAGAAAAAAAAAATAATTCCTTCCGGCCCTCTAAAAAACTTTCTTATTAGTGCTAAAATTAATAATAGAAAAAAAAAATGTTTTTAATTGCTATAGAGATATACATACAAAAAAAATTATAGTATGCAAGGATTCCAAGTGCAAGTGATATAAAATGAAATGAGGTTTTAATTATGAGTTCTTACTGACAGACGATATAGTAGCGGCTAATCGTGGCATGTGCGGAGGAGGAGGAGGGAGGGAAGAGAGTTGACCCGCACGTAGACACTTGATTTCGTACCGTACCTTATACGTACACTACGTGACTAACATAAACTTAGAATTAACTTAGCTCACATATTTTTTTTCACTTTTCTATTTTCTATTTTTTTTCTTTTTTCTTTTTTTCGATTTGTATTTTTACTTTTCTTCACTTTTCTTACCTTTTTTCTCCTGACTACCCTCACTTTCACTTGGCCCCGGCCTTTTAACGAAATATCTATCGAGGGAGATTTGTTTCTGTCTCCCTTTCAAAATGCTGGTATCTGAAAGCAAAAATTTGCTCGAATCTTGGAATATGCGTATGTCGGGACGCTCGTATCTCAAGGTATTACTGTATTTGTTCTCTAAATTTAGTTTCAGTTACTTGTTGTAATAAAAAAAAACAGCTTCTTTTTAATTAAAATTAATTTATATAGGAAAAAAAGAGAAAATTCAAGTAATTTCAGTTAGGAAATGTTGAGTTGTAACTTTCATTACTTTACTATAATGAAAGTCCTGATAAAAAAAAATCATTGCTAAAGATACTAACAGTAAATATATAGTTAAATCAATATACTACACAATTTGATACTAATGCTGAACTAAAAATTTATACATCGGTTTTTTCTAAGAAAATCAAAATAATTCTTTTTTTAAAATTACAATCATCTAGAATAAATTTTAATAACCGAACAACAGAAATATCATAAAATTAAAAAAAAAATCCTTACCGCTAGAGCTTCTTTAAGCAAATGTTCTGATTAGACAAACAATTATTCCTATTAGATAGTTTAAAAAAAAGAAATTTTTCCACGGTTATTTCTACTTCGGACCCTAAGATTCACCCAGCCCTTTGACAAATGGGTTCCGGTTTCTTATTCGGGGATTAAAGGTGCACCTCAGGACCTAGTATGCATATTGCGATATATTTTCAGATTATTAATCAAGTGAAGTACCTTGCATAAAATGCACACAATAAAATACTATGAAGTAAAGTGAATAACAGAATATTAAGTACTTGGCAGAATCATTATATCATTACATCAAATAAAACATATGTTCAAAGCCATGTCTGGCATTATTATTGAACTTTCTCATTAAAATAAGTGAATAGCGTATACCATAATTTCAGCTTCAATGAAAGAAATAAAAATTGACGAACATTATAAAGATCTCACTCAAATGCCTCATATAAAATATGAAGTTGATCTTAAAGTTGCAACTTGAACAATACTATCTTAAATAGTAGTAAATCAATCTAATGTGAATGCACTAACATCATTCTTAAAGTAACTACATTTTATCCACAATGTTAAAGAAGTGCTACTTTCTTCTTTATCTGAAGCGTTATAATTATCTTGTTTTGAAGTTGGGCAATCGAATCAAAATTTCTTAATTCATTATGATAATTATAAACTTCAAAAAGCTTTATCGCTACACTTATTTTTTCCTATCTTTTCATCAATTAAGTTTCTTTTTTCTGGAACTAGATACTATCCTGAAATTCTTCAGTATTGCTTTTGGATGATTCAAATTAATATATTTCTTCCACTTTGAAATTGAAAGCTTCAGACATTTTTTTACGTCGAGTAACTAATTAAGTTATTTTTAAAAGAAGTAAATTCGCATAAATCATTGTACGATTTTTTTCTGTTTAGCTGCCTCCAATTACATTAACTTTTTCAAACAAATTCATTTTCGAAGAGAAAACTTATCAAATTTTTCCATCTCCATTTACATAACCTTCTTTGAAGTTCGTCTCCATTCAAATGAAAAAAAAAAGATTAATTTCTCTTTACTTGGCTAATAAGTATGATGAAGCAGTTATCTGACTTTTCAAACTTTTTTTTTGAAAACATCTTTTCCCTGCAATCTACATTTTTTAATACCAACTTCCTAGCAAAAACATGTTTGAAACTTATTATAAATACAAGTTGAGATTCTATTTTTTCTTATGTTTTCGATTTTCTTCAACTTTTAGGCTTTTAAAACTAAACCGCATTCATTATCATACAAATAATAAATTAAATGTATATAAAAAGCACAGGAAAATGAATATAAATAAAAATTCTTAAAAAATCTTAAAGCCTATTTTTCTTTAAATGTTGTTTTTCATTCAAATTTTAAGTGGTTTGAAATATAGTTCCTGATCGATTGTTTAAGACATTATACAAGTGGAATTTTTTCAGTTCAGTGTAACTTGGTACACTGCAAGAATAGTTTGCAAAACATTTCGGTTCTTTTGAACGGGAACTTCTACTATATACAATGGGCGTGCAAACTTTAACTAACATTACTATATCTCCGTTGAACTTCTTATGATTACGTGCAATAATAGATAAGACTTCCATTAAGAAATTCTTAACAAATTTTACTACAGTAAAACCCCGTTATTACGCTCGTCAAGGGACCGTGACCTACAAGCGTAATAAGCGGGATAGCGCTATAAACGGGGAATGATTTATATGATGGGGAAACATTTAGACACCATTTTACAGGAAAGATACTTGATTCTGAAATAGATATAGTGCAAATGTGAGCTTATTTCCTATTAAAAAAATCTTTGATTGTGGTTTGCCGTGTGTGTATGCTACTGTTATAAATTATGACATTTTCAATGCGGTTCAAGAAACTATTAACATCAATTGATATTCCACTAGGAGCAATACAAATATATTTTCGGAGCAGTTTTAGTGCACTGCCCGCTATTTCACGCGCCTTTTCTTGAATGATTGGGTCACTTAATGGCACTGATGCATCACGGGACTGATGAATCCATTCAATTAGAATTTCCTTGGCATCTTCACATTTTCCACACTACTTTTTTACGTTTGCAACCATCCTTCGCTGAATTGATAATTCCATTCTTATTTTTTATTATTGTTCTCAGACTGGATCAGGGAATTCTTAGATTCTGCGAAAACCTTCTGATTTAGTGTAGAATTCTCGTCGTACTTACGAAGAATTTGCAATTTTTCACTTATAGAAAGGGATTTCCGCTTCGACATTTTGCACTAACTTACTGTATCACAGACCCGCACTTCAAAGAGTTCAAAGATTCCCTCCTACCAGGGAAAGAAAAGAATCGTTACAGTGTTACATTTCTTTTCGATACAAAATTTCCGATATAAAAAAGCGCTACAAGCGGGATTTGAAGCGTTATAAGAGGGTAAAAGTATACAGAGTTATATAGAAAATTCCAGGGACCGCATGAAAGGAGCGTAAAGAACGGGATAGTGCTGTAAGCGGGAGCGTAATAACGGGGTTTTACTGTATTTTTATTTATGATTCTGAAATAACATGATTACCTCTTTTTTGATTCTCTGAAATTCGGTTATTGTGTTAAGCTGATGTAAGGAACTTTTTACAATCTTCGCTTTTAGAATAGTTAGGAGTTTCAAGTTTTTAAGCTCCCACCATAAATTCCTTTTTTGTATAATCTCTTCTCATCTTATATTTGCTTACAAGTATGCAAAAAAGAAAGTTTCAGATGTTTTGAGCTGTTCTAAGAGATGCTATCTTCAAACTGAGGTCTCTTGTTCGACATCTTCATTTTTTCTCATTTCCTCTTTACTCATTTATTTCGAGAAGAAAAAGTCGGACTGAAACTTCCTTTTGTTTGCATCATTACTGAGAAAATGAAAGGAAATGATAGTTACACATTTAATGCGTTACTAAAACTCGGTTTCAAAGGTTGTATGAATCCTTCCTTACAGGAAGAAACACAACAGTTTTAAAAATTTTAGATAACAGAAAGGTGAAAAATTTGAGAAAAACTATATAACTTATATTCTAAAATCAAGTAATAGATGCTATAGAAAAGAATAAATATGGAAAAGTGAAGTACAATAATGTGTCAAGAGTATTAGATAATAACTTTTTAATAACAAATAGTAATAATGTTAGCAATTAACTGTCATGTTTCCTCTTTACCTTTCCAACATTTGATTTGTATTTTAAAATAGAAGAGTTAAATAAATCATTTATTCGCTAAATTTCTGATTGTATATTTAAAGTAAATTAAAAGATAAAAGACTTAAATTTCACATGCTTAGGATATTAAGGAGAATGTTACAAAAAAATGTTGGGTTCACCCCCTTTACTAGTGGTGGAAATGATTAAAACATTCTACTTGAAAATTTCCCTAACTTGTTTGTTTTTCAGGATCCTTTATCAGCGCATTGAAACTGCTGAAATATCGTGGGAGTAAATGAAGCTATATGTGGGAGTGATGTGCTCCTAGCAATTTTCCAGTCGAAACATCTCAGCAATTTTCTAACAGTGAATGACAGACGTTTCACGAGCTTCGCCTTAAGTGGTGATGTCTGAATAATAGTCGTTATAAGGAACGTAGTTTTCTATATTCAACATCGATCAATTAAAAAGAACAACAGACTACTATCAAACTCGTGGAAGTTGACGATCCCGTATTTTCGTGATTTCACGTAATTTACGCGAGAATAGTCTCTATCCATGTCTTCTCACAAAATATTGAAATATTTATATGAATAATAATACGGGGAAATGCATGAGACTTTTACTACATTTTAATACAGTTTTAATAAATTGAAATCAGTCAATAAACAAACAATAAATTCATTATGTAGCATTTTCCTAGTGACAGACATTAAAAATACTAAATTTTTTGAGACCTGCTGAAGAGGCTAATGGCGAGATCTCGAGAATTTCTTAATTCTCGCGCAAACGTGATCGTCAAAATAAATGTGTTAGACAATACATGTGATTACAAAAAAGAGAACTATCAAAATGGAAAGCAATTTTTCCATAAAATGATAGTTGAATAAAAAAAACAAAAAAAACCTTGTGTTGTATATTATTATAATCGATCTATGGGTTTCTTTGCATATTTTTTTTTTAAAAAGCCCTTTATTAAAATAATTGGCAAATATTAAGTTTACTTTTCAGTAATGAGCTACATGAAAATAAATTCAATAGGATCAATGACTTTAATAATAATTGAAAAATAAATAATTCTGAAAGATTCTTCTTGATTTTGTCTTCCATGGAATGTCTAAGCAAACGTCTCATTCAACTTTTACATTCTTTAAGAAGAGCAACATTTTGTTATTTAATCCCACTTCCTTGTAGAAAAATAAACAACAAATAACTAGGTGTATTCTACGTTTCAGCCGAGTGCAGATTGGAAAACAAAGAATTGTTAACGTGTCGCTTAAAACGCTACTTAATTGCAGACCGTATTCTTTTTATAGGAATTTTTGCATTTGGAACTTTTACGTTTTTAAGCAATTTCCAATAGAAGAAACTTCTACACGTAACTAAACAGGAATCCATTTATTTAACAATTAGTTAATTACAATCTATGTAAAGCAAAAAAAAGAACATATTACTTTGAAAAGTAAAATATTGCAAGAAATATCTCCTAAAACATACAACTTAAAGAACGGTCGTCGGCTGTCTGCTTTCGCTCGACCTACACGCCTTCACCATTGAAGCACTTCTCCACAATAGACAGCTCGCGGTCTCTTTCCAGCGACAGCGGAAGCGCCTATTAGCTCCTTCGCTATCAATTAATCTAATTAGTGAACCCTATTAACCTACATGGATGCACCAAATTTTGTCAGCATCCTTATAAATCCTTCTTCATTCTATAAAACTTTCATAAAAGTTGTTAAATCCAGTCACAAGCTGTGGTAAGTTGAAAATATAAGAATATGTAAACTGGGAAATCCAAATTCATAAAAAAATGTCTTATCCGTGTTTTCTTTGGTATTTAGTGATGATTTATACCTTTTAAAGAAACACAATTTAACCCCCTGGAAAACTCACAAAAACGCATTCAAATGAATTGAACAGTTCAAACATAGAAACGATAATTTGTTAATTCTAAAGGGAAATAATTAAAAGATTCAGAGAAAGGGTTTGAATTTCGGTTTTTAAAAGCACTTTTGTCTAATCCATGAATTTAACTTGAGTTTTTGTAACTGCTTAAACTAGAAAACTGATACTATCTGACCATAAATCACCCCTGGTACACTTCTTACCGAATGGTAAAAACCGCGTTCAAATTGGTTTATTAGTTCTTATTGGTTTATTAAGTTCTAAGGAGAGAAACATTTTTGGGCATTACGCTTTACATATAGAGAAAAGATTAATTTTTTGATATAATTTTACGAATCTAAAATATTATACAACATTGTATGTTACGGAAAGTAAGTTCCACAAAATTAAGCAACCAAATTAATCAAAGGTGAAAAAAAAAGAACATATTTAATTAAAATTTTACATGTCAGAAAATTGCTCCTTTAATCTTCTCGATAATACTTCATATGCTTCAGCAGTTCCGTGTGGCCGTTGTGTCGGAACCTGGGTTCGAATCCCGGTGTTGGCATGACTGTTTCTTTCTTCTTCTGTGTTTCGTCCGTTTCTCTCCGGGACTTACTATCTCAGGGTTATCCTGAACGGGATGTCAAATCTCGTCCCTCGTCTAGACTTTCACTAGCTTCGCTTTGACGTTGTCAGGTTGAGCTAGTTCCGTGGTCCCTAGTTGACCAAATTCTATAAAGCAACGAAATGATAAACAACTTCTTTTAAATTAATTAAAATAGATGTACTATCACTAGTTGTATGATATTTCAATATATTCTCAAACCTTAGTTGATAAATATAGTTTAACAATTAACAACTTATTCTTATCATATATATATATATGTAATATAATATTTCATTAATGACATAATTCTTCTTCATGCGTTCAAATTTAATATTCCATCATTACATTTGCTAACTTTGCATAAAAAAATTAAGCAATAAAAATACTGATCTCCACAGTTATCCCGTCTGGAATCTCGGAGATAGTATCTGTCAGTTATCACCAGGTCATCTGTCATTGGTATTCAGTCTCATTGTCGAACTCTATCGGCGGATTTTGTGTATGAGATTTCCGTAGGAGAATATAAAGCAGAATGGAAATGACAGTTAATCTTACAAAGACGGACAGCAGTACTCGTGGGATTCTAGAAGATAAACATTCGATCTGCTTTAATGGTAAATAAGAATCTTGATATCACGATCTAAAAACCGCAGCAGCAACATCATCATTCGAAAATGGAAAATAATTCACGTTCCGGACTCATCTCACATTAAAATAATTAATAACTTCGCATCAAGTGAAATATTAAATTATTTATATAAAGAAATGAAATCTTTTGATAGCAATTAGCCTAATATTAATCAGTCTGGCTTTCATCATTCTGGACTAACCACTATTAAATTGTCAAAGAAGTAAATATTTTCAATTGTTGACATTAGGCTGCCAATTGATAACAAATATCGATTGGTCGCAACTTGCAGTTACTAAGAATTAATTTTCGAATCTCAATATTTCTAACTTAGTTTTTACTTCGATTTTTAATGCAGGAAAGGGATATTTTAGATCTTGCTGAAATTTTGAAAACAATAGTTCAATTTATCAATTTCTGGATTAAAACTGAAATTTTCTTTTTATTATTTAAATATTATTTTCCCTGATTCGAATGGATTTAGCTAAAATATTACTTTTATTTCGAAAATCTTAAGCTTTAGCTTCATTCATTTTCAGGATAAGAATTTGATATCTTGCACTTCAATACATATTCTCAAATATTTTTTTATGTCTGTTCTTTATGCTCCCAGTCCCTTCAAGTGCCAGCCCCCTCAAGCGTCAAGAATAAAACATTGGATGTAGGGTACAATCGAGAAAAGGTGTGACCACAGTTTACATTTTAAGAAAACTTCATGGAATAGATGGAAATGTAACAAACTAATACAACAACAATATTAAAAATAAATTTCATTCAGACAGTTAAATCATCTAAATGTCAGTGCCGACAAACATGAAGGTTATTCTAAGAGTTCATTTGAAGGTCTATCGGTCTTTCTCTGTGAATATCCTGGTTCCTGTACCTCACGCCATCTCGTACAGCAATTGCAGAACGCATTGACATAATTCTGTTCGGACAACTTTGGAGCTTTATGCGACACCATTTATATGACACTGTTTATCAGCAAGTATGACAGTCAGAGATGGCTTTATTCTGTACAATTTGTCAAACTTATCTTACAACTCTTCTAAAGTAAATAGTCCTTTTAGAATCATAGTCCTTTTGCTGCGATCAATTCAGTTATGTCTAACAACACGATGAGACCTCTGCCTTGATTTAGAATTCAGTTTTATTTTGTGTTAGAAAATATGAATATCTGTAGTTCGGAAATGTCGAAAGAACGTAGCAGTTCCACCGCAATTTCTATAACCCTGTCGATATAGTCCACAGTGTGAATGAAACACAAATACCGTAATTAGACACAATGAATATAAATTTATTGCAGGATTACACAACCAACATTACACAAGCTTGTTATGCTGGTTCGTATTACATAATTGCTGCACAGACAATTTGCTCTAATTTCTGGAAATTTACGTTTATCTTATCATGTTTGATTCCTGCAAATTTAAAAGAAACTGAATAGTTTGAAACACTGCTGTCTACTGAACAATTTATCCAAATGTTAGTAATAGCTTGATACAGAAATAGTACAATAGCTAAATACAGAAATTAACTGAAATATATACAAGCATGCAAGATTAAGTTCTGCATAGAAGGTTGACATTAAAAACGAGTAGTACTTCTAAACTTAATCTTTTTTGTATATAACTAGTCGGCTACCCGTCGCTTCGTTCCGGAAGCCTCGCTTATGTAACGGAAAACATTTGCTTCTTTCTTTCTTGACTCTGTTTTCTTTATTCCAACATCTGCTGTGTACACGCTCTTATTTTTCAATATCACATAGAATTTGGTTAAGTAAGAGTATTAAAAATATAATTGCCAACGTTTCGGCAATTATAGTTCTAATTGTCATTTTCGAATTACAAATAAACTGATGGATGGTAAATAAATAAATAATCTTGAGATTCATAAAAAAGTTTGAATACATTCCTTATTGATGGGGGAATGGGAAGGAGAGATAAGTAGAAAAACAAGATGAAGAGAGTTGTAGTCTCTATAGCCTAATGGATAAGATGTCTGACTTCGGATCAGAAGGTTGCAGGTTCGATTCCTATCGCAGATGTTTCATTGTTAAAATTATTTCTATTTTCTATTCTTACAGAAAATTGCGCCGGACAGTCAGAAAGACAGACATAGAAATAAAAGATTTTAGTAATACAGATTAATTGTGTATAATTAAAAAATATCTAATATTTTAAAAATTTTAAAAATATTCAGTCGTGATAGAGCAGTCAGTTTTTTAACAATAAAGATTTTGAATATTGAAAAGAAACATTATTATTTGCCATCAGTCTGTCATCAAGCATTTTTTTTTTTGGACACGTTCATTTAGGAGAACAATTCTTAACTGGCATCAGATATCCACCAATCTCATTTAATATTTAAGTGAAAAATATTTTAAGTGTTCTGAAATTTATTGTTCTGTGATTCTTAGAAACAATTAAAAATTATTTGTATAACTAAAACAAAGAAAACAGGTTGAACTTCATCCATTGAAAAAAAAAATAATATTCAGGTTAAGTAAATGCAAAGCTCTTTTACAAGCTGTTAATTATGACAATTTTTTTGTTGTTTTGCATTACTCAGCACCTTAAAGTTGTATTATTAGTCTTTTTCATAAATAATTTTCCCTTGTTTTCAGTTCCAAATAAAACACTTTTTACTGATGTTAATAATTTTGGCAATGAATTTTGGAGGCTGAATTGTTTCATTTTGTATTTTCTGGTGTTAATAATATTGACCTATCGATAGCAGTACACAAGTAACTATCACTGGAGTAATCTCAAAAACAGAGATAGATGCAATTTGTTTACAATAGACTGGGAATAGTTCTTTCTCTTTTATATTTCCCAAAGGACTATTTTCTGGCTTTTCCAATTATTATTTATTGAAAAAGAAAGAAATGAAGTTGATTGAATCAAATAAAGGTGAGGTTACATAATAACGGAGAAGAGACATCAATATCGTTGATCAAAAAATGTTGATTTCGTTTGTATCCCTAATCTCTTATATAGTTTTCCAGATCTGTCTATCTGTGTGTAAATTAATACTCTCTCCCTGTGTTAAGAAAGTTAATTTTAATTTACTGTGACAATAGAAATAATTTCTTCAATGAAACGCCCATGACAGTAATCGATCTTGCAACGTTCTGACACAAACTCAGATGTCTCATCCATTAGGCCACGCAGAATACATTCGATTTATTTGTTCAATATTCTTTATTTATTCATCATCTATCCAAACCATTTTATTAAATAGAAATAATATATAGTAGATGCGCCGAATATGAGACCCTTTTTGATTTTCATCTATAACTAGGAAAATAAGTGAGGAATTACAGTACCAACGTGATATTCTTTTAAGGCATAGATTGTACTACAAGTAACAACGATAGAAAATTAAAACAACTTTACATTTCGTCTTGTAGGAAATTTTAAACACAAATATTCCATTTTGGGGGTTTGAAAAAAGTAGTCCTAATATGAGATCCTCTTCTATAACTAAAAAAATGAATTGTAATTACTGAAAAGTTCGTCAAAAACAAAACTTTAAACAATAATTAGGTAATATTTATCTTCATCGCTAATAGGTAAAAAAGAAAAATGACATTTAAACGAATTAGTTGAAGTTTACTTCAGGTTTTGTTAACTTTTCGTTTTTAGATTCGAAAATTTCTCATTGTTTGGGCTAAATCCCTTAATTCTTGCGAACGATGTTGCTTGACAGTTGTGGGAATTGTTATAAAAATCCCTTTAACCACTTTTCACCAGCACATGTTTTAAACATGTTTTAAACCATTTTTCATAGCAAGCTGAAATGCCATTTTTTTATTATCCCTTAAGCCATAAAACCTTGAATCCATCTCAATGCAGTATTTTACTAACGAATCTTCAATGTATTGTAGTAAAGTAGGCCATCTTCCCAATCTCCCCAAACTAACGTCTACCAGTGATTCAGCTGTTTTTTCTGAATCCTTAACATAACGCTCCAGAGTTCCTTTTGGAACTTCATAATATTTTGTAGCTTTTTTTGTAGCCCATATTACGACTTCTTAAGGCTTTGACAGCTGATATCATCATTACAGGACCCCATTTTCTGCGTTTTGTTTCGGAAGGCATCTAAAAATTTAAAAAAAATGTAAAAAAGCTTTGCATGATGAAAAAAAAAAAAGAATGCCTAATATGAGACCCTATCTCATATTAGGCATCCTTTGGGGTCTCATATTAGGCACGACCGCGTTGTCATACACGCCAACGAATTTTTTTAGGTTAGGCTTAACGTTAGCTTAAAAACAAACCGGCATGTTTATACTATACATTTAAAGCTATCTATCCGATACTAAGAGTTTCAAAACGAGTCTTATCTTAAAGGTGAAAACAGCCAATGAAAATACACGTGCAAAAAAGTCGACGAGCACAAATTCAGGGGAAAAATTACTGAACCTTTGTTTGCACTAGGAAACACTCGACTGACTCACCGCTGACGGATGATGCATTAGACTACTGTTTCACGCTCCAATCGCCAGGCAGCAGCACTTAGTACACTCTGTAGGCTGGGGTCTCATATTCGGCACACTTACTCTATATTATTATCTGTTATATAGTTTTCCAGATCTGTTTTCCCCTCCGTTTAAAGGAGGATTAATGGAGGATTGCTGCCCTGTAAATCTCACTTGTACGACAGTGCAGATCTATCTGTATTAGCCCACATTCGCAATCGTGGAAGGCTTTTTTGACCGAGGTGATATTTTGCAATGCCCAGCTTTATGTTGCATTATCGTGTTCACGAAACAGAGACAACATCAAAATACTCATAAAAAAACCGTCAAGGTTATTTGCTACATGATGCTAGAATTTTCACTCGTAATGTGAGTTATAATCATGCCTTTCAATAAACAAATTCATTTATCTTCCTAGCAATGCATTCATTTTAATTTGCTATCAGTCAGATATACGTATAATGGGCAATTACTCTGTCTACACTAGTAGCCTTAACATTGACGGGCGTATTATATGCTAGTATGCTAATAAAACATTTTTTTTTAATATTCTGATATAAACTTTCTTTGAGAATTCTTCTGTAATAACTATGATCTTCTAGAAATATACTTGATAATTAGGAAAGAGTGAAATTGGTAATGAGAATTTACGTAAACTAATTTTAAATATGATAGAATGTAATGTAGTTTTGACTTTCAACGTCAAAAAGATCGAGAAATTCTGCTATTTGTACAAATATTGTAATATGAGCAATATTATATGTAAATGCTACATTATTATTATTATACAGGACACTACAAAACAATGTGTATCACAGCTGCCAGTTCTTTAGCTGGTGTTGGCATTCAAACGCATCGAATTCTTCCCAAGAATCTAGGATGTCGTAATGTATCGGCGCAAAATATGTGCTGATCCAAGCAGTGCGGCTTTTTGGAGTTGACCGATGGAGATTTTGTCAATATTTAGATGTTGTAAGTGCTTACCAAGGTTTTTTGGTATAGCACCCAGTGTGCCGATAACCACTGGAACCACCACTGCCGGCTTGTGCCATAATCGTTGAACCTCGATTTTTAGGTCTTGATACCGTGTGATTTTTTCCAGTTCTTTTTCTTCCACTCTACTATCACCAGGTATGGCTATATCAATTAGCCATACCTGTTTCTTTTCTATCACTGTCAAATCTGGCGTATTGCGTGCTAAGATCTTATCCGTTTGAATTCTGAAATCCCACAGTATTTTCACGATATCATTTTCAATCACATTGTTTACTGTATGTTCCCACCAGTTGTTTGTTGTTGCAATGTGATAATTTTTGCAGATGTTCCAGTGAATCATCTTTGCAACTGTTATTATTATAATGTTTGTATGTTTCAAACCTTGGGTTTCCCCAGCAAAAACAATAAGGCGGGTCAAGGACCAAAGCACATATTGCCAAGTGTAAAGATGTGTCGAGAATGATTAGGGATGTGTGGTTGTGTCCATAAATTTTCTAACTATGCGTGTAGTGTTGAGTACCACAGCCTTTTGCAGTTGTGCATAAGTGTTTTTGTGAAGTCCTAGTGTGCTGAGACTGTGGTGCAATGTGTGAGGCACCAGACCAGTGGCAGACAGAATGATGGGTACAACACGTACTCGATCCTGCCTCCACTGCTTCTGGAGCTCGTGTGCTAGATCAGTGTATTTACTAATCTTGTCTGCGTGAGTTTTCTGCATGTTCTTGCTGATAGGCACTGCAATATCAATTAGATAGGCCTGTCTGTTGACCTTATCAACAAGTGTGATGTCTGGTCTGTTTTGATGTATAGTTTTGTCTGTGTGAATGGGGCGGTCCCAGTATTGTTTGCTCACTTTGTGACTAGTGGGTCCAATATGATCTCTCATCGGAGTTCTATTTCTCATGACGAAGGTCATTTGGTGTTCTATGGTTTATAATGAACTGTAGAAATTTGCGAACTATATGACATGTAATGAGAAGAGTGGCTTTTTGGATTTGCTTATTTTTATTATTATTATTATTATTATTATTATTGTTTTAATGAATTGTCATGGGAAACATATATGAGTAATGATTAAAATTAAATGATTTATGCATGCAATATACCGGTATGATTGTTTTATATTAGAAGGTGCAAATGTTCCATTATATCAAAAAAAAAATCTTTAGAACCGAGTAAAAATGATAAATATAACAGGCTTATATGAATATCTATATGTATATCTCTACAAAAGTTGACATTTAGATTTCAGTCAAGTTACAGTATGACTTTTAACCCCTTAACCCATAATCCTTATCCTCTTTACTGACTTGTAACCCTTTAATTCACTTTTAACCCCTTCCAGCAGCCAAACAGCCCTTCCAAAAGTCAATGTTCTTTGGAAACTGATTATAGATTCAGTTGTGTGTTGTTGCTTTTTTATGATTTGTTTTTTTTTTTACCAAAAAATGTCTTATATCATATTTGTTGAGACAGTCAGGATAAATATCCTGATGTTTGGTCTAATTTTTATTTCAGTTTACGATCAGTATAAATTAAAATTTTCGGGTATTTTTTTTGTCCTTAAGTTAAAGATAACACTATACAGTTTCATTAGTTTATCATTTTTCATTAAAGAGTAATCAATTTAAAAGCAGCCAAACATCATATAAACGATTTGGTATGCAAATAAATATTTGACATTTTCGTTTCAATTTCAATTTTTATAGTTTATAATTAGGGGATCTATTGCATTTCTCGTTACTTGTTCCTGTACTGTGCTGGAGCTGAAAATTACGATAATGAATGTCTTTAACAAAAGCCATTGTCGGAAATATGTGTCCCGAGCTTTTCTAATCAATAATGTATCATGCCATTCCTCTAATAGGTATCTAAAAGATTGGCTTTTACGGAGAAGAAACATAGCGATCGATTAAAATACAACATGAAGTTATGTTTGCTTGAAATAAAACAGCTGTAAGCATGAAATACTGTAAATAAATTGCACGAGTCTAATTGAATGCATTACAGTATGTCACTACCAGTAGTTACATATCATAAATTTTGAGTTATGAATTACTTTGATATAATTCACACAAAAATAAGTAAATAGTTCAAAAATCTTCATCATTCTGTTCTCCTACTTTATAATATATAAAATATTGACTTTATAATATGTAAAATATTGACCGTATAAACACCGGTCTTCTTTAGGCTCAAAAAGGGGAAAGAAAAAGATCTTTCACACCTCTTTCCAACATTACAGAATCTGTTAATATTCAAAAAATTGAATAAAATAGTTATAACTAATACTATTATAACTGAGTAAAACTAAAATATCAATTTTTCATTGTATTCAATCTTGTATATTGTTATGATAGGAGAAGAGAATGATGAAGTTTTTTTGAAAAATTACTTTGATTTACCAGCTTTTGTGGTTAAAAAGCTCTCTTAAAATTATTGCTAACATTGTCTAAAATACATTTAATCACTTTGAAGCAGTTATTTCTAAGAAAATTGAATAATGCAAATACAGTCCTCAAATTTCATACTACAAACAAGATGTAGATGGCGTGCCAACTTTTGCATACCCAATGACAACTGTATTTAAAATATTGTTAAAAAAAAGGTTGTTCATACAAATAAACAAACTAAAGAAAACTGCCCAGTTCTTATATTGACGGTTTTGGCCAGTATCTCTCTTTCTAAGAAGGGATTTCAAGAAAATCCAAATTTTTATTGTGTAGGATGTATAGTTTTTGATAGAACAACACCGGACGAACTGATACGAGCACTTCGGGTTGAAATTAAATTTTGAAACTTTTTTTATTCTTTCCCTTTTTCTTTACATCGAATTCTATTGGGTATTATAAATCTTACAGCAATAATACTTATAATACTTGGACTATAGCTTTATTAAAAAAGTTGCCGACAACTTGTCATTAATAAATATAATTTCTTCTAGCAGTTCTTTCTATTTTTTTTTATTGAATCTAGATTTGAATTACATTAGGGTCCCGTTAGGAGCTCAAGACTCCTAGCAACAGGTGCTACGATATGTTTGTTAGATACATTTACTTCTATATGAATGAAACAAAAAAAAAAAGATTATGTAGCTAGAAATGATTATATAGATCATGCTGTAATATTGAAGAATATTGTTTGCTGGTTGTTATTTCAGTTCCTAAGATTGTTGCAAGTTCAGTAGTTCCTAACTGTTCTCAATACTTTTACATGACAGTTAAAAATAAATAATCAATAAAATAACAAAAAATACTAAATTGAATTAATAAATAATTTGTGATATTATAGGCCTATATTTTTATTAGACTTATTTGATTGAGTTTAAAATCAGTTATTTTATTGACTATTTTTGTATTTATTTATAATTATTTAATAACAGTGAAATAACTATTTTTATAATTTGCATATATCAAGGAGTTTCTATAAGCCAGAGGAAACTTCTTTGTAGCGCCATCTGGCAATTAATTTTCCATGTATATTTTTTCCAAAAAATATTTCAGCTCTGTTATTGGCTTCCTAATTTAGTTATAGCTCTTATTTAGTTATAGATACACAGGTATCTAACTCAAATATCAAACTCAAAATTTTTTTCACAGTTACTTCTCATAAAGTTCTCTTTATTTTGTAAATATTAAATTTTTATTAGGACTCCCACCAATGATACAGGGGCTGAAACTTTGAAAAAAAGGAAAAACGAGCATTTTTCAAAAGCTATAACTAAATTAGGAACCCAGTAACAGAGCTGAAATATTTTTTGCTAAACCTTTGGATGTATATCTTTTCTCTAAAAAATTTATAGTTTTTCTATTTCATTCCTTCATGCTAAAAAAAAAAATCGTAACTTTGATTTTTGTTCAAAAGCGAATATCGGTTTCGGTTCTAAATCTCAGCCATTTAGAGATATTAGAGATATGGTAAAAAGGTATAGGACATAAAATGTAGCTTAAAATGTGCTAAAAATAATTTTTTTACCTCTGCTTCCTATCATTTTTCTTAGCTGAGTTATCAAATTTACCGCAACTGTCTGCAAAGGCCAAAAATGCCGGAAACCATAAAACAAAAATCGACGCCATTTTTAAACGAAGTCAAATAAAAAAAATAATGCCTGTTTTGAAATACTCATGCATAGGGGTAACAGCAGTAAAAAAAATCAATTTTTAAAATCATCGAGCAACCAATTTAATGTTTTCTGGACGTTTGGTATGGATTGACCCATTATTGAACATGAATCACCATTGACTAGCCTATTAATTGAAAAGAATTTCGTTTTGTCATTTTAAGATATTTTAAAAATATTTTGTTTAGGATTGTTTCTATTAAACGTTTTTTGGCCATATCGATAAGGTTCAATTATAAAAAAAAAATATTTTTAATTCTAGATTTGCTTTAAGAAACAATAAAGGAGATGAATAAGAGTCATCTAAAAATTTGAAGAAAATGACTAAATTTAATTCTGAAGAATTGTTGTAAAATTATTGTAGGCATGATCATTTAACAATTGAAAAAGAAATGTGGAGTATGAAATCTAAAGATGTTCTTGTTCTTTTAGAATACTATTCTTTTAAGGTTTCAGCTCAACAGGATTTAAAGTTTCAAACTAATAAATTCCCAAAGCTAATGTTACGAATAAACTCCACAGAGTATGAGAATGAAGCCAAAACGAAAATACACGAATATTTCCATTTATTTTTAATTCAAAATTTCAATTTTCTTCTTGACATTATTCAGATTCTTGATACTTTGTCAACCAGCTAGGAGAATCTGAAATAGACAAGAATTATTCGCGTGAATGTTATTTAAGTTACACCGGGAAAGGCATTCTGGCAACTGACACTGAATTCTGAATGCATTTTCCAACGACCACGAATCACCGACTTTGTAGAATATTTTCCGCTGCTTAACAAAGCAGATATCAAAGTAGCTGTTGTCAGTGATTCGATTGCTTTACAACAGCTGGTGCATCAAATTTGGAACATTACAAATGATTCTGTTACTTATACTTCCCTGAATAGACTTGTTATGTGCATTAATATCTCCCAGCGAATAGATACTACATTCTATCTCAAATGTCTTTTATTTGCTCTTAGTAATGCAGTAGAATTAGGAATTACTTTACATCACATAATGCAAAAGGTATTTGAAATTCAAAAATATAATCGTATTAATGAATGTAATATTCGAAACTCCAAAAGTACCGTAAAAGCTAAAATTGAGGTAATAGTATAATTTAGAAACATTTAAATTGCTGCACAACCAAGTCCGTTAATTTATCTTCAGTTAATAGGGAGATACTGCTAAAGAAAATCCATATCGTTATTACAAACTGGAAAGATTATCAAAACATTTAAACTTTAAATTGAAGAAACGTTATATTAAAATTTATAAAGAAAACACTTATTCCATTTTTAATTTATAAACTTTTTTCGTGAGTCCTTGTGGAGACATTTGTGAGTGAAATGACAAAAATTTCCGTAAAATAGTATTAAAATCGAAGCAAGTGATTTTTCTTACGACATAATAAATAATAATAATTTGACTAGCTTAATTAAATTCTCAAATATTAAGTTCAGAAAATGGAAATTCAAAGATTAACATATTATATTCTGGAAATATTGTATGGAGGATAAAAATTAAGCTTTAACTGTATTGTCTAACTATCCTCAACTGTAAAGCAGACAGTGCATAGGAGGCATTTTACACACTACTTTCGTTCTGTTGAATAATTCCATTGATCTATCTTTTGTACTTTATAATAAATTGTATTTAAACACATAAAAATTAACTTTTAAGTGTAATTTATAAACTTGCTGAAATATACAACTTGTATATAACTTCAAAATTAACGAAAAATGAAATAACAAAAACTTGGAGAATTTCTATACCATATCTTCTTAAATTAAATATCGTCCTGAAAATGAAACAGTCCAAAATCACCGCTCGTCCGCTCTTTGGATTGAAATAACTGATTTTAAGCTTCACTATCAGTTATCTTGGAACTCGTCCGTTCCTTTTAACTTAGTGTAACTTCGAACTCGTCCGTTCGTATTAACTTGAGTAATCAACAGGTCCGTTCCGAAATTGAATTTAATTACTAAGCCTCGAAACTGGTCCAATTCTAAAGTCCTAACTATTCTTCAGTACTCGTCCATTCCTTTAACTTAATTAGATTACAGATCATCAGAACTCTTCCAATACTAGCTCCAATACTAGCTAATCCTCGGAACTCGTATGTTCTTTCTTCAGAACTTTAAAAAAGATAATAAACATTTCTTTACCTTGTCCTGGTTCTATGATTCTGCAGTTGAATTAAACACCTGCTTGTTTAAATATATTCTCTCACTTTAGTATGCGTGGTCCTAAGGAAATACGATTGGCTCCTTGAAATCGAATACGCAAGCAGGATGTCTTCATTGTTGATCAGCTACAATTCAGAAATCCTCAATCCTGAATTTTCCGCTACGAAGAATTTATATCACTGGAAATTCCAACACTGAATATTTTCCCTGGATTTCGTAACCATGAGAACTGAATTTATCCTGTATATCTCTTACTTAACTCTTACACATGATTCTTCGTGATATTAAAACTTTGGCTTGAGTCCATAACTTCATAAACTTAGATTTGCTTTTAAATTTCATGAAAACCTAAAATTCAAACAGTTGATATCAGAGTTCTTTTCTGAAGATTCCTGGAGCATATATCTTAACTTGAGCGCCATCACTTATTACCTAGAAAACTTCAAACACAGGAACGACCTTGCCTTTATCCAACAGTCCCAAAACATTACATCCGTGATGGTATCTACAATGCGCACGACTGCATTATTTCAACAAAAGTAATACGACGTTGTTGACCTCAACAAATGTGTTGCTGCGGTAACTATGCTAACATTTAAAAGATAAGATATTTAACCGATATCTCTTGATCTCAGGCATTATTCACTTTTTAACTTTATAAATTTACTTATGATCCATATATTATAATTTAATAACACACTGACACTTTTGTTCTTTAATTGATTAAGTCAACTGGAATGCATTGTCGCTAAAATCCACCATTGCATTGGATGCTTTCTTTCAGATTATAAACAGTATTTAAGTAGTATTGTATATATGATCTCAGTTAACATCTGAACAAAACAAATATAGGGGAAAAGGATTGGATACTTTTCTGTCCATTCGATTTCATCTCCCAACCAAGGTTCCCACTTACTGGATGCAGATTAGCTATTGGAAGGGGCTCAGCATGGATTGAAAATTTTTTGTCCTCTTAGGACAAAATTAATTATTATTAATTGACTGATGCTGTTCCATTATGTGCAAGTGGAGCAGATGTAATACTAACACAATGGCTCATCCGTATATTAGAAATATCTATTTACACTTGCATTACAGTTCAGAATATAGCAGATATACATAAGCAGGCCCATAGAAAAATTCTAAAAATATCCGTCCCCTAATTTGATGGTGAGAAACATGTCTTCTAATATAGTTATTAGGCGCAAACATGTTATCGATGGCATATATAGAAACGTGCCTCTGCATGTTTATCTGTTCACTTCACCAAAATTACAGGTTTCTTTATTTCCGTGTAAGAGGGTACTTGTTCGTGAAATCGATTATCAGGTATGGCGATTATTCGTGATTTATTCGTCATTCATTTGATGATGATCATTAAATACTACATTCTTATTCAGTTCTGTAAACGGTGGTTGAATACTTAGCCATTGAAGTTCCAGCTACATGTTCACTATGATTTAATTTGAACTAAACCATTCCATAATAATTCTATTATCTGTTCCTTTTACAACCTTAAATTTTTATAAGAATTCTTTGAATTCATTTTCAAATGCAATCTTCCCTTCTAATTATTGAGAAAATACAGTGAGCTTTCAATCTAAGCGAAAACTGATTTCATTTTCAAATTATTAAACTATTTGAGGATTATACTTTTGTGTCCAGAACAGCTCAGGCTATTTTAATTTCCCTGTCTAAAACAGTGAGTGTCACGTGATCTTTGATTTTGATAACAGAAACTGCGTTAATCAATCATTACCTGTTTGTATTGTTTGAGCAATTCTCTATTTTCTTTTTGGAAGATAATCTCTCTTGATATTTAATCATGAAATTTGAATATACGTAATATCTTTATTGGGAATAATTACCCGTGAGCGTTTATCAACAGGACCATACGGAAGAACATGATCACCATCTATAACATAGATGTTCCGGAAAACTACATGCAACAAAAAAGATATGTCTCCATTGATTACCATCCGGCATGGTTTCCCGCAATTTCCAAGAATCTGAGTCCGTTTGATATTGT
Source organism: Thereuonema tuberculata (assembly GCA_023159025.1). Taxonomy (NCBI): domain Eukaryota; kingdom Metazoa; phylum Arthropoda; class Chilopoda; order Scutigeromorpha; family Scutigeridae; genus Thereuonema; species Thereuonema tuberculata. The sequence continues at coordinate 40,555,663 of JAFIDM010002131.1, read as the reverse complement.
ATCATCATCTAGTCGCCACAGAACCAGGGCATTTTTCAATGTCTTCAAGCCAAAGGTCAACCTGATGCAAGTGAAAGGCGCCATCTGTTCCCTCCAATGTAAAAATTCCATATGCAATTATATCGGCGAAGCCCATCGTGCCTTCTCGGACCAGGTTGGGGCCTTGACTAAAAATGGCATCACCTACTCTACTGCTCGTCACTTTAATAGCATTGGACATTCCATAGACTTTTCGGACATCTCTGATCAGCACTTCCTGAGAAAATGCAAAGAATCTGTTTTCATCACAACTACAGAAGGATGCTTCAATGATGGCATCTCCATCCATAACATACTTCAGTACTCCCTGAAAAAGAAAAGGATCAACAAGAAAAAAAGCAGTTCAACATACCTCCACCTTTTAGTGTTGATGTAATTTTTTTTATTTTTTCCAGTTTTATTTTTATAGTTTAATTTTTAATTTTTTTACCTTTTATTTTTATTTTCCAATTTCCTTGTTTTAATTTATTTTTTAATTTTCATTTTTTAGTCTTCATTTTTCCTTTTTTTCATTTTTAATTTGTTAAAAAAAATTTATATTTAATTTTTTTATATTTTGTTTTTTTTTAATATTTTTTGATTGTTTTCTTATTTTCTTAATTTTACCTTTTATTTCTTATTTTCATCATGCTTTGCCGTTATTCCTCCCAGCGTTTCTTTTTAATTTTTAATTCTCATTTAATTTATTTATTTTTTCTGTTTATTCTTTTGCTTTGTTTACAAACTTTATCATGTGCATCTGCCTCTGAGAACCCTAGTTCCGGTGATCACCGTTTGCTGGCGCTACACCTCTCTATGACGTCAACCCACCATGATGGGCACTGTAAACTGCAACTAGAATTCCGCCAAACGATTACAAAGCATCCAATTGGTTCCTTCCCCCTTAAAAAGAGGTGTTGACGCTCCTTGGATCATTTACTCCGAGGAAGCCTCGTCGAAAGTGAGGCGAAAGCTTTGGACTTTTTGAGTGTGTTCATTTTATGTTTTTATGCTTGTGAACTTTAAACCATCTTGGCTTAACCTTAATTTAATCTTTATTTAATGTTTCTTTAATAGCTATTACTAATTCCAATTCCTGTTGAGTCTTAGTTTCTCCTTCGCTTTTCGATTTTCTTATAAAACAAGAAGTCGTACTTCAGTGCACTTGAATACTTCATTTGGATGTTAAAAAGAAAAGTAAATGTAGGTTTGATACATACATTAATTAGAGCTAATTTTTAATTAGAATATAAACAAAACTTCTCTACACGAACATTTTCTATTAATCTCCCCATTTATACATGAAATTTCCTATTTATTTAAAAATATTTATTGCAATATCAGTTAAACTGCTCTTCACGTAATTAGGCAGCTGAATTAAAATGCACTATTCATCAGATATAAATCTATAATCTAAAGCTTTTTTTATGGGGGAAATGTAAATATGTTTATTAATCATAGCTTATAATTAACAACTATATTGATTTCAATGAGTAGAAATCTATTGTAAATATCCATTTTAATCGACTGCTGAAAGATTTCAGATATGATTTTCCAATAGTTCAATCCAGTCAAATCAGAAATTAAGTTGATTGGTTGAAAGAAGAGAAAAAACAATTGTTAGTACTATGTTTACAATATCTGCATTTTGGAATTTATGTTAGAAACTGTATTCAAACCTTTCATTTCGTAATCGTGAGCGAGTGATTCTTAACTTCCTGATATAGAATAAGTACAGGAAAAGTTTTACTAATTTATAAATTTAAGATAAATGTAAATAAAATTATTGGAAAGCTTGTTTATATATGTTTGCTCTCCCTACATTTTTAATCTACAAAATCTATGACTATAAAGCATTCATAATATTGATAGATATATAAAGATAGAAAGATTCCCGCTGTTTTAGATAAAGTTAAAATGGTCTGATGATGTTTGAAGAAAAGGAAAAATTTTTTAGTTTACTTTAGAAAAAGTCTTGAAGTGGATCTTGAACTTAAATGAATTCAATTTGAAAATATAATAATTAATATAAAGAAATTGTGTGTTATAACAAATTCTTAATTTTTTTAGCCTATTTTCGGAAGCAAACGGAAGCTGATACGAACTGTATATACATTATGTAGGTATTCATCAACTTGGTTTCCCAATTTTCAGATACTCCCACTAATTACTAGATGCTTCAACATTTTAATGCCCTTGGTATCAAAGATTGCTATTTATAAATCAGTAAAAACACATCTATTAAATTGTAAATGGATTCCAGCCTCAGGCATGTCGTAGAATCTAGATGCTCAACTTAAGTTTAATTAGTTATGGTTCTTCTGTTATTGTTCCATGATCATTTAAAAATGCAATTGATAATTAGATAAGAATGAAATTGATAATCCAGATGATTTCTTGTATGGTCACAGCTAAGATCTTAGATTGTAATATGATTTTTCGTTCTAACGCAGAAGATGGTAAGTTCTGTTAATTATACAACTGTTACAATATCATCTACAAATATATAAATGCTACGTTATTATTAGCTACTCATTAGAAACATACATGAGTTATAATTAAAATCAAATATTTTAGTTGGATTTTTTTATATTAGATGGGACTCGTTTGGATTTCAGTATAGAAAACAAAACTTTGAAAAGGAAAAAGAAAATATATGCAAAATTTAGATATACACGAATCTATCTCTGTAAGCTGGGATGTTCATTTTTTGCGACCTAAAGTATCTCTTAATCTTTTGAGACAGACAGCTTCTCTTTACTTCCCGAATGTATATGCTTCAGTATATCTAATAACGTTTGAGATAGTGAACATTGTTTTTGAATCTTTTTATTGAAATTTATGAAAAACTTTGAAATTTTTACTTAATGATTCCTCCTAATATACACTTATGTGTATAAATTAAGGATAAAAGGGAATTGGGGGGAAAACCATTTGCTTGATTATTTTCGTTATCTGTAATAATGAAAAGAAGGAATTTATTTGTAACGTTATTGTATTGTTTTGATTGATTGTTATACTTCATTTCTGTTAGAAATGGAAAAAAGATATTATTTTCTCATTTGTAAATTTCCTGAAGAAAATTCTCGTTCAGAGAATTGAAATATTGAAGAGATAAAGATGTTTATTTGAAGAGTTAAGGATTGGTGTTTCCTTTAATTAACTTATTAGTAGAAGATTTAGGATGTTACGATTTATATATCATAAATAGTAATCTGCCTCACTTGACCTCAGGAACTCGTGGAAACTGATACGCGAAGAGAACATCATTGAACGAGGACATTTCAGAGGTGCTGATATCCTGATGTGGACTGACATTATTAAGGCCTCTCGTACAACTCTCCATAACTTTGATAGAGGTACCGTAACTGGCCAGATATATACCGGGATGTGATTGTTCAACAATTCATTCGTCAGGGGTGCAATGGAACCTGTTGTCCTGTTTATGGACGATAATGCACGTCCCCATAGAGCGCACGTGTCCCCTGGCGCATAGACTAGTTAGCGAGATCCCCCCCCATCCCATCTAAACCTTATTGAACAGGCTTGGAATATGCTCAGAAGACAAATTGCAAGACGGAATCATCATCCACGTTCCCTTCAAGAGCTGCATACAGCATTGTTGCAAGAGTGGAACTCTTCCTCAGGAACAGCTCGATAATCTAATCCGTACTATGCCACATGCGTACTATGCCACATGCATAGTATGGCATGGATTTCTGTCAGAGGACATTATATTCCATATTAACATTTCTATAGAGCTTTAATGTTTGCTTTTGTTTTAAGAAGTGTCAATAATTGTGTGGGGATACAGTCTGTAAATTTGCTTTTTTCCATTTCAACAATTTATTTCAGCCGCGATTGTTAGTTTCTTTTGTTTTTATTATCGTTTTCAGCTGTATCACACACATATGTAACCCAAATTGGTTCACATTAAATAGCTGTATGTGTCTGAAATGCCATGATCCTTAATTTACGAAATGAATTTATTTTAGGAAAATTTTTGTAGCAAAAGTATGGAAAAGTAAACATTCATGGACTGGTAACTGTAAATTTCTCTTGATATTTCCAATACTGAATTCGTAGTTCTAGAACAGTCACTCATTAATGTCGATGCTTCAATTTCATTAGAATTAATTAGTTATTATATTTAACATAAGAATTAGCGAAATGAAGCCACTTCATGAATAGTAACATTAGAAGATTTTTTTTGCATTGATCGGAGAAAAATTTGAAAATAACCTTTTCAGAAAATAAGGAATATTTTTAGGAACGTACACAAAGTTTTTGTTTTATCTTCGGGTATTTTAATAAATTAAAGGATTCTAATTAGACATATAGCAAAGCCTCGTCATTAATACGTTCTGTCACGAAGTCTTGGAATAACTTGTATTTTATTGAAACTTTTCTTTGTTTTCTGTAATACTGAAGTTCACTTTTAAAACTTATAAAGAGCTCTTCAAACCAACATGGAGTAAAAGAAGAAAGGAAGAAAAGATATTATTTTTTTATTTTTGAACAACCTTGCGGATTACACGAAACGTACATCTTCTTGATGTGTATTAAATAATAAAGAATTACACTTCGGAAAGTCTTAAGGCTCACGAGTAGAAAACTTCTTCTCAGCCAATCGCCATTATAGTATCTTTATCTTTATTTTTATCACACGCTATTTACTTTAAGTACTACTAAAGCAACAAAACTTCATTTATCTTGGGTTTCTTTCTTCATCTTCTGCTTCTTCTACTATTAAAAGTTTTAGAACTCTTAGTCCAGAATTTCCAGATTTTTAATTCAATAAGATTGAATGCAAAATTGTATTTGATAATTTTTCGGTTTTCTATTCTATTTTTCTTTTTCTATTTATTTCTTAAGTTTTGCAAAATCTTAAAATTGCTGTTTCTGAAACACATTAAGTAATTACTTGATGTTTATCAGCTTTTGTGTAAATTTTTGTTTTGAGAAAATATTGTTTCACAAAATAACTTTCAAATGTTATTTTCGAATAGGCTCATAAAAGCTGGCTGACGTCTTTGATATTCTTGTTTGGTCCTACTTGTGAGTGAAATGAAGGCTTAATTTCTATGGTGAACCTGTCGCAGCAATTTATTCAGCAAAATAGTGTACAAGTTATTATAGCTTGCCAAAGGTCACGAAGGCAAAAAGAAAACCCGGCCATTTTTTATATAATTTAAAAAAAATGTATTGTTCGAAGTAACAATTCGATATCGCGTGCCTGACTGCATGCTCCGTAAGGAGCCGAGTTCAATCCCTTATGGAGATCCTGGATTTTTTCCATGATGAAATCTGCTTTACACATGTCGTAGAATTAAATAAGGGAAGGCGTCGGGCTGACTATCCGATCTCAACATAACAGTTTGTTAAAAATGCCGGGAGCCTCAACATCGTCGCCTAAATTTGTAGTGGTGTAAGCAAAGAGCTAAATGAAATGCCATGGACTGGCGATGAATCTCTTTAACAGCGAATCCCATTTTTGTTTAGGAACGAATGACCATCGTGCCAGGGTTTCGAGAACTACAGGTGAACGTTACAATCCCAACCTCGATTTACAGCGATGTACAGCTCCCACTACAGTGTGATGGTCTAGGGTTCCGAAGCATATGATAGTCGATCGTCACTAGTAGTGCTACGAGGGACATTGACAGCGCAGCGGTACGTTCAGGAGATTTTGCGGCCCCTTGTGCTGCCTTTCGTAGTTGGGCGCCCAGGAGCAATTTTCCAACAAGATAACGATTTCACACAGCTAAGATTTCACAGGACTGTCTACGTCATGTTGTGATACTTTCTAGGCCTCCCCGCTCACCTGATTGTCGCCAATCAAACAAGTCTGGGACCAGATGGGACGCCAACTGTAGAAATGCAACAGTGTTCGTGATTTGGAGCGTTATTTGCAAGAACTCTGTACAAATCTGCCGCAACAGACGTCATCTGTTTGACTCTAGGCCCGACCGTATGATCGCATGTATGCAGGCACGAGATGGTCCAACGAGATACTAAAGGTGACCTTATTCTATACCACAGCTCCCCGAGACATCATCGTGCTGCGGTGATATTGTAATCACTATCCCATCAAACCTTCGTCTCTATCACCAAGCTATTAAAATTTCATTTGAATCCAACGATTTTTTTGTTAATTCATTTTTGTTAATGAGTGTATTTTAATTTCTGGAAATGATGTGAAAAATTGAAAAAAAAAACAACAACGTAATTCTGGGAGTAATAAAAATCATAAAAGGCACGAAAAATTCGGGAATTATACAGTCGAGTGGCTAAATTGTTGCTTTTTCATTTTGAAATTAATGAAATATCTTTTAAGAAAATTAATAAAAATAAATCTGTACCGGTAAAGTGTCTTAATACATGCATAATGTAAACATAATTTTCTGAAAAAACTGTTTATAATCTAAAATTTTTGAAGTTTGATTTTTAAATTCAGCACCAAAAATACCAAGAATCGTTATATTTTTTAAGAAAGTTTTTCATCTCAGACATGCGTTATTTATATCTGTTATTGCATTTACTATTGTTCTTATTTTAATATTTTAATTTTCTTCAATCATCGACTACGGTTGATATGATGCGCTTTAATTTTCTATTACAAAGAAACAATACAAATTTCGAGTTGTATTTTAAATAAAACATGCATAGAAGTGCATGTTTTAAACTAGGAATGTACTTAATTGACAATGTTTTTCTCCGTTACAATTCCACTGATAGTAACGCTGACTCTTGATTATTTGTAAATATGGATTTCAAGGATGTTCAGATTTTTTCTTTTTTTCCTCTCTTTCTGATCTCTGTTCGTCTCCTTTAAGGCACTGGTATCTCAAGAGCTGAGGGCGGGGTCAATTCTTTCGTAAATTTAATTTTTTAAGAGGCCAAACGGTTTTATTTCTTTTATGTTGGGGCTTGGTTTTATAATCAAGTTAAGATAAGGCTAATATAGTAGAGGTAAGTTCATAAAGTGTACAGTTGGCGTCTTGTTTTAATTTTAAATGAGATGATAAATTTTTCAGGTGTTATGTCCTTGACTCGAAGGAGATATCAAAAGCCTTGAGGTTATCGGTTAGAGTTTGCCAACGGTGAAAGGTTGCCTTTATTCTGCCCATTCTTTTTAAGTAATTTCCTATACGACCGACTGTAGTCATTGGATGTGAACATTTAAACTCCAACATATTTTAAGCATGTTAATTGGCTTATCACAGTTTGGCGAAAACTATATATATAACTTTACATTTAACCACAATGTTACTTTTTCTTTTACTTGTTTGTTAGTTTCTTTAAAATACTTAATAAAAAGGCAGTAAAGCATTGAGAATCGTAAACATCAAAAGAAGGCAATTACACAAAATTTCTTTAAAATTAATTAAATTTGTATTACGAAAAACAAAGTTCTTCATAAGAGATTTTATTTCTGCAGAAACAAAACTCTTTCTAATTTTCCTTCTGAAATAATAGCATAATAAATAAATAACGAAAAGACAAGCAGTTCAATTTTCAGATTAAATGAGATGAGAAAAGAAAAGTTAACTAAAAGAATTTATAAAAATATGGAAAGGAGTAAATAAGTAGACATAATTTATATTTAACAAATTATAAGTAGACACATATATTAATAGACGTCAATGATTCCAAAGATATTTCGAATAGACCTCTGTAAAAATATACTCTTTGCATCATTATTTTTATCGAAATCTGTTCGTATTCTCATGTAATATCTATAAAAAGGATCATATTAATATTAAAAATATTATTTGAATAGATTATATTTGGCTTTTTCAAATACTAAAGTTGCCATTAAAAACGAAGTTTAAAAGAGCTACTTCTGGTATAGTTTAAATATAAATTATTTAATAACTAAGAAGATATCAAATTCTTGTACCCTATGATGGCAATTAGATTAACCATCAATACCCATCAATATAATCTGAACTTTATTGCTATCGTTATAACTTGATATATACTAAACTTTTTTAATTTAACTTTATTGAGAACAACAAATGTATAGTTCCTTTGAGATTACACTCAGTGTAAATTATGAAGAAGCAAGAGCTCCTAGTAAGGCATGCCCAGAGTCATATATCTTCCTACTTACGTTTAACGTTTTTTTTATATATATATATATATTCTTGAAACCGTCTTTAGAACTATTTCTAAACATTAGATTAATGTCCTTGGATGTTTCTGACTTCTTCAAGATTTTGTTTTATTAAAAAACCCGAATGTTTCGTAAAGGAAATTCTTCATAACTTTTTTATGGAGTTTTGAAAAGGATCTGAGATGAAAGAAAAGTTTCAATGACAAATTTCGCTTGATGAAATAAAAAAAGAAAGTTTTATGTTTACAAGTCAATTTCAACGAGAAATGGATTTTACTTTTCTTTAGTTTTCGTTACTTTAGAGAAAAATTGTTGCAGATGAATTAAATGCTTGCTTTCGCATACTCTATGCAGTATTGTTTTTAATGAAATTTAAAGTGGATAGATTTAAAGTTTTCATTTCAAATTAATTTAATAAATATATCTATATGAAAAATCAATTTCAATCTATTTCCATTGTAGGGGATTAAACAAAATCAATTATATAGATTACAGTATTAATCATTTATAATCTTTTTCGGCCTTTTAGAAATATAAACATTGTTTACAGATTATAGAGATAAATTGTGACGATAATAATAACAATAATCATTCCTTTCCATAAATTTTCTGTTTAGTAAAAAAAAAGTGATTCAATCCGTAATTTCATAGTAAAGCCAAATAACTTCAATTAATTTTAATAAAATCAAACAACGATAACAGAACTGTATGATACGATAATATTGCTACTAGAAAATGCTAATGTTCTTTCCATCTATAAGAGATAATGATTTTCTATAAAAATTCTGTACGTCCTTTCCCACTTATGGTTTTTAGGCCCCTATTACACTAGGCCGCCAGGCAACGCAGCCAGCCGCGACACTGGTGACGCTGCTCGTCATTGGGCATTGATTGTTATGGAGCCTATTAGATTAGGGCAGCCGGTGGAGTCGCCACAAACTGGCTGCTGACTGGCTGCCGTTCCCCGCGACCACATTGGCAGCCAACACAGAAAACAGACTGCTCGGCTGGCGAGAACTACCGAATTACCGTAGGACCGAACAACGAGTGATTGGCTGCGCCACCGGTTGCCCTGCACGTGTCGCCGACTGAGTCACCGGTGGCAGAGCTGGCTGTGGCGCCTGGCGGCCTAGTGTAATAGGGGCCTTACTGTTTACTGAATTTGTTTACTGTTTTACAGTTTACGCAATTGCAGAAGCTAAAAAGAACATAGTTGAAATAAAAAAGATTACGATAAAAACATGAGTAAGTATTAAAGGATCCACTTTTGATGTCAGAACAAACAGACCCTTTTCGGAAACTGACAGTACAATCTCCCAATGATTCCTGATGACCATGAGGACTTTTAGAGTCAAATTTAAAAAACTAGAAAAATACTTTAAAAAATGTCTAGAAAAATGAGAAGAATCCTGTGGAATATCATTGAATTAACTCTAACCAACTCAAAGTATTTTAGAATGTTAATTCATTTCTGTCTTATTTGTAGATGGCACAAAAATCTTAAAATTCTTTGGGTTTGCAAAGGGAGAAAAACTTATCTATGACTGCTCAGAAAAAGGAGAAATATACCACAATTATGCAAATATTATATCTTGACGCTTCTACAAATCAGAAAGTTTATTGCGGTTATTATGGGTAATTTATTATATAAGGTTTAGGTTTTCATCAATCTAAAATAACACATTATTACTGAAATAACTAACTGTGCTGCTTCAGAGATTTAGAGATTTCGTATTAAACTCTTATTTTGGGTTTATTTTCAATATGTGGGCTATGTAAGAAACAGTTTTGGGATCACTGAATCCAAATTTTGTTTTTGTTTTTTAGAGAAACTCCGTTAAGTATGTTAAATATGCTAGATATTTCTGTTTCAGCCACCACTGACTCATGGATATACTAAAGCTGTTGGGTCAGAGGTTTACGTTGTCAAACGGGATTGGATAATCGCTCAAATGTCTTTACTTCCAAGAGACAACTTCTATCCCTATTTTACAGAGGAAGAGTGAACTCTGAAACCTTCCAGAAAAAAAAATTATCTGGGAAAATCCTTTCTGGGGATTGATTCCAGCTTTCCTGCCCAAAATCCTGTGCTTGTATCACTGAGCCATGTTGACTCCTATTTTAAATGTAATTTGAGCAAAAAAAAAATAAATTCTTGACGCATGATATGTAAAACTGTCTTCAGTTACTGGCAACTAATATTCCTTTGAGTGGGGTAATTACAATGGGTATTATCTATGGAATTATTAGTTGTATAATTCAAAAGTTGTTTTTACTCATTGTTTTTACTTCTCTTACTCAGACAGCTTTCTACTAAATACAGTATAGTTTTAGCCAAAAAAAACTAAATTCAACGACATAGATGTTAAGAAAACTAGAAATTAGTAAATGGAGAAATACTGAGTTTACATAATTGATTTCGAATTACAGCATTCAATTCCTTTTTTGTTTTTATCAGAACCATTATTCAATGGAAAAATGGAGTGATAATCTTCAATCTCTAGTGATTATTGAAAATCTGAAAATAATTGACGAAAATGCATATATAAATAAGAAAAAATGATAAATCGCTTCATCAACAGGCGATTCGTATATGACAATGTTTATTTTTATATACATATTCGCAATAAATGTGGTATTTCTGAGTTTCTGAAGAATTGGGTATTGCTACTTTTATAAATATGATTGTAAACGAGATCTGTAATTCTTGTATAATAGTAACTTATACTCGGTAATATTTATAAAACTAATGCAATGAATAAGCTTTATTTCTATGATTCTTAATATTCGTTTTCAAAGTCAGCTTTAAAAATAAATTACAAAATACCAATATGGAGTCGTTAATCCTAATAATTCGAGTTAAATTTTAAATTTCAGTTGTGCCAGACAATTGTTAATTAAAGCTGCAAATTACATTATGAGTACTTACGAAAATTTTAAATCTCTGTAATGTTAGAAATCCTGGTGTCTTCACAGCCGTTCTCCAGTAATTTTTTTTGGCTAATGGGTGGTGCAGCATATTGAAATCTTAACAGCTTGATAGAAAAATTCCTTGATAACACTAAGTATAAGGAATATCCTCAGAGCTTGAGATGTTCTTCTCAACTGGCTTCTTCTTTATCGGTGGAGATCGCTTAACCTGGAAGTCTAATAAAAATTTCTAAAGGCATTGCTGTAAAATAGGAAGGTAACCATTTATTTATGAATTCATTTTTTAAAACTAAAAATCGAAAACATCATCAATTTTAATTAACCTAGCGACAATTAATTAATAATGCATAAAAAAATCTTTAATTCTATTTCAAAAAAGTGATTGCCTGAGTGAACTTATGAAATTAATTAACTTTATACATTTACTTAAAAGCTAGTTACAGTTACCGAAGTATTGTATCTTAATTTCCAATGCAGCAGTGAAGTTTTATCCACACAGTATTTAACAAAGGAACGAAAATATTGAAAGAACATTTAGATTTTCGAGTAGCAAAGTCAGTCTTGCATGCAGGGTTGCCATATTTTATCGAGAAAACTTCGTTTCAAAATAATACTACGTTATTTATTCCTTGCATCGAAGGGCTAACATGTCAACAGATTATCGACAATTGGTAAGTACCGCGGTGCAATGTGGTGAAGTCCATCAACTGCTATGGGATGAATGATCAACATAGTGACCGAAAGGACTATATGAAAGCACAATCTCCAGCAACCTTCCTGAAAAGTCTTCTGTAGTTCGGATCCCACTCGTTTTTTAAGCAATCCAATATGAGTTGGATCGAATGATTCTGTAGAAGAATGAAACTTTATAATCATATTTTTTGCTTTTTTAAATAATCGTGTAACTATAATTTTCTGCTTTGTCATCTTCTTTGTTAGTAGATGTCTTTGATATAAAATAAATTTTAAGTTCTTAGCAAATCTAGGATTATTGTAATTAGGTTATAGGTTAGGTAAGGTTAATACAAATAAGAATAAAATTAAAGGCCACTACACAAAGACTACTGTTTTAAAAATATATATTAAAAAAATCAACTAGAAATCACACAAAAATGAATTTTTAAAAAAGATTTAAATAAACATGCTAAAGACTACAATATGTTGAAATGTTTCTTGAACAGTTTCGAGGAGCATTTTAACGTATTGTATATTTTAGCATGTTTCAGTTTAAACCTTTTTTAAAAATTCAATTATGTATGAGTTCTAGTTGATTTTTTTAATGTAAAATACATAACACACGTTAAAGACTTTTTAAAAATATATATTAAGAATTTAAAAATTACACAAACGTTTTCAGGCCGGACAGCGACACTTTCTCAAACGAAAACGTTTGTGTAATTTTTAGATGGTTAATATATATTTCTTAAAACAGTAGTCTTTGTGTGGTGGCCTTTATTTTATTCTTGAATTATGTTCCGTACGTTAATGTTTTTTATTATCATACGATACATTTTTTATTATTGTTTACTAGTATGTATATTATTGTTCATATCTCGGATTTTACATTTCGATATTTATCAATATCTGAATTTCTTTTACAGATATTAAGTTTTCACAAAGCACCAGTAGAGTCTATGAGTATTGTGATGTTGTTTAACAATTCAGAATGATAAAATATATCGCTTTCCTGACCTATTACTACTATAGCAATTTCTTATAATTGTAGTTTACCTAAATCTTGTCAAGTTTAGTAAACTTAAAAATATTTACGTAAACCCAATTAACCAAAATAGTGTTCCTTCTTGAACTTGGTCGCATCATGGTTAATGTCATGTTTAATGTAAGTAAGCATGACCTTAAGCAATTAAGCAGACGGAATTTGTTTTCAGCTTATTGACATGCAGAATGGAATTTTGTAGAACCTTAAGCAGAATAATCGCCCCTGATATAGTCTCTAATGAGAGTTGGAGCAAACAGAAAGCGAAACAAGAATTTGGAATAATTTGGTAGCCTCAAGAGAATGTTAGAATTGCAAATATATTCTATTATATCAGCTATGATGTGACATTCAAAAACATTTCATTTCCAAATATTTCCCAGTAAAGTAGAAAAAGAAAAGAACAATCTATTATTTTCTTTTCTAATTAAATAGTCGAATATAATTTACTATTGTTTAGAGTAAAAGATTTTGTTCAAATTTATTTTATTTTTGGATAACAACCAATAGATGAAATTTATCAATACTCCTCTTTATCAAGCTTCATCGAAAAAAATAAAGAAATTGAATAATCCGATAGTCTTACATTATGCTTTTTATTACTTTATTATTGTATTCTAAGGCTTCTGTCGTTTCGGCACTGCGTAGTGGTCTGTTTAGCGGCCACCCTCGAGGCAGATGTGTCGGTACCAGGGTTCCAATCCCAGCGTCGTTTATTTCCTTTCCTGTGTTGTCTGTCTTCAGGTCTGAAGCCAATTAAGCTTCCTGAGGTAATAAGCCAATACGAAAACCTGAAAAAAAATACAAAAAACTACAAGTTTGATTACAACAGTATTCCAATTCTTGTAAGAATATTATTTTAAAAATGATTGACTATGTATAAAAACAATAATAAAAAATCTTTTCTAGTTTAATTTAATAATAAGATAAATAATAATAAGACCACGGTCATTCCGGCATGGCCGAGCGGTCTAGACGGCGGTGTGCCGTGTGTTCATTGTGTCGGAACCTGGGTTCGAATCCCGGCGTCGGCATGGCTGTTTCTTTCTTCTTCTGTGTTTTGTCCGTTTCTTCCCTGGGACTTACTATCTCAGGGTTATTCTGGACGGGAGGTGAATCTCGTCCCCCTTCTTGACTTTCACTAGCTTCTCCCTGACGTTGTCAGATTGGGCTAGTTCCGTGGTCCATAGTTTGCCAAATTCGATGAAAGGAAAGGAATAAGACCACGTGTAGAAGACAATCCTTACATAATCAATAGCTTACTGTAGTTCATTTAAATTCAAACAAACAGCTTTATAAAAGTAATACAGCAATCTGAATGCTAGTTGTTAATGTTATTATATGCTAATAAAAGATATATTTTTTATGAACTAAACTCCACAAGCCAGAATAGAAAAATAACGAAATATTTCTTTCAGCCTTTTTTTTCGGATATATTTCTTTTATTCATTTTCCTTCTCTTCTTTTCAGTTGTCTCTACCTATTTCTTTTTATTAAGTGTTAACTATATGGCGTTATTAACGTTTGTCTGATAAGTAGTCTGAGATATGTCTCAAAAATAACGCAAATAATTATTTCGCTTTTTTTTTCTTTGGAACTAATAATCGTATTTATAAATAGTTCCTTCAGTTACCATCTTTTGATTTAACTTCTTTAGTGTTTAGATGTTAGTCAACTAGAGCTTCCGTAAATGCAATATTTCATTTACTTTCTTTTGTATTAAGAAGTATAACTTGATACTAGACATTTTTTTGAGTGAATTACCTGATATGAAAGAATCTACTCCATGACTGTCCTTATTGCTTTTCATATTATTTTGATTCTATTTCCGGTTCTTTATAACGAAAATACCATTAAATTATTTATAATTGAATGCAAATTGGGCTTCAACTTTCTACAAAAGTCACCTCGTGATAATATGTATCGACCAGATTCGCTTTAATCTGTCAATAATAGTGTTAACATAAGACCATCACTTAAATTTCAGAAAAACCTTGTAACTTCACTCCTCACTTTCATTTTGTGTTAAGTGTTTTTCTTTTTCTCCCGTTTATACCACAGCTTTGCCGATTCCTTCTATAAAAAAGAAATCCGTTCCAATTCCGATGCCAAGTAACACATCGAGTGTCTGCTGTCAATTGCGAACTATAGTTCAATTTCGTTTAAGAGAGCCGAAGACAAAGTTAAACCCAATTTAATTTGACAGGAATCGTCTTGTTCTAGTGAACAACGCCTTTCTCAAGGATTTTGAACCACCTCTTTGGAGCGATGACTGACGTGCTGCAAGTGGCAAATGTCCAGGAAAAAACCTTATCTGCAGACAGTTCTCACTTTGCTTTAAATCAGATATGAAGATTTAAAAGCCGAGTTGTTCGTGACTTGACTTCTAAGAGAGCGCAAAAATGCTTTGCCTTAATTGCAACTCTGTTTCTAGTTTTAAGGTGAACAATTCAAGATGTTGCAGCTCTAATAGAAAACAGCTTGAAAGCAGAAAAGCAGAGAATTGAATTGGGCTATGAATTCAGATTAATTAAAATAATAGATGTTAAACGGTGAGAATATAATAATAAAGTATGAGATGTAAGAGTAATCGATGAAAGGTATCGTTTTGTCTATATCAAAAACCTACAAAATCTTGATTTTTTTTCATGCTTTAACTTAACATATTTAGTATCTAATTAATAATATACGTATTTCATTCCTTATTTTCTCGTTTCTTTAATGCAATTGATAGAAGACATTCAAGAAAAAAATGCTTTATATTTAAGGAAATTATAAAAGTAATAACATTGACCTACTTTTATATTAATGAAATAAGCTACTTTGTTAATATATATATATATATATATATATATATATACACATCATACTGCAGTAAAAAATATCAAATTAAATACAATTCATTTCCATCAAAGTAAAATATAACTTATAGATCTTATAGGTACATTCCTTCAAAATTACAAATGAATAGTAAAGACACAATTTCTCAAAAGTTTTATAGCTCAATTTTGCTGTACATCACTTTATTTCAAAAAAACCTTTCTAAAATTGCAAATAAGAAAGCATTATTTCAAAATTATCATATTCATATGCAACACTTGTTTCCATTAATTAGGAATATAGAATACTAACGATAAAAAAATGATTAATTTTTATTTCTCCACAGCACTTAGAGAATCTCCAAATTGAATCATCAAAGTACCTCAATATGGAATTTAAATATCCCAAACACTCATCAGGCCTAACAGCGATATTTCATGTCAGCCATGATGAATGCTCAGTAGATAGCGGCGACCAAAGATTGGGGGATTCAGGGCAGCAAGACGTTGCTCGATAGGATTTAGTCGAGACCTGGCTGGCCAATCCACACAATGGTTTCCTCTTATAGATATCATTCTATAAGCTGAGCTGGATGAACGTCTTATAGTAGAAATGCATTGCCTAGAATATCTACTTAACTGCGATTAAGGAGTCCATGACATCTCTAAATATTCATGTTTGTCCTTGGAATAATATAAAGGTCTGTGCGTACAATTACCGAGATCTCATCTCAAGCCATCACGACATCTGCACCATAGATGTCTCTTTCTTTGATATGAGGGGAATGATAGCCTATCCCTCGTTCTCTCCAGATCAGTGCAAGCTTGAACAGTTCTGCAAAGCAAATGTCGACTCACCTGGGATTAATATTGATCGCTATTGGATTAAACCAAATGACACTTGTCCAAAACTTGTCCGATTCATTCCTTATCTGGCCTGAGAGAGAAATAAGTGGTCGGCTAACTTAAAGTAAAGTAACTGCATGCTCCGTCACAAAGAGACACTAGTATAAGTAGGGACACAGTCACGGGGACCGCCATTTTGAGGCAAGAGCATATTCTGCGTGGCTTATGACATTCAGCTATAAGCTATTTTTGCTCAAAAAAGATTTTTTTTTTTAAACTTCCCGCTGGAAAGGGGTAAGTGTTTTTTACTACAAACAATACAATCAGTAAGATCTCCACTTTAAATGCAAGTGGCAATTAAAACTCATTAATAATGCAAACGTTAATAAAAAGAAAACCGCTAATTTTTTTTTTTCTTTTTCAAATATCACCTTTTTATTTTTATCTGAAAATTTTACTACGGCACATCTGATTTCTTAAATTCAGGAGGGCTTTTGTTTTTAAAAAAAAATAATCTTGAAACATTAATTCATCAACACAAATCAGTAGGTGTTGCATATTTTATGGAGATGACATTACAATCATAAAGAATGGGAAAAAGCTTGAAAAAATAACGGAACGTTTGCAAAAGGACTTTAATAATACTGAAAGATAGATACGTGATTAGAAGTTGGTTATAATTGAAAAAAAAATATATTTTATTACACTCAAAGAATAAAATTCCACCACATAACCAACCACGTATTTTCATAATGATAAATGCTTACACAATAATTTTAATAATTATTGTAATTGTAATAATACCTAAGATAGTAAATAATAATATAAAATATTTTGGATTAACGATAAATGAGACATTTACTTAAAACATGCAATTAAATTTATTACTAAAAAAATTAAATGCAGTAGTATATATATGTTTTATCATAATAAAGATTTATTGACAATTAAAATTAAAGTACTGATTTATTGTGCAATCTTTAACTCTAATATAAATTATGGTAGTTTATTATCTACAAGCTATTAATAATTTCCCCCCCAAAAAAATTCAAAACTTGTATTTTATACAAGAAACATAAAGCAATGAAAATTTAAGAAAAAAAAATCTTATTAAAAATTAAATCTTATCGCCACAGCATAAATTTATTAAAAATTAATAATAAATAAGTATTATGAATTTATATACATTAGAGAATAAATAAATAATAGTAAATATGACTTAAGAATATTTAATATAAATTTTTCTTCAATTAATAATAAATATGGCAAAATATAATTAACAAAATTGGTTTAAATAATAATAAATTTTCAAAAATATCAACACTAAAAATTTTTCTAAATAATTGTTTGATTAATAATTTAAATGTCATAGAAGATTAGAGAGTTGTATTATTTATAATGTGTTCTAAATTCTATTTATAATTTATGAAATTTTGAAATTCTTTTAAACGCTTAATATGAAATAGTTGATATAGAAGAAACAGAAATTATAAACATACAGAGAAAAACAGGTTTTTCTTTCCTTAATTTAGAATTATTCTTTATATAATAATATACGTCTATAAAAATGTAAAATGATTATTTGCTAATTCATTCATTAGTGGAATATGTAATAATTGATAAATTTTTAATAGTTATTTATTTAATTTATCGATTTGAAATTTTCATTGAGTAAGCACAAAGTGGGGAAAAAAAATAATTTGAAATGAATTTGAAATGATAATTTTTTAGTTATTATTTTAGTTTTTGTAAATAAATTAAGATATCATTTGATGGGATTGTTGATAAATGAATATATATTAAAGATTTAAAAAAAAAAACAACTTCCACTACATCTAGAAAATATAGGAATATAATAGGTCTATGAGTCAATAATACTAGATATAAATATTAAAAAATATTAAATACGAAATGGAGTTTCTTAACAAAAATCTTCCACATGAACACCTCATCAAAGTGGACTCGTAAAAAGGTTGTGAAAGAACTGCCGATGTCACGTGACGAGTAGAAACCAATAATATTCCTCTATTGTCAGCAAGTGCTCTGGAAAAGTCTCTTTGCGATTAGCATACAATGTATTTAACTTAAAGAACTCCTTCTGAAAGCATTGTGACGCACTGCAGAAGCAGGTATTAGCAGCTGTGTCGCTATACACTGCTTTTTCTCCGGGCACATATTCGAAGAAAGCAGAGATACACAGACGTTACAACTCTAGGGCTTCCTTTGCTGTACCTTCGGGAAGCTTGATATGTAAATATACAATACGTGGACCACAGAAAACTTCAAATTTACCTATCTTGCTACTTTCACCTGACTTGACCTGCCACTGGTCTTCCAAGAATTCTCCACTGAAGTTCAACTGTTAAAAGATAGCGCGAAGCCATTTCAACATGCTGCATTTGCTATGTGAAACTCCTTTCTTCTCAAATAGGTTTCCTCCCGATGATGAACACTTCCCAAACAGCCATTTAATGCTGCAGTTCACTTCTATGTACCGATGACATTGCCACACATTAGCATGTGACACACCAACTTTGCATTATTTATCACTGTCATATATCCAAGTTTTTTCTCTTATTTTTTCTATTTTCTATTATTTCTTAGTTTTACCATAACCTAAATTTGTTTATTTTTCCCTTAATTAATGGCAATCAGTGTACAAAAGAATAAAATAAAATGCTAAAACATAAATCACAAAAAGCTTGCCTAAATTTAATTTTAAAGACAAAATAAAGTTCTTAACCAATATTAAGTTATTAAAACATAATTTTAAATTAAATAATTTAGTTAACTTACCGGTACTAAATTAATTTACTTACATAATTTTAATGCTGAAATGCTTAATCTGCATCTTCATTGATATTAGTAATAATATGAAAATTTAAACTAAACTCCGTTTCTTGTAAAGTGACGTCAGAGAACCGCATATCACATTATTCTGCAACGAAGAATATAGTTACGCGTTCTTATTATTTTATCCTGAATTTAGAAGATAATTGTTGATTTGAAAACATTAAATATTTTAAGAGATAGAAAATATAACCATCAAATTATTAGATTTGTTTATTTCAGATCACATAGCAAGGGATTGCTTAATGTTGTTGAGGGGCGCATTTCAACATGTTAGGTTCCAAAGCATCGCACGCGTCTCCTTTTATATATATCAAAAGTAATTGCAAAGGTCAGTCGTTCACTGCAGTGCGAAAATGTTTATTGCAAGTTAACAGAATTAGAACATTACCTGGCAATTGATGAAGTAATTCAAAAAACAACACTTTTGACGGGATTATCAGTGACGTCGTTTTAAGCTATTAAGAAATAATTTCAATACGAGGGAATTCTAAGCACACCAGACAAGAAGAGGCCTAGGAAAGCAAATACATCAAGTTCAGATAAAATTTGTGGTTCATTTCTGTGCACTGCAATTACAGATAAAATACATAAAATGTTTTTTCAATGAAATACCAACAGTAGAAAAAGTATTGAAAGAAATTACTGACAATCCGAAGTTACCAAATATTTCCCGCAGTACATTGTATAAAAAATTGGAGTTCTGTGAATTTCGGTATCAGTCTCGACATAGAAATTTACGATTATATGATAGTGAAGATATAATCACTTAGCGACACAAATATTTGATTGCAATTTGGCAATTTCGTGAGGACAATAGGCCTATCATTTAGTTAGATTGAACGTGGATAAATGCCGACCGTACACCTGAAAAAGTTTGGCACGATAGTTCCATATCATTGAAGAAGGAAGCTTTTATGAGTGGACTTTCAACAGAATTGAAGGCACCGTCAGTTAAAGGTGAACGTTATATTTGTACAAGATGGCAGTGTTCATGGCTTTAATGAAGGAAAACTTCTGATATTTCAGTCAAAAAGCAGTAGAGATTATAATCAAAAGATGGACGGTAAGTGTTTCCATAACTGTCTCCATAACTGCTGAACTTGACCCGCCTAATTCTGTCAGTGATGGATAACGCTACATACCATAGCGTCCGCACCGCAAAAATACCGACTTCGAATTGGTGTAATCATGAAATTCAAGCTTGGCTGACAGAGGAAGGATTACAGTGGCAACGTGAAAAGCTCAAGTCAGAATTACTTCAAGTAGTTAGTTTGAAAAACATAAATACTTAAAATATCATGTCGATAAAATGGCAGCAGCAAAAGGGCATCACCACTATATCATGCATAATTGAATCCAATAGAATTGGCTTGGTGTCAGGTGAAAGACCATGGTGCTCTACATAGCAAGACATTCAAACTGAAAGACATTAAGTGTTTATTTGAAGAGGACATTTTGAAAGCGACAGCTGAAATGTGGAGGAGCTTTGAAGCGCACACTTATCAAATTGGCAGACGAAAATGTGGACTGCTTGATAGACCGCGAAGAATAACTGTTACTGATTAATCTGATCTGTGATTCTTTTTACGAGCGATACGGACTGATCAATTGGATGTGAAGTTCTCACAGCAAACACTGATTAACAAAGATAAAACAAATCAAAAACGAAAACAAAACTTATCAAATATTAATGAAAAAAATAAGCAAACAAAATAACTAAATTTAAATAAAAAAGAAAAAAATGAAATAAGAAGAAAAACAACTAATTAAAAACAAATAAAAGTTGTTGTTTTTTTTTTTTTATAATATGGGGAAACGATCTAATATCTTTTGCCTTACATGCTAAATGCTTTATTAATTAGTCCTCCATGAAGTATGTATTTCTCCGCATTACGTTACTTCAGTCTTTACAAGAAACCGACTGCAGTTTTTATAAGAAGGTTTTAAATTCTGTTCTTATTATTGTTTTAAGTTATTTATTTTCAATATAAAATACTTACTGATAAATTATTTGGTAATACTGTTTGTAATAATTGAAAAATCATAACTTTCTTTTGCTTGTTATTTTCCTGTATACCAACAAAATTTGTGATTTATATAATTGACCATCTGGAGCATAATTGTTCTGTTGTTAAAAAAAATTATAATGAAATAAAATCTAATAAAGCAAGACAAAAAAGACTAAGATACTATAACAGAAAGGGTTTTTTACAATGAGGTCTGTCGGACTGCCGATTATAAATGTAAATATATATAAATGAATATAAATATGTATATTAAAATGAGTTTCCTTAAAACTCTTGGCTGTTCTTTTCAATAAAGAAGTATAAAAAAATAGGATGATAATTTTAATAAAAAAACAGGAAAGCATATGTTACCAATCCACTGTATTACAACTGATTTATATACAGTCAAATTACATTTTCGTAGATTGGAAGGGAAAGTAAACTTCGCCATTATTCCTGAATACTTATAATTATTCACAGGAGATAAATAGGAATTACTAACGACTGCTACAGTTATTACCTACTATTAACTTTAAACTTTGAGGTATTCCATTAAGGTACTCCATTATTCCATTATCAATAAAGAAAGGAAATAAATAAAATAAGGAAAGAATTACATTATTCTCTTTATGTTGCGTGTACATTTATGGAAAAAAAAACACAAGCAATTCACACAAAAAAAAACCACAAAATTTCTATGTGGTGACATCTTTCTTGATTTAAATGTTTGGATTACTGATTTCTAAATACATACTTTTACTTCTTTCCTTTTCATCTTATAAGTTATAAAATCAAAATATTTTTATTAGAATGTGTAAGCATTTTATCTCATGTTCAGTACAATTATTTAAACATGTGAAAAACAATACAAATTTTTACTTTTTTAATAAAAGTGTTTATTAATTAATGAAGATGAAAAAAGTCTCACATATTATAGTAATTGTTATGGTATTTTTTAAACTATTATAAACTTCTATAACCTTCAATAAGAAAATTCTTCTCTAATAGCAGGATTAAACATGTTAATTCCCATTATGCAATGATAGGCATATGAACCGATGTATGTGGAAAGTAGAGGAAGTTCATTTCCCAAGAAAGCGTCGTTACTCGGAATTAACTAAGATTTTTTTATAACTCTGTAGACAAAATGAGAAGATACATATATTAGCTTTCTATTCCATTGGTCACAGTTTCTAATGGAATGAACTTAATGGATCTTTAATGCCGTAACGCTTTTATGTAAGTTCGTGTAATGTAATTAGGCATTGTGTCGACAGTTGGCAGTTTAAAGCGTTGTAATGAAGAGGGTTGTGTTTGCGGTGACAAGTTGGAATCTACCGCAGGTTCGGTTTTTACTTATAGGAGATAGAATAAATTTATTATTCACTTAGATATTTATTTACTGTTTGTTTGTTTGCTTCTTAATTCTAATCACTTTAATCTTGTGTGTTGCAATTGTTAGATTGCTTTTTCCGGCGAATAATCGGAAATTCTATTTTACTCCAATTTTACAAATCTGTTTTATTAAATGTGCTTGTTTTAGCAGAAACCTATGGTTTTCCTTCTGTTTATGATGCTTACCTTCCTAAAGTGTACAGCAGGTTTTAATTAGAAAGACCGTGTCTCTGTATAGTGACGAATAATCGTTATACATATTAATTAAACTTAAAAATAAAATATGACTGTAATGATAGTCAAACGAATAGAGGTGTTTTACCTTACAAAAGGTCCGGTAGTTCTAATTTTTTGATATGTTGTCTAGGATGGTTAGTAAGTGTTTAAAATGCAAAATGCACAATTCCTCCCCCGCCGCGACCGCCGCCATTTTAAAAAAAACCAAAAAAATCGGCACTTTGTTTAGATTTTCACTTATATCTTCTGTTTGGTGCATTTCAGCGACACAAGAGTTCCACTCAATGTTTTAGAGAATACAATTTCCTATAATTTAGTTTTTAAATTTTGTTTCTAGGATTGATAATTACGGAGATATACACTTTTTGAAAAACAAAAAAAATACGCACTTTTCGGAAATTTGTCAAACTTTGAACTTTAGGACGCTATAATGCAGTTATGGCCTATTCTAGGGAAACAAGTATGAGAATAAAATTTGTAGGGAATTTACTTTCCTACAAAACGCATGTATATTTTTATGAACCAACCCTACGAGTGTTGTGTAAAATCAAAAATCAAGAACAACGGAATATTGCTGGTTTTTGCCTTTGTGACGCACTAGTCCAGCAAATAGAAACCAAAGAGAGGGGTACCTTACAAAAGGTCCGGTAGTTCTAATTTTTTTATATGTTGTCTAGGATGGTTAGTAAATGTTTAAAATGCAAAATGCACAATTCTTTCCCCGCAGCGCCCGCCGCGCCCGCCGCCATCTTAAAAAACCAAAAAAAATCGGCACTTTGTTTAGATTTTGGCTTATAACTTCGTTTTGGTGCATTGTAGCTACAAAAGAGTTCTACGCAATGTTGTAGAGAATACAATTTCCTACAATTTAGTTTTTAAATTGTGTTTCTAGGACTGATAGTTACGGAGATATGTTTGTTTTGAAGAAATAAATAAAAACGCACTTTCTGGAAACTTGTCAAACTTCTAGCTTTAGGATGCTGTAATTCAGTTATGGCCTATTCTAGGAAAACAAGTATCAGAAAAAAATGTTTAGGGGATTTAATTACCTACAAAACGCATGTAAATTTTTTGACCCTATGGAGAGTGGGGTAAAAAAAATCAAAAACAACGGAATATTGTGGTTTTTGTTATTGTGACGCACAGAGTATCTAAAAAAAATACCAATTACCTTCCAGTGTTGGCTTGAAATTGGAGTGTAAACCAACCCTACTTGAGGTTCTGACATGAAACTGAAGATGCTGACAGGTTGATAGTTGCCACAGCTAAATGCCTCTCCCCCACGTATGACGCCGTCGTCATTGTCGGTGAAGACATTGACCTAATCGTCCTGCTGACTGGTTAAACACCTGCGGTCAGCAATTTCTACCTCAAAAAACTAGCGAGAGGGAAACAGCCAGACGCAATCTACTCCGCCTCCTCTAACAAGTTTAACTCCACAGGCTGTATCTTGCTCCTGCACGCAATATCGGGCTGCGACACCATTTCGACCATTTTTGGGTTTGGAAAGAATAAATTCTGCCAACTTTTAAGGAAAGACCCATCATTGCTGGAGCAGGCGGAGAGGTTCGGGGACTTCGCTGCCACTCCCACGAAATTTCAGCAACATTGGTGAAAATCTTGGTATCCCTGTATGGTGGCAGTAACCAACAGTCATTGAGTCACTTCGCCACAGCAAATTAATGACCAGTACCATCAAGCCCAATCTGGCTAACATTCCTCCGACCACTGATGCAGCACATCTCCACTTCCTGAGTTCATACCTGCCGGTCATGGAGTGGATGGGGATTGTCAAAGACCCGATCGAGTGGGGCTAGTGTAGAAGAGCTCGAGGACTGGAACACATCAGGATGAGTAGCGATGCTGCTCCTCCAAACCTGCTTAAAACCATCTCATGCAGATGCAAAACTGGCTGTATGGGGGCGTGTGTCTGTAGAAAGGCGGGCCTCAATTGTTCCGCCCTATGCAAATTCTGTGCTGTCCAAGGATGTGACAACAGAAATGAGGTCCTCGTCGACGACGAAGACGACGACGATCGAGTAACTTCGCCATTTGACGAAAATGAAGACCCCGACTTCATTAACTCACCCCCCCCACGAAACGAGCGAAGCGGATGTAAATTTGTTTTCTTTTCAGTTTTAGTTGATTAATATCGACTCTGGTATGATTATTCATGCCTTTTGTTCTTACTTTGTTTACATACATGCATCTTTAAAAAATGTATCTGCTGTGTTGGTGGGATATTTTAAATTGAACATCCGCTCTCACCACTAGATATTCCAGTGAAACAGTACCTGCCTCATGAGCTTTGGC
Source organism: Thereuonema tuberculata (assembly GCA_023159025.1). Classification (NCBI taxonomy): domain Eukaryota; kingdom Metazoa; phylum Arthropoda; class Chilopoda; order Scutigeromorpha; family Scutigeridae; genus Thereuonema; species Thereuonema tuberculata. Next base: position 40,530,409 of record JAFIDM010002131.1, on the reverse strand, counting down.
CGTAACATGTCAGAAACTCAAGTAGGGTTGGTATACACTCCAATTTCAAGCCAACACTGGAAGGTAAATGGTGATTTTTTTTAGATACTCTGTGCGTCACAATAACAAAAACCACAATATTCCGTTGTTTTTGATTTTTTTTTACCCCACTCTGCGTAGGGTCAAAAAATTTACATGCGTTTTGTAGGTAATTAAATTCCCTACACATTTTATTCTGATACTTGTTTCCCTAGAATAGGCTATAACTGAATTACAGCGTCCTAAAGTTAGAAGTTTGACAAGTTTCCAGAAAGTGCGTTTTTATTTATTTCTTCAAAACAAACATATCTCCGTAACTATCAGTCCTAGAAACAAAATTTAAAAATTAAATTGTAGGAAATTGTATTCTCTACAACATTGAGTAGAATTCTTGTGTCGCTGAAATGTACCAAACAGAAGATATAAGCGAAAATCTAAACAAACTGCCGATTTTTTGGGGTTCTTTTAAGATGGCGGCGGGCGCGGCGGGGGAGGAATTGTGCATTTTGCATTTTAAACACTTACTAACCATCCTAGACAACATTTCAAAAAATTAGAACTACCGGACCTTTTGTAAGGTAACCCCTCTTTTTTGGTCTCTATTCGTTGGACTAATGAATCTATAGTGAAATATATTGGGTGCAAATATTGGGAGAAAAGACCTACAAAGGAAGTATGGAACAGTTATAAACACATCGTTATTTTAAATGATATCAACATGTACAATAAAAAAAATTATAAATAAATTAATAAATTCCGATATGTGAAAGAAATTATGTTTAACAAAATTTTTTCGTAAAGTTGATAATTCAGTAATTGAAATAATTAATTGATGTATCTTACGTATGATGTATTTGTATGATATTTATGCATTCCTAATAAGTCTGTTTCTTTAATGTTTTGGTTCGTTTTGTAATCCAAACGAAAAATTTGAGGAAGAAATGAAATACCTGTCCTTGTTCTTGTCACCGTAAGAAATTTTTAGTATAGAAAGACGAAATATTGTGTAAATTATCATATAGAAAAAAATGTATATCTCTAAAGATAAACTAGAATATGAAGTATTAAGAAAATTGATATTGAAAATTTATGAAGAAAAAAAAGAAGATAGCACATGAATTTATTAGAATGTAAAATAATCATTTAAGAAAGTTATTTAGTAGCTGTACACGTATTTAGAACATAATTAAAGAATTAGGAAAGTTTTTCACAATTTCACGGTATTTTGTCTGGCAGCAATGTTTCTTGTAGAATAGCCTCGTTGCTTGGTGTTTGAGATCATATCTTGAGAATTTAGAGTTGGTAAGTTCGTTCTATTTAAAAGTTTAATACACTTTTAAAATGATATACACTCACTTCCAAAAGTTAAGCAAGGAGCGGTAAAATGCGAAAAAATGGACAAGTACTGCTTTGATTGACATGAAATGCTGCAAGTAAGGAGCTCTATGTTTATTCATGAAACAAAACAAAGAATTACGTACAGAGATAAACAAAATATTGAATTTTCATAAATTATTAGAGGTGATGTTCTATTTGCGTAATTAACAAAATGATGTTTAAATTCAAAACAAACAATAAAAACCGATATTAATATGGTATGTGAGGAACCCTCATCTACATATAAAGTTTACAGCGTGTGATCATGCTTGTGACGAGGTATCAACCACCGCACAGTCCAGTAATCGCCATTCCTCCTGAAGGACAGTTCTAAAGCTCTGAGAGCGGCTGGAGGTGGGAAACGTCGACATACCGCACGGCCGAGGGCATCCCAAAGATTTTCAATTCGATTAAGGCCCGGCGAGTAAGCCGGCCACTCCATACGCGCAATCCCCTCACTCCCTAGCAAGTCGACAACGATGGCAGCTCTATGGGGACGCGCATTATCGTTCATTAAAACGAAAGGACAAACTGCTACAGTTTCACAATGGGGTCTAGGACTTCATCTCGGAACCGTACAGCCGTCATAGAACCTCGCCTGTAGATGTGCAGGTCGGTGCGATATCCCAATGAAATCCCTGCCCACACCATGATGCTTCCACCGCGGAATGCATGATGTTCGGTGATGTTCTGGAGCCGATTGCGTGTGCCTTGTTCCCTCCAGACCCTTACACGCTTATCATCGGGTTGTAGGGCAAAACTGGACTCATCTGTGAACATAACGTTACCCCAATCAGACATAGTCCAATTCACATGTTGGCGGTACGACTGCAATCGTGCCCCTCTGGATTGGACGGATAAAGGAACACAGACTCATGGTACCCGGACGTACAGACCATTCATGTGTAGCCTTCGACGAACAGTAGAGGCGAATATCGTCTTACCATTGGCCGCTGCAACCATAGATGTCACACGTGTGGAGGTCGATCTTCGATTCCGCTTCGCTACAACAGCAATTTATCGATCTTCCGCGGGGTCGTAACCCTTGGACAACCGGCTACAGGTCTTCGGACAACTGTTTGACCGGTTTGGAATTGTTTCCATAATCGTGAAATGACGGAATGAGGAACTCCGAAGAAACGAGCAACATCTGTTATAGACTGTCCTGCTTCAATGCGTCCGACAGCCCGCCAGCGCTTAGAATCTTCCATTCGTCTTCTGGAAGCCATAGAAACACGTCTAGCTTGAAAACAAATTGTAAGAATGTTCTAAACACCTTTCATCAGCACTTCATGCAACTCCTGTAACCCTTCACAATGTAGGCTTCTTATACGACTGCCTGTTTTGCATTTTTCTCGACGCGAAACCGTGATTGGCTGTTACCTATATAATTTGTATACTTCCTTCTACTTTTGGAGCAAATTTCAGCTTTTTTAATTCAGATCTCTTACGGAAATTAACATTTTTTCTCTCCGTGCTTAACTTTTGGAGGTGAGTTTTTTAAAACGGAATCACACGACAATGACAGATTTGGTAAAGATTATAGTAAAATCATGTTGTAAAAAGGTTTAAGTGGGTTCTAACTACCAAGTTTGATTAGTTAGTTTAAAATGATATCATGGATAAAATTATTTTATAGTAGTGCCATCCACTTTTCTGATCAATTATGAGTCTCGTTGTGAAATTAGATTGTCAACGATTGTTGAAGGGTCCTAGAGTGTTGTCATTTTTGTGTAATCCTACTAAATGCACATAGGTATATAGGTATTGTAGAATAATAAATCTCTTGTAAGATACGTTATCAAGAGCATAAATAAAATACAGCGTTTCATTGAAAAAAATTGCTAATTATTAGAAACTTATTCTTTTACTATGAAATTTTCTTTTTATAAACCTCTTATCTTTCAATGTTCCAGTTAAAATAATTGATTTACTAACATTTAAAAAGAATCATAGAATTAATTAGAAAAGTTGCTAAGAAATGTAAAGTTTATTTGTGAACCCTTTTAAATGCTTGACGAAGGACTCTGTTAATTATTCCAAATTGAAAAGTACTTTTAAAAAATAAAACTAACTATGTTTTCAAATTTATCAAAAGTTTAATGTATTAGTAATGAGGTAACAGAGTGTAATAGTCTGGTTTCCTGCTTGTAGGAAGGCGGCATCGGAAATAAACTAATTAGCCTCATCATGCTGCCTTGAGGTTTTAAAACATTAAGTGTTAATTAAGATCACTAAGTAGTGCTCATTACGGCGAGGAAACACATTGCATTGCCAAGTTTGGGCAGTTCATTCCACGTCTTATTTAAGTTTTGTAAAGCCCTGTCAGAGTTCTTAGGGCTTGTAGTTTTAGATTAAAGCCAAAGAAATTTTTGCGCTGAAATTACTGTGTTTATTTCAATAATTAAAAGCAGAAACGCTTAATAAAAAGGAAATGCTCAAGTTCATAAAGTTATGAAATTGCTTTAAACAGGCTTCATAACCTCAACCAGATGACAATTGAACAAGACTATTAGCTTTTAGATGAAACAATGGTTGTAATTGTACTTTGGTTTGGTTATTTTTTTAGCAAACAGGGTTCAAAGGCAAAGATCTGCCTCAATGTGAATAATTGTAGCACATTACGCCGACATGAAGTTATTTCTTCATGACGATAATGGAGTTTGACTTATTTTTGACAGATTAATAGAATAAGTGGAACAATGAGCTGTGCTTTAAGACTTATGGCATAGTTTCTTTTTTATCAGTTACAGCTTGACATTTCACATAATTTTATTATATTTTTTCTTACGAAATTAAAAGAAATAGTCTTTCATTTTAAAGCAATTTAATGTGCGGCTAAGAATACTAAATAAAAAAAATAATGACCAAATGATCTTCATTTGTGATTTTTATTCTGAAGATAGAAACCAATTTGAAGGATACCTGAAAAAACTCAATTCTCCGATTTTCTCCTTTTCAAAATATACTTTGTTTTCAGTGGCGTGCTGTAATTAAGGAACATAGGTTAAATATTTCGAAAGGGGAGTAAACTCTTATGGATATAATTACTATTTCCAAGAAGTAACTAACATCGAGTATCATTTCTTAATTGTCTTAGATAGTAGAACCTTTACATTTATCTATTCACTATTTTAATGCTTATTAAATGCTGGAATATCTGTCAAAGTAAAAAATTAAGTATCTGTGTAACGTTAGAATAATACAAATTTTTATATTGAATATGTATAACAATGTAATTTCGAAGCAATGTTAGATCTATTATAATTGAAGACGTCAGATGCAAAACCGCATATATCAAATGAACAGTGTTTTGAGAAATGAGTTATTTTTATTTACGTCTTTCTGAAATGTACATATGATTTTTATTCCACTCGTGGAGGTTATTGTCGTAAAATTGGTGTGCAGATATTTTGTTTCTGTATCCAATGGTCTTTATTAAAAAAATTGTAAGGAACTTGGACATATGCTGTTTTGCAATGCAATATATTTAGAAAGATATATAATGCCCTTTTGCAGTCTGTAAACCTAAGCTGTTTAACCAAATGCATTGTTTAATACATTATAGATGTTGTGTTGACACTTCTTCAATCACTACGGAGGTATCTGTGTCCTAAAGTTCACTATCACTTTCAGGATTGTCACCATACTTAATGATTAGCTCTTCATACTGACTCTTAATTAAACAGGTTTGCTGTCTATGTATTTTTTGATGTTCCTTGCTTTCTACCCTTTCAGTGGTAGAATGCATCAAATTTCTTTGTCGTATGCATCAAATGGATCGTTCTTAGAAAGTTCACTCCTCTTGAAGTTGAACACTTGGGTTAGTATATTGCTGCTGCTGTTGTTGCAGTCAAAGTAGTACCGGTGTACTCTGATTATTTTGTACGATGTTATGGCCCACTATCATCGACTATCATCGACTGGTTTAGGGTCCTTAATTTTGCTGAGGTATATCTTGTAATCCTTAATCATGCTGCGATTTTACTTCAATATACGTAGTGCTCTCTGAAACATCTGATTTTAGTATAGTTTCCACTTTCACTTGTGTGTTTCTGCCATGGTGCCACACTAAGATACGACTCGCTGGCTCAGTAGCAAAACATCAATGTTCTGAAATTACGCATTTTTGCAACTACTTATATTTTCTTATATTACTTCCGATTTCATGTAATTCCTAATGGACATTTACATTGGTTTGCACCGTATTTGATAGAACGCATCACAAGGAAATGGATTCCGGTCTTAAGTCATTTTCCGTCAAAAGTGGACTTGTGCGGTTTTCCAATTGATTTCTTTATATCATGTGAGGAAGATTGCATTTCTAAAATCAATGTCATATTTAAGAAGGATGTGTAAAATTCCTTATAATATTTACCGGCTTTAAGATCATCAATGCTCTCAAGGAGAGTTAGAGTTGACTATATAGAATTAGCTGTACCGCTAAAGTGGTTCTGTTATTACCTATTCAGCAGAAAATGTATTTTTATCTCTTTACCAAACATTTGAGACTGTCATTTCTCTTCAATGTTAGAAACTTGTTTTATTACAAAATTAATTAACTATTTATTATTTTAATCATAAAATATTTACAAATTTATAAATATTACAGAATGTATGATTACAGATGTACATTTAAATCGTAAATTCACTACAAGCCCAGGTTCAATGAAGAATTGATTTCGAATTTCAAAGTCCTTTTAACTCATTATCAACGGAAGTGCAAATGCAAATCAGATTCCATTATCTCATTATTTGACAATGCATTTTCTCGAATAGCTTGGATAATTTTTGTTGTTCATCATTTCTATTACAAATATTACAAAATGAAAGCAGTTGACTTAATATTCTCAATAATATTTCGAAAATTTGGTAATTTAAATTATCAAACAAAAAAGAGATTATCGGATATTATCAGTAACATATGCATAACGAAGCGTTAGTGGATAACTTCATTATCTCCTATATGTGTAGTTTTCCTCTTCATGACTTGTTAGTGAAACAAAATATGGTCATGATCCTTAAACGACACACATCTGCTAACCAGAAAATAATTAAAAACAAAAAGAAAGTTTCAAAGTTATTCGAAATGTTAAGAAAAGCAAAATTTTTGGCTGGAATTATAAATGACTCAATGTAATTACTGGAGTAGAATTAAATAGTACTAATAAAAAGTTTCTAAACGCATTGCTTTCATGAGAAATATCTTTATATTGCTTAAAACCTTAAATTTTGAAAATAAAAGTTTGTAGATTTTTTTTTCATGTAAGTAGTTTAATTTCGTAGTTTAATTTTTCATAAAATTTATGCATATTATTAATAAGATTAAACACAATTTATAATTCGTAAGTTTATTCATTTTATCCTGCAAATAAGAAAAAATAAGAAAATAAAAGATTGCAGAATTATAAAAAAAATACAAATAGATAAAATTTTTAAATAACATTCCTTCAGATAAAGACTTACTTCTTCTACCCTGCTTTATAAACTATAATTAATTAGTTTTTAATAATAGATAATATTAAGAAGTAAATATGAATAAATAAATCGAAGAGCCTGAAATGAAATTTATATTGCAAAAAGTTTTTAATTATTTTTATATGGGATGTTGGAATGATTTTTATAAGCAGATCCTAAAAGAAATTGAAAAAATGATTTTTTTTTTTAAAAATATATAAATTTTAAATTTAAAAAAAATAAATAAAAAAATAAGGCAACTCGAGAAGTTTGAGAAAATCATCAATTTTCTATTTAATAAAAATTAAAACATACAATAAGAAAAACACTTCTTGAAAAATAACTGCGAATAATAAACATTCGACTTACAAGGAGAAAAAAAATATTTTCAGAAAATGTGTCTTATTCAAATTTCGACTAAAATCCCTCGTACAATGAACTACTTTAGGTAACTAGAAAAATTACTTTGAATTTCTAATAGATAAAAATTTTGTTTTTCCGCAATGATCTTGAACAATGCTTTCATAACTAGCAAATGTGAAGTTAAAAAAAAAACTATTTTCTTAAAATTAATATTGCATTTTTCGCTACTAATTTCTTACTTTTGCCTTCTTTAAAGAGTCGATGATATTTGGAGTATTTTCTTCTATGGAACAAAATTACTGCAACCACCAAAGAAATGAACGGAATTGAATTTATAGATAGAAATACATCTGCACTTATATTGGATTTCGCTTTCAAATCAGCTTTATTCAATATTCTTTACACACCTTCCGATCCATTTTCACTACTACCTTTGATGATTAAGATTATTGTTAGATTCTTAACCGTTCTTAGCATGAGTTCTCACACAACATTTGTCACTTCGTCTACTTCAATTGGATTCATTAAGTCTTTAAACATGTGTTTCGATCTTCTTTTTACAATATAATATAATATAATATAATATAATATAATATAATATAATATAATATAATATAAAGATGTTATAAATTAAATTATAATTATAAATTAAAGAAAATAAAATCCAATATTTTTCTTGAACATAAATTTGAAGTACTTTAAAGAAATGTATTATAAACCATTATCTTAGCAGTTTATTTTAAAGGGTATCTTAATAAACAACTACCAAAATCATGAAATGCAAATTTCGAAGAAGAAAAACGCAAACAAAAGTTTTGAAATGTGTCAAAATAAACATTGAACAATTATTTATATTCAAAACCAGAAAATTGGAAACAAGGGTAGCACAAGAATAAATAAATTGCCGTTCTACATCAAAGGCAATTTATTAATTCTTGTGCTGCCCTTGTTTCCAATTTTCTTGTTTTCTAGTTACAGCAAGTTAATTTTTTTTCCTTGAATCATTTATATTGTTTGAAAACAATATTTCGTAGGCGACCAGAGTAAAGGTCTAATTAACTTTTAACTAAAGCAACTAAAATAAAATATGGCAACTACACCCTAAAAATGGATGAATCTTGTGTAAGCAAATAAAGCTCCAATTAATAAATAAATTTTAAAAAATCCAAATTTACATAATAATTAATATATAGTAGAAAAAATATTTAGATAACAAGATACGTAGATTATAATCGTTAGTTCGAATGCTTAGTAATTATGGTTGTATTCAAGAATTAATAAGCAATTATATTTTTTTTTAACTTAACGAAAAAGAGGAATATCTTTTTAACTATGAGTTGATGCAGATTCCAGGAAAATAACTTCTAGGGAAAAATAGGATTATAATCTCTCCATCTAATCTTGGCAATCTTATTTTATGACGTATAACATTTTAAGAATCGAATTGAAACTTAATACATCTTTATTTACTAATTTATTTCATTCTACATCTTGAATGTTAAATTTAAAATTGTTTTAATGAAACCTTAAACTTTAACTTATACAAATTCGAAAAAGAATTGCCTGTATATTCCTAAATTTAATATATTATCTGTAATGTCTAAAATTTAAATTAATATGTCTCAATCTTTAAAATAAATAAACATGCTAATTAAAAAAAAAATAGGAAATTTTAAGTATTTTAAATTTTAAATATTTTGGATTTTGTTTTGGGAACAACGTTTTAATTGCAATTTTAATTTTTTAATAAATGTTCTCATAAAGAGAGACAAAATTAGCGAATTTTAAGAGCTTCATCGCTAAATTTTCTAATTAGACGACGATAAACATTAGATTATTTAATTCAATTTTTTTCTAAAAACATCTTACATACAAAAAATAGAAAACAATAACAGACTGTTCCTTTTAAATCATTAATTGACCTGGCTAAATCATTTCTTTCTCAGAAAGATATTTGCTGTTATACATGTATCACTATAGTATTTTACTTATACCGTATTTTTATATTTGAACTCTAAAGGATCAAAATTTCGTAAGACAATAAACTATTTCATTTTATAAAATAGTATTGTTACTTATTTATTATTATTATCCATTTATTAAATAAAATGTTTAATTCATATATAATTATTTATTTAAAATTATTTAACATTAATGATGAAATTAGCAAGAACATTTTTGAAGAAAAAATCCAGTGCCATATTACTGTATATTCATAATTTAAAGAAAAAAAAATAAATTTGCTGGAACCACATTTGCCTAACAATATTAAAAGATTTCAATGGAAATGACGTGATCAGATAAAACTAAACATCAAGCGGAAAGAAAGCGAAAAAATTATGTTAAGAAGAATAGTACGGAAGTTTATCGTGCATATGTTAAAACATGAAAAAAGGGTAAATGTTGTATATTCTTTCTATATTTCCCAAATTGCCAGCATGATAATATTTACAGAAACAGCTTTGTCTCAGTAGTTCGAATAAAATGTTAGCTATCTTCTTCCTAACTATATTCCTAACAAAGCCATCATTGAATAGAAAGTAATAGGTAATCATTACAAAAGTTAATAAACTATTTTGAATTACAGAAAAAAAAGCTTCAAATGTGGGAATGTTTTTCGCAGATATCTTACAACACAGAGATTTGAAGTTTGCTTTTCTTTGCAGTGTGATATTATGTTAAAATTATTTTAACAACATTTTAAGTATTTTTTTACTGTGGTACAGCTCGAGAAGATGTTTATTCTTTATATAATGTTCAATTATAACCAAATTTTTTAAAATAAACATTTTTGAAATAAGTCCTGTATTTTTAATTTAACTCAATAAGAGTAGACTAAGAAGAATGTCTACTTTTTTAAAAATTCAATATTTTCAGTGTCAGTTAGAGCTGAAGAAGATAAAGGGTTTATATTGAAGTAATATTTGTCTTTCGTTGAGGGAGAAAATTCATTAATTTCTTGATTAATTTTTTTTCTCTGTGTTACACTTCTCTTGACAGCTTGAAGATTATTTCTGTTTTTTTTTTATCTTTTATCGGATTTCAATCTCTTGTTCTTTCTTTCTAATCTAAGAGATTTCATAGACTTTTTTCATTTCAATTTGATTAAATTTCTCAATTTATTTTGCTGTCTAAACGACGTGATCTCTCTCCAGGAAAAAACTGCTAAGATTAGTATTTTTTTTCCATTAAAAAAAACAATTAGATAAAAGTTTTCCTTATAGAAGTTTTATTCTTATTTCCACTGATTTTCAGACACTGTGACATGCAATTTCAAAAGAACCTAACTATGTTATTGGAGAACGTTATTTGTATGCTGTATTGCCATACATATCTTATTGTATTTGTTAATAAAGGTAATGTATAGCAAATCTTCAAAATCCTAAAGATCACCACTAATGTGTAAGAATTTTTAGAATCGGTAAAAGGCATTGCCATTGTTTAATGCCAAGAAATAAAAAAATAATAAAAAATCTTTATTATAACTAACTATTTTGATAAAAGTGAATTTAATTTACATAAGAATTTTGGAGAAGTTAACTTTCAAAAAATTAAAATTTTATGGCTCAAACATCTGAAAGTTATTTTAGTTTTAGCAACAGCTACTTTATATTGTCTTAACTTAAGAATATTTTTAAACATCTTCCAAAGTATATGAAAATGTATTTTATTTATATAACGACACGTTTAACTTTTTTTTTCTATAATTATTCCAAATTACTTATCAATTTCGATGATTTGAATAAAATAAATGAAAGTCATTCAAATAAAAATGAATAAAAATGGATGGAAAATTAATGTTATTGAAGCAGTATCCTCTTTGAGCAATTAAAAGTTTAAATATTTTATATGATCTGTTTCTAGATCCACCATCGTATAATACAGCAATAGATTTTTCAAATGTTTTCGCTCTTTAATATGTATAATGCACTGTCTTCATCTAATGAAAAATTAATAATTGTTGAAGTATATTTACTGGCGTTGTTTCCGTATTTTCCTTTATACTAAAATACTTATGAGCTTTGATACTTTATCGTTATTTCATGATTATGTGGTAAAATTTGACATATAATACTTTTACGGGTATATATACTGTCCTGCCACTTCATTAGGTACAAACCTGCTGTGCGCACAAATGCTACGTTCCACTCATTTGCAAGTAAAATTTGCAAGTAGCAGTTTTGGCTATAAATACAGCAGCACAGACCTCCCATCATCAGTTGAGAAAGCAAACCACAGCGATAATGGGAAAATGTAGTGATCTAGTTTGAACGTGGCATGATCGTCGGGGCTATATCCGAGACGCTCCTGCAGTGCTCCTGAAATTTTCGCGTACAACAATATCATGGGTGTATAGGGAATGGTGTAACGAACAGTGGTGCGCAGCAAACCATCTCACAACGCACCACTAGACGTACCCTGTTGCAAATGGCCTACAACAGCCAATGGCCTCGTCGCGTACCCTTGTTATCAGCAAAGTATATGCCTTCTGTGGGCAAAGCAACACCGACACTGGACCATCGACGACTGGAAAAAAGTTGCTTGGTTCGATGAGTCGAAGTTCCAGCTACATCATGCTAATGGCAAATACAGAATTTGGCGCAAACAACATGATTGTCTGGACCCGTCGGGTCTCACAACAATTCTTCAAGCCAGTGGGGGCAGTTTCATGGTGTGGGGGATGTTTTCTGGCACATATTGGATCCATTGATACATCTGGAGGCACATCGTAGCTGACTAAGTGCAACCCTACATGTTAACAATTTATCCTCATGCGTCGGTTCATTTAAAGCTCGCATCACTATGGGATGGTTTGAGGAACATGACTTTTCCTTGCTGCAGTGACCCGCTCAGTCCTCGAGTCTCAACCTGATTGAAAATTTATGGGGTGAGCAGGAACGGGCTGTTCGCTCTAGGCCTACACCTCCATCAAATCAGGAACTGCGTGTCACACTTATGTCTGCATAGTATACAATACCTTAACAACGTTTTCAGCATCTTGTGGAATCCATGCCTCGACGAATTCAGGCTGTTTTGAGGGCTAAAGGAGCCCAACAGGCTACTAGATAGGTGTAACTAATAAAGCGTCCGGACAGTATACGTCTCTGTTGTTAGTGTTTTGCAATGTTGTCTCCTTTTGGTCATTCGATATAGAAACTTTAATTGATCCAGCAAACAGATTCCATATTGTTTTACACAAAAAGAAGAAATAACTATCAATCTAATAATCTGAATACATCCTGTAGTATTATAGTATATCACCTGACGACAAGTAGATTTTTTTCCACATTCAATCATTTCGAAACATTACAATCTATTTTGTGATTCAACTTGTCGTAATACGAATAGGTTGGCATTACATACTTGCTGAAATTTATTTGAATGTGATATTTGTAGTACGGAGTGTGACTTTTGCCTTAAGCTAATAAAATTTTTTCGCAGTGCTGGAAATCCTTAAGTTGAATCTCAGATTCAGTTAATGCTATTATGATTGTTTGAAAGTACCTATTATTGAAATGACTTTAATGTTCGGGATTTTTATTGATACACTACTTCCAAAAATAAGGGTTCTTAAAAATTAGCAGATGTAATTGCAGTGGATGGGGTCACTGATTTTACGCTACGTGATTTCCGGCAACACAACTTGCCAAGACATAGGTTGGCATAGACTTTCTCAAAATTGAACATTACTTCTCTGGATTGGATAAACATCAGCAAAAATCGTCATATTAAGCTCCAAAGTACTTGACTTCCATTAATACGTTATAAATTGATTTGGAGAGGCATGGTTCCTAACGGCTGACGATATGAAGGTTAATGTATTCTACTAGTTCACATTAGAAAAGATTACAAATGAGGCACTGCAATTTCTAATGGCGTAATCATTCAGGATATCTCAGCGACATCTGTTGTTGAAGAATTAAACTGTAAGTAAATTCAAATTATTGATATTGCTACTTGTGGAATAAGCCAGACAGATTCTTTACCTCTTCTGGAATTAGTTCAACCAGATCGAGATTGGAAATCCCGTTAAAAAAGGAGGTTGAGCCAGTTTGGAGAGAGGAGCGGTGGCGCCAAGCCAGCAACAGAATTAGGAAAGCAACGGAGGCCATCAAGATGACAACCAACAGAAGGAGCAGTGCCGATCAAGTCAGCTAGGCACCTCAGTTAGAAAAGATGAAGCTGTCTAATCAAGCCAGTTACACGAGAATACGGCGAAATCAACAAGTCATTCGAAAAAAGCGGTGATGGTCCGGCTTCGAAACGACAAAAGGCGAATGCAAACCCATCAAGTTTAACAGGAAGAAATAGCCAACAGAGTCACTGGTGACAACCTAGTAAGCAGAGAAGTTCGGCGATGAAACTGACTATAAGAAGCAAAAGCAGCTTTTCGGGCATCTACTCATCTATCGTAGTTCGTGTACTCCAAAACTGGGAGAAGCGACGGATAGAAGTCACAAGAAGAAGATGAACATATTGCCAACGAGAAGTGGGTACAAGAGCAGCAGTCCAGTTCAGTTCAGACTCTAGAATGTGTGCCCGAACTGGGCAGGATCAGAACGAAGAATACAAAGGTTGGAGATTCCCGAAGAAGAGTCCTGCTCGACGTGGTCAAATCATCAATCGTTTAGAAGACACCGTTTTTTTAATCACGTAATTTAATTAATAGATGTTAGATCGGAACCTTTGATTCTAACATTATATTATGGCTGATTCTGAAAGAGCTGCTCGTAATAAAAGACTTCAATCAGTGATAGTAATGTTAATTTATTTGTAAAAATTCCATTATTAACTTTATTTTCTAATTATCAAATTTAATGATTCACATTTTGAAGAACTTCTGTCAGATGAAGTTTCAGACATAATTAAGAGTAAGTGAAGATCATAACTGCAAAAGTGCAAAAGTCGCATAAATATTGAAAAAAAAGCTTTCATAAAAGTTTAATTACTTAACTAAATCACATTTGCTATGTAATACAAATTCATCCCCACCAATATGTTTAGTATATTAACCTCTATTTTGTGTTAAATGTTTACAATGCAGTGCCTGTTATTATTTGAGATATAAGTAAAACTGTAATTGAACTTAGGTACTTTTGGTCTCAACTGGTTTTAAAATACCTAATTTAAAATAAGTACTGCGTAAAAAAAGACTAAGCGTTTAACAAAAAGGAAATGATGATATAGCATTTGTACAAAACTGTTTTAGACATTATAATTAATCCTCACTTAACCTCCATGTCAGAATTATCTGATCTACCAAATAACTTCAGTAAACCATAGAACTCCTAAACTAGAAGTAACTGTAGATAGTTTAAGAACTTTTGATAAATTTTTATTGTTTGCTAGCAAAAAATTACATATATTTGAGCTCCATGCGCGAATACATGTTAGCAACGAAAACAATGACCTCAATGACTTGGGAACTTTTGCAGTAGAAAAGCTACGACTGAGATAGCAGATGTTTTCTATTATTTGCACTTCATATTTCTGTTAAAAGCATGATTCACGAACTATATTAATATGTATCAGGGAGAGTGCAAAGTAATTGAAAAAGTCACTTTTCGCAAAATATAACTGAGGCAGTTAGGGTCTTCAATTGTCATTTCCTAATTGGTGAACTATCTTTGATGACAACTATATATACATATGTAAAGGTAAAGTGATTTTGAGAATGAATAAATAAAGTGTTACTTTATTTAAATACTAGCAGAATATCCATTCTTGGTACGGGTAACAATCATTTGATTGAAAAACAAATTGAAATTATGAGGTCACTTCGATACTTTCCCAGTTGTACAAAAATCACGTGATAGATACAAAGTAATGTTATATTTGAATTTTGTAATTCGAGATCCCTAGATATGAAATTTTGAAATCGAGATCGGAGAGTCGTATATTTACAACCCCTTTCTCCTTTCTCTACACCCATATCACTTCAAATCTTCAAAAAAACTCATATAATCATTACAAATCTATACCTATTCCGAAAACCCCATAGAAGTATCCTTCAGCAATGTTTGCCCATTCCCTCACCACCATCCCGTTTACATCATATCCAGGTTAATACGTGGCGTTATTATGCATAACAATATTTAGTTTCAATTGTCGCCACTGGTTAATCTGTGACGCTATTATGCACAATAATATTTTAGTTCGAATTGTTACATTTTTATGTTTCTGATTGTCGTCTCCCAGGTGCATATGTGACGCTTTAAAGAACGGACTCCTCCTAGGACGCCGGTATCGAAAATTCGTCGAATACGGATCTTTTTGATTTTGACAAATAACTCTCTTGTTAAATTTTGTGTTTCCAACTCAAATCGTTCCTGAGATATGGATCGGAGCGAAGTGCCACCTTTGTCATCAGTGTGAAAATAAAAAAGTAAATAAAGAAAATGAATGAACATCAGGGGAAGCTCGTGCCATCCAGTATCAAAATCAGAAGAGTTTTGCTTGCTCCTGACAGACAGTTGATGGTTATCCATCCCCACCCCCAAACTAAAAAAGTGTATTTTTAAAATTTTTACACTGTCTCCAGTATTGAATCTTCCCCATGCCAACTTGAAAAGTATGTTAAACATTTGTCACAGAGACACACATACATACATGCACACATATCCACAAATTTCACTTTTATATTGTAAATTATATACTAAATATAAAATCATAAGTACTATTACTTATTATATTAAATTCTTGTATAATATTTTAATTGTCAATTCAATATAAAGAAATACCAGAAATTGACTACGGTGTAGACGGGCAGCACTAGTGAAGAAAACCTACTGAAAAAGTTTGTTTTTATTTAAATACGCAGCCATCGTGTAAGAAATTTCGAAATCTCTGTAATTTCATTAAGTATCGTTCTCATAGTATTCTGTGATATCTAGAAAAACACTAAAATCTAAAGAATTTCGGAAATAGAATCTAACGAAAGAAAGAAGTCAGTTGAAAGCTGATAAATGACCAACGTAAGTCCGTGTGTAGCTTTCGACCGTTCGACCGTGGGAAAGATTTTCGAAGATCCAAAACGGATAAATCTTGGTCAGCGAAATCAGATCTGCTGATTCTTTTTTTAGAAAAGGTCTAGATCGTTAAGCCATTGTATACTATCTTAGTCGGGTTCACAACCCATATGTCTGAAAGTTCTACCTTGACGAATCGTGTTGAGGCAGTCCTTTTGGTGCTCTCAGCTTCTCATAAATCATTCTTTTATAGTTATTCATGGATTTTCTGGTTTTATGGTACCTTGACACAATAGTTTGTGAATTAAATTTACTTTCAAGGTAAGGCAAGTCTCGGTCATGTAGAAAGTACTGGACTATTTGGTATCGAAAATTAAATGTTGAGCTTCACACGTTTCTAAAGTGCAGTTGTTTGCATGATTTTTATTACACAATAAAGCATTCCACAACGTTTTTTCAGTTTTGAAAAGAGATCATTGATTAATTCAGCTAAATTTCATAAAGCTTTAATTAATAAACCACCAAAAGAAATAACAAATTATATTGAAGAATGTAAAAGATATCTTTGAGAACTTTTTCGCCAAATATGACTGCCAAGATAAATACCTATTACAATAATAATAATAATAATAATAATAATAACAATAATTTTTTATATCTCAATACAAAAGTTAAAGTTTCGTTATAAATGACAAATACCCTTCAACAGATTCTGATTTCAGAAATAATATAATTATTTCATTAATTTTGAATACAAATATTTTGAATATAATATCATTAATTTTGAATTCAAAAGACTTTGTCTTACATAATATTATATTACTATTGTCAAGTAATTTTTTGAGAAAGTAGATCGCTAAGTACTAAATTTTCCAAGAATTAATAATTGATATAATATAATTTCTAGTAAAAATTATTTTTTGCAAAATTCTATTCTGAAAGTAAGTATATAATTACAAATTATATATACAATTTAGATTATATTTACCGGGATGAGAGTAAGAATTGAAAATAACAAGCTACGAAAAAGAATCTTGGAAATATTCAAATTTAAACCAATAACGAAATAAATGCAACACATAACGTTTAAAACTGAATTGATAATAATTGAACAAAAAAAGTTTATAATATTTAGATTTCATCAACTACTTTATAATAATAATAATAATAATAATAATAATAATAATAACATACAAGTGAGTTGCAGAGAAGATCAATTGAAATCAAGATTATGGTTTTAATTAACTTCAAAGGAGATTGACTATATTTAGAATTTTTGAATTACCTATTTTCAATATTTATAATAAGACATTTTTTTACTAATTTTTTTATTTCAGAAATTCTTTTGTTTTTTAAAAGTTTACAATCAGGTATACTATTATAAATTTCTTCTATTAGATAATAAGCATTTCTTTTCCCATAGCTATTAAAAATGTGTGGATAGTCTAATTTGATTTTATTTTTTTTTCTGAGATTATAATTTTTTCCTTCAGCATTTATTGCAGTTTTAATTTCTGGATAGTGTTTTATTAATAAATTATATAGACACTTTTGTTTTGGCGATAAGATTCCATATTTCAACATTAATTCTTTTCTAGTTTCTTTATTTTTACTAATTCTTTTAGAAAGAACTAATTTTATTATTTTATTTTGTAGTGTATTTATATTTTTTAATTCAATATCTGTTGTATTAGCCCAAATATGAGGTGCATAATTAATTAATGAGTCGAAGAATGCATGGTAAATTATCATTT
>JAFIDM010002131.1:40379384-40487471 GCA_023159025.1 Thereuonema tuberculata | reverse complement strand
AGACGCACTTTATAAATACGCGAATATCTGGGCTTCCCAGCCTCTTTGGGTAATCAGAGGAACAGGGATGTAATGTTGGGATCATAACGTCGTTGATCGTGGACGCATTGTCGCAGCAAGCCAGATGAATCATACTGTCAAGTGGCAACTACCGAAGGGGCTGTCCATAAGCACATCAGTTAATTTTATTTATTTTTGACCCCCCCACCCTCCCATGTCACAATGAATCTTCCTCCCTAATATTACGTCACAATATCCTTAATTTATATTAAAAATTAAAGTATTGTTTACTATAAGTATTTATAAATTTATTTCAGAAAACCTATTAATCAGTATTTTTGATTTCAAAAAATGAGCTTAAATGAAAGAAATGTTACGTCAAATTATCTGATCCCGTCCCCCTCCCTCCTCACACTTCGTCACGCTAAGAACAACCCCCTCCCCACCTAGCATGCGTACATACTTTATGGACAGCCCTAGGGTTTTCGAAGGGAAGCGTATTAAAGATCCATTACGAGTGTATAAAAAAAAAAAAAATTCCTCACAGAAAAACACCAGAACGTAAACAATTGATTTGTAATATCTGAAACAGCAAATATTTATCCTTTTAAGTAATCCATTAATTTGCGCTTGGTTTAATATGATTAAAATTAATCCGATTTAATAAATTATTTAATGCAAAATTTTATCTTAATGACTTCACAGTATACAATATTATTTTTTGAGGATTTTTTTTTTATTATTATTAAGATTTTTAGTGAAAATTTTTAGATCAAAATCTTTTAGGTTGGTGAAAAACTGAAGGGCTACTTCCTTAAAGTGCATCGCTTATTAGAATCGAATCGAATTTTCTGATGCCCATAAGAAAGCATTTATCTTGGCGCAGCTTAGCCGCAGCTGCTTTTGCGCCATAAAACACCAACCAACCAATCAACCAAGAAAGCAGTCGTTCAGGCAAAGCTTTCTGGTCAATGCTGCGACCTCCCACGAAGATGTGTTGGAACCAGGATTCGAAAACCGACGCCGGCATGGATGTTTCCTGTGTTCCTTTGTCTATTCCATAATGGCTTCCTGACTAAAGCAATGGGAATCCATCTCACTATCTATTTCCCAGGATATCCTCCGTATCCTTCTAGGGGGTCGCCATGATGGGAACCCTAGAGATCGATATTATATCGATATAATATATACCTTCGTGCTTGGAGATCGTACTCATTAAGTAGGCACTAAGAATTGTGTTAATTGATGTTTCCTTTTCTTGATGACGAAACTGATGGAGTTCTTGCATTCTTGCCTTTTTCTCCTTAATTACAACAACAATTCTGTCGTATTTGAGTTTTTGGAGAAAAGATACACTACAGCCTCTAGAGAAAACTAATCTTTGGGGTAAATTTTTTTCTCAGCTTTATTCCTAATCAGTTACATCCTGTATTCTTACTTTCCCGAGAAATACTATTTCACAATTGTCGGGATAATTAATTGTTTTAGGTCACTGACTGTGCAATCGCCACAAACGAGTTTCGATTTTATCATGCGAAGCTCACATTGCATGCTTCTTTGTTTTTCCTTCTCTTATTAGATTCATTGATTTGAAATATGTAAATGCTTGCTTCTTTACCTTCTGAACCTTTCAATGCTGTTTACCCGTTAACAACTCAAAGTAAATGTTTGTTGGTGGGTAATAACCACAATTTCACATTCTCTTTACGTCCAAACCTTCTATAGTAATCAGTATATCAAGATAAAAAGCTTTAGTCTAGAAGTAGTTTACCGGAGATGATCTAAGAAATTGCAATGCGAAAGAATTAAATAATATTTGGTAGCAATGCCTAAAATTGGAGAACAAAGCAGATTTTTTGGTCAAATGATGAAATATTTGTAACTATGTAGGCCATGTAAGAAGAACTATACCTACTGTAAGAAGAACTATACCTACTGTCTATGTCAAATTAAGTAACAGTAAAATTAACCGGAATAGAATTCGGGATAGACTTATTGCAGTGAAGTTTTACTGGAATGGGTACATTTCAGAAATTCTTTATAAAGGAATTTCCGTCCACTATGTACATAAAAAGCAAACTTAATGTAATTGTGTAGAGAAAATTTGTTTTCTGCTGTAGCGAGCAGGAAAAGTATCTAATAAAAGTTTGCACTGGTAGTAGTATTGTGAAGTTCAGCTTTAAACATTAGATATCGGATGAGCAGAGGAGGAAAACTCTATTACGAAAGACGAAAGAAAGCATGAAATCGACATGTGAGGTGTTTCTTTAATGAAATGCAAACTCCTGGGCTGCTGCACAAATTCCTTTTCAAAGTATCGTTAGCATAGATTCCATTCCAGAACCTAAGCGGTTTACAAAGATTTACGGGTCTTCACCCAGGTTGCTCTACTGGCGGGGGTGTATTTTTATTGCCAATTCTGAAGCTTAATAAGGACCACCTATGGAAGCTTAAAAAGAATGCCGAGTCAAAGTAGCTGCTTAGGCAATGATTTGCTCGGGTGAAAATTTTAAAATGGTCCTGTATTTTCAGAATTCGTTTTCAACAAAACGACCGGAATGCTGAGAGACTTTTCCTCCTTCTTTTTCAACAAGCATCTACTTTCTGCCTCAGTTAACAAAAATCTTTGTCTCTAAACTTTTATTTATTCTTAGCAAAGAATTTATTTCTTAGTAAATAACATTGCTTCACTGAGAAAAACAAACACAGAAATTTACATTCTTTGAAGTTGAACTACAATGTATTTTTTGGCTCAATGTTTGGATGTTAAAAATATTGAAGTATCAAATTCTGTAATTTTATCAATTATATTTTTATAGTATCCTTATCTTTATATTATAATGCTGTAAAGATTATTACAGTCTTTGACAAAAAAAAAAGTCAACGCACCAAAAATAATTGGAAAATTCTTTTTAAATTTGGTACTTTACATTACAGAAAATAGAATTAGAATTTCAGAATAATTGAATGATTTATTGGATACAAAGAGCTCCATATAGTGAACAGGCCACATAGTATTGGTCCACCTCTGTCCTGGATAGAAGCTGATATGCGACGTGGCATAGATTGATATAGTTGGTAGATGGTGTTCTACGGGATTTCTTACCAAAGGGCTCATTCGCCGCCATTCTGGGATGGTCGCAGGCGATGCCACATCACAGTCAAAATGTGCTCGATAGGAGGGAAATCTGGCGATCTGGTTCGCCAAGGAAATGTGTTGCAACAATGAAGACAATCAATGGAGAGGCGTGCCGTGTGTGGCCGGACGTTATCTTGCCGTAAAGAGGGCCTGGGATGCCGCGAAAGGAACGGCAACACAAAAAAATTCGTCAACGTATGCCTGTGCTGTTAGGATGTAACGCAGGACTACGAAGAAGGTCCGGCAATGAAACTAAATGGTACCCCAAACCATAACTCTGTTGTACGCTACAGTAAGAGCGAGATCCTGACGATGGTTGGGCCGCTCCGGACATGTCTGCGCTGGTCGTTGGGGATCAGCTCAAAATGGGACTCATCACTGAGGACAATTGTTCCCCAATCAGCGCTATTCCATTATGTTCGTGCCCAACACCACTACAATCGCTCTTGACAGTGCGT
This sequence comes from Thereuonema tuberculata, assembly GCA_023159025.1. Taxonomy (NCBI): domain Eukaryota; kingdom Metazoa; phylum Arthropoda; class Chilopoda; order Scutigeromorpha; family Scutigeridae; genus Thereuonema; species Thereuonema tuberculata. The sequence continues at coordinate 40,483,874 of JAFIDM010002131.1, read as the reverse complement.
ACTGGTTAGTGGTAGGCAGCGTAATGGGCGTAATGGTCCGGATAGTCATTTCAGTATTGGTCATATACATTGGATAACGACGAAATCTGGTGATACAACGGCTGCTCTGACAATCGCTCTATCTTCCTGTTTGTCGCTGAAATCTTCAGGACCAATTCCTATCATCATTGTTTAATTGCCGCATAGCTCCGACCCAAATGCCGAGCGATTATTCGAATTTATTTGTCCAATAAGCCTCATATAGTCCGATGATACGTTCTCTTTTAAACTCCGTGGTGTGGTCGTGTTGGCCGCGAATTCTCGAGTGAGCCATTATTACAGTCAAGGTAGAAAAAAAGCAGTCAGAATTCACTGGAAGTTTTGTTCCTGAAAGCGAGATTTGCTCTTTATATACACCATCACGATACTCAGTTCCAATGCGCTATAACTCTGGCTATTCATTCATTGGGTGCCAATTTGTGATCATTGCATATTTGGTCGAAAGATTTTTGCATGTAAAATTTCATTACAATCGGATGATTTTTTCGGGGTTTGTCGATTTTTTTTTGTCATCGATTGTATTTTTGACCAGCTGGTCGGTGTGGGAGATTAAAACATTACCCTATTTTAGAGGGAGCACACAATATTGGGTAGCTAAAGACGACATTTTAAACGGCGATTGGAATGGTTCCTGCACTACAATTCGTTGTGCAATGTCGTTTGTTGGTAGGGATAAATTATAAGCAATATAACTTCTCGAAATAGTAGATGATGCTGGCAATAACTGGTTGAGCATGGAATTCTTTCTTGCAGTTGTGTCTAGTTCATCCGATGAGGACGTTTTCTTTTAATCAGTCCTGTCTCCCTGTATCGGAATGGCCAGCTATTAACACAACACACGGAATCTTCTGGGAATCCAACTATATTCATTTTCCTCAAATTGGTTCATTTCTTTTGAAGCTTTTCAGTTGGACATCCTGGAATTATCGGGGGTTTCCGGCAAACCAATCAGAATATTCCTATAAGGGTTCGGACAGACCTTCGCTCAGAAGTCTAGGCAATTTGGTGTTGAGACTTTGACACTCTAATATTGCAAATCATTTACATTGATGGCCAAAAAACTCCACAAATTCACTTCAGGTTGTATAATTTTTTTTTCTATTTTTGTCATTGTTTTTTTTTCCAAAGATTATATTATTAACTTTACTTTCGCAGTAAACAGCATCTTAAAAACTTAAATACTATATTTTATATATTTTGCTAATAGATTACAGAATATTAATATTGTAAATAAAATTTTGAAAACTTTGTACCTCATGGCATCCATGAAGAAAAGGTGTAGATGTAGAAACATAACATCAATCAAACCAAGTAATTTTAAGTCCGGTGTCCTTCAGTCAGTAAACGCATTTGTTATCTTGGATTAGTAACATTTTGGAAAGTTGATATCGGTGAGACTAATCATTCACTGGTTTCTACATTACGGATTCTCGTAAAAGCAATTAGATTTCCTGCATCTCATTTGCAAAGTTTGAATTTGTTAAATGAGCAGTCATTTGTATCCTTTCCATCGAGTATTGCAGACTGTAGGTAGTGTGCAGACTGTAGGTGGTAGGATTTGTCATTTTAATGTAAATTGAGGATATGGATGAATTAGAATTTCCGTGATTATCTTGTGAAATTTTATTAAATGAAGAGCATTTAATGATATTATTTATGGTCTGTAAAAAGTTACGTTCTGTGTTGGTAAACAGTGAAATACTACTGAACTTCACCTTTTATAACAAAAGATTAGGATCTCAGAAGACTTGTCATCGTTCTTATTTAAAACGTCTTTCACTGTAATAACTTTCACATAAACTTTTTGTTTTGTAAAAATATCTTGAATGCGAATTAAGTATAAAGAAAAAATGTAATTTCAGTGACATTTGAAATCATTAACAAGTCAAAGAATCCTACAAATACCATAAATGTGAATTAAGTAAAGCGAAAAAATTAATTTCAATGACACTTTTCAATTGACAAGTCAAAGAATTGTCAATTTCTTTTCTATTTTCAAAACTGAAATCCAGCTATTACTATTTCTTTTCCGAAGCCCAGCTAGTTTGATTGCCTAGGAACGTTTGATTGCCTAGTTTTCATCTTTTCTTAAGAAAAAAAAAAGGTCTTTTTTGTAGTAGAAATATATATATGTATATTTAACAGAGATGTTGCAATTAATGATAATCATTCAGTTGGAGTAAGATGTGGCAAATCTAAACTAAATGTTGTCTAACATCAACGGGACTCAACACTAATCTTCAACTCTTCAAAATATAAAGTTTATCTCAAGAAAGAAAATAATCGTCAATTATATATTACACATTTTCTTAAGTAGAGGAATATGGTTAAATTAAGAATATTATCTTCTTTCCTATTAATGTATAAACAGTTAAGTTCCATAAAGTTCACATAGGTTAAACTTTAACCCTATAAACGTCCTAAATCATCAACGTTAACCACAGTCAATAAGCTTCATCACCTTGTATGAAATATTAAGGCTTTATATATGATATTTTATCTTCAAAATTAACTTCTTGATAGTTCCTCTGATTAAAAGTTAATTTGTAATACACCAGATTAATAACATATGCCTATACTCGCATGTATTTCCCTTGGAGTGTATTCCATTAGACCTTTTCCTTTGGCGATAATCTCTTAAAACTTCAAAGTTCTATTACGTATATTTCTTTTTATCTTCAAGTTATAAATTAAATATAATCTGTTATAAATCTGTTATAAATTAAAACCCCACAGTTCAATGTACTAGAATAATCAAAAAGTCACTTACATTAAGTTCTGCATAAAACTAAGTTCCGTATCTTTGCATATCGATGAACAATTTTACGGCATCTGTAGATCACTTCACTTGTAGATTCCTGTCGTAGAATTCTTTACGATACCATATTATATGATGTCACTATTTTACCTATTGAAGATCGTTCACTGCAGTCGTGGCATCTTCCTACTGGGAAACCGTTCCATTTCCTGCTATCATTGGAAATAAGAACATAATAAAAACAGATTAGTTTATTAAAGTAAAATTACTCATTAATTTACTTCAAGCAATCCTACTTTACACACAACTGCACAAATAAACGTATTAAGGAGGATACTCATGATTTCCTGAAGTAGTTTTTATCTTCTACTTCGCAAAACTTGTGCCTTATACTTTTCTTCATTTGATCACCATTTTATACTAACTATCTCTCACACAGTTCTTTGTTGCCAAGCAACCAAGTTCCTTACAACAATCAGTCTTTAACAAGAGCTGCTGCTCTTCCACTATACAATACCATCGTTGCTATTGTTTCTTGCCAGACAATTCAATTAACTGTCTCTCGAACTTCATATTGTTACACCATTTACTATTTACTACATTTTTCACTATGTTACCCTAATAAAAATTTATTATTCTTCTCCATATTCCAATAAAAAAATTTTATTAATTACGAATGATTCATTGTCATAAGTGCTAATCATTTACTGTTTAAAGTAATTGTGAAAAAAAGTTTGGAAATGGTATAAAGTGTTAACAATGAGGCGACAAATACATACTTGAAACCATGAGAGAGTTGTAGGTTATTAAACGAGAACTCTTCTTTAAGAATTATCAAGCTATTTTAAGGGACAACAATGCAATATTACATATGTAAAAAAATCTTTGTTCTTGCTACAGTGAACTATTCTTCTTGCAAAAGTAAATTAATTGAGAAGGATTTTCCTTTGTATCACCTCCGGGCGCAGACCTTAAACTCAGACTGATGAGATTAAAGTCTGAAGAAAGGTAGCATTAAGCTCTTAAATTTCAAGTTGACCCAACCCACTACAACATGCTTAATTCAGTAGGAATTTAATTTGCATATTAATGAAGTGTCATCTTTAATCCTCTTTCATTATACTCAAATACCTTAAGACAATAAATTAAATCATTCACTTTTTACTTTAATGAGAAAGTGCCATGCACTTTTATTTGGTCATTTTTAGATGATCTCACAATTAATATACTTTTTAATTTAACTAGTTTAAAAATCATTAGCAATGATGAATTAGGCATTTCTAAATTTTGCAGTTTGTAAATTTTAAAAACATTTACAAAAACTTCCTGTTTTTATAGGAATCAATCGTTTTCTCAACTCAGGTCGTCTTAATAGAAATTGGACTGATACCAATTTTAGAGAAATTTTGGAAGAAAAAACATTTTTTCTTTATCACTCTTTATCAAAAGTACAAGTTAACAAACAAAGTTGAAGCAAATATAAAAATTTTCGCACATTAATTAATATCGAATAATAATAACCTATCAGTAGCATTGATAAGATTTAGAAGAACTGTATTGTTACAAAATTAAACAATCATATTTAAACTAAAGCGGATCAAAATAGATTTAATTTCTTTGAATGAATAGAATTTTAAGATAATTTTATGAGACTAAAATACAAAATTTTGATTATTATTATATAATTTTAATAGTAATTGATAAAGAAGGAACGTTTTTCTTTCGAAAATTTGGAAAAAAATCTTAAAGGTTTGGTTTTAATAATAGATCCTTTAGATCAATTTCGTTTTTCTTATTATTATGCAATGAAAAAAGAGGGTTGCTTCTACGGCAACAACAAATTTAAAGTTTTATAAACGTTTCTAAAATTTATAGTGCATTTCACCTTCAACATTAATATTAAAGTTAATATAAATTACTAAAACCTTAAGTAAGCGATTCTCAGAACTTTATTGGTAAAGCAAAGCAAATGATGTAGAGAAATCTGTCAAGACGCGACATAAAAAAAATATTGGTGTTTGAAAAAAAAAGGAATTTCTGATTTTTTTTAAGCAAAAACGAAATAACCACAAAAATCAATGGTATAAGAAGCACTAAAAAAATTAAAAAACATGCTTTTTGGAAGTACTGTTATAAAATTTACAGAAAAATCAAATACATAAAAATAATCAAACCAAATGTGGTTACCAGTATTGGTACTTAAATGATTACTTTATTTAACGTTACATTTAATAACATTACAGTAATCACAATTATATTCTGCATTATTATAATTAGTTAATCATTAAATTAAACAGTTTTAATTACAATGTTGAAATAGGAATAGAAAATTGTTATATTAATTGAAATTTGTAAGGTTATAATATAAAGCAGAATGTTTTTAAAATCAACATTTTTTTTTACCCAAAAAAGAATTTATATCTAGTTATTATAAAATTTCTATTATTTTCTGTTATTATATTAATAGTGCTGTCAGAAGAATTGTTTCAATTTCAATTATCTTTTACAAAATAAAAGTAAGTTTATTGAACTTAAATGCCTTAAAGTTATTTATTTACTCGTAAAACTAAAAAGAACGTTTCTTTTGTACAGTTTTATACAGTGTACCTAGGATTAAGGTGGGGGGAGAGGGCTAAGGATACTGTAAAGAGTTCATTCAGATGTAGGCCTATTTAAACATCTAATAATAAGATACATCAGTGCTTTAGTAACGGTTTTCTTCTCGTTCTTTCTTTTTTTATTTTTGTTTCTTTTCGTTTGTGGGGGCAGGGCTCCAGCCCTCTTAGGTGCGCCACTGGGTCGCATAAAAGAATATTTGAAATTTAGTTTTATATAAGTTTTCTTGATCTTTTCTAATGTTCCGCCTTATTAATTTGTTCCTTTAAACTTGAGAACGAAATCAGGCCAAAAGGCGCCCCTTCTTGGCATCCTTCCTTTGCTGCATTACTCTGATACTTTATTCCTTCAGCTCATTAAAATAAATTCTGCTCTAATCTTCAATGATGACAACGTTAATGTTTTAAATCTGTGACTTAATTATCACTGTTCTCATAAAGCCATTTCACATTCAGATGTGATTAAAGTTAAATTTTGTAAAAATATAATATGTTTACCGAAATTACCAATAATGGGATTCGTATAAAGGATGGCAGAGTTCATTTAAAGTCATTAAGAAAAATTACTAATTTTAGGATTTCTCTAATGGGTTTTAAGGATTTTCTAAATGGATATCATAAATAAATACCAAACACTAAAGACAGCAAGAGTATTCTACTTTAATACAAAGTCTGCTTTAATTTTGATAGGAAGAAATGTATGAATTTCAATTGTTAAAATTACACGAATTAGCAATTAAATAACTTTTTAAGTTTGTTAGTTATTTCATTCTTTATTTATATAATTTTTATTCTTCTATATTCTACATTTATCATATTTAAAAAAAAAATCATTTTTTACTTTCTTGAAACTTTAGATAAAATAAAACAAGTTTTCAAGGCCAAAAAAAAAAAATGTGCAAACAAATAACAAAAAATTGACGTTGACAAATATATCGTAAATTTCCATGTTTAGAATTTATTTTAGAATAAAACTAGGATGCGTATATCTTATTTTTGTTGAAGTTATTCGGAAGTGAGAGTACTAGAAAATCTGTAAAAAAATATCAATTCTTTTAAACTATATTCTGTTTAAAGCTATTGCAATACCCTTAGTTATTGCTGTCTTATTTTTTTTCTGTTCAAATTACGATTAATTTGCTTCTTTTGTAAATACATGAGAATGTTTTTCATCTTTTAATTACATCAGTGAATTTTATTTTTTATAAAAGATTACTATTTAAGGATTTCACAGATAAACAATTTCTTTTAAAAAAATGTAGCGAATTACAGCTAAATCCAGTTTTCTCCTTATTCCTAAAAAGCGACGATAATCTTCAACATTTCTCATATTTTTCACGGCAAAAGAAATAAAAGGTTTCCAAATAACAATAAAGTTGTACTTCTACATCTAATTCGATCATGCATTAAATTTAAAATTTAATTTAAACTATTAATCTTGATATAGAATTTCATCACAAATAAGCAATGAAAAAAAAAAACATTCACTTCTCTCTTTTCGTTTTAATCAATACGAAAATTCTAATTGATTCTAATTAGAATTTAATTCTAAGATGATAAAAGGAATGTCATTCCAATAATAATTAATTAATACAAATTCTTTATAAATAAACTCAAAATGTTTAAATTCAACAAACTATAGATTCATACAATGTAATTCAAATTATGTGAAGTGATTTTTGCTGAAAACAAATTTTTGAAATATAGCCAAATTCCCAAAGCAAATCCAAAGACTGAAAAAAAAAATGACATTATTATTTATCATCCAATCATATATTTAAAAAAACCACAATTTTGTTTTCAATAACTAAGTATTTTCAATAAGAATTTGTACTCCATTTTCCATGAACACCATCATGTAATAATAATATAATTTTTTTAAAGAATCCACCTTTTCAAAGGTAGAGTTCTCTAAATGAATGGAATAAAAAAATAATGAAGTAGAAAATGCAAAAGAAATATTATAATCATTTAGAGAACTCTACCTTTGCATAGTTTCGTTACCTATGTTTTGTTCATTTGAAGGAGTTGCATAATCTTTTAAAATATCTTACACAGCTGATATCTCTGCAACGTCTACAGCGATAATTATTGTTTTCTTAAATTTTGTTTTTGCTTCTTGTCTCTAGAGGAATTTCATGTTTTTCATTTCCATGCCAAATTAAGGTTCTCCGTTTCTGTTTCATTAACTTTCTTTCTTCTATCTCGAATGGTATTCTTAGACAATATTAGATCGCTACGGCTAGATCTAGGTTACCAATTATTAGGAGCTTTCGAAGAAGTTTGTACCAAAAAAGTTTTAAAAATAGCTAATTTTAATAGCTAAGTAATATTAAGCACGCTGGAAGTACCGTGATAGTGGTTTAAAACTGTGGTTCGTGTGTCAACCAGCATCCCCGTGCTTTCTCACTGGGTCCACCTATACACAAATTACTACAGACTTACATTAGAAAGAAACATTTGAAGGCTTTAAATACGTAAAAGAAATGATTAAGGGTTCACTGCTTTCAATATTGTCTCAGTACTGTATAGGTCCTTTTTTTTGAGGGATTTCCTCACTCCGTTATTCATGTTATTGACTTTTTAAAACATCTCCCGAAGAAGGCCCGAGGCACTGGGCCGAAATATCGAGATAATATCTCATCCCCGAGTGAGGAAATCCCTCAAAAAAAAAAGGACCTATACATTATCATGTCTCACTCCTCCTTCAGGACCAAACTGTTGTCTCAGTAATAAAAAAAAAGTCAAATCTAAAGTTTTTTTATGTTTTTACATTGGTGTGTATGGTCCTGGGTTCCTATTCCTATTCCTAAAGTATCTCTGTTACATGATGTAAGTACTGATTATTAAATATAATTGTAAAAGCTTATTTTTCCATATGCCTTAAAAATATTCAACGAAATTACGATAATATTATATTTGTTTTACTTAATATAACATGTTTTTAATCTTTTATTATTAAAAATCAAGCATGCGATCAAATACAGTAAAATCATGAATTGGTAATTATTTTGAACTCATTGTGTAAAAATTGTTACATTCCAAAAAAGGGTATTTATTCTATCAACAATTAGTTCTAAGGATGTAAGATTCGATATTGAAAACTTCAGTAGCAACCATGGTTACTATTTGATGATGACATATCATTTTGAAACAACTTTAAGAAACCATTAATAATGACAGAGAGAAAAACAAAATCTTGTTGGTGTGAGCTATTATCACATATAATAAAATAAAAAATATTTCTCGTAATAACATCAGTATCTCCAGGGAATTTTAATCATAGTACAGTTTAGTTTCGGTACTTTTATCTAAGTATGTCAAAATTTTTTGGGAGGTTCAGTTTGTAAAAGAAACTCTCTCTGCCTTTATACTGTATATGAAAATGATAATAAAAAATGTCAGTAATAATATTATTTAAAGTAGTTTTTCTCTTGGCATCAAAAGTCATACCACAATTGAGTAAAACATAAGAAAAAATTTATTAATTAATATCGAAAGAAAACCCTCCTACTATCATAACTTAGGTACTGACAGTAATTTTTTAAGTCACCGTTTAATACTCGTCTTTCTTCATTAAATTCAATAACATCCATGATGGCACTTGTTAGTAAAATAATTGGTTTCTAAACCATTTCTAAAGAAATGACAATACTCTCGTATAACAATAGTGTTTCTTATCGTTTTCGGAGACTGTCCTCTCAATCCTTTCATTTTTCGTTGTAGTTTAAAGAGTATTAGCAGTTTTTAGAATAATAATAGTAGAATAAGTAATTTAAGTAGTAGCAATTTAGGATGCTAATTGAATCAAGGTTCTTTAACTTATTTTTATATAATATATGATTCTATAAATGTTATGATATGATGTCGAACCAGTTTAAGTGTTGGTGAAAAGATCAGATATTTTGATAAAACAAGCAATACTGAATTAAAAAATTGTTTTCTGTAAGGTTTTATTAATAACAAATATTTTTTTTTAACTTTTATTTCAGTTAATTTTTTCTTTCTGTGTTTTTTTTATTCCAAAAGATTTAACGGGAACAGATTAAATGAGGATTTACTCAATATGGTCTTCACATGTTCATAAATTTAACCTTTAATGATTAGCTTTATACCTTATTGCATTTTTATTCTTGCATCAAAAAACATTAGGTGGAAGCTAATACAATTAGTACAAACTTATAAGCTTTCTTTTCTACAGAGATTATTTTAACGAGATAGAATTAAATCTTTTCCTAAATCTCTGAAAATTAAGAACTTTGTAATTAAAGGATAGCTACTTTGAAAATGTTGCAAAGCTTTATAAACATCCTTATTACTGTCGAAGTTTAAGCTTCATTTATATTGCTGAAGACAATACAGAGTTGTAATAAAAATGATTTTTGAAAAATATTACATTTTTAATTAATCTTTACCAGTTATCCTTTTCTAACTATATATATATATATTTTACAGTATATTAACTATACAGCATCGAGGAGGATATTTAATGTGCGACACAACGGCGACCGACGAAAATCTCTGGACGATCATGGACAGTATGCGACATAGCACCCGATAACAGAACAATTCAATGATGGTGCAGTAACATCAGTATTTGGACTGTGCAACGTTCTCTTTCTTCTGGGATCAATCGGGATCCATTTTAATATCGCCCCTGAATTCGGGATAATTAGACATATAGCCTGGTTTGACGAGTTCTTTCGGGCAGATGGACGATTCCGCAAATGAAAAAACAAAAAACAAAACAAGAGGCAATGGATCCCGTATGCCAACAAGGGTCAGTTCAGGGCGGCGGTCGTCCTGTTTTGATGAGTGGTATTTTCAACTAGTGCGTATTAGGGTCCCTGATACATCTGCAGTCATTATTGACCTGTCAACCCCAACCAACCTTGCGGATCATTTATAACCTTTCATGTCGTGAATTCATTCAGATGAATCAGAGCGGGGTCCTTCAGCAGGACAATGCTCCATCAGTCATGACTTCTCCAGCAGTCATCAAATATGACTGAGAAGCATTCCTATCAGATTGGCATCACCATTTCCCCCAATCATTCGCCAGATTCTAACCCAATAGAACAAAGTGGGATGCGGTTCAACGTGCTTCACTCACAAGAGTTGTACCATCGGCAATTAGGGAATTATGGACTACAGTTGAAGAGGCATGATGTAAACTATCTATACAGAGAGCTCATAGACTCCATTCCCCGTTGCGTTGTGCTGCTGGGTAGCCCGATCGAAATGACGACCTACGCTTTAATAAACAGGAAAATCAGTTTTTCTGATTTATCAATGTGTTCATATGATTCATAATAGTATATTTGGTTTAATAGTTAGCACAATAGTGATAATGCTAGGCAATTTCTTGCTAATCAGTTGGTAAGACCATACGTATTTCTTTAAAAAAATGCGAACCTAATTGTTGTGGCGTTTGGGAGTTTTCTCCTAGTGCTTTGGGAAACTTTTGTTTCAAATAAAATATATTTAAAACATATATTTATCAAAAAAATATCAATAAACATCATCCTATGTGTAAGAACTATAATTAAAAAAACAAAATAATAAAACAATAACTGCTAACTAATATCTTATCCCAAAATGAATAGTTTTTTGTAGATATTTGTTTTTTATACTTTTTACATTTTTTACTTGGGTGATAATATAATTCGTTCTGTGCTTACATCTAAACATGATTGTTGATCCTTTTAATAACATACATTTATTTATTTTTAATTTATATTCAATTTCAGTATTGATGAAAAAGTCTATTTTTGCTATTAATTAATTTCTAAAGATAAACTATTAATTTAAAGAATCAAACATATTTTCTTGTTTTGTAAAACATTATGGGGCATTAAAAGCAATTACTTTAGTTTATAAATATTTTAATGACCAACAACGCACACTTTATGCACGATAAAAATCGAAGAATTGACATGTTTCAGGTATCTTCCAAATCGGTACCTTTCTTCAGATTAAAAATTCAAAGGAATTAAAATTTAACAGGATTCAAAAGCAAAGCAGGAACCAATCACCAATCCCGTAATAGGCACATCGTCCGTTTTCATGGAAAGACTATTTTGATTGGTTAAACAATGGGTGGATTCGTCTTCAATTCGTAGGAATGTTCATTGTCTAATTTTATTGGCTTGATGATACAAAGTTATTCATGGTCACTTACTATGGAGGTAAATGGTCTGCGAACATCGTGAATCATTTTTTTTTATGTTGAGACTTTATCAAATAATAAAAAAAACAACTTATTTTTCCATTTCTTTCACCATCGTTATTCTTTCTAAAATCAGGTAGGAATAACTAATGGAAGAGATGGTACTGCGTTGTGTTAGTGACTGAGATTTTCAGGATTACAACAGGATTTTTTTTTTATTTTCTAAATTCAGAAGGACTTTAATCAGCTTTTAATTACAATAATTAGCTTTTTATTTGCCATAAGTCATTGTAGAGTTGACCTAAAAATTTTACTAGTAAATATCCATGCGAAGACGAAAATGTTTTACATTAGTATTATATAATTACATTAAAAATTATTCAATTTTAAGGAGAAACATAGTTAGAAACAGGATAAACATCACCAGTCTGTCATGAAGAAAATTCAAAAACTATATCCTAGGAAGATGAAATTTTAGAGATGGATGTAGATTTTATACATATCTCACCGATAGTAAGGAGCTAGAACGAAAACACCGCCAATATCCCTTTCTTGTTTTGCACATTGGTTGAGATCGCTGATTTATCGCGACAAAATTAATTTTTTTGACTTACGAAAAAGATGGATGTTTTAACTGTGATAATATCGTAAAAATATTGCTTCGTCATGATTCAGACTTTAAATAACCGAAATTTAAGAAGAAATAATATTACAGACCTAAAAAGTAGAATGTCGTCATCTCCCCCATTCCTTCTGGCAGTAGACGGTTTATAAGACTCCGAGGAGAAGATGAACTTCTGACTCAATGCAAACAAAAGGAAGTATTGATTCAAACCATAAACTTTACTTAAAGATCCTTCTGGCTAATTGGTTGGAGCCTTTTGGCTAATGTTTGAGCAAATATTCAGATTTGTCTGTCATTGGAATAAAGTTGTACAATTTAAAACAAAATTACTTAAATTTTCATATTTTCCAAATTTTCCAAAGTGACTGCTAAAAAAACCTTATCAAGAAAAAACGCTAAAATCTTTTCTATAATGTACGTAATGCTTAAATAAATAGGCTTAAAAACAGATCTTGCGCCTACTGGCGCCTTTTTCTGTATCTGGCTTTGATTACAGTTCACTTCATGAAAGAAAATCTTTTGATGACGTAATTTCCTTATGGAATGCTGTTTCCAGAACATAACAGCGTCATTGCTAAGATTCGTAACTGAATCTTATAAACATTGCGAAAACATTTTGGTATCTGTAGCTTTCACAATTAGAAATACATTTATATATCATTGTTATTATTATTTTAATAATTTTAAAGTTAAGATTACTTTATTGAAAATGTTTTTATTAATTGTCATTTTTGTTTTACTTTAAAAATAAATTGTTGTTGAATGTGTTCTACTTTATTTAACTTATTACAAGTTGAAATAAATTGATCTCATTCGTATATTTATTGGCCCTGAAAAGGACCTTTTTTATACTTGTTGTTTTACTTGCCGTAAAAATCGTTTTACTTGCCGTAAAAGGATAATAAAATAACCATCGATGGAGAACAATTTGAATGCGTGAAAGATTTTTGTTTCCTTGGATCCAAGATTGACCAGCGTCAAGGCTGCTGTCCTGAAATTAAGCGTCGAATCGCATTGGGCGTCAGAGCAATGTTGAGCATGAACACAGTGTGGAAAAGTAAGAACATCGGTCTTTCGACTAAACGCAGACTAGTCAATGCCATAGTGTTTCCTATTGCATTGTATGGATGCGAAAGTTGGACAATGAAGAAAGCTGATTGGAGGAGAATAGATGGGTTTCGAACTGTGGTGTTGGAGACGAATATTACGAATTCCATGGAGGTTTGGGTGCCATTTTTCAAGATGGCGGTGCGAGGGGCGGTCGCTCGAGGTCGCAAACTTAGACTTAGGGCACCCAAGTCTACACTTCTGCCAGGTTTCAAAACTCCTCAACCTTTTGCACCTAAAAAGTACCTAGTGACTTGACTAGAAGGCATAACGCTAAGAGACAGAATTCGCATCCTGCGCTGTCAACGGGTTGGCTGACTGATGAGTCATGAAACGGACGAAACGTTCCGTTCCAGTCTCTTCCCAATCTCTATATAAACATTTATTTATTAGATAAAGGTACTTTGGGTGCGTTACTTGGCTGATAATTGGGTTCCATTTTTTCAAGATGGCGGCGCGAGCGGCGGTCGCTCGAGGTCGCAACTTAGCGTCATACTTAGGGCATCCAAGCCTACATTTCTGCCAAGTTTCAAAACTCCTCAACCTTTTGCACCAAAACACCTTTTTTTTGTCTCTAATGACTGGACTACATGTCAACTTTGCCATACTTCATTTTCAGCTTCGAAATTGAAATCCGACGCAAAGACGCTATGCTACCTTTATACTCAATATTCGATTTTAGTTTCGAATGAATGGTATCAATTGTAGGATAATCACCTTCTTGAAAGATTTCTCCAATACTACTACGAACGACAGATAGTTCACATTCATCCATGTCAGTGATAGGCGAGGGATGCGGTAGCTTCTTCCCCGGCGTCGTGAACATTGTCAGGTCGGCAGGGCTTGGAGCAGGATCGGCATCTGCTGCTCCCGTAGCATCGGTAAGTTCCTCGTTGGTTAATAATGCAGTTTTTCCGCCGTTGATTAGTCTTCTGTATATATTAAGACGTTCGTGGCCGATGCAGTTTGTTGAAATAAATCACAAACACTTGTAGCTTCTCCCTGGGTCTTGAAATAATTAAAAACGTTCCACACTATTCCCCTTGCTTTGCTATGCTAAGTTTGTCCTTTTATGGTCACGCTTATGCAATCACAAAACGATGCCATCTTAGACTGACTGCTCGGAGTTCAAGTTGATGACGTCATGACTAATGACGTTTGTTTTAGACAAAATCGATCGCTACGTACTGACCATATACGGCAAACCCTTTTTTTGCAAAATACTATAGAAGATGGTTAAGAACCAAAGAGCCTTGTAGTGCACTCTTCCTAATTAGTTACAGGTGTTGAGATCGATCCGAAGCAAATATATTTAATAAGATTGATAACCAGATAATGAAAGAAAGTAATCGTAAATTGAATAAAATGTTATTTTTAGTTTTCATCTGGAAAAGAAACAACATCTAAGAATGACTCAGATGTGCCAATTCGTTATTTCTTTTGTCCCATTGCAATTACGTTATAGTTCTGTAAACGACATCTTATGGCAAAACCCCAGACCATCCTCTACCAGATATTGAAAGTCTATAAGATTATTAGACTACTTGAAAAAGAGGCAAAAGAAATGACTAAAAGAAGCGAATAGCATAGAGAAACAGATAAATGAACTCACTACCAGGGAAATCGAGATTTGTGGAAATAAACTGAAAATCAAATTAGAATATTTATTATTAATGGTTGATGGCAAAGTCTGTACTGCTTTGACTAAAATCTCTTCCCAAACATGTTATATTTATGGCGCAACCCTTAAATAGATGAAAATTGACAACATAGTTAGTGATATAGTGGATGTTACGACCTTCAAATTAAGGCTTCTACTTTGCATGCTTCGATAACGTTTTTCGAATGTCTGCTCCATATTTCTGACAGGCTGGAACTTAAGAAGTGGCAGGTTAGAAGAAAAGAAGAAAAACATCAGTGAAGAAAAGAAAAGAAAGTATATGTGATAATTCAAACAAGAAATGGGTCTTAAAGTGGATCAGCAGACAACCGAAGAAGTGGTACTTGCAATGATTGCTATACAGCCCGCCGTTTATTTCAATACCCTAAACTCTCAGCATAAATTACTGGCGTTGACCAAAAATTAATCGATAGATTTGAAACTATCTATGGAACTAAGACACAAAAATACTGTGAGAAATTCAATTTTTCTTCATGGTAAAATTAAATTAAAATTAGTTTCAAGGCTTTGAAATATTTTTTTATTTTGTTCATTGAAACTGAAAGTTAAAAGTATGTTCATTTGTTATGTGACGGCACGAACTGAAACAATGGATATCTTGAATACAGAACGAATGCGTGCGTTCAATTGTTTATAGAGTATTGCAAAAATGGCGTTACGAAAACAAACTGGAGACTAGCAACGATGCTAAGTTTGTGTAATGGAAAATCGGATAAGTCCAAATCCGATATTGCAAGGATTAAATTTGAGTTAAAAGATTATCTTGTATTCAATTAAAAGGCAGATAGCCTTTAGTATTAAATGAGTGAGAATTACTTGTAGATTTAAGTTAATTCTTGATATTTGGCTAAACCTAAACGATGGAAACCCAAAGAGAGGTTATAACTTGGAAAGCGACCAATGCAACCGATGACTTGTTGACCAAAGGAAAATTCAGCAAGACAGTATCATCGCAATTAAAGTGAGTTGACGAATAAACTGACGAATCGGCGCTGGCAGTTATTGTAAGTAAATTTTCTATTTAGCTCGTCCATCTCGGAATTTGAAAGAAGGCCAACTCATAAGATTCGAACACTTGAGATGAAGATTTTCGAGAACAAACTCAAAAAAATGTTAAAGAACTTTAATATTCAAACACAACATACAGATGAATACATTGTTCCTGCATTGCAGAAACTGTAACGTTAATTCTTACACGTAAAATTATTAATGCTAGGAATTATCGACTTCAAAAGACATTCAACTTAAGATAAATGAAAGATAGTTTCGACGAAAGTAAAGAACTATTAAGCTAAAATGTTTTTAAGTTTTCATGCAAGATTATTTATGATAATTAGTAAGGAATTTACTATTAAAGACCATTTCGATGAAAACCAAGAACTATTAAGTTGAAGTATTCGTGTTATCATACCAGACTGTTTAAAATGATTAGTAAAGGATTTTACTATTAGAATGTTAAGTTAAAATGGATCAAGGAAGTTAATTTAACTTAGTCATTCATTCCAACATAATCCTGTTAACACACACATGGTGAATATGACAGACAACTATTACATACAAGTGTAAAGACAAATAGAATACTAGAAAGTTCAGTGCATTAAAGTACTTATGCATTATATTGAATTTCAGTTAATTTCATATATGGTGGAAAACCATTTTGTCAAATGTTTGTAACTTGGATAGTTAAAGATAAGGAAATCTCTGAAGGAACTTCCAAGCATTAAGGAAAAGAACTTTAGTTGATGGGGAATCCATTTAATTGAACTTTAAATCATTTGAAACAACTGTTTCATGTTTTGTAGTTATTTGATTTTATAAAACATGTTAAGTCCATTCCAGTTTACTGCTTATTTATTTCTTACCTCATGTTGCCTAAATTTGCTCTGCTAAAACCAGTACATGCAAATAATTTAATCAAACGCTACTTGAAATTTGTTGTGAGGATCCAAGGTAACTCTTATTATTAATCCCACAAATACTCTACCTCAATTTATATTCCTGGTTTTATACGCCTTTCACTGTGCATAATAGATGAGTTGGAGGAGTTCTTGAATATTCACTATTACCAACTGATATTCTTTCAGAAGAAGCACAAGAGACAAACATGTAAGAAAAAATCGTGAAAGCCATGCTCGAAAATGTTCGAGAATCGAAACATTGCAGGATGTCCTAAATCTGCTCCTAGTAACCTCAGATCCTTTCATCACAAATATAATTTCTTTGCCTCAGAAAAATAAAACAAGTCTATCTTTGGAAATTCGTCAGTTACTCGAAGAACCGGACGAAAGAAGAACAAAAGAAGACGAGAATGTATAGGCAGAGCCTGATGAAGATGATGATGTTGATGATGGAGACGACGTTGTTCTTACTTACATTGATGATGATGATGGTAATGATGACGAAGACAATGACAGCGATGCTGATAGGGCTAGAAATAATAATTTTAGTGATTTAGCTTTAATTAAAAAATTAATGAGTATAATTTAGAGCTTTTAGAGTAAATTTAGTGAATTACAAATCTTTTGTCAAATTTAATTTATTAGATTTTTTTATTAAATAATAAAAAATATGTTAATTAACATATCTTATAATAATTTTGTGTTAATTTCACAAATTTAACTGTTTCTTTGAATTTATGAATCAAAAATAAATATTTTAAAAGATAGAAAAAGCTTCTATTTTTAAAAAATATTAAAAATTAAAATAGAATTTTGTCCCGGTAGATTCGCATTTTGAACCACTGTGTTACGGAGCCATAATCGCGATAATTCAAAACTAATTTATGTTATAATGATGAATTAAGATTTTAGATAAAAGTTAACCAAGCTATCAAACAAAAATTAACAGAGACCTTTCGGTAGACATCTAGAAAATTTAAAATTTATTTCCGATGTGTGTTGTTCATTCATCTTGGTCACCATGCAGGTAATCCTTGCTGTTGTTGCAATTCCCATCCACATTCACTTTATACTTAGCTTTGAAAATACATATCCACTATATAGACTTCACCTTCTAATTAAGAAAATTTATCGTACGGTCGAGGAAAGTTTATAGTTTTTTATTGCACATGCTATCTCATCACGAAAGCTGTAAAGAAATCGTGTTTTTTGTCTTGTTTTGTGAAAATGACAGTAATCAAAGAATATTGGTTTACTTGGGATCTTCAACATGTCCCCAAAGTGACATAGCCATCAAGGGAACAGCAGGCGCAGGACTATAACACAGTAGATAAACTCTTCTTTTCCTTCAATCATTATTAAAGAAGCCCTAAAACCATCAATAAACAACAGACTTCCTCTCAGGGAAGAAACAACTCTACCGTAAAACTTCAACAGCCAATCATCAACACAGCAAAATAAACTTTTTTTTTAAAGAAAGCTCTTCATAACTTACATTTTTTAAGTGTATTATTTGTTATTCATTGTATTTAACAAAATAGAAAACATATGTTTTCTGGGATGCTTAATTTTAATAGGATTATGAAAAAAAAAGAATTATGTTTTTTGTTTTACAAAAAAACAGTAACACAACATAACACAAAATAATGAATTAATCTTTCCAAATAAATTAAATAATCTGCAGCTGCTTTTTTATATGATCGTTCCGGAATTCCTAAAGTGTTTGCAAGAAAATAGGCGAACAGGGTCACTTTTTGTTGATAATATGATTCGTCTTTTCAAAGTCTTTTGTTCCTGTTGTATCTGTTGATTCATTTTTTTTTTTTTTTGCCATTACAGCTTTGGCTTGTTCGTTATAAATTACAATTTTGAAAGTTCGAAAAAGAAATTGGGAAAAATTGGGAAATATAGAAGAATAATTACTGGTCATTGAAAAAGCTTTATATACTATATATTTGTAATTTTATTTTCTATTTAATTAATTTATATTAATTATTCAATATCTCTTGGATTTAATTACTAAATATTTTAGTAATTAAAAACAAAAGATGTTAATTATTTTAGTAAACTGTTGAATAGGGAGTCCAGAAATATTATTTACTTATTTTAATAATAAATAATTCTTATTAGAAAACATTGTTTTGAGAATTCAAAGGAATAAATAAAAAGCCCCGTAACAAAGAATTACGTATATTTCTTTATACCCTATTTTAAATAAAATAATGATTGCATCTGATGTTTAGGCGATTTCTACAAATTTTATGCTATAAAGAAATTAAATTTTTTATTTATTTTCACTATAAGGATTTTTTTGTCGATGCTTTAGTTTTACCAATTTTTACCTACAAGGGAAGGCCAATATCGCGCACATCACGATTTCATTCATACTAGGCATGTACATACAATGTGATTTGCCATTACACAATATATCGGTCATAGATGTTGACTGATCACTGGTGAAGCGTGACGATTAAGGTTTAAAAATTAAACAAAGACAAAACAAAACAACAGTAAATATAGCAACCTTAGTGCTACATGCGAACGTAAATCATTGGCTCTGGTTGCAGGCACAAGCTGCAATATTTTTTAGTCTTGTAATTTTATTATTTGCAATCATTTTTAAATATATAAAGGATTGCTTTTAATTTATTTTGGTGCTATAGTATGTCTACGCATCACATACATTTTTACAAAACATTTAATTATTCATCTTGGTGATGATAGCTACAGTGTTCTAGTTTTTAGAAATGCAACAAATTCACGCCACAAACAAAGTATCATTTCATTTCCTATCATGGAGCCATCGAATATTGTTCGTGCATATTTATCCAGTAGCCTATTCCAAAAGTACTCTCGAGATAATTCAAAATGTATAAATGATTTAGAGAAACGAAAAGCCGAATTGTTATTTGATTATTTCGTAAATTTGCTAATATGTGCACGGTTGAATATGAAACCCTTTAAACTTGGAATGATTACGTTGACGAGGATGATGTGACCGAAGATGAAGATAGGCCTAAATATCAACATCAGAGCGACGGCAATTATAAACCAAGTCCAGAAAAGCGGTCTCATAAAGGATGTGGATCTTTGATGACGTTGAGTTTCTTCTATATATATAGATATATACGGTATATATATATATATATATATACAGTGCAACTAGGATAATTCGAAGCTGAAGGGACCACAACAAAACTTCGAATTATCCAAGACTTCGAATTAAACAAGTTACATCTTTTAACTTTAATTTCAGGTCCACTGAATGCTTGAAAAGATTATTCTGTCAATAAGTAAATATTTATTCAGAAAGAACATGGTATGAAAGACTTGAACACTATATTTATGTAAACAGAATAAGATTTATATTACGTCAGCTACAATACATATTACATTCAATACAGAAAATTATAGTTTTTCAAAAACTTGGTTTGTCCTTCAATGTACCGACGAAATTCGGCTCTATCCCATACTTGTTGGCGATTTGGCATTTCTTCTTCACGCCCTTTTCCACCTCGCGAATGACGGCAACCTTTTCAGCGAACGTTAAATTCTTGTACACGTGTGGTTTACTGAAAGACATGGTGACACTAACAGCAGGAAGCTCGAATGGCGTCTGCAGCGGCACGTGTCGAACGGTGACGGGAAGGGGATTTCAGTTGTCACGTGTCGAATTTCTTAACGATGAAACGCCGAAAGTCGTTATGGTTGGAAATTTTTTATAAAAAACTTCGAATTAAGGAAGTTGAACTTCGAATTATCCACGATTTTTTAACATTGATTTAATAAGAAATTCAAGGGACTAAACGAAATCTTCGAATTAACCACGATTTCGAATTAAAGACGTTCAAATTATCCAAGTTGCACTGTATAATATACTCCTCCGAAACCGTAAGACACAGAAATACAAATAAGGTTGCAAATGCTACTAAGGATGCAAACATTTCACTTTTCATCGACATGGGTCAACTATATGTTATGTGAGTTAAGGTTAACTGCTAAACCGTTTATTTCAAAAGACCAAATGGCTGGCCAAACCATGCCGCTCACTCTCACTACACACACACACACACGAAGGTCACGTAACTGAGAAAATGACCTCGAAATCCAAGGTCACGTGATCACTAAAAGTTTGCGGGTTGGTATTTTACATTGAATTACAACATGATTGACGAGAAAACATATCAAAAATTATTGTATAAATAGGAAAAATATCCTAAAAACACATTAACTACTTCAATAAGCTCAAAACTAATCAAGCAACAACTAATCAAATTTAGAAAAAAAAATTGCGACCTGAGCCTACAGCTGAAAAAGAACACGAGCCAATAAATTACGTTCGTAGGCCTTAGTCCATTAGTCCACTGAGGTTTTTATTGTTAGTACAGTTCGTATTCTGTATTTATATTTCATTTCAAAAGCTGTGACACTTAACCTGTGATCAGTCATCACCTATAACCGATATATTAGGCAATGGAGGGTCACATTCTGTGTACCTGCCAAGCACGAATGAAATCACAATGTACCGATCGGGACCTTTCCTTGTTAGATAATGAGCTGCATACTGTTGAAGTTAAAGTTAAATGTATCCTCCTAAAGGGCAATGTGGCCCTTTTGATCGGGGGACTTAAAGCTCCGGGTTTTTCTAATCAACTGGAATAAGTTGAGGTTACAGCGCCCGCTCGTTATTAACCCTCGCAAAAGAAACCTGATATCTATTCTGCAGAAAACTGGATAGATCCTAGAACCCGTCTTGAGGGAAACCCGCCAGGATTGAACCCACATTATCCAGTCAAGCGTATTACAACTTGATTACTGTTCATCTGGTTGTTATGTTATGTTATGTTATGTTATGTTATGTTATGTTATGTTATGTTATATATTGAATGTGGGTGGCAGAGAAGCCAAGCACAGCGACCGGAGGTCAATTGTACTATCCCACGGAAATAAGGACAGATGGAGATAAAGACTGAGAAAGTATGATGGCAGAAGTGCAGGGGAAATGGGAGAACTCCCGAGAAAACCTGTCCAGCGCGGATCATCCACCATCACGAAACCCCCATGAGAACCGAACCCCGGTACTCAAGAGGTGAAAGGCAGTTGTTACAGCGACAAAACCAACCGCGCGGCCTGCTCATCTGGTTACTTTTACATAATATGAATTGACTCCATTGTATTTTGCTCCAATGATAGTAAACTGATAAATTAAAAAAACGTCATTATATAGTAGAAAGTAGATTCCAATTCTTATTTAAATGATGGAATCCTACCCATTTGTTTTTAGAAAAGTATAGTAGAGTTTTTAAAAACTGTAAGTATATTCTACGTAGTGCTTAATAATAATAATGCAATACATTGTGAATAAGAAGAATACATATTGTTTTAACTTCACTACCGATTTCTTTAATATTTAATATATTTTAAATATTTAAAATATTTAATAATATTTTAATATTTAATTTGATGATTATGCTTCATCTTGGTCGAACTCATCAATGTACATCGTGAAGACATACAGTTAAGAAATCAAGCTGATAGGAAACAAAAAACATTAGATCTCAGTTAAAGGAAAATTCATTCATTGGTCGGACAGCATGAATCAACCTATTTATCCTAATCAGCTGAAATTCATTCGGTAAGTTAGAGCTAATGATCTCAAAACTACGGGCCATCATGTAGTTTTGTGTGCCTATCATTATTTCGAATTTGTATATTTTATATTATATGTTACAGATTTGTTTCATATTTCTATGTCTTCAATGACATATGAGATAATGCGGGCTGCTTCGATTACAAACATTTTCAAGAGTGAATGTCTACTTGCATTACGTTGTCATTATATAGCTTATATTAATATTTTTTGTAATAAAGAACTAAAGGGAGCTTGGCTGCGGGTTGGAGGTGAAGGGTTCGATTCCCGGCCTCGGCCGAGGACGGGAATTTTTCCACGCTTCTTTCTCCTCCAAACGGGCCCTAGGGTCTACCCAGCCCTCTATAGAATGGGTACCGGGTTTCTTTCCCAGGAGTTAAAGGCGGGCGAGCGACGGGCCGACTCCCCGTCCTCAACTTTGTCCCGTAGGTTCTGAACACTGGAGCCTGCCCTCCAGTTGCATTGCGCGGTCCTCTGGGCCTGATCGCAACTTTAACTTTAACTTAATAAAGAACTAAATATTTGAACATATATTATTTTTAGAAATCCTTCATACCATCTTCGAATATCGATATCGATTTCATTCAAATAGCTGTTGTTTTTGACCTTCACCTCTTTATCGATAGATGTACTTTAGATTAGATACGTATCTCCCATATTATAATTGCCATGGTGTAACCTTACCATTGCTAGTGCATAATTAAAAAACAATATGATCTAGTATAATACTGTAAATCCAAAAGCTAGAAATTTTGAAAATTTTAGGATTCATTTTGACTTAAGAATTAATTCTACATCATTACAAAGCCAAGAAAACAATATGAAATGCATAATTAAATTAGTAAGCTTTAATAACGCGGAAACACCTTCACAAGCTGGCCATTATAGAAGTATATTTTTAAATTAATTAAGATTGAAGTATAAATTCACGACTAAATAATTACGTATAAAACAATGCAGATTGACTGTCAATTTTGGAAAGCCATTATGATTCTGAACCTACTAAATGCTGTATGGCAACTCCGAGTAATCGCAGAGTTTCTTATTCGAAAAGCAAACTCTAAGTAGATTTGAACCTTAATTTCTTCTTCGAAGATCAAGTTCCCACTGATATCAAAAAGAAACTATCACATAGTTTAAACAAGTGCTGTCAAACTATTTTTATTCAAACGACTAATTAGAAATATTAAGACATATCGCCTGACGAAACTATATAATAAAAATTTAAAAAAATACATAACATTTTAATAACTAACATCAGTACTTCTAATAATACTTATTTTAATAATAATAATACATCAATTAAAATGATTTTATGATTAAATCATTTTCATAGAGTTGAATAAGTTTAATAAGTTGAATAAGTTTCTTCTTTTTATTTACTGTTTTTCTCTTTCTATCTATAACAACAGATTTTTCTAAATTGATTAGAAAGATGAGTCATTTCATTGAAGACATAGAAATATTCAATAAATTTGTAATATCTTATCTTATACTGATAAATGAAGTTGAAGAGTTTGTGTGTTTGAACGGGGTAATCTCACGAACTACCAGTCCGACTTGGAAAATTATTTTTGCGTTAGAAAGCCCGTTTATTCAGGAAGGTTATAGGCAATATAGCATCAAGCTACGACCAATAAGAGCGGAGCAGTAAACATAAACGTCAACCAACGGGTGCGGCGACGGCGACAGGACGGCTTGTCCGCACGACGAGAACCGAACATTACAGAGAATGGCCGAATTTAACGCGGGTGACATCGCGGGGCACAACTCATGTAATATGAAATATACAAATTAGAAATAATGATAGGAGTAGTTATATCCCTCATGACAGCTAACTAAAGGAAGATATTATAGGTTTCATGAATCGTTTTTAATTGTTCCATAATGTGAATCGGGGTGTAAAAGGGATTGAAGTAAAAAGTTTTAAATGCAATTTTAATAGATTTCAGCCGTACGTCCGTCCAAAATCTGTCTGTCTGTTTTTAAGATAACTAAAAAAAATATTTGCTCTACAAAGGTGAAACTTTGATTGAATGTTTAAGTGGTGAAAACAAAAATTCGTACTGATTTTGATAAAAAAAAAAAGAGCAGAAGGGATAGAGCTACGGGGCAAAATTCGTCAACATAAGTGAACGAATAACGCTTTTTTCAATAAATAAGTGGTTTTTTTTTTTCGAACCACCGTTTTGCTTGCCCTAATCAAGGGAGTATTTAAAAATTGGTACCCCATCTGTAAGGTGTTTATTTTATATTATTTATTATTGTATTATTAATCGTATTTCTTATTTCATATTCCCTACATTTCAGCGATAATAATGTGTTTTAATTCTGAACTAAATTAAGCGACATTAGCAATGATAAAATCTATAAAAAGACTATACTAATACAATATATTTTTTTACGTTATAAGTGTAATTTATAGATCTCTTGTCACAAGTTGTTTCACAAATGAGTGGATCACAACAGCTACAAAAACGATTAAAATATACACAAACAGAGAACAACTAAGGATGTAATAAATCAATCTTGCTTTCCAGGAAAACCGGACAAAATATACTCTAACAAAGCGTACCCTAAGGAGATAACAATGATTTACGGATAAATAAATTCAATAGACCTGTTTATATAGAAATACCAGGAACTTTGATTGAAAAAAAGAGAGTATACGATATTGATCGACAAGAAAACGCCAGTTTTTCTGGTTTGACTGATACTTAGAGTACAGTTCTTTTTTTTTATCTTTTGCTTAAAACCTATTTACTGCTTTCCTTTTTTGTTAGCTTTCTGAAAGTACTGTGTCGTTTTCGAAAAGCATATTGGGAATTCCACTTTCCCAAATCGAAATACTTTTAGAAGAAATTGAAGAGATGCTTGGAAGAACAAAGCAATTTTTTTTGACTTAATGGTTTGATCTAAAAATAACAATTTAGTTCTCTTGTAAAATTCAGCCTGAAACTATACTGCACGTCGAGTAAAACATGAAAAAAAAAGGAAACAAAAAATATTGCTGATATAAAAATGTTTAAAGTGAAAAACGACAATGCATTCTTCTGAAACATTTGACTACAACACATTTTCATAAAAACACCATCTAAAAAGTGGTAACATGAAGCCCGCATAGTATCAACAATTTCCATTATTGAAATTCGGCAACATTAATATTTCAGAAGTAGACTATAAGAATTCATCTCCTGCCGTCTTCATGTACTACCTATCCATTTTTATTTTTTTTATTCCCCGCTTTTTCTAGGGATATAATAACGCAAATTTCTTCATTTTCAGCCTGCAGCGGAAATGATATCATGAAGTAGTTGGAAAGTGCAAATTATTGAAGTAGCTATATTATTGGGTTTACTTAATGTAATAGCACTAAGCATCCTATAAAGACATATTAAGGTTTCACAATCCTTGTAAGTGAAATCTTTGACTAAGATTTTTCCTTAAATAAATGATATCATATTAATAATATAAGATTATTTTCTGATCCGTCTTTTAACTTTCATAATGCTACTACAATATTAATGACACAAACTGTAGAATAAGGTACTTTTATGTTAGAGATTCACTTCTACAGAAATCACAAATATAAATTCACAATTACGTTTTACACTTTCATCAGTACTTGAAAAGCAAAGAATAGACAACAGACTTTACCATTTCTATTAATTCCCTTTAACACGATTTCTTGCTGGGATTGCGATGCGTACAGGATGCATCATGGATTTCGGAATGATTATCATTATATTTCTACTTTTTTAAATGACTTGATTGAAATAAGACATTTTGTTTAAAAAAAAATAGGCTTTCCTATAATAAACATTCTCCACGTTTAAGAGATTCATATTTGTACTTTATATAAAAAGAATGGGAAAGTATAGTAATCCTACAAAACTAGATATAAATAAAAAATATTTTTTTCAAATATCTCTAATCATTCTAACTTAAAATCATACAATACATCAATTTCCCAATTTTCATAAAATTAAGTTGTTCATTCCTAGATCAAAATTAGACTATTGCTTTGGAGTGATGTATATAGGTATGCTTAGGATCAGTTTTGCGCAGTAATTCGAAAACTAATAAAGCTTTAAGAGAGGAATGTTACTAGCCAGATGTGATTTAGATTTAGAAACATAATTTTTGTATGCATTAAAGTGCTGCAGTTTTCTGTATGTAGCTTTGATTGTAACTTTCCTGATATCAGGCCACTATTTATTGTATCTATGTTTTATAAATATATATAAAAACAATATTTCCAATAACAATAAATCAACCTTTAAGAAATGATCGGACGTTAAAAAGTCTTAACTGTAAAAAACTACTCACCAAGCTAAACAAACCAAAAAAAAAGCCACTCCATCATGATAAATGACTTATAGGACACGAATTTACGGCAAATGCATCCTCCTCTACTACAGGATGTGACAATGATCTCCCACTTCAATCACAGGGAATCACAGGGAATGTTGAATGTTGTAAATTATATTACTCTTCTAGACAAGAAAATTAACGTGCGTTAGAAACATTTTACTGTAAATAAAAACAAGGAACGCACATAACTAAACAAACACAAATTCACTGAGCTATTTTTTGATATTTGTGCTGGAATATCAAAAAATAGCTCAGTGAATTTGTGTTTTGTTTAGTTATGTGCGTTCTTTGTTTTTATTTACAGTAAAATATATTACTCTTCTGTTATACATTTTTGGAAAATTCTGTTATCTTTATATATTCAAAAATGATCTTAATGCTATTTACAGAATAAATGCCCCAATTTGAATTTTCTTAAACTTTCATAGAAAAAAATTTATAATAGGGCACCGTGAAATTTTTATAGTTATTAAAAATTTCAGTATATCTATACATTTTACAGCCTACTAATTAAACTACTAATATGTTGTTGTTTGAATTACTAACTTAGTTAAAAGTATTTATACTGTATATTCCAAGACCATCACACTTTACTTTATATTATTTTCCAAAAATCTTACTGCGCTGAAATGTGACGTAATTTACTAAGGAAAAAAAAATCAGTGAGAACCTCTTTTATTTCTGGCAAAGGATCTACTTCTATTTTAGAACTTATTCCTGCAAAAAATTCGTCATTCCACTCCTCCCTCTCTTTTCTTGCTTTTCCAAAGCCTTCAAAAGTAGAATCGCCCAGGACGGATTTTTTTTTTTTTGTTAAAGAACCACAGCCAAAAGCTCCATCAAGAGATTTAACTGGAATATCCTTAAATTTCAGTGTCACCAATTTGAGGTTCCAATCTGATCCAATTATTTGACAGCTGAAGGGAAATATGGCTTGAGGTGAAGTGGATTTTTAACTTTTGACACCTCTTTATCAAACAACGATAGGATTTCTGACAGATATGAAAGTTTTTCGATTTCGTCTTCATTATTTACAGAATTTATTTTGGCATTGGAGAAGGGCTTTTTAATTTTCGCTTCTTCTTCCAGACAATCGATCATAAGACAGCCTCTTGGAAATATTTCAACTCGCAATTCACACTTCACTGGAATAACTGCTGGAAACATTCGGTTTTTAAAAAAAAAATCAATAAAAATAAATTTAGAAAAAAGTAATTTCTGAACTGTCAGCTTACGCATTGAGTTTGTAGACGATAAATGTTTCTAAAACAAAACAAAAAATATGTGATATAATTTGCAAATGAAATTGAATAGTTATATTTATCTTGTTCTATTTCCTATTAAATTTGCTAACTTTACTACGCTATCTATATGTTCAATGTTTTATATAGATTATATATATGGAATACAGGTCCTAAAAATATTCTTAAATACATTACATGGTATTGTATATTAATTCAAGGGTTCCATACTAAAGTAAAAACATTTAAATCTTATCATTGCTATCATTGCTATGTCTATAAATATTAAAACTCAAAACTAACTGAAAGTTAAAAAGTTGTTTCTACACAACTACTGTATCTGAGTCCCATCCGATTCCTCGAATTGCTACAAATAAATTGAAGAGAAAGCGAACAACTTTCGTTCTTACTTCCCGATAGCACATAATCAAGAGACAAATGTTTGTTGAAAACAGAAGAAGGAAGGTAAGTGGGTGCATGGAAAGCCACCAACAACAATAAGAAAACCACAAATTGGATAAAGAAAAGGAAAAGAGTAGACGTTCCAGCTCTTCTTCTGATAGCACCCTCGGCCCATGTGTTATTGTGTCATCGTCCGAGGAGATTTCTGATGAAGATGATCATCAATGTGCAGAGTGTGGCGACAACTACCACCGTACTAAGTCCAAAGCTGACTGGATAGAATGCATTGTTTACCTAAGATGGCTTCAATAGGTGGGGAAGGAAAAAAAGATGGCTTAAAAAAATGATTATTTTCTTTTTTATTACATGAATGTATTTATAAAACATTTGATTACTTTCATGAAAGGTTTTTTATAATAAATTATAGATCTTTTATTTTTTATAATTCGATTATTACTTTATTTTGTACTTGAATCATAAATTTTTTCTAAAAGGGCGTACTCGCCGAGTCGAAAATGTTACTGGGGCATATTTGCGGAGATTTTGGGGGAAAACACTCCTTTTGATGTTTTTTTCAATTTTTTTAATAATATCAACGTATGAATTGTTCTAATTTTCAGAATTAAAGATGAAATAACAACATAAACAATTTACCCAAAAAGTAACAAAATCATTTAGATTTTCTAATTCTACAGAATATTAACGAAATGTGAGGCCTTTTTGCTGGAATTACTATATATTTAAAATATATTTTAAGCTAAATCACTCAAACAAAACAAAATTTAATACAAATATTTAACTTTAAGGTTAAGTATTACTTACAAACTTGTAATAAGCTATAGGTCTTATTTATAACTTGTTTTAAAATCAAGTTCTCATTTACATTCTTTTTCGTGGTGGTACTGAAATGAAATAGTTTTTATAGTAATATCGACATTATAATTATGCTGTAGTAGAAATGAAATCAGCTATTTGCATTTCTTTTCATATCTTGTTTACCTTGCTTAATCTTAATTAATAGAATAATTTGTATTAATTTGGATGTTTGTAAAAACTATTTTAAAGAAATAAGATTTAAAGAATTGTTTACTTCAACAATTTCTTACCACTTACTTTTGTTCTTGGTTTTATTGCAGTGGTTGTACAAGTGTATGAAGCTCAGGTGTATGACGAATTCGTAATCGCTGGGAATACAGCCTTGATGAAATGCCAGATACCAAGTTTTGTTGCCGATTATGTGATCGTGACGTCCTGGATTCGCGATGAATCGTTTCCTATTCATCCATCACTAAGTAACAGTAAGTCCAATTGCATTTTACGAAAAGTGAATCGACACAGAAAGTAAACTTTCTCGAAATATTTCTTGTAACTAATTTGTTAACTTAAAATGTTTCCTTCGGGTGACTGGACAAGCAAATTCAAATCTCCAACGACATCCTTAGTTTTGACCAAAACAACAGTATTTGATTTTCCATTTGATTTTCCATTTGATTTTCCATTTTCCATTTGATTTTCCATTTGCTGTAGATTTTATATGCTTCATTTGTTTTGAAACTTTCTATTTGGAAAGCTATACATTGAAACATTTCATTATGTAATATCTATTACTTAAGCTATCTATCCTTCATTAATTTTATAAAGTAGATTTAGGTTTGAAACTTACGAACAATTCGATATTTTTTTTATTTCTAAATTAATATGATAAATCTGGATTGTTTACTATGAAATAGGTTTTTATTTACGTTTTCATTTTTTTTCTTATATATATTTTTAAATCTTATTTTTCAAAAGTTTATCGGTTAAAGTCATTTTTCTTACGAAATTATAAAATTCGAAACATTTAGTGATTATTCAAAGTGAATAAAAAAGCAGTTAATAACTTCTTCTCACGAAGTTCCACGAAGTTAAAAGGAATTTTCTTCAAAATTAAGAATAAAATCAGGATTTATTGAATGCACAATTAATTAAGTGTTATGAAATGTGGATTTCGAAAAGAGCAAATAAACGTTTCAATTATTTCCGGTACTACGCACTACACAAATAACAAATATCAAGTATATCAAAATTTTATCTCAACTGATATTTAAATGGAAGGCTGCAGATCCTTTGTAAAACCATAACATGAATAAAAATATAAGAAAGGATAGAAATTTAACTGGCGAACATTTATAGAATTTCTAATTGTCTACTTTCTTTTTCTTACACGGCAAGAAAGAGAGTTCTTTAAATCTAAAAAGCAAGTATTAAATTCAAATATAAGCATTATTAAATTACTTACATAACTATTGAAAGATGAACTATGTACCCAACTTATCATTAATACGAATACGTAGAGTAATAAACACTTTAAAATTATGTGGATTAGAAAGAAATAGCCATTAATAAACTGTATTTTTAATATTAATATTATTATTTGTAAAGGCTTGAAGAAGAGGAGACGTTCTTTTATTTTCTCCTCGAAAATTCGGTGTTTTTTTCTAGAAATAAATGTAGTGTTTAACATTTATTTTCTGGTGTAGTGGAAGATGATTAATAGTATACTTTACAGTAGAAAAGATTTGAAGAAGAAATATGGAATGTTTATTTATAAACTGTATTTTTTGGGGAATTACGTGAAATAATAACGTTTGAGAATTAAACATCATCCACCAGAAAATAAATGTCATAAACATTTTATAAACAGTAGAAAAAAAAAAAAATTATCTACTTGAAAATTCGTTTTTTTTTTCAGTTAATAAATGTAGTTTATGACATTTGTTTTCTGGTGAATGATGTTTAATAACGTTTGAGAATATTCTACATAACAATTTCCTGAAATGCTCTTTGTAATTGTTACGAAAAATAATGTCATTGTGAGAACGTAAAATGATCAAAATATATTGGGCATTATTCGTGGAAATCCAAAGTAGGAAAATTTCTTGGAATTATTAAGAACAAAAATGTCATTATATTGTTAATATTCGACTCGGTTTTCATGTAACTACGTTCTCCATAACAACCTTGAATATAAGGATAGTAATAATTAAGGGTTCGCTTCCTTTGAAACTGAATATAACCAAAATGTTCAATGTTTCACAGAAAACAAGCCTATGAAATTACAAATAATCGTGAAGGAATAGGACAACGATGTTAGTTTAAGCAGAATATTTCAACAAAAGCCGTAAGTATTATTTTATTTATAACAAGGAACTGAATTGAATCAGAGTTATCGACAGCAGAAATGGATTTATTCAAAATTGTCAAGTTAGTAAAAAAAGTACATTGAAAAAAATTAAATAAAGACAAAATAGTATAATCTTCTAAAATAATAAGCTTTTCGATAAACATTTATTAATCAATTTTAAAAATATTTACGTTTTACCTTTTAATTAAGCAATTGACTGGATATCTTCTAAAGTCTTCTGGATACCTTCTAAAGTGATCGGGTTTCATACAAAATTGAGGAGCTTACTAAAACAATTGCAAAATAAATAACTTTTTTACAATAATTCATGTTTCAACGATAATAATATGTTGTTTAATGAACTTTTTAAATAAATATAAAATGCTGGAAATTTGGCAATTGAATAATTTTATAATCAAATAAAACAATAAGAAAAAAATGAGTTCATTTAAAACTACTGCATGGAAGTTTCCAAAATATGGGAATTCCATACCATCTGTACTGCATTGATAAAATTTCGAATCTTCCAGTTACCGAACTGTATTTAAATAATTGAACGCTGTTAGATCACTCATTCTATTTATGGTTAGACATTCAAAACTAAAAAAAAAATTCAAAAATCAGAAATGCACAAGACATAACGATTAGCACTCTTAGTTATCACGGATTGGAAACTGGGACGACCGTTTCTGCCTTATTAGGCGTCCTCAGCCGATTTTACCTTCCATGATAAGTCTAGACTGCGTGCAACAGATAAGGTCCTACCCCCGTAACTACAAGTGGTACCTCAACCATATAAAACACAAGAACAAAAATAAACAATACATAAATTACTCTAACCCATTGTCCTGACACCATCAGGCTCAAAGGGATTTAATGTGGGGAAAGAAAATAAACCGGAAACAAGAATATCAATAAAAGAAAAGTTTAACGTGCGGGTAAGGAAGAAACGAC
The DNA here is from genome assembly GCA_023159025.1 of Thereuonema tuberculata. Taxonomy (NCBI): domain Eukaryota; kingdom Metazoa; phylum Arthropoda; class Chilopoda; order Scutigeromorpha; family Scutigeridae; genus Thereuonema; species Thereuonema tuberculata. Next base: position 40,451,198 of record JAFIDM010002131.1, on the reverse strand, counting down.
CGTTCCAGTTTCCCGTCCGTGATAGCTAAAGCCGTGCGAACATCATGCAATTTTGCTGCAATTTAGTCACGCGATTTTGACGTCACGAGTTTATATAGAAAGTGCTTATCACTTTTACATGCAATTTATTTGCAACTTTTGTCATCCGACTCGAGTTGCATGGACACCTGCAACTCGAAAAATAGCATCGAATTCCCCAATCACAGGGCAGCGTTGGAGCATGTCAGTTGTGAAACCACGCCCATGAAAAAAATGGCGTCGAAAATTATATCTGTCGATTGGACAGGCTTATACTCAATTAATATCAGAGTATTGCGAGTTTCTTTCATGCAGAAATAAAGTTTATACTGAAATGCAGTAATTGAATGCGGCAGAATTTATCAGAGAGGTTTCAAAACCTCGATTTTTTCGGATTTTTCACATCGGGTTTGGGAACCGCAAGGCTGCTTACGCGGTAATGCAAAAGGTATGACGTCATTGTTTCCAGGGAAGCATTGTTTATTATTGGCTGTTGGTCATTCGTTACTTTTCATTCGAAATAATAACATGAAATTCAATTCCATAGCGGCTAATAATTTAAAAAAAAATATTTATCATATGTTGCAAATCATTCACTCTTATATTATGTTTGAAGCAACATAACCGAATTTTGCTTGACGTCACACGTGACGTATTTAAAATCTGCGTTGTCATGGGTCGGTTGCATTTTCGGTTGCAATCACGAGTTGCATCGTGTTCGCGCTTGACAAAAGTTTATGTCAACTCGTGACGTCAAAATCGCGCGACTAAATTGCAGCAAAATTGCATGATGTTCGCACGGCTTAACAGTGCAAATCTGTTTTGTCTTGTGCATTTCTGAGTTTTGAATTTTTTTAGTTAATAATATGCACATTAAACTATATTTATATTGACATTAAAAAGCTTACAAGACACAAGAATAACTTTTTAAATAATTCTGTAGCATTGAGTAGCAACCAGCTGTTCTTCAAGTTAATATGTTCTTCATATTATGCCCAATCTATGCAGCTATTCTTTCATACATTTTATCTTTATCGTTTAGTCTCGGATTGTTTCGAAATTAGTATTGTGAAATTGAATCTAATTTACAATCGCTCTGGTACAATCGCTCTGGCTTCAAGAAGGAGAATGTAAGCAGGTGCACTTTAGATTTATAATTAATTTGAAATTTTTAAATTTGTTAATGATGCTATTTTAATTATGGCCCATTTGCAGAACTTTGTAGTAATTTAGTAATTTCAGTACATATTTTTATGTTATTTTTGAGGACAATATATTTAAGATAACTTATTAGTTTTTCTTTCAGTTTTAAAGGCCTTTACACTAAAACGTTTCTTAAATGGCTCAAGGTGACACTTTTAAAACCTCTGGTATTCATACTTACATTCATTTCAACTGAAGTGAATTTATCTACTTTAGCCAATTTTTCTATGGTCAAAATTCATCCCCTGTGAATTTTGAACCGCCGAATGATGGTTTTCAATACTTTGTATACACCTTTAACGACAAGAGGCGATCTAACTTTTATAAAACAAAATTCCTAGGGATGTTTGTTGTGAATTATTTTGCGATAAGCTGACAAAAATTCCCATAAAGAAAGCGTAACTGGATTCAGTGTACTTGAAAATAAAATGTTGAATTCAACAATTTGCTGAAATTCAATTGCGTTTTTCAGAAAGTTTAAAAATACTGTTTATATTTGTAGTTAACATTATAATTAAGAAAACGGAGACATATCATTATATTATTCTCAGAAAACAAGAGAACACCCAACATTTTAGGGAAAGTAGACTTCATGTTCTTTAAAGGACTATTTATTTGTTTTTTTAATTTTGCAGAATTAAGATTATTAATAACTTCGAATTGATGATAATTATTTTTTTTCGTCATTATTCAAATAAAATTTGATTTTTAGGATGAATAACAGAAAAATCAAATTGCTTCACGTCTTCTGAAATGATGTTTGTCATTTCCACATTGTCTTTGATCTTTTTAAGTCGTTGCTTTATTTTTATGAACTTTTATTTTGTAATATTATTAAGTTAGTTGGCCATGTTTCTTGGATTCTAAATGATAAGGATTGACTCACTATATCTGAAATCGATAATTATATAAAAGGTAATTATTTTTTAGAGGTTTTAGTAGCTCGTTTTTAATTTGTTTAATTTTCTTGAAACTGGCCGCAAATTCTGCAGTTTCCTCGATGTTTGTCCTCCTTTCTAGTTCTGTCTTTCTTTTCTTTTTTTTTTTTGATACCCACGGTCATTCTGACTTTATTCTTGTCTCCACAATAGTCCTCATAGAAATGTGCCCTGAGATGCAATTATGAAATACAAATTAAATTAATTAGGTAGTTTCTGCTGAAAGTTGTCATTTTCATTTTCATAAAATTTATAATGTGTTTCCGCGTTAAGTTTACGTTTTCTACATGTTACTTGACTTTTATTTCTAACGAAACTTTATTAAGATACTAAGTAAATTGTGATAGGCAAGTAGATGAAGTATTAGATATTAGATCTTCAGTGCATATCATAAACATTTATGCTTCGACTAAAAGGAATTTTCCATGATTTTCTATCATTTGTTATTGTTTACATTTCTTTAGCGATGCATTCAATTCTGAAAGATTTGTCTACACATGCGTCAGTATTTTTTTTTAAATTGCTTTTGATGTTTTCCATTGTATCCAATGCCATCAGCTGAAAGTGCCATTTCAATTGAACTACGAAATCTATTCTGAGAGCTTCTACGAAGAAAATGCCTTGGACGAAAAGGATGCTTTGAAAGGCATCTTTTATGAAGTACTGAATAGCTTTGAAAACTCATTGTTGAAATGATAATGTTTCAGAAAACTTGATACGTTTTAAACAAGGTTTATTTAAAATTTTGTATATTTATTAAAATATTAGATATTTATTAAAATATTAGACTTTTCCTTTGGATATTATGTTTCATTTGTTTAAAGTCAATTTATTTTTTCAATTGAAATATTCAATTGAAATTTTTATGATTAATTTTCAAAGAATAATCACTTATTGGAAAAATGTAGCCAAAATCAAAACTACACTAAATGATAGAAAGTCACATAAGCACAAGGAAATATCAAATTAAAAAGTTTGTACATTAAAAGTGTGTATTCTGTAATATCGACCTACGAAAATTGGAGTATTTGGGATCTCACACAAACAAGATAGGTAACGATATTGAAAGTTATTTATATTTAATGATTCTATGAAATGTTCCCCAAAACCTATAAAAAAATCAATTAAAATTATGCAGTTAACGTGAAGTAAATCAAAAACTGAATTATAGAGATAAGGAAAAAAAAAATACACTGAGCCACTTCGAACCAGTGACACAGAGGTTGAAATTCTTGCATAGTAATTACAAATTTTGGCAGAACTGTGTCGTGAACCAGATATGAAATTCAGATATTCAAACTCGTATGTAAGGTATGTTAAAGTAAGTATTGTATTACGTTATAGAATGGAAAAAAGTCCAAATAACATCATTCTTGAACATAAAATTTCACTGTATTTTACACTAAAAATAAGAGGTTAATAAGTTTACGAATACGGAAAACTGCTTTGCATAAGCTAGGGGATGCTTAGTATTAACTGATCGCTGTACAATATATACAGTGTGAACACAGAAAACAGAGCTCTTTCTTATTATCAAAGCCACCAATAATTTTATTAACAATAATAAAGTAACAAAAGATTATATTACCTTTGAACAAGTACTTTGCTCCATTTCAAAGATTATACTGGAAATTGCAACGATGAAAAGTTCCGCACGTAATATCTTCATGAAACGACCTCAGTAGCTGTTTCTCTCTTAAATTGTTTATCTCTTCAAGTTTGCCGTCCATCTACCATCAAATCTTAATGATTTATAGGCTGTTCTTGGAAACTTTCTACATTAACGAGCCCTATAGATAATCAAGGCGAAAAACGGGTTTTCATACAGCACATGAAACCATAGCAATCTCTTGCATATTTCATTTCTGCAACTTCCTTAGATACAGGAAGTGACGGCAGACCGGAACTTGTATTTTTCTCCATACGAATAAGTTGTAATCGTTCCAAAAAAATATCCCTTCTGTCCGTCTGATTTATCTAAACTAAATGTTTTATTTTTCCTGTGAGTCGTTTCAACAAATGAGTATATTTCCGGTTTCAACGTTTCCGGTGCGACTCGCATTTGCAATGACCATCAACAAAGCACAGGTACAATCGCTACAAGTATATGGACTAAATTTCGAAAATCCATGCTTCACACATGGACAGCTGTATGTGACCTGCTCTCGTTTCGGAAAACCCTCTGATTTATTCGTGTATGCACCAGACGGAAAAACAAAAAATATTGTCTTTTCAGTATCAACAACACTTCAATAAACAGAGTTTAAACACAAATATTTTCTTTATGTGAGTGCCATTACAAGCATGCCGGGTACAGCTAGTCCTTTATAAATAAGTATAAGTCAGTCCATAATTTAAAAAAATAATTCATGTCTGGCTTAAACTTTGGGCTCTAGAGGTGGTGACAGGCGACAGTAGCTTTCTAAGAGCTTTCCCTATTTACTTTTTATGTACGTAGTCACTAAATAATACAAAATAATGAGTCTTAAAAATAGATTTGCTAAATGAATACAATGTAGCAGACATATGACAAAAAATCGTTCCGCCTTTTTGGAAAGAAGGTATAGCTCAATTCCACTAGCCCACAACTATTAGAAAATGGGCTGTAAATTTTTGCATGTTGTTGAAACTTAAGATATAATTATGATTTAGTTATTTAAATATTTCATAGGTTTGGTATAACATCAGTCAAACATCAAACTATTAAATGCTCAAAAATTTACAACCTGTATGATTAATTAGATGTGGTTTAATTCACCTTTCCTATTTTAATCTAGTTTTTATTGTAACTATTTATCAATTTCAAGAGAAACTGATTTCTAGAGAAATTTTGTAATCATACAGCATTTGAAAGGTCTGACATCGTGCAATATAGAAAATCTAACTATATTTCTGATAATTTTTTCGAAATCGCTTGAGATTTCCTATTGCAGAAATGCAGAAATCCTTAGCAGAATAAAAGCCCGTGTACAATCATTGTAATTCACTGGGTCATTTTAAATCTGCAATAATAAAATAAACCAGCCATCCCGGCATGACCTACTGGATTAGGAGGCGGCCTCCCACGAGGCAGATGTGTAGGAACATGGGTCGAATCTCGGCGTCGGCATGGATGTTTCCTTTCTTTCCTGTATTTATCTGCTTCTTCTCCTCTTTTTTCTGCTGCCTATGGCACAGACAAATATTCAAAAATTCTAGGGTTTCCACGATAGATCCTCCAACGATGAAAGTACAAGTGGGATGTTCCCGCGGCCCTACTCAAGAATGAATGAACTAATAATAATAATAATAATAAAATACACCATCGCAAATATAATGAATTTTATTTATTAATATGTACATAAATATTAATAGTTCTCCTTCTGTATTCCCACGTAACAATATAAAAATATGAAATAACAAGAGAGTTTTCTTAATGTACTATGTATTCTGTAATAAAATTCGCATAAAGCAAATTCTAATTAGTCTTTATTTAGTAGCAATTTTTTTTAATTATTGTGAAAGATATTTGTAAAAACTGGACATTGTGAAAAAAGATTAAAATCTCCTTATTTTTATAGTTACTAAAAATATAAGTTTTGGAAGATCTGTCCTTGAAAAAAATGCATTCATTGCATTGATAGCATTTTTGTGGCTTTGGGTTTTAGATTCTATCTTGTAACTTTGACACATATGTCGCCAACATAATTTTGTGAATGATAGTGGAAGATATACAGAACTAATTAAAAAGATCAGCTCCGCATAATTTGCACATACAAGTTCATTGCCAGCTTCCTGTAAATATGAAACTTCCGTTAAAAGTGGATCAAAACTATTCTAGTTCGTTAAGATATTTGAAATCCATTTTGCCGATGGAAGGTTCTGCATCAGACGATTTTGAAGCAGTTTTCTTGTTTTAGCAATGCACTTTTGTCGTCGTGGCTTCCGCTAAGTCTGCCTCCAAACCCCGCATGACACGATTTAGAACGGATGCCCTCCAGAGGCAAAAGAGAACGATGCTATTCGAAAAGCTCTATCGGAAAGCCAATGCTAATCTCTAAGGGCATTAGTTATTGGAAAAAGAAGAAAGAATAACACAAAGTAAGGAAAGGAAAGCTAAACAGTGCGAAAATTGCTGAGAATAAAATCATAAGTATGTAAAAGCTATTATAAGGAACATTGATAATTAAAAATCATCATATCGATAAAACAATACTTATTACTGAAACTATTGTAACAAATGTTTTTTATTAGTTAGAGCCCAGATTTTATAACCTACAATTTTTTTATTCACTTATGTTTTAAAAAAATAATCTAATTATGACCTAAAAATTGTCATAGAAGGAACACGTTAGGGTTCGAACAAACAAATACACATCCAAATTCAGAGGATGGGGATTTTTTGACCTCTGAATTCAATGGTGATAGTCGTTTTTCTGTAAACCTCTGAGCGTCTTCCCTAGAGGTCTCTGAATACAAGGTACATGCTGAACCTTGAAAAAGCTTGAATTTTCTTTAGAATGGGTTGTAGCCTCGGGAATGATAATCATCGACAATATTCTCTAATGTCTTGTCATCAAACAGTGTGATGACACTTGCGACGGTAGATTTCATACAGAAGAAGGTTCCTATTCACTCAATACGTTTGCTATATTTGATCACCAATTTTCGAACCATGTTAGAACTACATCAACAAACTACATCACTACATTAACAAACAACCTTTAGTAATGCGATACAGGCATGCTCACAGTCTCGATCGGCGAGCCGCAGGCGATCGACGGGTTTGATTGTGTGACGGAATAGTGGATAACTGCAAAAGTTTCCAGATAAGCGACTATCACCAGTGAATTCAGAGGCCAGAAAATTATCAGCCTCTTAATTTTGCTATGTATTTGATTGTTCGAATCCAATGATGTTCATTTTTGTCAATCATATTAAAAAAAGAAAGTTCATAGTTACCCTCAAAATATCGCTCCAAAAACATTCCTTAAACAGACAACGATGTTTTGTAAATGTACCCATCCTTACCAAAATATTGCACAAACATATAGAAAGCTGTCCAAAAATGTGCTGAAATTCAAAAAAAAGGCCAAAATACTCATTTAGATGTAAAGTATATGGAAACGGAGACATACGGTAGATTGAGAGTAATCTGAAAAGTGCTTATATCTATTTAATATATATAATGAAACTCTGGCGTCTATTTGTTAGTTTACTACATTATTTATTAAATAACATAGTCCGAATATGAATAAAAATAATAATATTACAAAACTGTTAAATAATGTTTGTTTATTGCTTGACGATTTTATTCATTTAAAAACTTTAAGGGAAATTATTTTTTTTTGATTATTTTGTATATTTATACAGTAGTCTGCAGACCTGAACAAAATTGTATTTTCTTTAAAGTTAAAACTTGTTTTATACCATTCCTTTTAATCTGTCATTGTTTTTTCAAAGCGTAACAAACAAATCCCAATTAATTTCAGATTTTTATAAAACTCATTCATCTATTGCTAACTTCTGCAGAAAGCTTAAATTGCTTTAAAGGTAGTTTTGTTTGAGGGGATTAAATTTAATATGTGCTGGTTTAAGAAAGCTAAAACATCGGTAGGAAATGGTTTCTTTCTCTTTCTGGGCAACTTTAGCAGTATAGAAATCCAATGAAACAAGAAAGCACGCAAAAGATTCTCTGTTTATATTTTCTCTTGAAACCTTTCTAGTGTGACTTCTCCGGTGCAACTTTAAATCTGATTTCTTTTTTCCTGTTACAGTTGGCAATCTGTTAATGTTGTCTTCATCTATACTATATTCATTATAGATATTATAAGTATGCATACAATATTTTAAGTCAATTCCTGCAAATAGATGAATTTTACAGCATAGCTGACTATCAAGGATATAGTTATAAAAATAATTCATCTACATTAAACTTTTCTTCATTTATTTGAAATACACTGGATAATGTTCGTAAAACAATGATGAACAATATTTAATTGAAATTTTATATTCATTTTACAGTATACAGTATTTCAGAAATACTTTTACATACTTTGGGGGCGGGTTCCTAACATCAAAACAAGAACAAAAGTCCATATAAACATATGTCCGAAAAACCTACTATTTTCCTTTAAAATAATAGTAAGCGAAGTGATAGAAAAGTATCATTATATGTATAACCTTCAGATAATTCTTTGTACTTTGATTTTGTCCATATCAGCACTTTCTTATTAAAGTGATTTTCTCTACATCAGTAGGTGATAGATACACTTTGAACTAGTTTATTTTTAAAAAAATTGGTGAAATTCCATAATTCATCGAACAGCATGTTTCAATAGTACCTGTAGTTAAAGTTCTCATATTAAAGGATAAAACTGCTTTTAACTCTCGACATGTAAAAGGATCTTCAGGCTTTTTCAAATTAATATTTCTGTCCTCTATGCTCTTTCCACCCAGTCAGGAAACATTGCGAAATATTTTTAAGCCTAATAATTTGGAAGAATTTCGGTTACGTGAATACGTGATACTCTTATGAAAATAAAATACATATCTTAAAGTGATAAGCATACAATTCATGATATCCATTTATTTAAAAAAAAATAAAAAAATAAAAGCAATAGAAACAGTCACTCGAAGATAATACAAAGAATTTCGAACTGCCACAGTTGCTATAAGTCATTTTTTAGTTAGGAAGGGTACAATAGCAAATTAGTTACTATTTGCACTTTTATTAAGGTCAAAGGTTTTTATATGTATTTATTGCTGTTCAAATGATGTATCAGTATTTTTGTTTTCAACATTTTGTTCACTTTACATAGACCGGTACAAAACATACTGACAGTGATGCAGTATATATTGATTTTCTTACAAAAGTTTACAAAGTAAATATCTTCGTTGGTATTTGTGGATTAGAATTTTTCATCTATTTAACTCGTAATAAAAATTTCTCTTTGGCTTTTTAAACTAATTTTATTTTATTTGAATTATTTCAAAACGATTGCTTAGATTAGCTTCTAAAGTATAACTACATTATCATATTAAATGAATTTCAATCGACATATTGTAATGACGCCCATTAACGCTGCAAAGGTATGCCGTGGAAAAAAAAAATTGATTGGTTTATTAATCAACGGGTTTCAATTAATTAACAAATTTTATTAATAAACATCTCATTTCATCTATAATATAATCATCAAAAAGTCACATTCAACTTATTAGCAAGTTTAATTACAAAGGCGGCAAGAATTTTAAAAGAAAAACGTAAAACCCAGAAATCTAATCCTTAACTATCATTTTGTCTATTCTGTATTGCCATTATAATTGATGATAAAGAATAATATACACTGAAGTGCCAAAAAAAGAAAAAAAAACTGGGATATCGCGTAAATTATCCTCGAGCTTTCATGATGGCAGCAACACGAAATTATGTATCCTTCAGAGTAACGTTCGCCTGTGGTAGATTCCTGGCAGTGACAGTACACTGAAGCTCATCTCACATATGTGATGGCGTTTAAGTCCGGCGAATTAGGAGACCAAGATAAGACCGGAAACTCAAATGAATGCTCCTCCAGCCATAATCGGGTGACTGTAACCTTATGCAGTTGTGCATTGTCCTATTGAAAGAGGCAATACGCATCGGGGTAAATGCAGAACATGAACGGGTGGAAATAATTGATGGTGACGTATTTGCTATCAGTCACAGAGATCTGCAGACGTTTGAGGGATTGTAATGGGTGCCAGATGATCACACCCCATACCGTAACAAAGTCATCGCCACCTTCTACTGTCCTTTATAAACATGCGGGAGCAAATACTGCATGGGGTTTTCGCCACACCAGGAGTCGCCCTTCTGCCCGAATCAGTTGAACCGCGATTCGTCGGAACAGGCACAACTTTTCCAACTACAGCTCGGTATGCCCGAGCCCAAGTGAGGCACAGAGCCTTGGGTTGTGTGGTCAGCAATGGCACTCAGGTGGACTGTCAGGAACCCCATAAAACATAAAGAACTTTGCACTGTTCGAACGCTGATACTAGTACTGGCCCGTGTTGAGTTGCGCTGTTATGTGCGGCAATGTTGCACGAATGTTAAGATTCGTGCCAGACGCCGCTGTCCAAAGTTCGTTCGGGCGAGACGGCCTGAAATGAACATGATATCGCCGTTTCAAATGTTTTTTGGCATTTCAGTATGTGCTCAAATACCATTTTCTGTAATAGTAACTTTTTTTTTTTTGCAGCACTAAGTTATCGTAGTCACCTAGTGTCTCCAAAGAATATAATATAGGATGGGCAAGAACTAAGATTTGCTATGAAACACTCTGTACAGTGAAGACGGTTACTCAGAGAGATCTAATTTTCAAGAACAACGATCTCAGAAGGTCCGAAACTATATCAATGAAAAACAAAAATAGTTCCAAATGTTGCTCACGGATAGCGCTAAGTGCTTGAATACTGCATTTAAACATCTGTAACAATGGATTCCACCTAACCTGGCGAAATGTTTGTAATGAACTGGTATAGTTTTAGAGATGTAGTCAGCTCAAAGTTGATACAAATCGATACAAATTTTATTAAAAGCTATGGACCTGGAAAGGTTTTTTTTTTTTTTTTTTTTTTTTTTTTACGGATATGTGTGGATTAAGAGCCAATTTCCTCATTGGACCATACTTTCTTAACGAAGAAGTGCCCCAAGGGATTGGGTCAGTAACTGTTACAGCAATCAGGTATATAGCGATGTTGTCAGATTGTATCGTGCCCCAACTTCTCTACTACAATTTACTTGACTCACTACAGTCATGCAAGATGGCACGACATCGCACACAACTCATCTTATCATAAATTGCTATTTATTTTTCATCGTATTATAAAAGAGATTGCTTAATACGCTTTTTTTCAGAAGACACGATTATTGGTAAGCATTTTAAACACCTAGCCCTCCACGTACCCCGGATCTCAATCCTTCTGTTTTCTTTTTATGGAGATGCCTTAAAGACTGAGTTTATCCTTGAAGATCTAAAGACAAACATCCAACAGAAATGTGCCAACATCCCAAGGGAAGTGTTGGTTCCAAAGGTAGAGCATGCAGTCCGTAAGTTTCAAGTTACGATAGATTCGCAAAGGGGGCCCCATTGAGGAACAAAATCTACACAGCACTTGGAATTCTTGGGTAAAAATTCCTTATTTACATTCTAGGGTTTTTCTTTAATCCGAACCGCACCATCTGAGGGCAGAATTTGAATTTTTGTTTTACATTGGGATGAGTTATTGTAATTTGAGCTGAGTTTGAGCACATCCAAAACTAGACTAGTTTATTTAAAAGTTTCGCCAGTTTAGGTGGAATCCATTATACGAACGTTTAAATACAGTATCAAAGCGCTTAGCGCCATCTGTCAGCAAAATTCGAAATCTTTATGTATATAATTTCTCATTGAAATGAGTTTCCCTTCTGAGATCATTATCCCTGAAAATTAGACCTCTCTGAGCAACCGTCTTCAGTGTACAGACTGTTTCATAGCGAATCATTTTTCTTGCCCATCCCCTATGTAATTAGTTATTTTCTTTACATCAAGCGAAATTGGGTCTATTTAAGCAATGCCAAAATGTTGCTATATTTTGTATATTCATATCGTCTACGAAATAGAATATATATATATTTATATACTTTATGCACCTTATCTAATTGCACATAGATAAAATAGATAATATCTCAAATAGTTTGATGTTAAATAGAAAGATAATCCTGCAATAATTATCAAAAACCAAGGTACGGTAACAGAAAGTATATAATGAAAATAATGTTCTGATGACTATTTATAAATAATTCCGTTAATGAGTTGATTTCGGATATCATTTAAATTTTGATCCAAAACGAAATTTGCAGGATTCTGATAATAATTATTTATAAAATTTTATAGCAGGTCAATGTCAAATCCTCTAATATAGACCTGTATAAGAAACAGCTTGCTTAGCTTAGAGTGAGTCACTTAGGTAAGAATCCTAAAAAAGGAGGAAAGCCTCCTAAAGATGTAGGATTAAATATGATTATAAAATTTAAGAAAGTGTTATTTATGTTTTGGATTTAATTAATATGTATCGCCCTAAAATAGTTAAAGATTAGCATAAAAAGGGTCCTAAGGATTTATTAATAAGAATAAATGAAAAAATTAGTTAATATTATTACATTGTTAATAAATATAGATGCAAAGATTCATCCTAGTGCTTTTTTTAACAAATCGAATGTTATTTGTTTACCAGTGGATAAATAAACAACTCAAAATAGTCCTTTTGTGGCTTCCATTAACTGAAAAAAATTCAGATTCACCAAGTGCATTGTCTTTTGAAATGCTGTTTATTGCCCTTTCGAACTTGGAACTGATTTTCCTTAATCTTTTAATCTATTTCAATCACTGTTGAATTTCCGGTTCAAAAATGAGAACACTATGTACATTGAACAATATATTGTCTAAAAAGCATTTTCTCAAGATAATTATGATGATGATGTAATCAGTGGGCTATGCCTTCGAATTTTGTGAAATCATGGATGAGCTGTTCATTTTTCAATCTTACCAGATCTCCCCGTGTCGCTTAAGTGTCAATGCCGGTCTGTAAAGGTAATAAATCACAGTCCGCATTAACAGATAGAAGAAAAAAGAATCTCCATTTTCAGGTTGTGCAGCTCCCGTAATGGATCTGCTTTTATGCTTTGACGTAATGAGCATCTCCCATTCATGCTATCAAGATTTTTGTCGGTTGCCATAGAAACCGACAATTTTAATTCTGATGTTAATACAACTTCCATAGTTTGAAAAGCACTTCAAATTTCTTTCCAGCACTGAAATATTAATTGAAATTTAGATTTTATATTAGATATTTAAGGGTAGTTTTTATTATCAGTTTATCTTGGTTTACCTTCAGTGACTATGGACTCGTCCTTTATCAGTTCCCTTGTTCAAGATAACGAGAACTCATCCTGAAAAGAACATTAACCTTATATTCTGGCTTGACAGTCTAATAAGAATAAGTGAAAAATTTCATTATTTCATTCACAAGTAGTTTACTAAGATTTTGGAAAAAAAAGTTCTTTCATTTTGACTTTGTGGATGAAGATCGAAGCTTCTTTGAATTGAAAAATATAATTTTTTCGAAAATTTTAAGTAGGAAAATGTAATTTTTTTCTATTTTAATAATTATTATTTATCAACCATATCTTATATCTCTTTGAGTAAAATATTGAAATAAAATTTATGTTTAACACCAATGTGTTACAGACAGACTGTACGTGATTATTAAACTAGGTGTAATCTATATAAAATTTAATATTTTTCTTATTTTCTTTATAATATTTACAATATTTAATATTCTCTTTTTTATTTAAATCTTTTAAGAAAAAATTTCAAATGTCCTCAGCTTTTCAGGAAGCCTGAAAATCTTTTATTTTTAACTTTCAGTTGACGGAAAATACTTTGTTTTACCAACGGGGGAACTTCAAATCCAGGATATTCGTGTGGCAGATGGATTTTCCACGTATCGGTGTCAAACTGTCCACAAACTAACTGGTGACAGTCGACTGAGTACAACAGCAGGAAGACTCTTTGTTACAGGTTTGTCACTTAAAAAGGGACTTGGGAGTCTGGAAATTACTAAGTAAGATGGAAAATATGTGAGGTTGGCAGTAATAGTTTAATGTAGTAATAGTATAAGAGATTTCGCTAAAGTTTTTCTATATCGTGTAAAACTTTTGCAGATTTTACTAATTCTTGAAAAATAATCATTAAAAATAATTTGATTTGATTATTTTGTTTCACAATTTTTTTTAACTTTAATTAGTCTGATTTCTTCATCTAAAAAAAATAGATAAAATTTAAAGCAATAATAAATTTAATACAAAGTATGCATTTTTTTAAATATTTTTGCAAAAATCAATTTATTTTACGAATAAATTCGCTGCATAATAATAGAAAATCAAACTTAACAACAATAGAATTACCAATAACAGCGAAAACAGCGAAAATTATTATTGCTTTTTGTTCGTTTCTTTGAATTTACCGTGATGTAGAGAATACTTCTAGCTGGCTGATGTCTGTACGTAAATACCATACATAGTTGTTAAGAACTATTATTTCCTTAATATCCAAGTTGTTAGATTCTTATCTAACCATACAAAGCAATTTAGCAGTCAACTTTATTCTTCCGAAATTTGAAGAAACCTAATGCTCGTAACAGTACTGGCATCTTTCTCTTTTGGTTAATCGATCAAAGTATTTATTTCATTCCATTTTTTTTAGTGAGCTTTTTCAGTTATTGAATACCAATATTATTCATTTATGAATGTCGCCAACAAAATTGCCTGTAGGGTATTTTAATGCAGTTTAATCGTTCACGAAGCAATTCTCTACAGTTTGTTTATTTAAAAACAATGAACAGAAACCAATACACGATAAAGCAAATTATTCTGAACATTCCCAATTGGCTTCACTTGATATAACATGGTATTGACGCTAGAAGCACCTACATAAAACAACATTATGAAACAAAATAGTGTACACTAGTGCGCTCCTAAATGTCAAACCAAAAACAAAAAAAGGTTTTGCCAAATTAAATAACATACTTAATATTTTTCGACTAAGCATCGATCCGTTTGTGAAGTTGGATTGCTGAAGTAATATGCCGTAAGCAACATTTAAGGATCGAACGTAAAATGTTTGAAATGCTTGAAAAATGTTTGAAATGTTTCTGAAAAGATATTTGATATGATGCTTGCGAAAAGATAAAAGAAATGCACCAAATATCTATTGAAAAATAAAATTCTGTACTAAGATATTTTTTAGTACTTTTTCTTCTGAAAGTATGCTGCTTTTACATTAATTATTAATCTTCATTTATAAGTTTTATCTATGTCTGCGAAAAAGCATATATAGTAAAAACTGGTTTATACGTATTTCAAGGGGAAAATTTTAAATTATGCATAACTGAGAATTCGTATAACTCAGATTTAACTTGATTTTTCATTAAAGTTAAATAAGCAGTTTGGTAATTAATATCTGTGTAGTCGGTACATATTTTTCAACGTCTAATATGGGTTACTGTAAAACTGTAAATTTCAAAACACTGTAGTCATTTTCATGGAGGTTTTTTGATTTCGTGTTTAAAGAACCTTTAATGGATTGAATAAAATATTGTATACCCATTGCACAATTACAGTTCTAAGATAAATGAAAAGCAAAGACTCACCAAATTTTCACTAATTTTCCGTGACATTGCCATTCATTTTTCCTTATCTACAAATTCTTCTGTTGTCGACGGCTGCGCTTTACAGATTTTGAACCTTACCTTCCAAGATTCTTATAAAATTGACTTCTTCTTACTAATGATTGCACGTAATGTAGTGTAACTTATATTTAAGCTATTCGCTGTTTCTGCTTTTGATTTTTGGGGTTGCCTTTCACTTTCCGAATATTATTACTTTTTCCCTTAAAGAGTAACTTTTATTCCTGCTATTATGTATGGCTACAAGAGAGAGAGACTGAAGTAAATGAAGAGATCACATGTTTCATCAATGCGAAAATTCATTCAGTTGGATTCCTTAATTTTTGTCTCCGATCGACCTTTCTTAAAAAGCCGCCTTTGTAGAAATGAAGCCGCCCAGAAACTTCCTGAACGCAAGGATTGTATATTGGTATGGTATCCCGAGCTGTATATTGGTGCACTTAGGAAATACTTTTGTTGAAAATACGTGCAATTCAGTCTCGTTTTCAAAAACATATAAAGGCGAATTACTTGTAACTTAGTTACGTATGTCTCAGAAATAAGTTTTATGTAATTAAATACAATCTTCGCCAGGACCTACCCACAAATCAGAACTACGTATAGCTGGGTTGCGTATAAACCAGTTTTTACTGTATATTTATTTTATGGTCAGATATATTTTTATGTAAGATAAATTTATTAAATAATTATTTAAAGTAAAATTTGCAGTAAAGCTAAAAAAAGAGGGTTTTACGTGTTGTCAAATCTATTGGAAAATGATGAATAAACTTTTGTTTATTCTTGTGTTGGGCCTTACAGTCATTTTCCAATAAAATTTGCAGTAATTTGAAGGTTGTATCGATTCATTCTGATTCCCTAATTATTTAAAACAAAATGAGTAAAATATCAAAGAAGAAATAGAAAGAAAACAAAGAAAATAACATTTTCATTAGAAGTAATCTTTTTTTCTATTTAGAAAAGTATTATACATCTGCTTTTTAAAAGCAAAACGGCTTAAATTCTTAAAAAAAACAAACAAGATAAATCCTGTATTACTATGAATTTTTTAGTACATTTAATTAATTATATCAAATTATTTTTTCATATATCGATATAATTATATTAAACATTTACTGATGTTTACCTTTGTTTTTATTTCCTGAATGGTTATATTAGATCCGCATGGAACTGTTCCTCCAAGAATATCCGAAAACAAAATTAGCATGTCAGTTAAACAGGGCGAAACAGCAGTTCTACCTTGCACGGCACAAGCATTTCCGATTCCAACTTACAGGTAGGTATTTACATATAGCAAGAGATAACACTGAATTTCTTTATTACTGCTATGGCATTTACAAATATTAACAAGATAATATGAACTACTGAGAGATGAGTAGAAATTACAATTATTTCTTAATTGTAACATTGGTATATATATTTATATTAATAGCAAAACGCTGGGGCCGTAATATAGATGCTGGCCCTGAGATCTAGAACATTCGACTTCAATTCTCGACTACGGTGGGGGATTTTTGCTTAATTTATGTACACTCCCGTGCAACTAAATCGACTCACTCCTTCAGAGTGCACAAAAAGGCGTATGTTTTTTAAATGGCTTATCCGATTTTCAAAAAAAATTTTTTGGGAAAGCCTAATGTTTTTACTTTACAATGACACCATTATCATTAAAGTCTGTACAATATTTTGTTTTATAATGCATTTTGAATGAAAACGCAAGCAAAAGGCATGCTTAGGAAAAAAAATTGTAGATATTTAAACTTAAAATACAACAAAAAATTCAAGCAAAACAAGGAAACTTTTATTATTTATTTTATTAAGCAATACTTGGTATTGCCTCCTCTTGCCTATACGACGCGACGGCTTGCATGGTGTTCCTCATAGACCCTATTAAGGTTTTGACAAAGTCTTGAGGGATCCCATTCCACTCCTCCAGCGCAATCTTGAGCTCGTTGATATTAGACGGTGCCGGATTTCTGTCTCGGACCCTCCGCTTGAGCTCGTCCCACAAATGCTCAATCGGATTCATGTCGGGACTGAGTGCTGGCCACTCCATCGTCTCGAGACCAACCTCACCATGAATTGCCGAGTGCTACGTGCTGAATGACACCGGGCATTGTCATGCACCAACATGAAGTCTTCCTCGATATATCCTGCGTAGGGCACAATATGATCCAAGAGAATGTCCTCAATGTATCGTCGAGCAGTCAGACCCCCCCCTCCGGCCTCCACCAGGTATGAAAACAAGATCTGTTTTTCCCTCAAGGGATATGCCAGCCCACATCATGCAGGAACCGCCGCCGTACGAGACTGTTTCAGCAAAACAGCACTGTGAAAATCGCTCTCCTGGACGCCGGTAGACCCGGCCTCTCCTATCATTACCATGGAGACACATTCTGTTCTCATCAGTGAATAGGACGGACCGCTATTGCTCGATGCTCCAATTGACGTGTTCCCGAGCAAATTCGAGTCGTGCTGTGCGGTGACTTACGGTCAATTTTGGGCCTCTAGCGGGCCGTCTTGGAGTGAGGTTGGCTTCCTTCAAGCGTCTTCTGACTGTCCATTGACTAACAGCTACTCCACGAACTTGTGTCAGCTCCTTTTGCAGATCGACGCCCGTGAGATGGCGATTTCACAGTGAAGTTGAAACCATAAAGCGATCGTCCCTCTCAGATGTGCATCGGCGCCGTCCAGTATGTGGTCTCCGAGTGAAGGTACCAGTTTCCTGAAACCTTCTGAATACTCTTGAGACAGCAGATTGGCTCAAGTTTAGTTGACGAGCGACTTCTCGTTGACTGTGGTCTGCTTGCAACAAATCAATAATTTGTGCGGCGTCTTCTGGCATAGTATCAATGGGTTTGTAAAAACAATGAATTAAACTTGCAGAGATGTGTACAGATGAACGTCTGATAAGCGACTGATAAGAAATATCGGCCCACGTGGGATTTTATAGGGGAGTGCGGCGCGCAACTCATGGTTTCCGTTCAGACTGCATTTTGCTACGCTTACGTTCAGATCACATTCATTTGGAAAATATTGTACAGATTTTAATGATAATGGTGTCATTGTAAACTAAAAACATTAGGCTTTCCAAAAAAAAAAAAATTTAAATCGGTTAAGCCATTTAAAAAATATACGCCTTTTTGTGCGCTCTGAAGGAGTGAGTCGATTTAGTTGCACGGGAGTGTAGATCATCCTATTGTTCTCTTAAACTTCAACTTTTTCATCGAGAATCATTGGAAACCTAAACTTTCACATTTTCTAAAATTTCATGTATGCCTGTTAAAAGGAATTCTTTTACTTTTTATTTTATATAACTTACACGTTATATACATACAAATTTATCCGATGGTTTTTATGATTTCAAGATAAATTTCCAAAACGAAACTCTCTAAATAAAAGTCTTTTGCTAAGAGTAAATAGAAGCAATAGAATGTAGTAAGAAAAAAAAATTTCAAGCAAGTAGAACAGTAGGTAGAATTTCTTGAACCAAAACAATATATACTCATTGCCAAAAAAAAAAAAAAAAAAAAAAAATAGCAGATCCAGAACGACTGATCCGGGAATGACGATGCTCTGAATAATCTCGACAGGTTGTGCCACTGATTGCAATTGGGTTGCGAGCGCTCGCTGAGAAGGTGCCATCTGGAGCGTCAATATCGCTACGACTGCTGTCTTGTGAAAGGCCGTCATATGACCGCCGTGTTCTTTATAATCAGTGTGGTTCTGGATTGCAGATATTCGAGTCCTCAACATTTCTAGAAAATGCATTTGAAACAGTTTTGAAGAGCTAGCATAGTTTGAGAGAGGTTGTATCATTAGTCAGCGGGAGGCATGCTGGTCGTTCCATCGAATTGGCTGTCACCTGGAACCTCTCGTAATAGGGCAGTGGAGACGTGAGGGAATACACGCGGGCAGAGAAGGTACTGGGAGACCTATGCAGACTATCAGAAGAGAGGATCGTATAATCGTAGAACTGTTCCCTTTCCACCATCCAGACACTTGTAGCGGCATCACTAGAAACCCATGTATCTATCCTCACGATGGCGACTTGCAGAAGCTACTTGCAGAACGGCAGTTGAATTCTCGGCGCCTCATACGCTGACATTCACATCCCAACCATCAACGGATACGAGATATATGAAGCGGTAGTTGCAATAGCTATTGGAGGATCTTCGTCAGAATAACATTCGACATCTTTGTGACTCCATACAAAGCCGTATTGTATCGCTAGGGAATTGCATGGCTCAGTATTAAAAGAAATAATGACTTCTCGTATTTTGTCCGAATAAACGACCCATTTATTCTGATATCGTGATCACTTATTTGCACCATCACTGTCATTGCTTATGCCAAGTGTCATTCCTTATGAACTGCTCTTCATGGTGCGTTAATTTTTTTGACAAAGAGTATATTTTTTTAAATTATTTATACTAAGATTTGGTTGAATATTTAGAAAAAATGATAATTTGATTGAAACACCGTTATTAAACTGAACTAAAACTAGGACATTTAACTTTGTTTGAATCCCAATTATCTTTCAGTTTTCAGTATTTACATTTTAAGTAATGACCTTTTCGTAGTCCTGTCGGAAAGATGGTGATTTTACTCTTTCTAGTTCTATTTAAGTTTTGTGAGAAAACTGATATAGAAAATAAACTATATACAATAGTGATGTTGTTTCTATAAACTCTTTGTTCAAATATCACTGACTATTTAAATTAATACGCATTTAATATACATATAATGAGTGCTCTATTATAATCATTAAAAGCATTTCAATACAGCATTGTAGTACTTATCTGAACAGTTTGAAATAAGTTTAAAATGGCTTTTGTTTCTCCAATGAAATGTTTCTCTTTATCCTGAATTTCTGAAGGAGGCCTACTTTACATTTAAATAAATGTTCATAAATCTTTAAAAGTTTTCTTAAATAAAATGAATAATATTTTTTTTTATTTCTATGCTAATATTTCCATTGCCCATATGCTACAAACCTAAAAAGTTCTTAAATAAGGCTTCACTCATAAATGGATAAAATAGCGATTTCCAAAAACTCTTTTTATAGCTTTTTTTCTTAATAAAAAGTATTTAAAAATGTAATTATTAATACCATGAGATAAAATTTTAATTCAAGTTAAATTTTATGACACTGATAAATAGTATTTTTAGTGAATTCTTATGAGTTATTTTTACGTTTTAAAAACTCTCTATTTTTAAAAAATTAAAAATTTAAAAAATTAAAAAGATTTTAACTATAAAAATGGTGAAAATGTAAAATCAAACCGCTGAAGAATTTCCAAAAGCAAATGTTTGATTTTGTTTTCTTTTCTTATACAGCAGGAATATCGTAATTACGGAGGAGTAAAAACCCCTCTTGAAAAGACAGCATTTTTTCAACTATTCTGCTTAATGTTTATTTATTATTTAACGCGATTGATAATTGCTACTTTTTTTCTAAGATCCAAATCTGTCAGTCGCAAGTGGACCAAACTCAGAAAATGAAATATTCATTATATCCATTCATCTTACCTAGAGTAAACAGTTGTTGAGGTATACAACAGTAATACCTTACAGAACTCTTTGGATAAAGCACATCAACTGCAATGCAAAAGTTATAAACCGCTAAAGAAATCTTCCTTTTTTTTTTATTTTCCATTATATACTTTTTCAGATACTTTTACATTTCCGTTTATGCTCAACCATAATAATACATTTCTTTTGAAGACTATATTTCATCTTCAAATACAATCGATTCCATTCTTTATATATTTTTCTATTACTTCTATATAAACTGGTAAAAACAATTAGGGGATACGGAATAAAATAGGGAAAATAAGTGTGGTCAGAGACAATATGAACTACAATTGCACAATATCTCTCTGTCAAGTGGAGTAAGGAAATTTCATTCACATAGACACATGACTTAGGCATTGGTGATGTTAGGTTGTCAAAAGGAAGAAGTGCACAGTTTGGAAATTCCAGTAGTCGTCCCTGGACTATGAAAGTTCGTTTATAGAAGTGAGCAGATGATAATCTGCAACAACATGATTTACCAGAATCGATGGTGTGGAGAGGTCTAGGAAGAACGGAAGCTGGACAGACTCAGCGTGAAGTAGTAGTAACTGGAGTATCTCAAAGCGTAGTTTCCCGACTATGGACTCGGTTTGACACGAAAGGAATGTTAAAGGAAGGCAAGAACAAGGCCATTCATGAGCAGCTATAGCAAGGGAAGACCGTTGCATCTTGTTAATAGCCCGCCAGAACATATGGTTGAATGCACCGGGACTGAAACGTGCCCTTTGACAATCCGCAATCGCCTTTATACAGATGGCCTCTATGCCCGTAGATCTATGGTTATCCCATTAACCGCACAATACCGTATTGTCTTTACCGTATTGTTTTTACAGTATTGTAAAAAAACTTCTGAGGAGAAAAAACGCGATTGGGTCACCTCGAATGGTGTCGGATTTTATTCTTCGATGAGTCGTGAATCAGTCTCCAGTCGAGTCATGTGGAGGAAACGTGGAACACGTAGTAACCCCAGTTTATGTAAGAAACATCCCAATATGGTGGTGGGCAGGAATCAATATTGGTGGACGTACGGACATGAACGTCGTTCGAAATTACAGTTTGACAGCCTGTGGTGTAGAGACGAGATCCTTTAATCTGTTGTCGTGCATGTGCTGGAGCCCATTGAGTTTTCTTTACTTTTCATGGACGATAATGCTTGTCCTCACAGAGCTCGGTTAGTGGACAGCATGCTGCAAGAGGGTATCGAGCCTATGTAGTTGCCAACTTCCTCACTAGACTTAAATCCAATTTAGGATGTCTAAATTGTATTAGCTAAATAGTAATAGCTTTACTATTAATAGTCTAAATAGTATTAGTTTTACATATAAATAGTCTAAATAGTATTAGCTTGACCGATGCATTACAGCAAGGTCGACATCTCTCTCTCAAATCTTCCAGAGGTGGAGATTGCGCTTCTTTAGAGTAGCGAAACTTCCCAAGATCTCTTCGATCACACACAACTACTACAGAGCAGTTACTGTTGTGACCATTTCCGTTTTTGAGCTGTTCTACTGAAATGCACATTGCCCTATATTCATGTGAACTTTGCAGAAAGAGCCCTAGTGCGTTTCTGTAACACATACTACAGCACATTCTACTATATCTGATAGCCGAATGATATTTCACTTGCCAAAAAAGATCACTTTTAGTGTAAAGTTTTAAATGTTTTATAGTATCTTTTTTAGTGTTCCTCTCTTCCTCTCCTAATTCCTTTTACCAGCTATATTTTAATTTCTATTTATTTTACGGAATGAACAGCATACTATATAAATAGAAAAAATTTTGAACATACAATTAATCATATATGCGATTAATCGTAAATAAAACGTCTTCCAAAATATTAGAATAGTATTTTAACTTATAATTTAAAGATTCCATTTTCGAAATCTTTGAGACATCGTAGAACTATCAAAAAAAGAAATCCAAATTTTATAATCTTGTTCTGAACTTGTTATTTATAAAATAGTTTTGTCTGTCCTCTAAATTTAATATTGGGCTTATTGCTATTAAAAAAAAAAAAAAAAAAAAAAAAAACTAACAACAAGTATTGAAGAATTTTTATTTGAATGTAAAAATAATGTAGACCGTGTATTCAATAATTCAATAACAACAACAATATTAAAAAGAGGAATTAAAGCCTATTAAGGACCAAGCTAATGTTCAAAATTCAAATGTGAAAAATGTGGGCTATATGAGAATCGCGGCATATATCGCTGAATGTTTTGAATATCAGTGAGTACCCGAAGAATCAGATTCTTCCCATGACATTATGCTTTGTTTTATACTGTATATAAAATTTGTAAAAAGCAAATGACAAATTCAGGTAGAATGGAATGGTTCAAAAGTATTATATCGGATTTTTCAGGAATTAAAAATAAGATAAGTGATAATAGTTTAAGAATATTTACTAAAATCATTCAAGTAGTATATGAACAGTGAATATTATTAAAATATCATTAAAACATAAGCCATAATCAATATTATTTTGATATTTTTATGGTAGTTGATAACCGTTTTAAATTTCTTAAACCATTATGAGAAATTTAACATCTTCATGAAATGTTCTATTTAATTGCAGTTTGTATAATTAAATCAAATTAAGTTAATTTAAATAAAAGATTTTATGAATAATTTCGAAAAAAATATTCGAAATATGTGTGAAAAGCAAATAGAATGTCCTTTTAAAATATTTACCGATAAAGTCTCATTTGAGACTAGATTTCTCTCGAGTTTTGAATTTCTCATTCAAATAATACGACATTGCTACTTTAAGTTTGGAATCGTGACAATCTTTTACTTTTTTTCTCTAGTTTTAATGTAAAAATGCTGTTCGGCAATACGTGCAAATTTGTGTTTCTTTTGCAAACAGCCCCTGTTGTGAGTGCAGGTAGAGTAGCTCGAAACTAACGGAGAACAACAATAAATTATTCAATAGTAGAAAGGTACTTTCCAATATTCAGTACATCTCTATTACCATACTGTTACATCTCTAGGGAATAGCCAAATAACGAAGCTTGTTCACAGAAGAATATTTTATGGGCTAAAAATACCCATCTTATTTTAATAGTGGTAAGTTTTTCATCGAAAGGATTTTCGCAAAAGAAATGTAATATCCATTAAGAGTGCATCAAATATCCGATATGCCTTAAGGCTTAAGTGATGTGTTTGAAACCACGAATGTTGTTGCACTATGGAGACAGGCTAATGCTTTCATGTGCCAAAAATCTGTGTTGTATAATTCTAAAATTTGCAGTTTTCAGTGGAAACATTAAATTCTTTAAACTTCAGTTAAACATTATTTCTGTAAAAAAAAAAAAAATAACAAAATTAATCACTGACTAGAATATTGTTAAATTTATTGTTATTATTGTTATTGATAATAACAATTAACATAAGATATAATAAAATAAGGGATGCCTGGAATGGTTCTAAGACGAAAAGTTTTTTGCTAACATTATTAACAGTAGCGAATAGAGTAAATTTTAAAATTACTGTATTTTGATGTTTACAAATAAATAATAATAAATACTCTTAAATAATGATTATAATCATAGTAATTATAACTAAATAATCATAAATGAGAAGAATCACTACATAATCTTGGAATTCATATAAATAAGGAATCAAACATTTATAGCAATAATTGCACTTTTAGACATCGAAGTGAAAGAAAAGAATGTTTCCTTATACACAGAACTAATTCGTAGTTTTAAAAATGCGTTGTAATTCTATAGATAAATATCTCGTATAACTTTTGTTATTGACTAAAAATTTTGCTTGATACAATCTATAAAAGGAGACGGAAAATTTTAATATTACTTTATCCAAAGGGTTATTCTTAATATTACTTTATCCTATCTTATGTTGTAAAAAGAAAAATTGCTGATATTCTTAAGTTTTGTTCATTATAATTTATTAAAATTATAAAAATATAATAAAGATATTATAATATAATTACAATATATTAGTATTAGAAAATTATCTTTACTAATGATTTCAAAATAAAAGATAATTGTTAGTAATATTTCCTTTGCAATTACAAGGTGGCTATAATTAAAGTTGGCTTATTTAGAGCATCTTGCAGCTGCAAGCAATAGACGGAGAGACACCAAAACTTGTACACATACTACTTAAAGGATGCTCTCAACGATTCTGCAAAAAAAAAAAAAAATAAATAAAATAAAAAATAGTTACAAAATCGTTCGCTAAAGAGCGGACTATATATAGCTATATGAACGGAAAACGAAAACAGAATCTTCGAAAACACATCTATTTCGCACAAACAGTATCAGACGTTTGAACGAGCCATGTGATATTGCTCAATATCTTCCCTCTGATAAATGTGTGTCATTTGCAGACGATGAACTGTATACTCAACCCCTAACCATAGGTGCTCATCCGTGGTAGTTCGCACATGTAGCGAGATACTATCTTTTAGTTCTGCTAATATTGCAATTCCTCCACAATACAAAATATTCTTTAGCTATCCCCACAGCCAAAACTCACATGGAGTTAGGTCAGGAGACCGTGGTGGCCAGCAGTAGGAAACATGCGACTAATTACTCGATCATTGGTAAATGTTGATGTAACAAAGTTTAAACGAACCTTCCAATATGAATGAGGAGGTGCACCATCTTGCATAAAAGAGGTTGAATCCAGACACAAGTCTTTCCTGCAGCTGCAGTATCACAAAGTTCTGAAGCATGTCACGAAATCTAGCCACAATCACAGAACATGTCTAAGGAAAATTAGCTGTAATTTCTTCAAAAAAATAAGGATAAAGTTGAATGTGAACCCACACCAGACTGTGAGCTTTGGCTAATGCACAGTCATTTCGTGAGAATTTTCCTTGACCCCTCGGCAATTTTGGGTGTTCACGTTGCCATTCAAATAAAAGTTTGCTTCGTCGCTCCATAGGATGTCCCATGGCCACGACGTATCAACTTCCATCCTCGCCAGAAATGTCAATGCAAAGTGAGTTATTTCTCCTTGTCGCCTGAAAGCAGTTCTTGTTTGTAACTGCTCTTATCTGAAAAAAAAATGAATTAAATTTCTCCAGGGTAGATTCTCCTCCAGGGTAGATCTAATTGTCTCGATGCGGCTCGGACATTACCTTAACCTGCAGCCTTCTCCAACGGCTGCTGAACGATTGGTGTAGCAACGTCTTTTAATCACGTGATCACCGATGCACTTTCGTGCTCTGCCACGTTGCACACTTAAAGATCCGGTTTATTCAAATTTTTTCAACATTTTTCTCACACCTTGTGTTCACATCGGTTCACGGCGTGCTGTTTTAGCCCGACGAAATTCACGAATCGCAGCTACAACATTACCATGACTTTCGTAATAAAACTTGACCATCAACGGACGTTCTTGTAAAGTTATCGATATCGTGGCTATTGCTAATAACACGTTCTGAGTTCACACCGATTATTTGTTGCCCGATGTCGGGTGCGTTCCTGGTGTCTCTGCAAATCAGATTGTTATCTCTTGCATAAAGATTAACCCATGCAATTGTGATGACATTTGGACCACTTTTACAAAAAAAAACGAACCGTTGCAATTAAAACCGTACTCTGTTGTTATAGCATTGCGTGTTTAATGCTTTTCTACAATTATTTTCATTGTTTTAGCAAAAAGCGCCCTGTAGCAGACGATTTTGCAACAATTTTCTGTTTTTGCAGAATCGCTGAGCTAATCCTTTGAAAAGTAGGGTTTACAACTTATGGTGTCTCCGACTACTGGTTGCAGCTCCAGGATGCTCCAGATGAATAGGCCAACTATAATCATACCACCTTCTATAAGTAATGTTTGTAAGAAAATCGTAAAGCCTTGATTACTCAGCGAGCTATTTTTAGTGAAAATTGTTGCGAAAATTGTCTGTTTGTAACCGAATCACACACAAACGATTGGACGGATTTTCACAAAATTTGCTTCCTAAACGTGGAGCGTACAAACACGTTTATTTTAGTCTCCACCCCTTCATTCCTCAAAAATGTTCCAAAGTTCCTCCCTAGAGATTTTGATGAAATTAAGACGATATTTTCTATCGTTCTTATATATCTAGATTGGAAGTCCATTGATATTGCTTAGATCACGTAATTCATCCCAATATTATTAATGCTTTTTAGTTGGGACAAGTAATTAGGCGTTGGATGCAGATTTAATGTATAATATTCTGTCTTTTAGATATTATATATCACCGTTATTTATTGAAATCTCCTCCATGACACGCACACTACTTGCATTTTACAAGTGGTATACTTGTGTTCAATAATTTCCAGTTTTTCAGATGGCTCTAAAATAATAATAATTGAAAATTAAGGGGATGGGGATAGATCAGCAGCCATCCACGGGAAAGGAGGTACCAAGAAACATTTTAATATCATAATCTTTATCCATTGCAGTTATCAACTGATCCAGAAATTATGGATTCACAGTGCTCAGTGGTGCAGCACAATTATCACTAGATTTACTGATAACATATGATACAGTATGTATCCTATTGATAGATATTAATAAAAGATCAATCTCTACATGATTTCATTTCGGCACTACGATGAATGACTGGCACTCCTGCTATACCATGTAGATGAAAGTTGCTTATCATTAAAGAATTCTTTCACTGTCCGACTACTTTATTAGGTACACCTACGTAGTAGAAGGTTGGGCCTCTTTTATCCCTCAAACAGCCTGAATTCATCGAGGCATGGATTCCACAAGATTCTGAAAACTTTGTTGAGGTATTGTGTACCATGCAGACATGAGTGTGTCACCAGTTCTTGAAGATTTGATGGAGGTGTAGGCCTGGAGCGAACAGCCCGTTCCAGCTCATTCCACAGACTTTAATCGGGCTGAGATCCGGGGACTGAGCGGGCCACTACAGCAAGGAAAAGTCAGCATGTTCCTCAAACCATCCCGTAGTGATGCGGGCTTTGTGCACCGGCGCATTATCCTGCTGGAAGTAGCCAGCTGCATGAGGATAAACTCTTAACATGTGCGGTTCTACTTGGTTAGCTACTATGTTTAGGTACTCTCTAGTATCCTGACGTGACTCCAGAGGTATCGATGGACCCAATGTGTGCCAGGAAAACATCTCCCACACCATCACACCGCCTTGCAGAGTTGTTGTGAGCACAGCAGGGGTGTACCTAAGAAAGTGACCGGACGGTGTAATTATAATATTTTTATTTTTTTTGACATGTTGGCCAAGTGAGCGATGCTTTATTGCGTTCACTCATTTCCCATTCGATTGTTTCTTGCATGCATAAAGAATAACTTATTTAAAGAGTTTTGCCGAAACATCGTCTGAAGATTTTACGGTGTAGAATGGCTCTTCTTGAGTGAGGATTTTGCAAGGTTTTCTGACATTCATAGAAGTCTTCTTTATCCCTTGGGTTTCGCTGAAATAACCGAACCTGTTTCTCGCCTTAGTTTAACCTAAGACATGATAGTATTTTGTAAAGGAGCAGCGATTCACACTGGGTTCTTCGTGAAAAATACATCCGTTAGGATCACAGATTTATATTCAACATAGTATTCAACCTAAAAACTGTTTGTTCAAGGCTTTCCATTACTCTAAAACTTGCACAGAATATAAAACTAAGCAACAATGACTGCCAATGAAGGGATTCAGAGAGTTGTGTTATGTTCTCTGCCATTCCACCAGTAATTACATAAAAACGGTTAGTAATTTAGCTTCAAATTGCAGTAGTGATTAAACTTTTAATCCTTGCCCAATGTCAAATATTTATTTGTTTCTTGAATAATACATTGTTTTCAACCTGAATAGTTTTTATAAGATTGTTGGTATAATTATAAATTTGAAAGTATTTTTTTTCTTTTTGTGATGAGCTTATTTATCCGATTATTTCAAATTGATTCTCATTTATTCTTTTAGTCAAAGTTGAGTATAGAAACTAACAAGAAGTAAGTTTATCAGCGTTTTATCACTCCACTGCAGCTGTAACATTGGTGACATATCTTAACATGCATATGAAAGCGATAAGTCAAACTTGGTTTTCAAGTAGTCAATAGAAAACCGGGCTACACCGAATAATTTGCATCACTTTGCTTCATTCAGATGACTATGAGTAATGAGCCAGTGACCACCTTGAATTGGAAGTAGCCACATTAGGTCGAGAGTATAAAATTTCTTTTCAGCATAGTCGATTGATTAAAGATAGACCCCAATTTTTTCCAATTAACATTGGACCTTACCCTGCCTGTAGAAACTAAGACCGGAACTGTCCAGGACCAGAAGTCGAAATTCCCGAATTCCAGGCCTTAGGGAGTTCAACGAGGGGGGCTCCGACTACCGGTACACACTCACACAGAAACACACAGGAACTTTCCATAGCTCTCTTCCTTAAAGGTGGCTAAAAAGAATTAGAAGAAACAATTTTTTGAATACAATTTAAATTGAAATGTGTTTCTCCGTCTGGAATAAAGATAAGTCAGCGGGTACAAAACCTCTATGAAAAACAAAAATTTTAAATAATAAGTATTATCATATTTTTGCAACAGCTAGTATAATAAGATTTCTTTATAATACTATCTATCGAGAAATAATAATATAAATATAAATCTTTTTGCTTTTTAAAAATTTAAATTTAAAAAAAATTAACATATCTTCTGAATACATTACGAAATTAGATGCTTATCTCTTTTTTATTACTTGATTTATTTTGTATTTTACTCAGAAAAAGTATCCAAGAGTTACACAACGTAGAATCTCGGATGCTTTATTTCTCTCACAGGAGTTTAAAATCCTTTCGAAAATGGATTTTTCCTTACCTTCAGCTGTAATGGAATCTTCCCTTCATTTTTCATCTTCGTTCGATTTGTAGTTTTGTGTTTCGTTTAAGTTTTCTTTTCTCCTCAGCGAGCATTTTCTTTGTCCTCACAAATGTAGTTTTCCACTGATTTCATAAGCTGAAGTCCAATGTAAATAATAGCAGCATTTGTGCAACATTTTAATTACAAGATCAGCATAAAAAGTATCTTATTGTTCCTTATTTAATAGTTTTTCTTCAATTTTAATGTAGAGTAACAGTAATGTCTAATGTATCCGTCACAAATTGTTATTTGTCAGCATTTTAGAGTATTTACAGTAGATAGTAACATGAAATAAGATAATAGTTAATAAGCCAGTAAATAGAAAAGAAATGCATCGGTTTTAACATGGCAAAATAATTTCAAAAACTAAAAATAATAAAGATATCTACATATTCTGCATGTTAATTGTTGTTTTGAATTTTGCTGACTGGATGATATGCTAATTAATTTGTTTTTGACCCAAAAATAAATTAATTAGCATATCATCTAGGGGGAACATATAATTATAATTAGCATATATACTCTAGGGGGAGTATATAACATCATGGTGAAATAAAAAAAGTCAGTGAGTTATGACTAACAAATTGTGTGTATGTTTTACAATTTTTCAGGCATAGTTAATTATT
Source organism: Thereuonema tuberculata (assembly GCA_023159025.1). Taxonomy (NCBI): domain Eukaryota; kingdom Metazoa; phylum Arthropoda; class Chilopoda; order Scutigeromorpha; family Scutigeridae; genus Thereuonema; species Thereuonema tuberculata. Next base: position 40,420,759 of record JAFIDM010002131.1, on the reverse strand, counting down.
TTATTTTTGGTCAGTCAAGGCGGATTCTAGAAATTCATCATGAACGTTTTGATTGTGTATTCAGAAGCGTAAGCGTTGTCATGGCTAAATTTAGTCCTAATGTTGTTGTTGCTAAGAAGAATTTACTAGAAGGGCATTACTTAAAACATTTGTAAAGATGAGTGAAGCAGAACAAGGCCAAGCAGCGTAATTCAAAAGAACATTTAATACTGCATTTACTGCAATCTGACTTCAATGTAAAATAAATGAACACAAATGAATAAAGGTAAGGAAGTGCATTTGGCATCAGATCTTAACGGGAATATGAATATCACTATATAGTTCAAAGTAAAACAGATATTTATATATCTGTTGTTGCTGACATAGCAGTATTCGTAATAAAAGAAATAAGGATAAAAAAAATAATGGATAAAAAATTATCAGTGTTAAACATCACCACAGCCTAATGAAGTTTTACGTATTACAAATAATTAAATTTTTAAAGAATTAGATTGCAAATGTTTCTAATAATGGTAAACACTAGATTACATAAGTATTTGATGACAGCAGAGAGTTTTCAATTCTTCAGTTAAGTCCAAAATAAAGACTCCCTGACAAGCACTCATCAAAGATTGTAATATTTCTATTCAGAATCTAACAACTTAAACACCATAAGTCTTTTATAAAAATAGAGCTTCTATGGTGTACTAGCAGTTAAAATACAGTTTACCGCTGACTAAGTTATTATTAAAAAGTATTAAAAAGTTGTAGACACTGAAAATTAAATGGTCTACAAAATTTGTCAATTTTTGTTATCTGTTTTCAGGATTAGAGTGAATTAGAATCGATTTGAAAATTAAAGAAAAGACAAAATCTTTCATAAAAAATGGTTACCTGGTATTACAAAGAATTTCTACAAAAATATACTAATACATATCCAAAAATTATTTTCAGATAATTTTGTTTTTCAATTTATTTTCCCAAATCACAAATTTTAAAGTATCCAATTTCTTCTTATTTTTTTTTTAAGTTTTTAATAAATTTATTTAGATAATATATAAGTTTCTTTATGTTTATTAGCTTTCAAAAGAAGTTGAAAAATGAATAGTTATCTTGTTTCTCAGCTCACTTTTTCCTGTGTTTTTCAGTTGGTACAAGAGATCCGAAGATGGTAAGTCTTCTCCGCTACCTGTAGGTGTGGGAAGGATCGTGCCTGCAGGGGGCAATTTAATTGTAAATAATGTGGAAATTCAGGATAGAGGAATCTTCGTATGCATGGTGCATAATCCCGTGGGAAGCGAACGCGTGGAGGTATCTCTGAGTGTTACAGGTGAGTGCAATAGCGTTCGCTATTGGATTAAAGTTTCTGCGGAATTTAAAACTCTGCATGAAAAAAAAAGAAAGAAAAAAAAAAAGGTTCTGTTAAGGCCTACTCATTACAGATTTTGCCGAGAATAACTCATATCCAAGCAAATATCTGTCAACGTAAAATTAACACTTAAATCCTAATTAGTTTTTGAGGTTAATATTTTTTTCATAACAACCACTACTAAAATAAATACAAGAACGACTGCTGTGCCTACTCTCACAACAGTGAATTTTATTTTATTTGTTTGCTAATATGAGATGTACTAATTTGTTTCTGAATCACAAAGATTTTCTATTCTTAGAAATACAGAATTTTTAATCTTCTTTGAGAGATAAGAAAAATAACGCTATTTCTGTCTACAAATCATTCCTTAAAATCACATAAACTAACAAAAACATTTAAGATTTTTATGAATAGGTCTACTATGAGTAGGTTCATTATTCTCTTTTTGTTGAGTAGACAAGAGAAGGCAAGATAGACAAGATACTCTTAAAAATCCATTTTACAATAGCAACAATATAGCATCGAAGACAATTAAAAATTAATAAAATAAATTTATTTCCTTCGAAATTTATTCTAACTTCAATAAAACAAAATTTCTAAGAAGTTTGTTTGATTAAAGACATTACTATCATTTTCATGCTCATGATAAAAATAGCAAATATGAACTCAATTTTCAATTTAGCAATTTAATTTGGTGACCACATTGCATGTATGTTTGTTTTGTTGAAAGTCCTTGGAAATTAATATTTTAATAAATTCATTACTTGATTTGCTTCAAACATTAATAGTGTGTAGAACAATGATGCTGAGAAATGGCAAAGACACCTCCATTTTCCTTAAGTATATTGCTTTTATTCTTGTTTTTTTTTTTAATCATGAATCCTACAATGAATCAAAATAAACCCGGGGTTGCGTTACACTATCCAATCAAAGGCACCAGCAATTGACACCTTCTCTTTTCTTTTAAGGGTTTACCAACCACCATATTGGAAATAGTCTTGTAATAATCTTTAATTGATTATTTTTTAAGACAGTAGATTATCTACGAAAGAATTAAACTTTCGAAACCGTTTGCAGAATTTAAATCCGAAGCAGAAACTGATCACTTTATATGAATATACAAATAATACAGGAGACAGTGTCCTTACACTATCTTAAGAAAGTCATTAGCATTATCGACACTAAAACTTTCACATCGACAAAATAACGGCATAGAGTTTTTCTTATAATTCTCAAACTCATCCTAACGAAGACTGAGGTACCGAGCCAAAATATTGAACGACATTCACACATAATAGAAACGCTCCTCATCCAAGCATATATAATTTACACGTTTTCAAAAATCAATTTTAACTTCAAGTACTGACTTTTCAGTAACTGCTTTTAGGTTACTGATCTTATGGAAGAATTAATTTAAGAGGAAGTCTTTTCGTACATGCCTTCAGCATAGAATTCAAAAATGGAGTTTATTAATATATCTTGTTTTCATGCAGTGAAATTTAAGGAAATAAAAATAAGATTGAATTTGTTTAGGAACGATACTCGATCTACGGGACAAGTTTAGATCGGTTGTCATTCCGAAGCCGTCCACCCACTTTTAACACACGAATAAGAAACCCTTAAGCCATTTGCCAAATGGCTGGATAAACCCTAGGGTCCCTCTGGAGGAGTAGCAGCAGTGGGGAAAAAACCCGACAACCTCCGGGATTTGAAGCCGGCTCTTCCTGTCGTATAATGGACTTAGGAAAACAATATTAATATCGTAAAATAAACTCAAAAGTAATGACACACTGTGCCTAAATGTATGTTCTTTCTCTTTTTAAGTTGCTATAAAGAAACTGGATCAAAATAGGAATATTGTTCCATCCATTATCTTTTGAAATGAAATTTCACCGGAATTTAATTCAATTGTAAACTTAAAAAGTAGTTTTAGGGACATCATGATATTGTAATTAATCGATTATGCAAATTTCATTTGTTCATAAAACTTATTAACTAAAATTCAAATCTGTTTAAAGTTAAAAGCCACAAGAAAATTTTAATTTTGCTTTATGTTGCTAAAGGCCTTTTACTTAATTCAGGCCTGTGGTGCTTCGCTGACAACTTTCAAAAGCTTAGTCAAAACTTTCCAACTCAAACAAATATTGTGGTTTTGTCGAGACAGTTTATGAGGTATTCCAGTTTATTATTGAAAATAATACCTACATCATCAACTAGACAACTTTAGCAATCAATGTCTGCCGCAGTCCAATACATGGGAAAAGTTATCTAACTTTGAAATAAACTTACAATATCTACCGAACTGATAGGTTTTTAATTTTGATACGGCAATGTGCAAAAATCTCTATCATTGCGGCTGTTTTACACACCTTAGAAATTATACAAATACCCATAGGCAGTAGGTACGAGACAGGTCACGGCTCTTTGAACTTCGAATAGACAGATATTATATTCCAAAATAAATTAAATCATTTTGATCAGATATTGAGATACGACATTAAAATATTTGAAAATTTTTGAAATCTGTGTGAATGTATATGGTTTGGTTGTTTTTTTTTGTATGTTTTTAGCTTTTATTTATTGTTATTTTTTTTTGAAGAATAATGATATTTAAGACAACTAAAATCGGTACATCTTATTTTACATTTTTATTTCATTGAGCGTTACTGATAAGTGAAATATCCACTATTGAAAAAACAATATCGATTCTTCAATATCGCAGCAAAATAAATAAGCTACAACTCTTTAACATCGATATTAGATAGAAATCGATCGTAAGTACTGTCGATTCTGCGGCGTAGTCGATATCAATGTCGATAAATAAAGCAGATCTTCACTCTATATTTATCCAAAATCGATCGAGTTAAAACATATTTCGCCATTTTTTTTTCCAATTATAATTGAAAATTAAAATAACAAGCAAATGTAGTAATTTCTTTCCAAAAACCAAATGTTTAAGATTTAGTGTTTTGATATTCAAAAGTTTATGTTTTATAAAGTTTAGATATGTTTAGCATAAATCCTCCAATAAATAATTTTTATGGACTCATTGTTAGGTGATTCACAATGATATTTTCTTTCTTGAAGATCACCGCAAAAATGAATAATACCGAGTAAAATTCACTATTATTTTGTTAAAAGTAAGAAAGGTCATATTAAAAACTGTCAATAAATATGTTATTAATAAAATATTTGATCTTCCTAAGAACTGTCTACAAAAAACTGAAACTATCCGTAACTTAAGATAATGTTATTTTTTTACTACAAAATTACTGAAACATCCGTAAGATTTACGTTTTTATGCAAATATTTTGGTAAATTTACTCCCAAAATTCGAATTTACGGCTTAATTTGTGTGCTAAGAAACAAATTCAATCATATTTTCATTTCCTTAAATTCACTTCATGAAACCAAAAGATATTAATAAACTTCATTTTTTATTGGAGCTGCTACGAGGTGAAACACCTTTTCCCTTTTATAACTGTTTTTGATTTATAATAAACTGTAATTACAAACAACATTTCTTCTTAATTAAACAACATTTCTTCGAAATTAATACAATTAATAAATAAGGAACATTATTTACATGTAAATAAATCATGTATTTTTTTAGTTATAGCGATTTTTCTCTTTTTTTTCCATTAAGTAATGGAAACTGTGTAGTTCTATCATTTTCTTTTTTTCGATGAATTAAAATGACACGAACTAAATTGAACGAATTCATGTGAGTGCCAATTTTATTATTTTAAAAAATAATCAAGGTGCAGTTTTAATCATTCGAATTTAACGAGTAATGAAATTAATAGATGGCTAATCAGCTTAATTGATTCTGTTGGCTTTTTTCAATGTTTAGAATTTTATACGGATATCAATTATTTTTTTTCCAATGCCCGGGCTCATAAATTAGTAAATCTTTTGTTGGCCAACAACAAGGGGCGAGATATGATTGCATTTATCCGGCGAAACGTTGCCCACGCTACGCCATAGGAGGCAGCATCACGACGGATATCAATTATTAATACGTGAATTAATTATTGAAGTAAATTTCCGTAAAATCTAGAAATCCTCTATTACACAGGCTTGTAGAGGTTTTGGTGCCGGGGTATTTAGAGCCGATTTTAAGTATAATTGAAGTACTGAATCCAAATATGGCATTAGTGTTTCATTAGCAGCTCTAATTTCTGAGATATAAAAATGTCGTGACTTGATTTATGATACTTTAAGATGCGGATATGCGTATGCGTGTCTGTGTGTGTTGTTTTTCTAATAAAAACCAAAGAAATTAAAAGTTTTTCTATATTTTCTATATAAAAAGCACATTAAAGTAATGAAAATCATATAAAAATTACTGTACCACTTTACTAACTACAGTTATACTTAGTTTTGAAGAAAAGAAAAATCACTGATCAAAGAAAAGTCAATTAACACTTCAGAAGCTTCTTTTGCGTGACATTCTTGAATGTGCTTTGTTTGAACAGTTTCTTTTGAGGTTCCAGCATGATCTGCCATCATGTGGGTATCCCATCTTCCTTGGTAGCGTTCCTCCATTGTTTTTATTTCCTAGTGAAATCTTTCACGTTGTTCTTCACTTGTATCGCCTAAATTTTCTGGAAAACGATCCAAATGACTGTTTAGATAGTAAACTTTTATGCTCATATTATATCCAAGGTTTCTGAAGTTGTTGAGCATCTCGTTTACTAGCTAACATAGTTTTCAGCTTTCCGGTTGCCCAGGAAATTTCTGACAACCTCGACAAATGAAATCCATGCTTTCTGCTCTGCCTCATGCATCGACTCCACAAAAGCCGGATCTTTTATAAGCTGTCTTATTTGTGGGCCATTGAAAATTCCAGCTTTTAGTTTTTCTGTAATTATCTGCGGCAATTTTCTTTCTATGCAAGCAAAGCACGATCCATTCTTATGAAGAACCTTTACAAACTGCTTCATTAAAACTAGCTTGATATGCAGTGGCGGAAAGATGATTTTCTCTCTATCAATAGGAAGCATTTCAAAGTACGCTTAGAGCTATCATTAAATAGCCGCCAATCATCAGAATTATATTCAGGGAGACCTATTTTTTCCAGGAGTTCTCTAGCATCTTGAGAGAATACAAGATTTTCTTCATGGGTGAAAAAGGGTAGCAGATCCTTCTCCCTTGTACGGTAGAAAGTAATTTTTGTTCCTTGTCACTTAATCTGGAAGCTAGAAGCTCAGATACAAGAAGCAATGGGATTGAAATGAGTTACAGTTTTGTCACACCGTACCTAAAAGAGGTTTTACATTACTTTTCCCTCAAAAAAAAATAAGCTGATACTTTGTAGTAAAAAGATGATATACGACTACAAAAACAAAGAGGAAACAGCGCTCAAATAGTTTATTTATGAATTAATTTAAGTGTACGTTATCAATACCTTATATATATATATATATATATATATATATATATATATCAATAGTTGAAACAATTACTCATAGGGGATGCTGCATCTAAAAAGTCTAGGTGATAGAGTAAAACTGATTTCATTTTTAGATTGAGCGTCCCACATATAGTTAAAATCAGTTCAAAGAGCCTAGGCACCAAAACAATTTTTTTTTGTATGCTTGTATTATTTTATAACAAAAATATCAAAATCCAATTCATTAATATATTAAAAATTACACTTTTTCACTATCAAGACCATTATTTTTTTTTACTTTGTAATCAGGGACGGCTTTGTCGTCGTTATTAGTAGTTATCAAGATTGATTACTTGGATAAGTTGGACTGTGCTAAGTTGATTAGGATATATTTTTTTAATTTCAAGTAAATTATCTTTTAGTTATTTACCATACAGTAGAGTTATGCCAACATTGAAAGGAAATCGGTTTTACTGATAACAAAAATAGGAATCTAATTTCGATGTTATAATTCCATCTTAGTTTGTTAAAAAAAAACAATCTGACCTTACAGTTTACTAATATTTGTGTATATTTCTTTACAATTAGTACCTTTAGATTTGTTTACTAAGTAATTAGCAAATGCTCAAATGTTAGTATATTGAAAATAATTTGTTTAACTTTATTTATTGCTTTAATTACTACTTGTTCTAAATGGGTATTTCCTGAAGAGGTAACGTTTACTAATAATTCATTATTGTTTAACATTTTTTCAGCGCCGTTGTCAGCATTTATTCAGCCACCCAAATTGCAAGTGGATATTGGTCAACAAGCAACCTTCCAATGTATAGTCTCAGGCTACCCTGTATCATCTTTAATCTGGTTAAAAGATGGAAAACTGGTGTCTACCAATGCGACAATCCTTGTATCTTACGACATGCTTCGAATTACTTCGATGACCAAAAAACATCGGGGGAGTTATCAATGCATTATCAGCAACGACATAGACTGTGTCCAAGCTTCAGCAGAATTACGTCTTGGTGGTACGTGAGTATACGTAGAACAATTTGGATTTATTTTGTCCTTCTTTAAAGTTTCATTTGATAACAGGTTCTGGCATTTCATATAAAATCAATGAAATTGTGATTCCCTTGATTTGGCTTCTATTAACTTGGCTTCTATTTTTTCTGCTAATTATTGCAGGAATTCGATTGTACTTAAATATTATATATATTCTACTGAGGAATAATAGGAAAATGTGCTATTTAAGTATCAATTAGTTTTCTTTCTATCTCTTTTATATTCTTTTTCTTAATGTATTTTTGTCCAGTTTAAGAGTTATCTGTTTTCTTCAACAAAATCCTTCAGATTTTTCATAGACATTAATTTTTTTCCTTTGCATTTTTCTCTCTAAACTGCTATGTCTCAAAAACTTCTCGAACATCTGGTTACTTTCCGAAGAACTGTCCAACTTTTTAAGAAGCCTATTCAGAAAAACAGAAAGTTGTTAAGCTTTAAAGATTTAGGGGAAATGATTTTTAGAACGGTAATGCTTTCTTTTTCCATACAACAATGAGGCGTTAAATAACCTCCAGGTTTTTAATTTTATTTAACCTTTGAAATAAGAATATTCGCAGAATTATATTTTCTTCTTTAATTTAGAAATTCACTTTAGTTAAAAGACCGCTAGAGGCTCATGAAAGATCTCCTTGAAACGTGTAGAAACTTTTGAAGAGGATAATATTTAATTTCCTATATAATAGGAATTTGTTTCAGTTCCTTCCCGCTTAGACAATTTTCACTTTTGTTCCAAACAATTTGGCAGGTATTATTCGACATTTTCTGCTTCCTTGAGTTGGCTTTTGTGAAAATTACTGCAGTTAAATAAGGAAATGGAGAGAAATAAACGAAAGTATCTATTGTATCTGCTTATTCTTGAGAAAATGTGAAAATAGCTAATGAAGTAAATATGGATTGCAACCATTAATCAAGGAGCTCTAATGATCTAAGTATTGGAGTTATAACTAAGTTAAAAGATTTGCAATCACAAAACTTAAAAATCACTACACTTATTGGCCATTGTTATTTTGTAGAAGCTCAGACTCTGAAGTAATTGAAATTAAGGGAGACATCATTATATCATTATATTTATATTATAATAAAAGCAAATAAGAATGAAGATTATTTTGCTATGTTTTAAGTCTCCAGGCAATACAAGTTTACATTTTTTCAAGGAAATGATAAAAAAGGGCATTCCGAGAGAACTGCTAAGTGTCTGAGTGGAGAATTCAGTTATATTTTCCTTTATTTATATGTGTATAAATAATTCCAAACGTTTTTCTGAGTACTTCTTTAATTTGATTGGAAAAATGACGAAAACTACAATTTTATTCAGTTTAGTCAGTTTCCAGTTTATATCCAAAAAGTTGCATAGATTTTAACGAGCAACATGAATTTGACCTTTTTCTGTACTGTATTCTTGTATTGCAGTTTTAGATAGAATAAATTTGATTATCGTGTTATTTGCTTTAAGACAACTTCACCAAATTTACTATTCTTAGAAAGGAATTGAGGTACTCGGGGATTCGGCAAGTTTCCAAGTATCGAATGCAAGTTCTCAAACCATGAACATTTCATGAAAGTAAAGGGAGCGACAAAAGTTGTAAAAAGGATTTGTGTTTATTGTACATAGAAGATACATTCAAAACTACAAAAATATTTTACTACATTCAACTTCCTAATCTTTTCGACTGCATTTCAATGGTTCTCAACGATCTATCTACAAAAGCATATTATTCTGAATATCGTAAAAAAGTGAATCTGCAAATATAGACTAAACATAAAAGGCCTTCCTATTGTTAAGAACTGTACACAATGTATTTTATAAAAGAAGAAAGTAGCATAGAAAAGTTGTAAAAGCCGTTGTAGTCAAGTTGAACTTTAAAACATGAAAACTAATCACTTACTAGGTCTGTTTGCGTGATGTAGTGGATTAGACGGCGGGCTCCCAAGAGGCCGATATGTCGGCACCAGGGTTCGAATCCTGGCGTCGGTTTGGATGTTTGCTTTCTTTTCTGAGTTTGCCTGCTTCTTTTTCTTCCGCTGTCTATAGCATTGAAGGGTATGAGAAATTGTCAGAATTTAAATAGAAAAAAAATTACCTTCAAAATTGCTGACCAATGTGAGGTTAGGGCGATAGATCCGCAAGGATGAAAGCACGCGTGGGGTGCGCCCACTGCCCTATGCCGAAAAAAAACAAAACAAACTAATCACTTCCTATACAAATTATCTTACTTTATATTAACAATCAACAGAACTCACAGTTTATACGTAACGCATCATATCAGATAAGTATACAGTAAAAATGTATTCCGAATAATTCAGGAAGTATTTCTCATATTCCTAAAAACTATCCTTTTCGGATATAATCCTGAGTTAACAGGCAAGAAACAAAACTGACACCAGAATTCATAAAGGCAGAAACAAGAAAACTTGAATTTGATACTTTTTTATTAAGTTGAGACTTGGGAATGTTAAATTGGTTTCACACAAATGTCGTTTATATAGTTAAAATGTTGTTATTGTGAAGTCGTGAAATGGTTCTGTAAGTTGAAGAGAGAAATTTCTTGGATATACTCGGCAGTGTGGAATTTTTTTACTCTATAATGGTGTTTTCTTCAGCCGGAGTTGGAAAAGTCCTCCCTCATAGATTAGTATATCCAATTATCACTCCTGCTTCAGATCCAAGTTGACGAGAGAGATTTCATCTACCGTAAAATTATAATATTTTACCACATGGTAATTTTTTTATCATTTTTCATTATAAAATTGGACTGTCAAATTATAAAGTTTACTATTCAATAAACCTTAAGAACTACAATTTTGGCTTTGTACATGAAGAACAGAAAAATAAGATGCCACAGATTTTATTTTAGCAAAAAGAATATACTCATTATTAAGACTGGGGAATTTCCTTTTTCTACATCTTTGAGAATCATTGTTTATTGGTATTGCTATAAATATTAACGTTCATTAAAAATAATCTAAACGGAATTCCTTAAGAACTTGGTGTAAAGTTTCGGATTAAAGAGCAATCTTTTGGGTAAACCAAGTAATTGGTCGTCATGCGACTATCAAGTTACTTCCATTTACGGTTAATAAAAAAACTCATTAAGGTTCAAGAAAAAAAAAATAGTTCAACAGCTAATCAATTAAAGCATGATACAAAAATGAAAATGAATGAAATTAAACATATAGTTTGGTTACTGAAGGAGGAGTGGGACTTGATACTGGATAGATTCTTGTTTGAGGGATTATATCTTACATCTAACAACTTCTATTGTTAGTTTCTTCGTATAGATTGTTTTCGCTGTCTTCTTTCCCAGCCATTGGGAGAACAGTGCTAGACTAGGAAGGAGCGGGAGGGGACAGTGAAAGTGTCCTTCTGAAATTTTCTAACAGCGTGCTCACCATGGCTCAGAAAGAATACCACGAAAACAACCTATTCGAGAAACTAGCAACGGATGTTTTAATGTAATGAGCCAGTCTTAATGTAATTAATATATATCTCCTGAAGAAGCACCGAGAAACTTGACCGAATTATAGAGTAAACCTCACCCCGGAGTGGGAAAAATCCCTCAAACAACGATCTATCCAGAAATGAAATCAGCATCAAATTATAAACTGTTAATAAGGAAAACGTTATTTTTACATAAATCGTTTGTCCGTCTGACACTATTACAACAATTATCAGAAAGCTTCTTGTTACTTGTGCATAAAAAGATATAATACGAGGACGATGTCAAAAGTTCAGTGACACCATGTATGAAACATTGAAGGCAAGCTATAGCAAACCAAAATCTAGCCAAAATGTTTGTTGACATGAAATGCCACGTGCGCTGACTCTTCAATATCGAAGCTCTTGTTCACGAGGCAAAGTTCGATTAGTAGAGTCGAAGTAATTAACATGTCTCATCGAGAGATACGCTCATCGATTAAATTCTGTCAGAAATTGGATATTTGTGCTTCAGAAACATACCGAATGATAATGTGAGTATATGGTGAGGAATTGCTGAGCAGAAACAAAACATTGGAATGGTATAAACGCTTTACAGAAGGCAGAGAATCTCTGGACGATGATCCTAGACAAGATAGACCTTGGATTCAGGGTTATCTTGGTCATTCATGGTTGCATTCAGACGTTATTCAAGCTGTTGGTGCTGTAATTGCTGAGGAACCCAGCAAAAGCATGTCAGGATGCTCATGATAGGTGTAACATTCACATTCAACTTTCACAGAGCACGAACATTTCGACAGGACCTTGATCTCCTGCTTGATCGGACGACCAGACAGAACTCAGAATAATAGTTTCTGGGCACTTCTTTACAGATGTTGATAAGGGCTTACTGAGTATGGACAATATTATCACTAGAGACGAGAGTTGGTGTTACCTCTTTGACCCACAGACGAAGAGAAAGTCCTGTCTGTGATTACCAAGAATTGAAATGCGACCCACCAAATTGAAATGTGAAGAAGCGTGGGGAAGGTGAGGATGGTGGTTTTCTTTGTTGTTCGCGGGGTAAATCACCACGAATTCCTGCCTGAGAAGATGTCAATAAATGCTGATGCGTATCTTGCCATTTTGAGGCGGCTGCACGAGGCTACCCGCCGCAAACGGTATGAGATGTTTAGGAAAAATTCTTGAATACTGCACCATGACAACGCTCCGGCACACATATACTATTTTGTGAATAATTACCTTGCCATAATTGGTACTCCTATTTTAATACAACCTTCATATTCACCGGACTTGGCCCTATGTGATTTTTATCTCTAAAGACCTATTGAGAGGCCAAAGGTTTGGATCCTGCAACGATATTATTGAAGCTTCGACAATTGCACTCCGTGAGGTGTCAAGAATGGCTTCCAGGATTGTTTTCGGTCATGGTACGACCGCTGGTTGAAGTTTAAAGCGATGGGAGGGAATTACATTCAAGGCCAACAAAGTTTTTTTTCCACTATTTCTAAATTGTCATTATTTATACAGTGTGTCCTGGAACTTCTGGCAAGAACTTCGTTCTTGTACTATCTATCTATCTATCTATCTATCTCAACCTCTGTACATGTATGTTTATTCTTTTTGTACATAGTATTATGTAGATTACTAAAAATGGAAACGATAATTAAGATATCTAATGTTTTTAGCAACGAATATTTCGAAAGCATTTTTATTTTTGCTTAATATTGAAGTAATATGCGGAAAACTTTTAGTTATTTCTGGGTTGCCTGACATGTAAGGTAATCTAAAGAAATAACATTTACTTTAAATTCACGATTTAATCTTTATATAAAAAATAACGATATTGATTTTATCATGTTCCCCAGTAAGTACCGATAAGATGCAATCTAATGGGAGGTGATATGCCGATAAGTTTTTAAGATCTGTCTTTCAGAAGACCTGCATACATTTGTCTTTGTAATTTCTTGGCAGATTTATAAGTGGTAAACGAGAATAAAACATTTCCTGGTAGGCAATGTCATAATTTTGGCAAATCAAGCAGAACCAGAGGTGGACTGGCTATAGGGACTACTGAGCTAATCCCTGAGGCTAATAAGTCCATCTATATCAAGTCCGACATAACACGACTGCTTTTTTTATTGAGCAAATTGGGAAATGACGGAGTTAGGGGAGTTATCTCTAAGTTATCAACTGGAAATTTTACAGAAATCATCATTCTTACTAATACTATTTCACTTCTTTACAGCATAAGCTAATTACCCCAACAACATGAGAAAATAATATTATATATCCTCTTATTGCTCATGATTCTACCATTTACTTTTATTCTCGTTTATGTAGTGATTCTCGCGTAATCTTCCGTCTTTCATTTGCGACGAATACTCTGTATTCTGTGACCTGATGGCTTTATTTCAATTGTAGAATAATGTTCAAATGAAGTGTAGTGTTGCTATCGGAAGATATGCATGGATTATATTTCTACATATCATGAACCTCTCTAAATTGTTTGGACACTAACTCTATTTTGTCTGTTATAATTGATGCATGATAGTGAGTGTAGAGATTTTCTCTTTTACTTGTTTACAAATTTCAACTCCAAGTTTCCTGCAATTGATATGTTATTTCTATGATGACCTCAGGATTTTTCCAAATTGCAGTTTTGTGATATATGATGTTTACTATCTGAACAGCAAATATTAAATAAAGTATGCTTATAGTATTTACTATTTACAGTGTTTGTATTTGCTGTCAAGTTGATTTAAATTATTGTAAATAATGAGTAGTTACCCGTAAGCTAGGCAAAGGAATATCATTTTAGAAAATATCAATGTGAATAACCGTAGGTAGCGCAATAGTGCCTCATGAGAAAATATAACAATAATATTGTTCTTTGATTTACATTTTTGATTTACATTTTTGTTTTACTGCCTGAAATGTGATATGCAAGTTGGACGTTTTCTCTTCTTACATTGTTTACTTAAATTTACTTTAAAGTAGGGAAGGTCTTTCTGATTTTCTCTGCAAACTGAGAATAATCTTCTTTTGCTTTACATACCACATTATTATATACAGTTTTTCCTCGATTTATTTTTTATATTCATTAAAACCAAAAAAAAGCTTCCCTTAGAAACCTGTTACGCTTCACTTTGTTACTTTATTTATTACTTTCTGAAAAAGTTGTAAATACACTAAAGGAAAAAAATGCAACACCAAGAAGGAATGGTTTCACTACATTGAAACTCAAGACAGTTGTTCTTGAGCATGACCAACCTTTCTGGATTTGAGAGTTAGTCTTCATTTAAGAAAATACTGGCTTTTGAGTATTAAGGGAACGAACCAGACAAGTAAGATTGGAAGATAATTTGATATTATGATAAATATCACAAAAAAGGGACATGCTAATTTACTTTAAAATAATTTTTCCAAGATCTATTGTTCTTATTACCAAAAATTTGACACTGGATTCCAGGAATGAGTTGGTCATGTTGCAAATCATATAATGTTCCTGCTTTTCGCAAGCATGCATTCACATGATCATCAGCTAAGGTCTTTCAATGTTTAGTTTTTATCGTATTCATTGTAGAAAATTGTGAAAATAACTAGGTAAATCTGAGAAATGCCGTCAAATAAAATGCCAATTTTAGACTATTCAAATAAGATTTTAGTGTTATTGATACTAAATCACCATTCTTTCTTCGTTTGATAATTCACTGATAGACAGCTGTCGACGTATTGTCCACCACAGGTATAAACTTACTTGTGCTATGGATTATATTAGTAAGAATATATATGAACATTATATTAAACAACACATTGAAATGGTATAATTACTATGATCTGAAATGCCTTGTGCAGCAATGCATGCATGAACACAGCAGGGTAGGCTGTCATACAGCAATATAACGTTCTCCTGAGGGATAGAACGCAAAGTAGTGCGAAATCCCAGTTCCAGTTGAGGAATAGTGGTTGGAGCACCTCCTGATCGTTGATGAAGTTGTCTGCCCATCAGATCCCAGTCGTGAAACTGAGCCAGTCCCCAAAGGTTTACTCGTGTAGAAACTGCAGATTAACGTGGGCTCTTAGGGGACGCGAGTTGTCTTGTTAATAAAAGGTTCATATTACTGATGAATTAGGAAGCCATTGAATGCGAATCGCCGGATACCAATCGTAGATAGGTAGAGATTCACAGATGTGCACATGTAATATCACCTCTTCCTTGTTCGAATCTCTTCGATCGGCCCGCAAACCCAAATCATTTACGTTATGTACATTTACATAAACTACAGCTTCCCCACATGTCGTGGCCTAACTTCTTGCAGGTTTTCAGTTTTCTTTTCCCTTAGTGTATCTCTAATATAAAGCTTCCTACGAAATTCTGTGTCGAGGAATGTATCGCCGCAGAACATTCTGATTCATCATAACACAACATTGTTTACAATTTTGATAAATGCCAGTTGATATCTGTAAGCTATACATTTTGCTTTTCAATCGTGGTATTTGTCATAGAGGAAAATGAGAGAAAATGGAAACCCCATGACTTCTTCAAGAAAAACAAAGAAATTAATGAAAGAAATTAAAATGTGAGACCAATGTTCAAAAGCGATATTTCAAGACGCTAATATGGCGATGATCAGTTGAGAATAGTCACAATGAAGAAAGCAGGTCTCATAAACGGAGGTTTATTGAAGTAGCGTAGGAAAAGAAATGGAACTTCAAGAAATCTAAAATAAAAACATAAAAATAATATTTTTTTTTTATATTGTATGTATGGTCTTGTTGATTCCTTTTTTACTAAATTTTACACACGTTAAAGTTTAGCAAACATAAAAATATTAAAAAAAGATATGTTTTTATGTTTTAGTTTCGATTTGTAGAGATTCCATTTCTTTGTGTTAAATAGATGTAGCAAACACTGGAATCAAGATTAATTCCAAATTGTAGCAGATTTTTACATTTTTTTAAGCTAAATTACGAGGTTGTAAAAAAAGAAACACACAATGGGCCATTGGTATGAATTTGTGCAAAAAAATCATAACGCAGGAAAAATTACCGCAACCTGACCTTGTCATGTTGAAAAGATCTAATTTTAAAAGACAATGGAAATCTTCTGCTAATTTTGGTCGGAAAGTGCTGTCTTCTACACAATAGATCGGCTTTGACTCTGGTGTCGTTTGCTGATTGAATTAATGACTGCTCCTGATGCACCTTAGGTTTTTCTCGATCGATGCTGCCAAAGTCAGGAGAGGTTTTCGGGGTTCTTCACTAATTGCTTTGTTTTCAAAAACAGCTGTTCAAAAAAGAAGAGTGATCACTTTTCCTTTGCCAAATGTCACTACGTATCATAAACTTTCGCTGTTATTGTTTTAGTATGTTTGGTAGCTTTGTGGTTAACTAGTCATATTCCCAGAAATGCTGCCATAAACAATGTTTTCAAAAGACAGAAACAGCTGTGAAAGAACATTTCTTGAAAAAATTATGGTTATGCTTTTGAATAATGACTTGTTTCTCTTTTTTTTAGACGTTTGCATCGTGTAGACAAAGTAAAAGTTTAGAACAATTTGACTCATTATCTCATCTCGGCCTTTATATGCTAGATATTAAAGGTTCAGTTTGTAATCTATAGGGTTTAGATATAATGATGAACTTTGTTGTTTGTTGTTTCCTATCTGCTTTTTTCACTGATTTTTCAGCTTTATTTGTGTTTTGACATTACTGAGGGGCTCTCGGAATGTATAATTCAATATTTTCTGTGAATATGCGATACACATTTAATTGTTACGTAAGTCATGTAGGTCAGGTAGTTTAGTGGTAGTTTCTGTGCTGTGGACTGCAAGAATCAGGTTCAGTTCCAGAGGAGATCGAGAATTTTGCTCAGGTTACTTCTCCTTCAAAGAGTTCCATGATTCACCCAATCCTCTTTAAATCCTCTGGAATTTTAAAATTGGGATCTAGAATTTTTTCAACGGCGAGGGAGTGATCATTCATTCTGAAACGGTCTCATTGGCCCTGGAAACTTTGGAAGGTTTATGTTAGGTTCACCCATGAGGCAAATTAGGCTCCAAAGTAGAAACATCTATCTACTTACTTACAAAGGATCATGGATTTTTCATATTTTATTAACAGAGATAATCAACTTATATGTTGAAACTTTACTCCCTGTGTGGTGCTTTATTTTATTTTATCATGTTTAAAGACAAGCGTTCTTCACAGAGCCGTGATTGTCACTGCATTTGATAGAAAACGTTTTGACATCAACATCGATGTAAACAACGGAAGAACATGCTTAGCATAGCTAAGTAATCGGAGGAAAAAAAATCAATTTTTTCTGTACAGAGTCTAGTCGAAAAACAATGGATGACACCAGATCTCAGAAGGTACAAGGCCGATTCCATGAAATTTAGCATATAGGCAGTCATGATTGTTTCTTAAAGTCATCGATGCTTTACAAATGAAGAACAAGCATCCCTATTGTTGTAGAATACTCGCCGAAAAACCGCCGTTTAAAGTCATACACAAAAATTGATTCGCAAGATATGTTAGCAATGATTTTTATCAGGGATAGTTAGGATAGACTTTCCAAAAATAATGGAATCGTTTATCACCTAATGATTGCTTTGGAATTTCAATTCTAGCAATTAAAAGAAATAAGATTCCAATAATCATGGAATTCATATTAATGATGCATAGTTTCCATATATTAAATAGAAGTTTTCATGGTGCTTGTTTTAAAAGGCAATCGGATACCAGCGTCGTTTTTATTTGCCGAAAAGTCGCCATTTAACTCAGATTACAAACTAAAGAGATAAGAACAATTAAGCGCAAATAATGGAAAACATTAACCATGTGTTAAATATATTTGATCGATATTCTGAAAGAAAAGGATATTTTTCCTATGATTTGTTGTCGAAAAACTGTTTTTTATTTTTCCCAAACCTACTTCCTATACTAAAATCTTTTCTTTCTCTGTATGTCTGTCCGGTGCAATTGTTAATTATTAGTTTCCCTTGCTGAGAAAGTCAGATTATAATTTATTTTTTTTTATTCGCCTTGCACGGGATTCGAACCGAGGACCTTCGTCCTCTCTGTCAGGAACGCTAACCATTGGACTACTGCCTGTCCCCCAATATCCAATCCTACTTTTATTGTATTTGTTGTATATCAAATAATGAGTTCATTCAAAAAAGGAATAAAATGTCACTTTTTGCCATATCCGCTTGGAATCGATTCATCTTGGATTATCTCATACTTACCAGGGGAAGACAGGGGAATGGCCTAGTATACGCAAAAATTCGTAAGTTGCAGGAGCTTAGTAAGTAGGCCTACTCTACAGATATTTATGTAGCGTAAGAAGTGTATTAAATCTCGGTTTTTTGGTAATTTATTCCTAATAAGTCTTTGGGATAAATATACTGTGTAATATATATATGAATATAATGAATCCTGAAAATAAATTTTGTTTATTTGATTTATCAGTAACAACAATATTTAAGGATGATTTTTATGAAATGGGAAAGATTTTTTGTTTTTCGGAAATTATTTATTCGACGAAAACAGAAATCATATGTAATACGATCAGAAAACTAAAAATACTATAAAAGTAAATCAATTCAAGGAAATTAAATTCATGTTATTTCGAAAGATAGATATTTGCTCTGGAAATGAAGCACTGGAAAGCGGAAATATAAGAAACATGAGTACATGTCAAGGAATATCTAAAGAAAGACTGGGAGCCTTCAAATGAACTTCAATTTCTTAGAGATAGCAAAAAGAAAATAGGTTTTTCTTTTTAATGATGATAGAATTTTCGTTCCGAAGGAATGCATTGAAAATTCTATAAAAAGAAATAAGAACTCTTCAGAAAGACTTATATTAAGTAGCAAGAAGAAGAATTCATGGAAATTCGCTAGAAATCTAACAAAAAACCACAACTTTTGATCAATTTAAAAAATGTATTCTTAAATTAATCAAATCGACAATTGAAATTCCAAGAATTTAACGAAGGAATAACAGAGGAATAAACTGATACGGACGGAGACAAGAGACCCAGAGTTCATCCCAACATCTATCAACTGTGCACCAAGTACGCATAAAGGCGGGTAAACTTCCGACTTGCCTTCAAAATCTCAACTTACTTCCCTTCGGCTGGTAAAGACATTTCTGGTAAGGACTTTTCACAAGACATCATCTTGTGTTGATGTTTAAGAAATGAGAATTACATTAAAAATAATAAATAAAATTAAAATTAGATTCAACGTTAATTAACAAGAAGTATTTTTAAGATAATTAAAGTAAGCTTCGTAATTTATTTCAACGCGAACATGAAAAGTGAATCTGGTTTAATAATTAAAGATCTGATTATCAAAGTATAAAAGTTATGCTGTTTGTGTTACGTACTGTTGTAATACCGTACATTATGACAATTTAATACCACAGCAATTTAATGACATTCTGTTTATTAACATAATTCCTCTAAGATTAACTTCTGCTTTTCCATATCTATTATTTAGTACATTTCATTCTTGTTTATAAATAAAATAATCTTCATTGTTGCAGTCACGGAAATGATAGAAATATTCTCATAACAACCATGGGAAATCTCGCCAGCGTATTTATTTTTCTCTTAAATTACAGTACTTCCGTCGAATGTTCGTACAATCTGTTGAATATTTTCTTATTATAATAATAGGCAGAATGGCCTTCTTCATACATATAAAAGTTAAAGTATTAAAATTAAAAGAAGTTTTAACAATTTACGTATAGCAAAGAATGCTATTGTTGAATAACATTTTCAACAACAGGAATAAAATAGAAAAATAGAACATATTCTAATAAAATATCCATCTTGCCTAATTTTCAGAATAAGTTCATTCCCATTCGTAATTTTATAAAAAACCAGAAAAAAAGCAGAAAACAAAACGAGGTTTTGGTAGCGTGCAAACTTTCGATACCTGGACAAAAAATAAAAATAAATAACTTTAACGTGCAGGCATATGATCTAGTGAAGAAAATACAAAACTGCACATAAGTAAGCAGTTTTGATAAGACCTATATTGATAGGATAGGTAACAAGATAAATAGATATTTTTCCTTTTACCGATTTGTAGCTATCTTTAAATATTCTGTATATTTAAATATTTTGTATGTAGTTTTTTGGTCATCGTAAATGGATGGAAGGATGGCTTAAAATCAAATTAAAATTTTTATTTTAAAACGTTATTTTCTCTTAGGTAACCATACTTTCCTAGGTAAGTAAGACTCAGCAAAAAAGACGGTCTGTGTAATTTTTGAATAGCTTTCTAATGTTTTTCTATTCAGAAAATGGAAAACTAATATTGTTTTATTGTTTTATTCGCATTATTTACTTGAAAGTAATGTTTTTTTTTCCACGATTTAAAAATCAAAGAAAAAGATAACAAACACCAAACATTTACATAAGCTTCTTAAAGGAGATATTTTTCTTCACAAATTTGCGTTTTATCTGGTATTTAAAAAGGGTACGTTAGACCAAATGTGTACTACCCATATGATAGCTTGGAACTACGCGAGGTTCAGAAATGCGGACCAAATACAAGCAAATACAATTTTTATTGGTGATGACCATCGCTTACGTTTGTACAGGATGGCCGCGAAGTTCCCGTATCCCCTATTATGTTATTATTATATTAAGGGTACGGGAACTTCCCGGCCATCCTGTAGTATGCAAAAATTGAGAACTTTGATATTTGGCTATTGGTTTAATATTTAACAATGCAGACGTTATTTCAGGGAAAGAATGATTTCGAACAATGGAAAGAATAATGCCTTCTCTAGAGATGAGGAATTTTGCTGCTCAGTGATTGATTGATTCGTAGGGGCTATGTCAAAATCCCACAAGTATTAAAGCCTTTGAAGTATATTGTGCAAACCCTATTAAATTAAAATGGCCATAAACAGGCAGAAGGAGATATGAAGAATGATGCACACATAAGAAACAAAAAAACATCCCTGCTGGCCCTGTGATTCCAATCCAGTCAAGCAAATTAGTAGATCATCGCATGGACCTCTCAACTACGCCTAAAAACTTCTAATTGAGAGAATTACGGGAAAAAAGAAAGGAATTTTAAATCTCCGCTGCTTAAAAAAATTAATATAAAACGAGTTTCAAAAATTTACCTCTAGATTTATTAATGACACTTTTAAAGAAACATAAATATTTCTACCATAGGAATATTAATATTCATTGAAAGATAAATGAAGCTTCCATTGACAACTGAAGTAGAAGCAGAAGTCTGCCGAACGATAAATTCCACAAGTATTTCGTAAATCTGTAACTAGCAAAAAATCATAGATTAAATAATTTTTGTCAATTTCTCACAGGCTTTTTTGGATAACTGGACTGTGGAATGATCATCACAGTTTACTTACATTTTGGTTAATAAAAAGCGAATTTTAGAAATGCATTATAATTTAAATAATTATGTTTATTGATTCCTTAGAGAATCTCCTCAAATATTGACAGCAAAAGAATATTTAATGCTGTCAATAAAAATTTAATATGCGTTGGGATTCATACATTGATATGTTAAATTGAGATGTTAATTAATATCTAGATATAATCAAATATAAAATATACACGTTTACAAGCTTTAAATATATCTGTCAACAAAACTATCTGTTTATCATTCCAGTTATTCAGCAATACATAAACACAGTCCGTTAAAGAGATCTTTTAGCTTCTAACCAAGATAGGCTGGTTAATCAATAATTCCTGTCTAAGGCCGCGCGGTTGACTTAGTCGCTAAAACCATTAGGCCCTCACCTCTATATTAAATCATGTGGGTTTCGTTGTGGTGGAGAATCCGCGCTTAGCGGTTTTCTCCGGATTCTCTCATTTCCCCTGCACTACTTCTACGAATCGTTCTCTATCTTTCTCTCCGTCGGTCCTTCTTTCCGTAGGGTATCGTAGTAAACCAAAAACTTCCTTCGACCTACTCATAACGTAAAAATTAATATCTAAATTGGAAACATTACTCTGTAACAGAAAACTTAAACGGTGTCTATAGTTAAACCTCTTAAATTATTAAAGTCCTTACAGTGTGCAGTGATTTTTTTTTTATATTCCCTGGAAAAAATTAGAATAGTTATTTTATTTCAGTCAGTCCATCCGCTTTCCATATTCCCACATAGCAAGACAGCAAATCGTCTAACTCTTGAACCCTTGGATAATTATTTCTATTTTAAACCATTCCCATCATCAGGATACGGAGAAAATTTGATATTTAATTTAATAGTATCCTTTTATTTGTACAATTAAAAATTATTTCCAATCATCTTCAATGTTATTTATATTTGGAAAACTACATATTTGAAATAGCGGACTGATTGTGCACAATTATTTATATATATATATATATTTTAACATGATTTTTTTTCCTACTTGACCTGTCGATTTTTCTGTTGAATAACAGTATTCCAAAAACTAACTGCCACTGTAAAAACAATTATGTCTATTTCTCTGTATTACATTATATTAGTATTCTTATTTTGATTCATTCCTTTAGAAAAATAAGTAGATAGAGTTCTGTTAATTTATATTAATGTAATTAATATCAATTCATTTAAAATTCCTAGGCAAATCTTACAGCAACATAAGTTTAAATTTTCCATATAAGTTTCAATTTCCCAAGGATTCTGAAACTTACATAACTAATTTAGCAATACAGTATATCATATTCTAAATAATTAATGAAAATAGAATTCAAAAAAATAATAATTGAAAAATCGCCTTTTAATATTTATAATTGAACAAATCAAACAAACGTAAAATTCCACCATTATTGATCCCCACAACAATTCTATGCCTAAAAATTTTAATAGAAAGAAATGTATTATTTCTGTAAGTAAATGCAATAATAATTTAAATTGAAGATTTTATAAATAATTTTTCTCTTTCACACTGAAACAGTTTCGAATATTAGTAAAATGTTCTTAAGTATAACAAAGATAGAGGAAATATAACAAACTTATTTATCTATATCTCTTGTTTTTCCACTAGTAACAGCAAATCTTTCTTTCACTAACCTTAATAGAAATTAATAATTCTTCCTATGAAATTCTCCAATGAAATATATCAAAGTCCTTTGGTTGTGTTAACCTTCACAGATCATCTTTATAACAATAGTGGATTATCAGTGTTCCAGATGATGCAAAGTTGGAAGTACTATGAAAGTTTGCAATGAAATAGTTTTACATATATGTTGATGTGAATATAAAGAATTTTAACAATAACAAAGGTTAATGAATTAATTGTTATTATTAACAAACAATGCATTTTACATTCATCTCAAGAGGAATATTTTCTGCCCAAACATTCCCTCAGCGAGGATTATGCTTCGATTAGGCTGCTACTGCCAAATGTGTCTAACCAATGTATGAGTATTGTTCAAAAACACCAATCATCAACAAAACCCTCCTTAACCTTGTGATTTACTGATATAATGACTTTTCGAATTACTTACCACTAGCGACCTAAATATTCCCTACTGTTATTTGAAATTGGATATTCCAAACTGTTCTCCGACAATTTGTTGAGTTGATGAACTTTTAATTGGCTGTTCAGTGTAATATGCTTCATGAAGAGATAATTCTTATGTCAGAACTGACAAATATTCAGATATTCATTGAATTAGGATTTGCGTTGAGTTACACTAAGTGTTCACAATTGAGTTTCTTCAGATCAAGTTAATGATTTCAGGTAGATTAATGTTTACTAATTTGATGAGTCACGATCATGTGGAGAAAGAAAAAACGATCTGAAGGGATAAATTTCTGCGTTACGAACATATGGTATAAAGAATTCTTAGTTTAGTATTTTTTTTTTCAATTTTCATTTCAAATGTTTCAGAAAAATATTCCAACAATTAGTGAGTAAAGAAAAAGCTGATTTTATTTTCCAGTTGAGGAGAGATGCAGGACATAAACGAATGAGTAACATAACAAGAACAATGATTTAAAGGCTTGCAATTTACTATTATCGAAATAGTAAATACCTTATACTGATGCACTTATCGTATAATGTCGGTATTTCGACAACTTTATTTTGCTAGCCCACCTTTGAAAATTGGAATACTCGAAAAATATTTTTTTTTCCACACTCCGGTGCCCTTTTATTATGTTAGGAGAATCTCGATGACGAGAAAAACCGAAAATGGGATTCGTACATGCCATTCAGCAATAGTAAAGACGGCACTTTCGTTAACACATAACGTCGGGCTTTTCGTTTTTAATTACTGTTCCTTTTTAATTAAAATAAACTTGATTGTTGCCGATAAAACCATAATTAGGTGCGGCTTCCAAAATCTCACGAAGCATTGCTATTTTTCTCACAGTAAAACAGAGCTCAGTGTTGTCATCATTAGAATGTTCATCGACACACGGAGCTCAAGTCTTTCTCTCCGATCGCTGTCGAGAAAAAAACAAAGTCTAGTTTCCGCAGGCTTTTGTAAAAACATGATAACATCTTTTCCGAGGCACAGAGAGAGAGAGAGAGAGAGAGAGAGAGAGAGAGAGAGAGAGAGAGAGAGATAGGAAAATAGGAAATCTTTAGTAAGAATAATTGTAGGAATCCCTAATGCAGATGGAAATCTTGTATTTTTACATACAAAAATGTACTTTATGTAGGAGAATTTAATTAGTCAAACTTTAAATTCGTCGTATACAACTTTAAATAGAATTAATGCCTTGTCCATTTACTCATCTCTCTGTATTGATTTGTGCTATTTTAAAGATTATGTTACCGACATATAAATGCCAAAATTTCGTTAACAGAGCTTCTACATACTAGAAATAATGTATTTTTTTCATTGTCTATGTAATACTATCGACTTTGTCATTACTATCTTATCTCCCTTACTGCTCATGTGTTAACCAATGGTGAAATTAAACTCATTTTATTACTTTTTGTATAAACTAGTTTTTTATCAAGAAATGAAAACCGAAGACTGCACATAAATAAACAAGAGAATCGCGAACGATCGTTTCGTCCTTCTTAGGGACTCAACAGCCCAATCCACCCTCCCTTGATGACAAACGCAGAAAGGCGTAAAAAATAAATGGAAGTCACATCGTTCCCAAAAGTGACTCCCGAATAAAATAAACAACAATTAAAAAAAAAGGTGCTAAAGAGCACAAGAAAAATCTTTGCCCTCACAATCGTTAGGTTCTAAAGACATTCAATTCTAAGAAAACTCAAACCAAAAAGGCAATATAACAACAAGAAATAAATTTAACGTGCAGCAAAGTTATTAAGAAATGAAAACCAAAGACTGCAAAGAACCAGTGGTTATATATCTCATCTTGTAAATATTTCTGTCCTAAGTTTGTATATTAAGCCTCTTCTTGGAAATATCCAAATACTAAGGATATAATATGTCCAATTCATTTCACAATTGGAAAGAAGGGCCATTCTGCTTTGCAAAGATTGCAAAACTATCCCATTCAAAATTCGTTAACTCCACAAATGGTAGATGAG
The DNA here is from genome assembly GCA_023159025.1 of Thereuonema tuberculata. NCBI lineage: Eukaryota > Metazoa > Arthropoda > Chilopoda > Scutigeromorpha > Scutigeridae > Thereuonema > Thereuonema tuberculata. The sequence goes on along the minus strand of JAFIDM010002131.1, from coordinate 40,395,006 downwards.
TAAAATTATCTGATATAATAAGTATAACATACGATTATAGAAATTATTAGAGTTCCCTTACACACATGAGCGTTACTTTTATACGGAAGTGATATTAAACTTCGCTACACACTACAGTTCGCTACAGTTGCTTCATAGACCTTGGGACTTTCCTATTAATATCACCTCTATCTTTACTACATATAATTACAGTATTTCAACCTGAACTATTGCTACGTGTTTCTTTCTTGCTTCAGTTCAAAATAGTGTTAAATGCCCTGGAACAAATTGGCCGCCTTTCTTTGATTCTTAAAATATCTTCCAATTATTTGAAATAACAAAAGGTTGATTTCGTGGGAATAAACTAATTTATTAGATACAGTGGAACCCCGCTATTCGTCCGCCTCGCTATTCGTACAACTCGTTATTTGTTCAACTTTTTCAAGTAAAATTGAACTCGCCATTCGTACGCTTGCTCGCGATTCGGACAGCGTGACCTTGTTTCTGGCCGCGCCACGCGGTCGCTTCAGTTCAGTCTCGTGCTAGCTTCCGTACGCTACGCATCATCCACGCAAGCTTCATGAAACTTTGCGATATTTTATTGTTATTTTTTGTTATTTTGATTGAAAATAGTGCAGCCATGGGTGCAAAAAAGATTACTGATTCAACTAAGCCTAAAAGGAAAACAGTGAGAACGACAATTGAATTGAAAAAATAACTCGTTGCGAAATTTGAAAGTGAAACTCGTGTCTCTGACCTGGCAACTCAGTATGGCATGGCGAAATCAACCATATCGTCTTTTTTGAAAAAGAAAGCCATAATAAGAGAGGCCTATATATTTATTGTTTTCATAGTTTTTATGTATTATACGCTTAAAGTATTATTACAAAGGGTTAAATAAGCAATCATCTCTGGGTTCGAACGGATTAATCCAATTTACATTATATCTTATGTGAAAAAATGATTCGCCATTCGTACAAATCGCCATTCCAACTGCCTCCTGGAACGGATTGTGTACGAATAGCGGGGTTCCACTGTAACTATTATTTTTGTATTCTAATAAAAAATCACAAATATTCTTTAAAATATTTCGCTTCAATCCTCCTTTTGTTATCAAGACTGATTTCAGCAATGACAGTTATATAGCAACACACAAAATATTAAAATTCAAAAAGAGAAATGATTGCATGATGCAACGACAGGAATTTATTAAAACAATGGAAGATAAGCACAATAGATTATTTCCCTGATTTAATTAGTAGAACTAGGAAAGCTGTTAATGCATTTATTAGTCGTGAAAATGGCTTTTCATTAACGTTAATACTCTCGAATGACTATTGCACAGCGAAGTAATATATTACGCTCTTCCTATAACACGTTATTATATGGCACAGATAGACAAACTAGCTTCGAATTAAAAAAAAATAATAAAATATAATAAATACAGAGATTTTTTAGATTCCTGGCATTAAAAATACTTTTTATTTGAAATATTTTTGAATAATATTTTCTTCTGAAACTGCCTTTTATGCTTAAATATTTACTAGTTTTTTATCATAATCTGGTTTTAATAACAGATTTCATTGGAAATGCAAACTTTACGACATTTTTTGATTTGCACAAAATTTTAAAACAAAAATCTTCTAAATAACTTAAATTATCATTTTTTTATCATTGATAATAGCATTTATAGATCGAAAATGACTTACTATGATTTTGGAAGTCGGTGGGCATAAGTGGAGCTAGAGATAAGGACCGAGTTGAAAAAGGTCTCTGACGAATTAAATGATATTAATAAGATTGGATTCAAAACAGTAAAGGGATTGAGAATGAAGTATATTCGTAAATTAGATACTTAGAATTCCGCTTTGTATTACGTAATGCAGAAAACAAGATGACAACGAGTACGACAACTTCGACAACGAGATGATAGTGCTGTCGTGACTACTTTCAAAGTTTATAATATTAACATTTTTATAATAACTTGAGTATTTCTTTGAATAAGAGGATCTACCTTCATTTCACTCGATCGAAACTGAAGCAAATTGAACTCTTACAAACCACATGTGACTTTTATAGATGCATTCATATGTTAATGCCAAGACAAAATATATTCAGATCTCCAATTGGTTCCAAGAAATTTGAGTTTAAATAGCAATTCTGAGTGAGCCTTCAGTCTCATAAAGCATTCTTTGGTTAAAATAATTAACTGAAATCCAGTAGAATCTTTGATCAGTATAATCGTGGATCGTTTCCGAGTCCATCAAGAATCAAAAACTTCGGAATATTCATGTTTTTTTAAAGTAAAGGGAAAGGAAAGAAATCTAATAATAAAGTAGCTACTGAGTCTCTTGCGCTCCTTTTGGCAGTTTATTTTATTTCAGGTTTCATGACTGGATGTTACAGCAATCGTCTTTTATATCCAAGCTTGACGTCATCAGTGTTAATAATTTTGATAGTAATCCTATCGAATTCAGATTAATAGAGTTCGAGAGATTATGTGAGGAGTATTCGATTACTGGTTCACAAGCTAAATCACATTAAGAAAATCTAGTATGTAGAATCAGAATTTCTAGATAAATTCAAATGGCGTTAATACGATTTACCTTTTATTTCCGAAATTGCCTGAATTCATCGACAGTTCACCAGTTTGCCTCTTTTGATGGTAGCTTTCTGGTTTTTTTTTTCCTAATCTTCAAAAAAAAAGCGGCAAGCGTTATCATAGTTATCATAGCTTTATATCTCTGGCTTTTCTCTCGTCTTGGATAAAAATACAGGTTACATTAATGATATTCGTAAACCTAGAACATGTTGTTATTTCCTCTTGTGTTTTGTTCTTACATTTCAATCTTCCTTTACTACTTATTCTTTAAGATAAATATTTTAATCGATTGGTTTTCAAAATTGGTTTTAAAAAGTTACCTGAACTGTAACACTTTTCACGAGTGGACTGCAAAACATACACGAAGTTTTTATTTTCAATTATTTTCAATTTTCAATTATTTTCAATTACTTCCTTATTTACATTTTAAAGGAAGATCTTTTGAAAGACAATGTAAATCTTTCCTCACTCGCTTTTAATACTCACATATTGATCATTAAAATTCCATATACATATGTTTAATATGTCCAAATATCAACATAAATTTCCCTCACATGTACAGGTCTAATGAAAAATTTATAGACATCTGTATTAATAATAATAACAATAATAATGATATCATAGAAAATTATTTGTAATAAAAACTATAAAATTACTTTACATTTTAGTGTAAAATTTAAACATTTATGTAGTAAATTCTGACAGTAAAAATAAGCAACTCTAGACACAGTGGTAAATAATCATGTAAAGTTAAAATTGTTCTTTCTTTATGCATGCAATGAAAATTATTTTTTTTTTAAAAAATGATAAATTATACTGCTAATTCTAAATTGCTATTTTTAACCGACTTTTTCGGGCGTTCAAAAATACATATAATTATCCTAATACTATATATAAATGTGTTTTATGTTAATTGTTTGAAAATTTTGACTTCTCTCAATTATACACTAATAAAAGATGCTTTAATTTCAAATTCGTTCATGTTTCTTGGTCATTAAAAAAAGGAAAAATACGATCATCAATTTTGTTTCTAAGACAAGAAAAAAAAATGGAATTTTTGAAGGTATTGGACACTTCTCGGCTTAATAACGAAACGTAAGAGTTAAATGGTCCGATATTACATTTCATAATGGCTTGCAACACCATTAGTTAGTAGAGGACCGACCTTAGACTGCAGTAAATCAGGGAGCACGAAGCTGAAATAGCTTCTGATAACATTATCCGTGGACAGTTCGAAGGCCTCCGGGTTAAACATGGTGGCACGAGACGCCAAGCTCATAAATACTGTGATAACTATAGTGCGTGTGGCAAAATTTCACTAGGAGTTTAATATAGCTTGTAAACTGATAATTAGAACATTTCATTCCAACCACAACAAGCAGCCTCTGTTCAGTGATAAAAGAAAAATGCAAGAACTTTCGCATAACATATTTCTGGTTATTGCTAACGATTATTTTTTTCTCCAAGTTATCAAATAAATATATATTAATGAATAGTCGTAATGAGAAAACGTTTTCGAAATAGTAGATAGAAGAATTTACGTAACGTTATCTTGCTGTTCTATTATTTTCTAAGTAAAGGAATTTATTTTTTTTCTTATTGACGTAAAGTATAGAAATGTTATCTATGCAATCTATGTATTTCCAGGCTGGAAATTAATCTCTAATTAATTTAATGAACAGATTAATCTACTGAATCTAATCCTGAATTTAATTTCTTATTAATGCTAAACAATTCAGATTTAAGCTTTTCTTCAACTGAATTGAAGCTTAATTATTAAAACCTGAGTACAAAATTAGAATTCATTGCATTGCTTCAGACTTCTACAGATCTTTTCCCAACCATCTGCAGATGTAATCGATTCTTGGAGATTCCCTAGTTCTATGACCTAATCTTTCACAAACCGATTGAGCCGAAGAATGTTCTTAATTAGATATGGGTTCATGTTTCACCAAATGGTAGGTTAGTAGTCGAGAATCAACGAAATGGCAATGATTGATAGCATGAATCACATTATGGTAATATTTATTTGGAAATAGGACTGAGTTAAAGAAAAGTTTGCAAATTAAAATAACACTATTCAAATAAATGACAAATTCCTAATGTTCTCCAACAACATATTGGCATTTTCGATAATTTGTTTAAAATTAAGGAAGTTTATTGAATGGAAGTGATTAAAAGCACTGGAATCTATTTTAAATTGTAATTTTATAATTGCTTCTTTGAGAATAGAATCGATTAAATTGATTGGAAGATTTTATTATCTGTCTTAAACTAACAAAGAAACATCGCGACAGAAGATGACCTAAAAAGAATTTTATTAATTTTAAAAGCTTTGAAATCCAGTTTCCCAATGGTCAAGTGGTTTAATAGAAAGTGTTTGAGTTAAGATGATCTAATTTAGGATTCCAATTGTTATGCCTACATGCTACCATAAGATATTGCAGTTTTCATCAAATGTTCCTAAAACCTTAATATAGGACCATCAGAAAAAAAGGATTAGAACAAAAAAATCGAAATACACGCTTCTACCCTGCCAACTGTTCGTCCATTCGTTTTCTGCCAAAAACTCTATTGCCTAGAAAGTTGAAAGTTTAAGAAAGGTATAATGTTACAGGAAGATTTCCGCTGACTTTTTTCACAAAACGGATAATTAGAGAAAGAATTTCGGGCCAAAAGTATTATAGGTAAACTTAAATGAAAAAGTTTAAAATATAACAACTTTTTTAACTACTTTTAATCCCCTCTTAAATATATGCAGGCATTCAAAAATTGGCATGGTAACTACAACTTCTGTTTTTATACCAGAAAATTTAAGTTTTGCCTTAATTTTTGAATTTAAAGTTTACTGTTTAAACTACATACTCTTTCATATTTTCATATGCGTTCTATAAATTATTTCGTTCTAATAATAGTTTTAGTGAAATATTTTAACAGGTAATTGAATTTGAGTTTATTAGAAGTAAATATAATAAATGATAGAAGATTTATTACCAAATTATAGAAGCACATATTCATTTAAAAATAATTACAAATTCCAATAAATATCAATGTCGCTAATCTTTATATGCTCAATAGGTCATATACTATTTACGTAAATTCCACTCTTTTCCATAAATTATCACTAATTTTTAAAGAGACTCAATTATTGCTATCATAGCTTTGCTTGAAATTTTAATGGAATTCACAAGAATTTTCAGTGGAAAGATGTTTGGTAGAAACAAGTTAAGAGTTGCTAGTTGAAAATTATTCTACATTTGGTACTCATAACCTAAGATTTCTATGGTAGACAACAGTCTGCAAAGTTTTAATTTAAGAATTGTGATATTTCTTGCTATTAATATACTATGTATACGCTTAGCTATCTAACGCAATGCGAACTTGTGATGCACTGGGGAACCATTTCGAGGAAAAGGGTTATTTCTAAACATTCTAAAATTAAAATACTGTTATCAAACTAACTCAAGAAAACAAAATCTGAATTAATTATAAGAGTTTATTTTCACGGAATAATTAATGTATAGTTCAATAGATAATTACTAATCATGAAAGTTTCATTTTTAACGATGTTTTTTGGACGGGGAATTTTTTTTTATTTCAAAAGTTAGCAACAGATACATCCTGCAGCTGACGATGCCTCACTTTACCTAACCTACAGCTAACTGCAATGGGTGAATCCTGCAACATGACGATGCCTTACCGCCTGAACCTAACCTTAACTGCAATGGGTGAATCCTGGGACTTGACTAAACCTTACCGCCAGAACCCAACCTTAACTGCAATTAACAAAACCTCACTTTGCTGGGTTACAGCTACTTAGGCTTTCCTTATGTGACGGTCTCGTTTGTTTGTAGCAGATATACTTGAATGATTCCATGGATTAAATTTTGGAACATTGCTTTGTAGTTCTTAAATTGTCTCCGCCATATAAATTTGGCTAAATATGCCAACACGTAATTTCTCTCGACCTCTGAATAGCTATTCAATATTGACCGCCATGTTGCTTTCAGAACACTGGAAAACACGTGAACATCACCTGATGTATCCTTGCGCAATATCGTAAGCCGGAAGCTGTAAGACGGCCGTCGGCGATGTATCCTTACGAAACTTCTTATTGGCTGTACCGAAATGCAAACTCTAGCCTCCATTTGAGTCTCACCATCTCTGGGGTATTCTTTGTCAATGATCAATCGATGCATTTATTTGCTTGGTTGCAACCTTGCAAGGTCTAGCTGAATATCTGCTAAAAGAGTTGTCAATCTTCACAGAAGTACGACGTATTCCTCTGTAATGCCATCAGCTTTGAAAAAAAAAAACACCATTTTTGTTTCGTCCCATAAGCGTTCTGGCAATACATGAGCATGACAATGCACTCCAACACTGGTAATGCTGTCAACCGTCTTAAATATTTCATTGTTGCACTGACGGCTGGATCTTATCTGTTTAGATAATTGTCCATCATTAAAAGAGAGAGTTCGATATCACAAAATATTTAAAAATTAACTGAATACTGAACAAGGGTGAAGACCAAAATAATCTGCTCTTATTTTATGTTGAACCACAAAAAAGCATTGTATCAAATTTTGAAAATCATTAAGGGTTTTTAGAGGTATTTTTTAAGAGTTGAAACGAGTAAACAGTAAACTAACTGGGTTTATGTTTTAAGGTGGACCTTAAGTAAGCTATATACCAAATTTTACGGCAGTCCGTGGAGCCGTTATAACGAGTTGTGCTAACAATAGAAAAACAGAGAAATGGACAAACGAGAAAAAGGTGACACTTTGCATGTTCAGCAGTAAAACAGTTACCGGTCTACATTTATCGGTCTCGATGTTAAGTATTAGAAGATAAATATTAGCATCAAGCGCTTTACTAGATTTTATATCTAGTGGAAAAAAAGAGCAAGCGATCCAGAGCTGCCGGAAGAAAGATCCCATTCTCCCAGTGGGTGTTTAGTCAACCGTCTTTCCGCAAGTAATCCTGGGAAAGAACGTGGTTGTATTTGAGGAGGGATTGGTAGAACAGTATGATCGTTTTCGAGAAGGAACAAAAATCCTGATCCCGTGGAAGGTGAGCCCGTTTTCTCCACTTTGCGCAAGCACCTACCCTTATTTAACGGTTACATTGGAAAATAGGGAACTATCCAACTAACCAAATACCAACTCAATGTTGTTGAAGAAAAAAAATAATCAAACCTTGTCCAAAATTTATTAAGTAGTCTCTTGTTTTTGTTTTTAATTAACATAGATGTCGATCAATTTTTTTAAGTCCATTTTGTATAGTCAATATCCATTTTATATTTCCGTATACTCATTCTGGATAACATCATTCCTATGTTTCATCGAAATCCACTTCATTTCTGGCATTGCTACTCACTATAAGTTAATCTCATCTCTTCTTGGCAACTGAGTGATAAATGCATCTTCTTCTGAGATGTAATTGGTGTGGAGAGCATTGGTTTGAAAGACAGTTTGGCCCATTTCAGCGAAAATTATAAAGAAAAATAATCATAAAGTAAATATGCATTTGGAATTAACAACTGGATTTCTAACAAAAACTAAATTCTACGGAAGTTTTGATGTCAACGGTGGTAAACTTCATAGTTGTAAAATCATTATACATAAAAAATATTATTAATAATAATGTAAGATATACGACTCTCATCATTAAATATAAGTTACGTTTTTAATACATAGTTTGATCTGCATTCCTCCCTTACTCTAAAACTTATCCCGTAAAATTCGTAGCTTAAATTTCCTGGTTTGAAAGGATGCTTATTTATGGTGCAACTCACAATAGGCTAAGCTGCTATTTTGGTTTCTACTCCTCCCTTCAGTCATGAAACTTGACCCCTCAGCTAAGCATCGTCTCCACTTCTTGATTGTTGACTCAGCATACACTTATTATTCGAATAACTAAGAGACGTTGGAAGAACTTGAAATAATTACTATTCTAGCATATGATTTTGAATGCAATAAAATTTCTGTGACCCATTAAACTCCAACACCACAATTGACGTTGTTTTTATTGATTGCAGCACTCTTGAACATTTTCGTGTTTTGCATCATCTGAAATGGCTAGACGAATTTAATACGAAAGATAGTAAATTTGTTTATTATATGGTCCAACTTAAAACATAGGCACATTTATTTTATCTCTTTTTCCCCCATCTCTCAAAAATCTCCGCTGAAACTGCTGAAGTGGTTTCTTAAAAATGTAGTTCAAATTGTTTCTAACGTTCTTTGTTTGTGAACCAATATCAAATATGCATACGATTATTGGGTGTCTACCAGAACCCCATCCCACAAAATTGAGCTCTATCTACAATCGCAACATATTCAGTCCCAGTAAGCGATGGATATCTGAGCGTATTATTAATTTTACAGTAGGAAAATGTTTATGGTAATGTCCTAGCATGAGAATGGGAATTGGGAAAATTATGATAGTCGATTGCTATATAAAGTGGTCCTCCGGTGGTTCGTTGCCCCGAACATATCAGAAAATATCAAGTAACAGATAATACAGCTATAAAAACAGCTTTACTTCTCTGAAGATAATGTCAGATAGCAATAAAGCCTACCGTCCAGTCTGTCATCAGAAATAATAAAAATAATACTTTATTAAATTCTGAGTGACTTTATAGACTTCAGTCTTTTCTATACGATTAACTGTCCTTTGCACAAGAACAAATGCTGTTTATTTAAGAAGGCTCAGTTTCATGAGAAAGGCTTTATTTGGAAACTATCTCACACACAGATCATGAAAATTTATTTGAAAGAATAGTAACAGGATATCGTATTATATTGCGTTATAACAGTTACTTAGATATACTAAAACAAAGTACACTGCTATCATTATTATTCTACTATTATTGCTATTAATAACTATTTAATTTCAATAGTAAATAATTAAAACATAAGACATTATATTTTATATCAAATAAAGGTTTCTAAAAAGTTCTGTATGTTGCTATTCTTTTACCAGCAAAAAGAAATGTGCGAATGCCGTATAATGTTGGAAAGTCTTCTATAAAAATTTAAGGAAAACTATAAATGATCAATCTATGTTACTAAAATCCTTTATTTCTCGGTCTGGCCGGCGAAATTGTCGTGATTTGTGAAAATAGAAATAGTTTCTACAAGTTCGCTACGGGAATCGAACCTGCAACCATCTGATCCATAGTTAGACATTTTATCCATTAGGCCACTACATTCTAATCTTTATAAAAAATAAAAATATATCATAGACGCACTCGCGTCTAAAAGCAGTCGTGTATAGGGAGAATCCATTTTTTTATCGGATTGCTAGTTTAATAATAAAATCAATTAATAGAAAAAAGCTCAACAAACTTTTAACTGAAGCATTTATAGATTCATTATAAATAGCAATTTGGATTTTAGAAATTCTTTGACCGAAAAAAAAAACATTATTCTGTAAATGCGATCAACTTATTCAAATCAACTTAAAAATCAAATTAAATAAAATTCTTGTTAATCAGAATTTGGACTTCTTAGCGACTGATTGAGATTGAAAAATATGAATGAAACACCATCTTGAACTGTAAAATAACTTGTTTCAGTAACATAAGAAGACGCAAATTAAAAACTAGGTTTTACTTATAGCTTGAAATAAAAGCGGTCAAAATAACTACAATAACTAAAAATTGAACTTGAAATTATGATGAATTAGTTCCAGTGTTGATTATCGATCGTACGGATTTAGAAAAACTAACAAAGATACAATATTTGAGCGTTTTTATAAATTTTGTACCATATCAGTAGCATTTCCTTTAAACAGAGCATTTCTCTGAAAATTTTAGTTATTTTATAATTTGTTTTATGTTTTTATTTAAAGATATCGATTACTTTTAAACTGTTATTCAGATAACTTGAATTTGTTCTGATTTCTATCATTGAAACCTTTGGTGACTAGCTAACAACACCACGTCTCTAAACGTTTGTTTTGTTCTTTATGTCCAGATATCCCTCCTTCAATTCTTCACTTGTCCTCTGTGGATCCTGTGTTCCCAAATCACCAAGCATCGTTCAAGTGTGTCGCCTCCGGTAGTCCGTTGCCGGAACTGACATGGACCCTGGATGATCTGCCTCTAACAACACAAGACTCGATTCGCCTCAGCTCTTTCAGGACTGAAGAGGGAAATGCAATCAGTTACCTGAACATTTCCCAGGTGAAAACAAAGGATGGGGGCAGGTATACCTGCATCGCCTTGAACAAAGTAGCAACCGCAGAGCAATCGACTCGACTGGATGTTTATGGTGAGTCTCAAAAGAGAAAATTCTACTTTGCATTCGTTTAAAATTCTTTCGAATATTTTGCCTTAATCAAAAACTTTTTAAAGTCAGAGTAATACATAAATTATTTAATTTATTGTATACATTACTTAGCTTTCTCATATTTTTGCTGAATGATTCAAACTTTTATGAGTTTTCAATATTCAAATCAATGACATTAAAGTTAAAAAATTTTCTTATAAATTTTAAATGAATTTTATGGCTGCACTGCATAAATTTTATCATCCTTCGAAACGTCATGCGTTGGGCGTTTGACTTCACTTACGAATCGATAACTATTATTTCTTCTTAAAATTATGGTTCTCCAGATAAAGTCTATATTTGTGTTAAATATTTAGCTTAAAAATAGAAACTCAGTCTAAATAATAGCATAAAGTGAAAGTTTATTGACTTCATAGCTGGAATTATTTATGAATAACGGAACATTTAAGATATATTTACGTCAAAAAAAGAAAGTCCTTTTCTGATTATTAATAAAGCTTTTAATAATGTCTCAGATTCCAAGGACATCTAATTACAAATTCTAGAATTAGTTCCCGATGTTTTAACGAGTCCAGAAATGCTGTTTTCGCCTGATTTAACATCTTTTTTTTTTGTTGGGAAAAATTACTTCTAGTTAACAAAGAAGTTTCTAACAATTATTATAGCTAATTAGAAAAAGTAATTCCAATACGAAATAAGAAATCATGAAATGAAATTGCGCAATTTCGTAGCTCCTTAATTTTCGATGAAAATTTTGTTTGGTTATTAATTTTCGATTCATCTATTGCTTAGACACGAAAAGATGCATTACTGTCTTTGATTAGTATATTTACTGTGCGATTATAAAAAAATGAGCTCTCATTAGCATGAATATACACGCTGTGACAACAAATAGAAATATCAGAAATGAAAAGTCCAACTTGAAAGAAACTTCGCAGGCAACCACCTTCCCATTAGATACGCAACAATAAAACTTCACCATCCCCTATAGCTGAGTGGAAGTGTCCATTCTATTGCCTTGAAAATCTTATTAGTCACATTGTGCTTCCTGGAACTACTGCATTATATAATGTTACCATAAGAAGTGCATCGACGACTGTTTCGAAGACCCCACGGGAATTTGCAGGACTTCCAGAGAGGTCGTATTGTGGGATTGCGAAAACACGACTAATAATAATGGAAACGAATCGCTTGCTATCTGCCTCGTAGTGATCTTCTGTGTCAAGATATTAGAATAGATGGTTGCGGAAGATCACTTACTCAAGACCCCAAGATTCCGGTAATATTAGCGAGAGATATGCAGAGATTACAGCTGTTGTAAAGTTGTTGATATTCAGTTCATATGACTGCAGTCCGTCTCATAAGGACTCGAGAAACTGTAAATGCACAACGATAACTGCTGGAGATCCAGCAACCTGTTGTTGCCCTTTCATGGCTTGTGAGGAGCAATATTCCAATATGATAATGCACAAAATTACACACTTTTTGCAGCAGTGTCTCAAGCAATTAAGCTATTTCTCGGCCAGCCACGTCCCTAGACTTGTCCGTATCCAGCATGAAGGGACATGCTAGCACATCAACTGCATAAATCATCAAATATCCGGAATTCAGATGAGCAGTTGCACCAAACTTAGGCGTGATCTGCCACAAGACAACATGAAGACTTTGGTACACTTCAGGATACTCCAATACAGTACATATTCGCATTTTATATTTCGTCAATTTTGTTCTGTATAACAATTATTAGATTGTACGAATCCCGTAGAACCACAATGTCTAGAATTCAAAGCTCGTGTAATTCATTCTTGGAATTAACGAAGGATATGGAAAAATTGCACATATATAAGTTCAGTAGAATAAAGAAAGAAATGAAACTTATTTACCAAGATCCTAATTTCATCAATTTTCATAGTCAAACCAAATTTCAGTACGAGATACGTTATTAATCCTTCAAATCAGTAAGACATAAACGTGTAATGGCCCACCACATAAAATTCAGGGCCAAATAATGGCCCAGGTAAATGCAGTAACGGGTCTTAACCTCCCACGTTACGATCAAAATCATAGATTCTTCTCCAAAAATATCGCGAAAATATCCCACGATTTCATATTTCACTCGTTTAAACAGACCACATACAATTATCATTGTTTTTAGATTACATTTTTAATTTAACACCAACATATAACTCTATCCAAAAGTTGAGAAATGAATTTTAGAAAAAATTCACTCTATGCAGACACTGTAATGAAGAATAGCTTTATTCAGACGATAAAAGCAGGAAAGTAGCTCAAATAAAATTAGAATTAAAAAAAAGTCTAGACGTGATAGGCTAATTCAAATAATTTTTTTTTCAGTTAAAACCTCAGCTCGAGCTTCTTTGACGGCCGGGCCCCGGTGCTTAGGGACCCTTCCCTTGCGGGGACCATGCACGTGTACGTTCTCATGTGTCTGTCTCACAGCCAGTTTCACTTATAGGAATACGTTCCCTGTAGGAATAGATAGTAATTGGCGGCCTCCAGCTGTTAATTTTTTTACATAATTCTGTAATTTTCCACTGACCGAGAGACAATGAAATACGCTTTTATTTTAGTGGTCGAATTTAAATTTGTGTGCTTTAGTTTAGCCAGTGAATATTTTCGTTTAGCTTCTTTCCTCTATCAAGAAAATCAAAAGTACCGCGGGAGAGGCATAACCTCTCACCAGCCTGAAGAGTTAATTTCGATTTCTTAGTGACGAACCCAAAGAAGAATGTTTGCATAGGTTATTACATTTATTTTTTATTGTCGCTTCCACAGATTTCCTTCATTTTCGGCTGAATCAGCGATATGAACTCAACTCAGTCCCAAAACAAATAATTTCACACAAATAATTAATGGATTATAGATACAGAAATTGTTTACTCATAATATTTATACAGCTTAGGACACATCACATTGTTTTAGCGTCCAGAGCCATCGTCGTATTTTTCATTCTTTCACTGTAATCCAAAATCTATCGCCACAAATAAAATCGCGAATGGTAATTTTACAGGATTACGCTAGATGTGTTATAGAAAATTCAGGATTAACTGCAATACAGTAATTAATGGAATTAACTTACACAATTTCATCGACCTGGTATTTTAATGTTAAGTCGTATTGATATCATTTCCAAATAGTCCATTGAGAAGATGAGATTCTTAACAAAAAAGCTCATAACCGACTCATTGTTCTTAAAGAACAAAACATAGTTTGTGTTGATTTAGAAAGATGATTTTTTGTTTGTTTTAAAAACATGTCTCTATGATATAACTAAAATGCTAGAAAATTAAAAGCTTTCTAGATTAGCTGCTCCTTACTGCAACTTATTAAATGGAACTAAGTTTTCAACTTAACTATAATCAAAACATACGATGTAATTAATAGAAAACGGTGAAAAGCAGCAAATATTTTCTTTTCTTAATCAAACGATCTAATTATATAAAACATTTAATTAATTTCATTCAAAAATAAATTTAACAGTTTTTATTTCTTTTCAATGATTGCAATATAATAATAACATTATTCACCTTAGTGAAATTAAAGAGTGCTGTTTGAATGTTGTAGATAATGTTTTCCTTTTTATTTGTTTCTCATAGCTCCAGGAGTTCTATTCCAGTAAACTATTTAATTAGCTTTGTGATTAATATAAAAAAGGACATTTTAAAATTAAAATATAATAATTTCCTACAATATACATGAAGACTCCCATCAACTGCATGTATAACTCAAACATATTTTTAAGAATGAATTCTCGGTAAATCAGTGGAAACAATTTTCATTAAAATCAATAGTAATTTTTATGATAAATCTATCAAGTTTATCTTTAAATTTCAGTTTTCTAGAATAAAATAGTTTTGGGATGGAAGGACGTGATTCATATTTAAGATTTTATTTCTTGTAAAATTTTGTTCATTCTTATCATTTTTCCACCACTTAATAACCATCTTTAGAAATGTTGGACCAAACCTGCAATACCTTGTGCTAATTCATTGCTCTGTGCTGTAATAATATAGCTAGAGATTATTTCACTGATTTTTTTCTCTATTCTTGATAATTTTTAAGTAAATATACTGTTTTTTCAAATTAATAATACTTTTTTGATTTATAATATTGAAAACAGGTTTACTTTCGATAATTGAAATATTACACGTTTTCTGAAATAGTTGTTTATTTGTTAGAATTTTTTTCATCATTTAAAAATTTAGTATTTTTATAGAAATTAAAATCATTGCAGATTTCAAAATTGACTTGAAGGGATTATAATGTGTATTATCCCATGCTTTTTGTACATTGAATATCCTGGAGGAAAGTTGTATTCGTATCTTTTAGCAACATCCCTTTATTATTAAAAAGAAATACAACTAAAATTATTTTCAAGTTTAGTTTTAAAATCAAAGTATTCTATATACAAATTATTATTGTTTAATCTATTAATTGTTTTGTATCTGAATTACAAGTCATTGAGAAGTCTTTGGTTTATTATTTGTCATAGAAATGTTACAAGTGAAATTAATCATTTCATGAATTATTCAAATTTCTATCATTCCATTACCTGTCTTCTTTACTTATACATTTCCTCCAGTTCACATTAGGTGGAGCTTAGAGCTGCCCAGTTAATAAAGTGGCTAGTTGCTAGAAATATGATATGCCTGTGGTGACGTGTATTTCCACGTTTAATGTAAATAGACATCAATCTGCGCATTGAAATATTAATTAACAGCAATGG
>JAFIDM010002131.1:40356621-40374384 GCA_023159025.1 Thereuonema tuberculata | reverse complement strand
GACATATTTTTATTTTTAATGAAGAGTAGATTGTAGTTCTCGTGGTCTAATGGCTAAGACGTCTAATTTCGGAGCAGAAGGTTCCATGTTCGATTACCATAGTGAATTTGTAGAAATTATTTCTATTTTCACAAATTACAACAGTTGCAGCAGACAAACAGAGAAATAAAAGCTTTTAGTAATATAGATATACTTTTCAGTGGTTTTTGAGTTACAAATACTATTGGTTTTTAAGTTACAAATAGTGATTTTTCAGTATTCTATCTTATAGAAATAGTGCTTTCTTTCTTTCTTGAATCTCTTTTTTTACTTACAATCATTACCCGTGTGCAAATTGATTGATATAGATCAGTGTTTCTCAATCTTTTAGTACTTGCGACCCAATTTTCAATCACAATTCTCATCGCACCCCCTTCCAAAAAAAAAACCTCCAAACCTATCTGTTCAACCAAAAAAAAAAAAAAAAAAAAAAAAAAACTCCAAACCTATTTTTTCTCCATATACTCGCGCGCCCCCTGTAGTTTTATCACGCGCCCCACAGGTTGAGAAACGCTGATATAGATACTTGAAGAAGAGATATGTTGAGATGGATGTTTGCTGGTATAGATGATGAATGAAGATCATAGCTTGTATCCAAAATTCTTGGCGACGAATTGATTTTGACTACTCTTTCGAGTGAAGATAACCAAATTCTAATAACTTGTGACTGAAAGACAAAGTTGTGTGTGAGTGAAGACAACGTTCTCCAAATAGATGGCAACTTTATTTAGAGTCTGTCCTTGAGCTTTATTGATAAATATCGTGTAAGAAGGCCTGATCGGAAATTGCTTTCTTGTGGAAGTGAATAGAAGTAGATTATCGTTTGGTTTCATAGACATCCTATGAATGAAAACAAAATCTTCTTTGTGAGTTCCTGTTATAATTTTGGCTTCTATGAGATCATTATCGAATGAGCGGCATTTAAATTTAGTTCCGTTGCAGTGTCCAAACTTGGGGTTGATGTATTGCAACAACATTATTAGAGATCCAATCTTCAATGACAAACGATGTTGAGGAATACCGCTTCAGATTCAATGAGTTCAGATATTCAGGCGGATAGAGATGTTCGTGTTGTGGATTATCAGAAGTATCAATTTTATTCTCACTTAAATACTCTCTAGTTTCACCTTGTATTCTTTGACTTATCACTGGATTGATGTTATCGACAATCTCGTTCTTTGGAGTTAGAATTGTCCATTCATTGATTTCAGATAAGATATTTTTTCTGTGAGCTGGTTGAATTATTCTATTTTGCTGCAAAGATTATCAGGCAATCTTATCATTCCTTCTTTATGTGGTTCTCGATTGTCTCCGATTCTGAGCAAATGTTCGGCAAAATATCTCTGATTCTGGTGATCTTGATGAGCCGCATAATATGGTAAGTTCTTGACTTTGACGTTATTCCAGATATTTCACTTACAAATAGTGTTTTTCAGTAATCTACCTAATACAAATACTGCTTGACTCGCTTTTTTTATTCCAATGATGCTATTCATTGGTTTTTAAGTTACAAATAGTGATCTGTCAGTATTCTACCTAATAGAAATACTGCTTCTTTCTTTGTTGACTCTTTCTTTATTCCAATTGATATTTTCAGTGTTTTTTGAGTTACAATAGTGATTTTTCAGTATTCTATCTAATAGAAGTACTGCTTCTTTCTTTTTTGTCTCTCATTTTTATTCTAATTGTCACTTTTCAATGGCTTTTGAGTTACAAATATTGATCGTTTTTGAGATACAAATAGTGATTTTTCAGTATTCCACCTCATCAAAAGAGTGCTTCTTTCTTTCTTTATTGGTTTTCTTTACTCCAACATCTGCCGTGTAAACGCACTTATTTTTCAATATCACATAGAATTTGGTTAAGTAAGAATATTTAAAATATTGCCACGTTTCGGCAATTAAAGTTCTAATTGTCAGTTTCGAATTACAAATAAACTGACGGATGGGAAATAAATAAACAATCTTATGATTCAAAAAAAGGTTGAATACATTCATTATTGATGGGGGAAGGGAAAGGAGATATAAGTGAAAAGACAATATGAAGAGAGTTGTAGTTCCTATGGCCTAATGGATAAGATGTCTGACTTCAGATCAGAAGATTGCAGGTTCGATTCCTGTCGCGGATGTTTCATTATAAAAATTATTTCTATTTTCCATTCTCACAGAAAATTGCGCCGAACAGACACACAGACAGACAGAGAAATAAAAGATTTTAGTAATATAGATTAACAGATGAAAACTCAAAGAAAGAGAGAAACAATCATAGTTCAAAAGATGATTTAAAAGTGCTTCCAAATCTTTGTGGATTGGAATTTCTTAGTTAGTCTGAATCTTTAATCGTGCTCATAAAATTCGCGAATTTAGTCTTCTTCGATATATTCAGCTGTTCCCACACAGCCTGCCATGAGATACCTTTACCGGAACCTGGATTCGAATCCCGGCGTCGTCATGGATATTTGAAAAATTTCCTTTCCTTGTTGTCTGCTTCTTCATCTTTCTCAGGTCAGATCTAGAGCCATTCCTTAATGGCTTCCTTACAAAGGCATGGGGAAACCACCTCAATATCTGCTCCCTGGAAATTCAATGGCTTCTTCTGCGGGTGCATCATGTTGACAACCCCAGAGAGTCAATGTACACTGACGTTTCAGAATACGAAGTCTGCACTTAAATGTGTATCGTGAACAATAACAATATTTTCTATTTTTCTAATTGAGTGCGTACTTTTCGTTCTGTTTATCGCCTTTCCTACTGAAGCTGTAGAATTTCCTCCTTTAGTACTTCCATGTTACTTTAAAATTAATTTCTAAAATTAAAAACATGAAATAGGATTTAATATTCTTCATATTTTTTCTTTGAGGACTTCTTTATTAACAATATTTCGATCGTAATTCCGATTTTCTTCAGGTTATATTTTCGAAACCTTCTTCTCTCATGTTAATAAAAACAACAGCTAACATGTTTCAAGTTCAACCATAAGGTTTCGAAAATATAACCTGAAGTAGATCGGAATTACGACCGAAATATTTTCAATAAAGAAGTTCTCAAAGAAGAAATATTAAGATTAATTATACGATAGTAGGAAATGTAGGTGTGATTTAATATTTCTTTAATTATGATTTCGTTAAGAACTCCTACAATAAAACTTTACTGAAAGAAAATTTACTGAGAAAGAAAAATTTACTGAGAATAAAAAAATAACTAATTTAATAATCCGTAGTGAGTTGACAAGTACAATACTACGGATTTCAGAGAGTGAACCAAAAATATTCCTCTCGTTTAGTTACCATGAAGAGGTTTCCTCTCCTCCCGAAACAATCTCTCAGAATATATAACAAGTTGAACAACAAGTTAATTAACTTATCTAATGACATTCGCTTAACAAGCAATTAGAAGTTTATTAAAAATCAGTGCTGACTTGAAACGATCATTAGGTTTTTTTCCAATATTTTGACGTGACTGTGAAAGAAAAAAAAATTGCATTCCTTCCCATCGGAAAAAGATTCGGATTTATAACAAAAGGAAAAAAATTAATGAAGAGTTTTGTTTCATTAGTACAACCGAATAATCTGAATTATTTGAATATTTTTATTGATCAAACTGCCATCTTTCCAAGAAACTTCTCCAGAGAGAGTTGGCGGCCTGAACTAGACTTAATGACGACTTCATTACGGCATTTAATCCACCCTCTGGTTTACTGGCCTATTTTACAACCCTGGCTCGAAGCCCAATTTTCACGGACATTGACCTCTATTTTTATTTCGATAATAATCTTGAATCATTTGGGAAAGCGAAAAACCATGTAAAAGAGAATACAAATAAATTTACCCAACATAACGGAATATATAAGAACATCAATACAATAATTGTCACATTATTCAACTAGAAATCAACTAGAATACACTGTCAAGTCAAAATGTTATTTTTACTAATAGTTCAGTCTTCCGTCTTGCTGCTATACGTCATGGAATAGATTGTAAAAGATACTGAACCTTACTTAAAAAATGCTCTAATTGTCGTTACGGTTGTTTCCCACTGATTGTTTGGTTGACGAAGTGATACGCCGGATATCTCAAATTATTTAAGATTGAAAAAAATTAAAAACGCACAGAAATACTGTTAAAGTTCCAGTAAATGTTTCAATTGCCGTTACCGCCAATCATTATCAGCCAAAGTCTGTGTTAAGATATTTTCTGTGGGGTTTAAATGTAGCCATTTCGGAAGCAAGCAAACGATCGAAGTAATATTCGTTTTCGGCGTTCTACTCTAGAATAATACCGCAACTGACAACATATCATTAGTCCCTTGAATGTATATCTGCCTTTGAAAAGACAGTTAAAATGAAGATATGTTTCTAATAGGTAGTTTGTGGAGCATTGAGAATAGAACATCAATTATCTAGGAATTCCAAGGAAAATATCACCTAAATAAAAATGACTGTGTTGCTTGTCGCAGGACATGTCAAGGAGACCAGTTCATAAGGGTGGTGTCTGTCCTACAGTTTTTGCTTATCCCTCCATTCGTCTCTCCCATCTTCAGATAATTGGAAAACATATTCAGCCATAAAAGCAATTTTATTCCCGTCTTTAATGAAATGTTTGTATCATATATTAGTGATCGTCCTCCGAGCCATCGTGAGGGATGCAATGGCCGATTGCCAAACAGAATTATTGGGCAGATATTCCGTGTGGACTGGACTGTGAGTATATTTGCAGAAATATAGTTTAAAATGATAGAACGTACACAAAAGCATACGTGAAAGATAAATTGAAATTTTAAATAAAAGAAGAAAAAAGAAGAATGAAAACCAGAATGGTCATATCATTTGACCAATGTCTACATGAGCATATCATTAAATTTCTAGTTAAATAACAAAATACCGGTAGCAAAAAGATGGCAAAAGGAAATTATCGAATCATGCATTTCTTAACAAACTAGAATAAGCATAATATGATCAGCATTTAATGCCTTGAATGAATAAAGATATGAATAAAGAAGTATGAATAAAGACATAGGAAAACAAATTTTGTGTAAGGTCATATCATATGAAATCGCCCACAAAAAATATTTGGTTGCGAGACCAATTTTGAAAATTTTATTTTTGGGATACGTATTCCAACATACTGTAGTAGTTCAAAAAAAGTTTAGAAAAACATTTCCTATTTTTGGGTAGGACCATTTTCTAACATAGTTGACGGTAAATTCGGGAAATTTCGATGTTCATAGAAATATAAATACCTTCGCAAACATGCTAAACTAACAGAGTTATGGATATACAACAAAAACAATTTTATTGCTCTTAAAGTGAACTAATTTCGTGCCAAGCTGGTACCAGAGATTCTTGCCAAAGGAAGGTCAGCGCCATGCCCTTCCGCCTTTAACGCCCGAGTAAGAAACCCGATACCCCATTTGAGAGAGGATCCGTGTGGAGGAGAAACAACCTAAGAAAAATCACCGACCACATCCGGAATTGAACCAGGACTCTTCCAGTCCTTAGTCTATGCCACTGGATGATGCGACCCTATTTATTATTGATTGCAACTCCATCTAGTAGGAACTTGCTAACATCACAATTGTAAAATGGTTGTTTTAAAAAATGAAAAATGATGTATTTCGTGATTTCAATTAAGGTTTATGAAATTAATTTTCAAGAAACTGCTAGTCATTAATATTTCACTAATTTTCAATTATAATAAAAATTCATAAAATTTTCAAAACGATAGAAATGAAGTATTCTGTTAAGTAATAATGACTAAAGTAAAAAAAATGAATGATGGCCGCCCTGTTTTTGTGAGATCTGCGCATGTATCATCGATTAGTCTGGTCAGGCACTTCCGTCTGATTGTAAGACGGACGCCGCCATAGTGCGAATCGCTTGTTACTTTGCAAAAGAGCATTGTATTTATAAATAATATATATTTATTTATTTATATAAATACTTATTAGCAACTGGTATTGAAATAACGCTAAATAGTCGAGAGAAGTTTTAATTTGGCGTTATCAACATGTCTTTCTCAGTGAAAACAGACGACGGGCGTCCATTGTGACAGGAAAACATAATTGATCAGCTACCGGAAGGACTGCGCAGTTCAAACTTCCGCCGGTCATCATTCATTGGGAGGACAAACGTGCCTACTTGTAAATCTCATGAATTTATTTCCGTAACTATAATTAGTAGAGACTTCAAATTTGGCATGTAAGTAGGTAATTATAATTAATAAAACACTTTTTCAAGATTTTTCGAAATTCCCACGTGTTCGGAAAAAACGAGGGTTTATTGTCGCTTGACAGTTTTCTTATTTTCTTAATTAGTTCCGTAACTATAATTAGTAGCGACTGCAAATTTGGCTTGTTAGTAGGTAATTATAATCACTAAAACCACTTTTCAAGATTTTTCGAAATTCCCACGGGTTCTGGAATAAGGAGGGTTTATTTTCGCTTGAAAGTTTTTTTATTTCCGTAATTATTTCCATAACTTTAATTAGTAGAGACTTCAAATTTGGCATGTAAGTAGGTAATTATAATCACTAAAACCCTTTTTCAGGATTTTGCGAAATTCCTCCTGGATAGGATAAAAAGCGTTGCTTTAAGTTATAAAGCTGAAACTTTGGTTCCGTTACTATTATTAGGTTTTAAAATTTGTTATCTTGACAATGAGAACTACACAAATATTGTTATGCAACAATTGGAGCTAAAATATTGTTCTGCACAATAGCGCTACATATGCACCTGGTGGCGACGATGGAAACTATGCAAATAGTGTTGTGGGACAATTGAAACTAAAATATTGTTGCCTAATAGCGACGGAGTTTTCGGGTTAGATATAGATTTGTAATGACCAGACGATTTTTTACGAACTTGGAAAGGTTTGAAGTGATAGGGTTATTACGTTACAAAATTCGAATAACCTGGAAATAGGGTGAACATTAGGAGGACGATGAGTGGATGGGCAAACATGGTTCAAAGATACTTCTACGAGGTTTTAGGGATAGGTATAGATTTGTAAAGGGATCAGATCTTTTGAGTTGTTGTTTTTGGTTGTTTTTGTACCAACCGGGAAAGTTCCAAGTTATCTCGCAATTGCAATATCTTTAATCATGGACATTAGGACATTTGTTTTATTCGAGCATTAGATACAGAAGCTCCCTCTCAGTGACGAACTAAAGAGTCGTTAGAGACATTTCTCGACATGAATAAAGAAATTAATGATAATATTCAAATGGAGATAACAGCTACTACTTAAAATAATAATAATAAATAGTAATCTCAACTAAAAACCTTCACATTGTTCTCTTGTCATTGTTGACGGGGCTTATACGCTTCTTTTAAATAAAGTTAAAATAACAAGAAAAATTTATCGGAATGGGCTGATCATTGTATCAGTAAAAATGACAACGCAGAACCATTAGTAGAAATTTTATACAAAATCAAACACGAGAAAGAGAGGTACATTTTGGAAGCATTGGTAATAAATAGTTTGAAATGCATAAACACAAATAAGGTGAATATTTGATCCATTTGTTTCAGAAAAATTCAAAAAATAATGTAAAATTTAATTAATTAAAATTTCAATAATTTTAAATAATTGAAAAACTGTTATTAAGAGTAATTGACAGTTGTTATTAAGAATAATTGATAATGTAAAATATCGTTATCTTTTAATAATTGATAAATAGTCAGTGTTATGTATCAATAACTGATAATTGATAAATCGTTAGTTATTACAAAGAATTATTGGTGTAAGATGCGCCATGCATCACTTGATGATAGGCGTGGCTTCATAGTTACAAAATACCCCACCAGGCTACACCTTGGCTTGTAGGATAAACAAAGACATGTGCTTCGTTTTAATGATATAGAGATATATCATTACCATGTAGATATAGAGGGTGCACTAAAAGATTTTATTAGGATGAAGCGATTGTAAGTCTTCCAAAGTTTCATAACAGATTTAGAGTTGATTATAGCCTATTGAAGAACACGATAGTAATATATTATCAAAGAAGGATATAATTTAATGGACCACTTGAGGATAGGCGGGGCTTCGTAGTTATAAAATATCCCACCAGGCTATTGCTTGGCTTGTGGGATAAACAAACCCATGTAGATATAGAGGAAATATTATATTAAAGAAGGGTATTCCAAGCGTTTTTACTGAAATATTATAATAAGGAACTGCACAGTACTGAACTAATCCGTCTTGAAATATCAAAAATCGACGATTTTTTGAGTAAGTTATATGTTTATATATAAGTCTCGCAGCATGTGCTTACACGTCATACGTGATGTCGGTAGGGGCGTAAACCTCAAGTGGTCCATTCTCATAGGATGCACATCATTCAGCTTATTATTATATTATTTAAATTTCAAATTTGGATTCAAAACACGCAATTTGTAATAGACCCGTTGAAGACCGGCAATGGCCCGGTCGAAATATAGTCGTACTCTTCTATATTTTTTTTTAACAAACACATAATTGTTAAGGAAACTTTAAAATACATTTATTCAACTCCTCTATACTCGAGAAAAAAAAATCGAAATTTTGAATCAGATTAAGACAATGCTTACTTAGTTCCAAAATATCCACAAAAAAAAGTTTCTATCGTAAATATTAGTTTTTATTGTAAATATTAGTGCTTCTATGGAAGATATATGGAAGACACATGAACCTTGGAGGAGGCGGACTCAATTCTCCGTCAGATATCGGGTATTATTTCCAATTTAATTCTATTACAGATGGTTTCACTCTTAGAAGGGGTACCTAGTTTCATTCCCTGCGATACAGATAGTTGGCCTGACCATCCGACCTGATCTCAGTCCCGAGAGAGCAAAACGTTGGAATCCTTATCTCCAGCGCCCCATGGGCATCAGTGGGATATACCTACCTATCTAACAGACGGTTTCAAGGATCGGCCTTTCTTTACTAGGTTTCCAGAGGAGCCAGTGTACGCTGAGCACACTGCCTCAATACAAAATACTGAAATCTCCAGCGATCCCACTGGCCAACGCTATGCTATGTGAGAATGTCATTGATTATATTTTTTGAATCAGGACAAAAAAATTTAAATTTGCAAATAAGCTTATTTCATTATGTAAATAGCTGCTAAGTGCTGATTGAAGTGATGGAATGTTAGGCAATTCGTAATATTTACGATACATTTTGCCCAACCTATTCACTGATTTCATAATGATTATTCTACATGTTAAAATACCGTATACGCTCCAATAAACGCCGAGGCTCTTATTGTCGCCGGTCTCTAATAAACGCCGGGCTGTTGAGGGGACACGGCCAAACAGTAGCCGGTCTCTAACAGTAGCCGGGTCTTTGATATTTGCCTACCGGTTCTAGTGTAAGCGTCTGTATCTTTATAGTCGTGCGTAATACCTTACCGTATATTGCCTTACAAAATACCGCCTAAACGGTCATTTGACTTTGCCTTTAAGATTCGCGCGGTGGAATGCGCGAAAGAAATTTCCGGTGAGACGGCCGTCCGTCATTGCGGATTCGGACGACGAATAGCAGCGAAAGGTACAAAAAGATATTGCCATTTGTCTTTAACAGTCTTATGTAGCATGTGAAATTCAAATAAAGTAGCTATTTGTAATATTAGCCGGTATTTATGTGTAAAAATACTGCGTTCTGAAGGATTTTGTTAATAATAGCCGGCCTCTAATAGCAGCCGGTCTCTATTAAGCGCCGGGAGCCGAGGCTAGTTTTGCAAATAAACGCCAGGGGCCTCTATTAGAGCATATACGGTACCGACACACGGAATTTTAGATTTCACTGTTCATTATATTTAAATTAGAAAAATTCTATTAAAAATAAAACTGAGATTTTTAGAAGCATTAAAGATTTACTTTTGAAGGGGAAGACTTCATAAAATTCTAAAACTCCAATATGGGTTTTCAACAGCGCTGAAGGGAATTCTAATTAAAAAGGCTTTTCTATCTCTTAAATTTAAATAAATCTTTTTTATAGAATGGTTATAAAGAAACGAAAAACCAGGAAACGAAAGCATAACGTTTAACGATTAACGTTAATCGTAGTGATGATTAATTAAGAACATTAGCAATATTTTAATTTTATGAGGAATGGAATTAATTTTCTCGAGTCTCTCGTCTGAAACTTCTAAAACTTAAGTGTCTGTATTTATTCCGGAAGTTTCGACTTCTATCCATCATCTGTAAGGCAATCACAACTGTCAGCGACGATTCTCTGTAACTCCTGGAGACCTTGATGAAGACAAATCTCGAGTGAATGGTTGCTAAGCCATTGCATTTCAGAGATGTTTTGTTGATGGTCTTTCAGGATTTTACCAGCCATTGTCCGAGGGTAGATTGATATGTTCTGCTAACTCTAGGTTCCTGTTCTTGATGTCACGTCTATGATCGTCATAGTAATCCCTTCTCTGTAGGATTGCTCCGTAATGAGAGCGGTTCATTTCGCGGAATGGCTTAGCAAAGGAGCTTTCGTGACAAAGAAAGCCCCTATTACTAACGATGCAAAGCTGTTCTACATTAGAGGTTTGGCTGTTATATACCGAGTAATTATGGTGTTCTTACTCATTATTAATCTTTCTTGAAACTCTTGATTTCAAAATCATTAAAATTGAACCAAGGAAAACAAATGTAACTTAAATCCTATTTAGCTATTTAAATATTTTTAATAATTAAAACAGTGTACATAAGAATGAGAATATATCCTATAAATTGGACTATATGATCTTCAGTCAATCAGTTTTCATTCAAATAAAAGTTATACAAGATTTATAAAAGCACCGTTAATTTTAAATCATAGTTCGAAAGAAAATGAAGCGATTGGATTCTGTGTTTTAATGGATGAAGCCATCCTTTTTTGAGCATCGCATCTTTACTTAAAATTGCAGCTTTTTTATAATGAAGTTTTGAGTATTTGCTTTAAATTTCTTGGAAATTTAGTCACTAAAATTCTGCAATACATCTCTACATATTTTTATGTTAAGATACTATTATTTGTATTAGTTTTACATTTTACTCTTTAATTTCAACACTCAATTGGTCAAGAGTT
The DNA here is from genome assembly GCA_023159025.1 of Thereuonema tuberculata. Classification (NCBI taxonomy): domain Eukaryota; kingdom Metazoa; phylum Arthropoda; class Chilopoda; order Scutigeromorpha; family Scutigeridae; genus Thereuonema; species Thereuonema tuberculata. The sequence goes on along the minus strand of JAFIDM010002131.1, from coordinate 40,363,299 downwards.
TTTACTCGCAATACTCGCAATAAATCATAATTTGAAAGAGTCCCCTGTACATGTTTGCTCTAGCTTTCAATTATTTTTCCGATGTTTAGTATTTAGCATTTATGTTACAAAGAAAGATATAAATAGATGTATTGAAATAAAAAGGATTTAATAATTTTTATTTTACATGAAAATTGTGGCCCTGAAGCAAAAGTGGTAAGGTGCTTGTCTGTGGCATAGACGATCTGAGTTCCATTCCTTATCCAGACGGAGATCGGGGATTTTCCACGCTGAATTCTCCTACAGACGAGAAGAAAACTGTTAGTCACGAAACACCGGGAGCCTTATCTCCCAAAACCCCAGGGGCCTATAGAGGCCAGTACAGGTTGTTGTACAGAAAATTGCTCATTCAAAAAAATTACAAAATTAAAGGTAAAGGAATATAAGTTTATGACTGGTATATTTCTTGTGCCAAAAATCTGCTCATGTTTTGAAAAGTACGGTATCTCGAAATTTTGATACAAAATATATCCAACAAGCTTTCAAACATGCACTTTTTTATCTTTAACTTTCATATATATATTGGAATACAAATCTAATTGACTTTACTTTTAGCTAAATTATAATTTCCGAAGATAAAGCTTTTCTGGACTCATATTGTTTATTAAAATTTTAATATAAAATAGTATTTCCTTAACAATTTTTATTTTTACTTAGGTCCCCCATTTATTCGACAAATGGCAAGGAAATCGGTAATAGCCGGAGACACGTTTGTTTTGAATTGTCCTTATGGAGGCCATCCTATTGAATCCGTCCTTTGGGAGAAAGGTAATTTCGCATTAGTAATAAAGTACTTACAAAAGAAAAATAAACAATGATGTAAAATAATAATTTTCATATTAATATTTGTTAATTACGTACTTAATTTCAGAATGTTGTATACAATATCTACTTCTTGGTTAATCAAGTTAAATATATGGTATTAAGATAATCATGGTTTAGATACATGACTATGGGTTGTAGGAACGGATTCCATGCTGAAACAGGGCGATCATTTTTTCTCTGTTATATCTACTACTTAACGAGCCCTATAATTTATACAATCTGCAAGAAAATAGATCTATCAAATTGACCTCTATCAAAGTGGTTAAACGTTGAGCTTAACATCCATTCTCAAGTGACCTCTTTCAAAGTGGTTAAACGTTGAGCTTACCATCCATTCTCAAGTCAGATCAAATGATAGAAAAACCTGTATGGAGCCTGAACCATCCGCGCTCCTACGAGCCAACGGACGCAGGATTGAGAAAATCTCTAACATAACCATGGATCTTTTAAAAATATAAAAAGTATTTTTAAAGTTATTAATAACAAAATATACAAAACACTCCAAAAATTAATCTTCAATGTAAGATTGTTAGTATAATGCAACTTGTTGACTCATCCAAGTAAATAATAAAAGATCTATAGGTTGCCCAATTTACTATTATTTAAGAGAAATGTGAATAAATATTTACTAAATAAATGTGATACATAAATTCGTATTTAATAAATGTGATAAATTATTGTGCAAGAGCTAAATGTTCTCATTTTAATAGTCTATATATGCAAGAACATTTAGCTCGTGCACAATATATATTAATTTGCAAATAAATGGCGATCATGAGATTTAATTGTTGTGAATTGGACTTAGTAAAACTTTGTAGAAACGGAGTCAAGAAAGCCTGATATCCGAACATACAGCCAGTTTGGTCATTTCACTGATCGTAGTTCCCAATCGATGGTCAGTAATCACAACCATTCACTACCAACGAAAAAACGCTGCGGAAAGATTGAATTTCCTGCAGAAATTTTTTTTTTGTCAATCAGTTTGATAGAGGCAACAAGATGAAATAAATAACTGTTGATGAAATTCTTAGCTTTGTCAATAGTTCAATTCATTTGTAAGATGTGGAATAAAATAAGAATTTAACAGACATATTACGAAAACAAAAGATGAACGCTTCATTAAAATAAATAAAGTTGTGAGGCCTGAAACTATCTCTTGTTGTGCTCAATTAAGAAAACTCTTCACATGCTAAATATTGAATTCAAAATGATTGAAAGAACAATTGTTTTGTTTTCATTTTCATTTATCAAAAGCATTCGATGTTTTGACTGCTAACGAGTACTAATAAATACGAGAGTTAAGCTCAAAGCCTCGAGACACGATGAATTTATTAAAATTTCATTAATATCATAAATGCATATGAGCCCTGAATAAATGAATCGTGAAAATTAAGAATATCCATCAGAAGTGAGGGCAGTTTTACACCCAATGTAATCTTGATTGAGTTACAATACCTCATTAATTCAATTCCGGATTTTCAATTTGTAAGATGTTAATTTCGTTTCTTCTGATGGGATTTTTTTCTTTAAGCGAAGTTATTTCCTTTCAGTGTTGTTTTGATGCATACAGTCTGTGGCAAAAAAAATCGAAGCACTATGACGGAATCATTATGACCTCAATTTGAATGAAGATCCGTATAAAACGACCTTTTCTTAGACATGCAAATGATTAAGCTTAGTTGGTAAGAATCGCGATTAACATCCTTATTCTGAAGGATCGCATACCAGGTGCATGTAAGGATTCTCAGAATTATTTCTGCTTCTTTGTAATATTGCATTCATATCAGTTATACCAAAAGTAATGCCTTAATGATGCGTTTGAAGACTATGCGACCGTATCGTGAACTATGAGACCGTATCGTGAACTGAAAGCCGACTAGTCATCGAGACGAATCGCTAGCCATCTAGTCCTAGTGATTTTTCTGTGAAAGGTGCTGGAATGGAAAGTTGAATAAGAACACTCATTCTTGTCGCCAAAGCCCTTTCGGCCAGCATTACCACTGCTGCACAAAAGTCGGTTTATTGTGAGGCAAGCCGTAATGGCTCAACAGCTTCATTCTCCACGATCCAACAGATCTCACATCCTGTATAAAGCAACTAGTATCTATCCGGATCATTGCTAGACGAATTGCATACGCTGGGTCTCTTACCTTTCCTCTCCCCTTATGAGGCCTGACATTAAGAATTCACCACCGAAGCTCCAAGCAAAGTGGTAACATGCCTGATGTATGCCAGCCATGCCAATCATGGTATGCTCTCAAATGGTTTTGTATTTTTTTTATGATTAAGTCCAGCTTTGCCTTGCAGCAAATGATCATCGCATCCATGTATGGAGATGGACCTGGCAGCACTCAAAGCCAGGCAGCCTTTTCAGCTTGTACAGTATAATGGTGTGGGAAGCCATTTTTTTATAATAGTAGATCTCCTCTCATTGTACAGATCTTCCAGGAACTTTGAAAATCACAGCCATACTTACAGGAAATCATACAACTCGTTATTTTGCAACTAATTATTTTGTCACTTCTGCTTCCAGCAATTTTCCAACAGCATATGCATGTCCACACGTTGAGCACGTTTCCCAGCAGTGTCTCCTATCAATTCAAACTTTTCTTGGCCAGTCAGGTTCCCAGACTTTTCTTCATCGAGCAAGTATGGGACATGGCAGCACGTCAATTGTATCCATCACTGAACATCCCGCCACACAAACCTATCCGACACTCAGGCAGAGATAAGCCAACCTGTTCTCGGTTGTCGGCGTGGTAGCGGTATTTCTGTTCCTGCTCCGATAGCGATAGGCTCTTGAAGGGCGGTTGTGGAGACGGCTATCCCACTTTTTATTCAACAAGTCTGCTTCACTCTGTATTTTTCTATTGTCCTCTTCACTCAGTCCCCCTTGATGTGATGTCACGTAGTAGAGCAGTACCGGTAGTTTGGGTGCAGACGATGCCGACCTGTCTACGAGCACATTTGTTGACAGGCTGGGAGACAGGAGGAACAAAATAAGATGGCAAATAAAGTGAAGTGAGGGGAAAAGCTGAGAAGTAGTTAAAAGCGGATCCCTGATGGGAAGAGAAAGTTGCGCAAAATGGATGCCAGATTGAGAAGGAGGCTCGAGGGAGCATTACAAAGCATACGGAAAACAACTGGAAGGAATCAAAAGGATTGTTAAAACCAATGTTTGGGAAAATGAAGAAGATAAGAAATATTTCTATAGACTTTTCTTGTAAAGAATGAAGGGAATAAAGATTAGGAAATGGAAGTAGATGTAGCGACCCAATCCTTGGGTCATTACACAATACACTTTAATTTTGTAAGTATTAAACATTAATCTGAAACCTTTTTTATGTAGTATATTATCAAATAGCAATAAGCTGTCGACGGAGAGTAATGGCGCTGACTTAAGATGGTGATGTAGCTTGATAACTTTGATCTCACGTTGAATGCACTGTGCGATATTTCTAGAACAATTTGATCAAAATGAAGAAATGTGGTTCAAATGCATCGTTTTTTGTAATCCTAATTAATGATATACTGGTATATATACCATTGAGTATAGTTTAAAATAAAATATCCACAATTGTCAGATTGGAAATCATGAGGTGAATGAAATGAAAGTAATGTGAAGTTCAGGTTTCATAATGGAATCGGTAGTACTGTCTTTGACCGAATTGAAGTCACCCTGTACAGGGCTGTTCAGGAGGTGTTTTCGGATTGAGATGAATAGAGGGTGAGATGTGTTGTAATGGCTTAAACAATCATTTAAAATGAGCTTAGGTACAATGCTTTCGGAAAATTTGAGGCAGACTAAAGTCAGATCGAGGTAGCAGAAAGCTAAATTTACTAATTGTGGATCACAGACAGTGAAACCAATTTAAAAATACACAAGCAACTTCTGGACGATAAATCGAAGGGAGGACTAAGATTTCAAATACCACAGATTGCATAGTTAACCATATGAACATGCTGTAGCCTAAACATAGCTTCGACTTGCTTGTGCTGCGGCTACATGAACTCTATATTAGCTTCTACCGTGTGTAGAACCATGCACATAGATAGTCATTATCTAGGTTATCATCTGTCTTCGTAATCTCCGTGTCTGGGAGGACGGGATATTTGAAACGGGTAAGACTTCTTGTAATTTAGCTTAAAAACCATTGGAAGTCAAAATTACACACGAATAAGCCCAAATTTACTTTGCAGAGCACTTAGCATGGTATAGCTCTGATCTGGAATCACGAAGGACGAGCTATCATTCACCTAAGATTGCAAAAGAAACTCGTGGTATAGATAGCATAATAGTTTGGAGTTATCTATGCGTTAGGTAAACGCACAGGTCTGTATGTGGTTCCATGACGAAACAGGAATGCAAGATGGTATAGGATGAAGTGCTGGATCCTATGTTTGTCCTTTGGAAAGTGAAAAGATGATAATGAAGAGAATAATGCGCATCCCCAACGAGCATTATACGAGGGTCAGTCAATAAGTAATGCCTCCTAGTTTTTTTCCTTTTAATTGTCAAGAAATTCAAATGCAATTATATAACTTGAAAACCACAACATTGACGATTAATTTGTCGCTTTTCAATATAATTTACGTCGATTTCCACAGTTTTGGTCCACCTTTTAACAAGGGCATGTATTCCAGCGTGGTAAAAGTTACGGTCTTGCTTCCTAAGCCATTGACTCACGGACGTATTCACGGCCACCTCATTTTCAAAGTGAATTCCACGATGACCTTCCTTTAGCGCCCTGAACAGATGGAAGTCTGATGGTGCTAGGTCAGGGCTGTCAGGGAATAGGCAAGACTTCCCATCCAATTTTCACAATCTCTTCAGTGGTGTGACGACTGGTGTGTGGTCTTGCATTGTCATGCAAAAGAAGAGCATCCACTATAGTTTTTGTTGGGCGAACTCGCTGAAGAAGTGCTTTAAGTTTTTTGAGGGTTGTGACGTATTGGACAGAATTTATTGTGCATCCCTGCTCCAAAAAATCAACCATAATCACACTCTCTGCATTCCAGAACACTGTCGCCATAACTTTCCCTGCTGATCGCACAGTTTTGAATTTTTTTCTTCCTCGGTGAGCTTGTGTGATGACATTCCATTAACTACCTCTTTGATTCAGATTCAAAAAATGAACCCACGTTTCGTCTCCGGTCACAAATTTTTCCAGAAACTCCTCTCCCTCCAAATGGAAGCGCTGCAAGTCTTTTTGGAGCCTATTGTTTTTCTTGTCTCTTTATTCTGGTCGCTTAACATTCTTGGTATCCACCGTGAACAAATTTTTTTGTACCTTAGTTGTCGACTAATCGTCATCATACTGCCTTTACTGATGGACAGAATGCGACACAATTCATCTGTTGTCATCCAGCGGTCACCACGAATGATTTGCTTTACTCGCTGACTGTTGCGTAGAGTCATACAGTCGCCGGCCTGGCGCTCCGCTTTTCGTCAGCCAACGGAGTTTGCCCTTCAGCTTCGTTACAGCGACGAACTCTTTAGCTACCAGTGCTGACATCCACTGTTGCATCGCATTTTTTAGCCTTTCATGAATGCGAATGGGCGTTTCACCTTCCGCATTTAGGTATTCAAACACAGATCGCTATCTAATACGAGCATCGATGTCAGCCATTTGGAAAGCGGATGCAGTGCTGCCACCTGTTGCAGTGCTGCAGGAAGTTGCTACTGCAGTTGATTGGAGAAGAAGGTTTGAGAATTTGCGCGAAATTCAAATTTTTCATTTAATATTATGGATAAATTGGCTTTTGTTCATGTTATCTTTACTTGAAAAGGCTGTTTCTGGGCGGCGAAACGTC
>JAFIDM010002131.1:40311164-40356221 GCA_023159025.1 Thereuonema tuberculata | reverse complement strand
CGTGAATGCTTCCCAAACAGACGTCTGTTTGGGAAGCATTCACGATAGATTCGTACATCGACTCGTCCGTTTCTGTTTGCTGCTCCTTAGACTTGATGCATATCTGCCCTTTAGTGACGCAATACATTAATGTTTGAGCGTTGATTGTGTGAACCTGGATTATTCGACGGAAACAGATATGATTGTGTTCACCTTACTGTTATATTGTAAACATAGGGCTGATAAACATGTTGTCTATTTGCTTATTGTCTTCTGTATCTCAACCTTAAAGCATATTCTTGTGGTGTTTACGGACATACGTTCCACTAAGAATACTTTAAAGTTTGCGCAGGGAATTTTGAATCACCCTGTATATAGGTTTTTAAAAGTTATTAAAACCTTCAATATTTAAGAATAATTTAAAATAAAAGATATTAACGTCGTTATCGCCTTCTTTAAGTCTCCAGAGTTAAATCACTGTGGTCAAATTCGTGGATCTCTCTGATTGTGTCATTTAGCTTCTTTGATCTTCTTTTCTTATCGTTTCGAAGTTTGCAGTTTGAGACCATCTTTCCTCGTCCTATTTGTCAAAGAGCTCTGCTATATAATAGTCTTTTTTCATCAAAGTCCAGTTGAGCAATATTGACTTTTTTTGGTAAAACATAACTCTGTTAAATAAAAGTAATTAAAATATTTCAAGAAATCAACTTTAAGTCAAGTCTCTGAAGTAATTATTAATGAAACAGCGCTTAATGAAATATCTTGAATCGTTAATCGAAGATTTGTGAAAGATCTCTATCCATTTATCTCTATTCATCTTTCTATCACATAAAAACAAATTATCACATTAAAATTGCATTTTATTGTCGAGACAAAACGCTTTTCACTATAGGATAAAATTTTGTTTAAGTGATTTCGTTGGATTTTTCTTTATTGCTTCAATAGATTAATAAAAAAACGTCGTCTTAGCCATTATCACGTTCGACTTTGTTGTTACACATCAATGATGCCACTTTAAAAATGAATCTTATTAATTTCAATTCCGTGAGTTTAACATTGCTGTAATACTTAGGTCTAATTTTTGGATGCTAGATTGCAATTTACAAAAACATCTCTGAAAGAACTGAACTGAACTCAATTAAAAGGTGAGACGTAAATTATGAGATATAAAACATTACTGTAATTTATAAGCATCAGCTTTCATTTTGATTGACTGATTATGCTCTGCCATACTATTCAACTTTAAAATTTGTCTCGTGTACGTCTGTTTATAATCAGTTTGAACAACTAGACCGATTTTATTAATGGTACAATTCTTATTTATGGTCCATCTTGTTAATATCGTTAACTATTACTTTAATTTGACAATTTCTCTCATCAATGCAAATGATTTTCGAATGCTAATCTAAATAATACTCATTCTCAGTCATTAACAGACACAGCCGAGCATACTCTTATTTATAGAGGTAAAAAGGTAAAGGTCATGTACAGTAGATCTTACTACGTTAAATGTTACTAAAAGCCTTTCAGGTCCTTTGATTCCCGGAAGGCTAAATAGCCAACGATCCTCAACCAACGGGACTAGTTGAAGTTGATGGTCACACTGACTAAGAACTTAGTGTCTATTTGATAAAGGACTGGATGAAAGTTAAAGATCGTCTGCAGGAGTAACAACTGTGGAAAAATCCCAGAAAACCGCCGGAAATTGAACCGGGCCTCTCCAGTCCGCAGTCCAGTGCCGAAACCACATGGTACCGGACTCCCCCCCCCTCCCTCTCTTAGTTAAAATTACCAAAGTTAAAATTTGTAGTTTTGGTATGAATTAAGTTCGTAAGTGTCTTTCGGAGATATTTGAATTGAAAATAGCTTTTAATAAATTTTCTTCATATTTCAATAGGATAAATTTAAAAATCAGAAAGTAAAGTAAAAAATGAAAAAGACTTTTTTTATTAAAAAAAAAGGAAAACTGAACGAAAGAGAAAATTCAAAAGAAACTAGTGGTAAATGTGAGTGGCTTCCTACGGTGAAATGATATATCGAATATATTTTTGTTTTTTTGTTTTGATGTTGTAAAGTTAAAAAGAATTTTTCTATTTGATCACAGGTGGTTGGCATTTGCCCATTCATCATCTGCAAGTGGTGTATCCCAACGGAACCCTTAAACTGCAAAATGTGCAGCGAACGGAAGATGCTGGCACTTATACTTGTGTCGTTCAGAACACTGAGGGAGTGACAGCTCGGCGGGACCTGGAGGTAATGGTTTTGGGTGAGTAGAAACGAAAAGACAAATATAATTGGGGAAGAGAGGGCTGTGGAAAAAGATTCATCATTTTCAATGGAAATCCTTTATCGTAGCAATTTTTCAAAAGATTAATAAAAATACATTTTTCTAATTCTGAGATTTAAAATGATAGAAAAAAATAACGTTAATTACATTTAGCAAAGATATAAATGAATCGGTAGATCTTTTAGTTCTACTAATGTAGTAATAATGACCAAAAGTATTCTGATAAGAAATTACAAACAAATGTCATGCAAATTAAAAGCGTACTTAAAGAAATGCTAAGAATTGCTTAAAAGCTCTTTGAATGTAATTTGTTTTCTGTTTTATTTTTTTAAAAAAAACCACAATCTCAATTTTTTTTTAATTATCACCATATATTTTCTGTAAAAATCTTATTTATTTATAATTTATAATCCTTACTTTATTTTATTTAGCTTGCATTAAATCTTCTCATATTTTCAACCTTTAGTTTATTTAGTTTTCAAAGGAAGGAGAAATAGGAACTTTTGGAGATCGATGAGGTTTTTATCAGCTGCGAAAGCATATTAAGCATGGCTAGAGATTATTCTCATCACATTGAAAAGAAAAATTACGTGGCATTTACATTAAGCTTAGATAGATTTTGAGTCATTTCTTAACAGAACTACTTCTGGAAATATTGCTATAAATTACTTTGAGTGAATCAGAGCAAAAAGTGAACAAATGTCACATGTTATTCACTTCGAGTAAACAGGCTTATAGCTTTGTTGAAAGCATCTATTCACCTAAAGCACCTAAAAAAAAATCACCTAAAAAATATACAAGGACTGCTACAGTAGATATATAGTTTAATGACAATATGGAAAGGTTGCGTTGAAATGTTGCATTGATTCTCTTATGCAGTGATGATTTCACATAAAAAGTAGATTAAAATTTAATTAACAACAAAATAAAGTTGCATGTAAAAAGACCTTGGAAAAAACTATGCAAAACTCTGTACATGTATTATTGGTAGATCGGGAACACCAAGATAAGCTTTTTTCTGTTGATGAATTATGTCTGCTGACGTCATATTTAAGCTCTAGGGGGTCCCTAGCGCTTTTACTATGTGTATACTTGTGCTCCAGTAACATAACGTGTTTAATGAATGCTCCAGCGAACAGGCTTAACGGACACAAACGCACTTCAAAGTGGCAACTGGCAACATCATTGCAAGCATGACAACATCGAATCATGGATTGCAGTGCAGGCTCAAAGATTCCAGGCATTTTCCGAACAGTTGCAGTGACGACAACGATTCTTGCGGATCATTTTCAGAGTCAATTGAAGTCTCATACACGATGTTCATACACGTAGTTTCCCAGAAGAAGAAATCGAAGCATGTTGAGTTGGGCGATCTTCATGGCCTGGGGACTTTTCCATCCCGGCCTATTCATCCTTGAATAGATAATTCACTCAGATAATCCTTGACAGATGCGTATCAACCATTTCAGCAGTCTTGAAACGTTCCATGTTAAATAAAAACCCATACGATGTAAATGTGTTGTTATGATAGCATTAGAAAGCACTGTGACTGCAGACGGTTAAGCCTGCTCCCTCTAGCACAAGGTAACCACATAATATTGCTGGGACACATCTCACCAATAAATGACCCTACCGTTTAGGCATGACGTCAGCAGACAGTCTTTAACAAAAAATATCTTGGTGTTCCCGATCTACCATTAAAATCTGTACAGTTTTACAACACCCTGTACAAAGTATATAAAACATTATTTTACAGTGATACATAATCTTAACTTAATCTTAACATAATCTGAAATTAATTCGTCTTATTGATATAAACTTAAGTTCTTCTGACTTTCCTACCGAAATACAGTATTATATTCGATATGTGAATTATTCCACTTTACTTTTATTCCACCACGTTAAGAGGTATCTGCGCATTAAAAAAAAACACTGCTTTTCATTTCAATGAAATTTTTTTTTCAGGACACCGCTAATAATTTCCATGAAGCCTTCATTGATAGTAGACGTGATATTCTGTTAGTCTGAATCATAATAGCGATTATTGGATTTCTTTGTAATACATACTTTAACGGCAGCATTAAGGAAATACATCGAATTGCTGTTATTATTATTTATCAATTTTTGTTTAACCAGTATTTAAGTAAACTTAAGCCAATTTTGCCTTATGATATCTAGCCTAATATTCTTTTTATTTTATAAATATATAATTTTTAGTTTAACTTCATTTTTTTTTAGTCTGCGATTAAATCAATTAGATTTTTGGGATTGTTAAGCGTTACATTACTGGAAGCGAAGGACAAGGCAGCAAATTAAACATTTTTAAAGTCTAAATATTTTTAAAGCAAATTAAATTGTTTTCGTCTAGACAGTCCTGAGGCAGCTCCGGCGAGCAATTAATTTGCTAAATAATATTTAAAGCTAAGTGTAGCAGTATTTAATCACATTTAAAACTAAATATTTCTAGTAGTTGTACAGCTGACAAAGTCGAAGTTATATTATTTAATGTTACTTAATGACTGAAATACCCTATAAAATGATCAGAAGTATCATTACGTTATTTTGACGTCATTGAATTTTATAGCAAAGTACTACAGGATTAAATAGACGAATAAGTTTTTGGGGACCAACAAAAATGATGAGAGAGCAATCGAAATCTAAAAAAAAAAATCAGGGTTCGAGTAACACTAATTATGTAAGGAAAGTGGAAAATTATTTTTTTTTTAAATCAAACATTAAATAAATAAATAATAACAGAGTAACATCACTGGTTGTTAATTTTCCTGCGCCATGGCGATACATTGTTTAATACAATAATAGTGCGACTAAATATTAATAAGAATATATTAATATATCAATGCTTCTGCATAAAGAAATACGTTATATAAATAACAGAATAAATATAAAATTGTGATTTCATGTATCAATTCATCTTCTTTAAAGTACGTCTGGTCGACTATATTTGTTCAAAGACTGTTAAAAGGAATATTCATAAATGAATACAAATCAAATATGAAAATGAATACAAATATATAAAAAATGAATACAAATATATATATATATATATATAAATGAATACAAATCTTTGCAAATTCTTATTTTGTGAGAAAATATATGAAAAGTTGTTTGAATTTTGTTAGATCTTTTCAACTATTCTAAGTTAGGCTTTCCAAAACTCTTATCGATCGGGAAGCTTAGTGTATGTTATCTGTAAAGATTCATTTCTGGTTTTCGTTTGCCAAGTATAAAACTCGTTTTATTTTCAGTTCCTCCCAAGATTAACCCGTCTTCGTTCCAGGACACGCGTTTGCACGAGGGGTCCCATGCGCGCATTATCTGTGCTGTGATCGAGGGAGATTTGCCCATTGCCTTTACATGGCTGAAAGAGAAGAGACCCATCACATCTGATCTCGGCGTTTCAATAAGGGATTTCGACGAATTTTCCAGCGTCCTCACCATCAGCAAGGCATCCACAGAACACGGCGGAAACTATACATGCGTGGCAAAGAATGCGGCGGCGTCAGACAGCTATACTGCACTGGTCACAGTTAGTGGTAGGTTCAGATTATGATACAAGCTGATACCACAAATCTCTTATTGTAAGAATAAATCAAATTCGTTGAGTATTAGAAAAAAATTGTTCAGTGAAAAACGGATAATAACATTCTTAAGTAAATTCGAAAATATATACCTGTGAAATAAATTGCAAGCACCACATTTACATTGTAATTACTAGAAGTCAGAAGCATTGAAAAAAACATAAGAATAATGCTAAATCTTTATAAAAAAAATTACGAAATAGTTCAGAATTTGAAATTGTTTTATGTTGTAACAATTAAATGTTACTTTTCAGTAATCCCAAATTTCAACGAAATTAATTCGTTCAAATAAGATACAGTTCAACCTTTGCAGTTAAGTGATATATTTACTTTAAAATACTAGCAAAACTTACTAAAATATCATTTCCTAATTACAATAGTATTTGTCATATTAATTGTCATATGTTCCAGAGAAAAGTAATACAAAATCCAAAATGCAATGAGTTGTCAGTTGATTAAGCACCGTATGCCAGTACAGCTTTTTAGTTGGTGCGCCTAAGAATTGTCTAAAATACGATAAATTTGTTTTTCAATAAAAGCGATTTCTAAAACACGTAATCGGTAAGACTTTGATTTTGGTAATCTTTTAATAAATTACATAAAGACAAAAACTTTTACCATAAGATAATCGTCTAAATAATAGAGTAGATATTAGAATTTTCCTAACATTCTCTTTAACTCTTATCAAAATTTATTAAAGTATACATATTGAGATATAACATTGCTTCGGTTTTTTTTTCCTTAGCACAACCATCACTTGCTAAAAGCTTTTCAGATGTCTTAATCAACTTTTCCGGTTATTAATTTTAATTAAAGATACTATCAGGCTAGAAAAACTTTACACCAGCTTTTGCTATAAATTGAATGATCGAACAAGTTTCCCAGATACACTATTAAATTTCAGGATAACTTTATATAAAAAAAAGAAAACATTTTTTTACGTTTTATTAAAAAAGTAGGTTTAGTGTTTAGTCAACCAAAACGAAATGATTAAAAAAAAAATAGAAACAAGACCAGCTTAGTAAATTATTCGTAATATTTTTTTTTACTTTAGTAGTTGTTTTGATATGATTTTTTTTATTGGATGGTCCATATTATGTCATGTTGTAATTTGTTTATTTACTTGTTTGTTTTTTTGTAGTCTTTCTTTGTCATCTAGCTTTACATGATTTAAGAAAAAAATTGGTGATTAAATCTAAACTCAAGTAGTTTGTAATTTTGTGGTACATTATTAGATTTCACTTTTATAATTTACCTGTTTGGGTATCTAATATAGAATATCCTCTAGGTAATATCCTATACGTAGTATTAACAAGTAAGAAAAGGGTTTCTGGAAGATATTCAAAGGAAGATACATCTAAAGTTTCTTGGAAAATTCACCATTAATAATTTCTTGATACATAATTTTATTTATTTAATTGCATCAAAATAACTGTTATTTATTATTCATTATTCATTTTTAAAATGTAAAAAGCATAAAATTATGTGTTAGATATTGAAAGGTGATTCTTTGCTTTTTAATTCTAAAAAGTAGCTAAGATTTGTATGTTGAAAAGTTAGCTGTTAAAATTTTTTGTTTAAATCCGCTTTCTACTTTGCAGTTCCACCTCGATGGACAATGCAACCGCAGGATGTAACCACATTTCCGGGATTAAGAATTGTTATCGACTGTCAAGCAACTGGATTTCCAATACCAATGATAAAGTGGTTAAAAGCAGTAGGTAATCTATGGGCAACTACTTATTTAAACTAATTACTAACAACTATTTTATTAATTAATAATTGCTGGAGAAATTCCTAGATATTTTTTACAATAAAATTAAAGTTGAAAAAATTAAAACTGATATTTCTAGTTTAAATATCATTTACTTTTAAATTGCAGAAATCTTCCATGAGTTGTCATTAATAATGCAGAAAAGTTTTTACTTTTTTTCTTTTTAGGGTTGGGTGAACGGAAAGCAGTGCTAATACTCCTACTAAGATCGTAATAATATACTAAGAATATTCTTTTAAAACTGAGTGTCAGTGATTTTCAAAAACGTATTTCCTCGACAACTAACAAAGTAATCTGGCGCAATAACGGTTGGAAATTTTGTTTGCTTTTAATAATGCAATGCTTTTATTCAACTTCCATTAATATAAATCCATCTCCAATTTCATATGGCAAATCTATGTAAAGTACTCAAGGAAAAAAAATCAATACAAGTTTACTGTTTTAATGCGACAATAGCTTATAACTTACATAGCTTGATAAATGTACACCACAGAAGACATGCTTCATATATAATATTTGTTGATCTAGGCAACCATTCACCCCACTGTTAAGAGAAGAAAGAGGGCAGGAGAATGTGGCTTTTTTTATTGTGTCTCTAATGGAACCAAGGACACTGACGAACATTCGATATATGTTGAAATTCTTAGCTACAATAAGGAAAATAACGCACTAAATTTGTATGGCGTAAGAGTTTGTGTGAGAATCGAGCATGGAAAAATCCCAGACTCCATCAGATATTAAATCTGACTCCTCCCAGCCCGTAGCCAAATGCTTTACTGTTTCGATATCACCCTCACGATTAGTAAGGTTTCTTATGTTAATTATATAATATAAATTTATTCCCTCCTTTTTTTATGGAAAGAATTTTTGGGTGATTCAAATCGTTTTAGACTATGTTTTGACACAACTGAAAAGATTTATGCAATTGTAAAATTATAATCAATACAGATATGTTTTTAAATGCTCAAAAAAAAAACCAACTAGAAACTCTAAAACTAATTGCTTTTAAGTTTTATAAAGATTTGCAATATTTTTCTTCTTTTTTGTAGATGGATTTCCTGGAGAATACGAGGATCTACGTAATGACTTATCTTTTTACCAATTGGAAAACGGCTCTTTGGTTTTCGAGAGTGCAACAGAAAAAAATAAAGGCAGATATTTGTGCAGAGCCTCTAATGGTATTGGACATGGGCTTAGCAAGGTGGTCAATGTTAATGTCAAAGGTACATTTTAGCCTTTATTCCCAGACTTTCAATTTGCTTGCTTTTAAATTTATTTATAAATTCTTAGATTTCTAAATTCTTTAAGAATGAAATATATTAAAAATGTATTTGCTAATCAATATACAGCAAAGTACTGTAATTGATTAAAAGTCCGAAGACTGTCTCAAGGAAAACTCCTGTATCATTTAGCTGGGTTTTTTTTGTTTATTTCTATAATATTATCGCTTCCGGAATTGACATTTCATATTAAGCTTCCAAAAATGATGTAAATGTAAGACTTTGCTGCATTTTTACAACTTTGATATTTAGAAAATATTTAGCAAATTTATTGGAAATTTAGTAATTATCTTAGTCTCTACTGAGATGTCAATAACAGTAATTCAAATTAGTAACTTAAGTTATTAATTCTTAAAGAAAGTTTGATATGGCTATTAAATATGATATACAAAATATTTTAAAATATTCCTATAAAATGGTAAAGTCAGTTACGGTGTAGATAAAAGAATATGATCGATTTATGTAGTCACAAGCATTTGAAATTGATGATCTCTATTGTTGAAAATAATTGAAATTACGTCATGATTTTGAAGATGTTTTGCTATCAGCATCTCTTTGGAAAAAGTTCATTTCTCAGAACAGATTTCAATTCCGAGTATGTCCAACAATATTTAAAGTTGATAAGTTACTTCTTCATAAAAGAATCTTTCCATCTCATTTGTGTTTTGTATCTGATTGCATTCAGTGCTTCTATTCTGGAGTCCTGTTTTGTCGTAGTTAATTCGCTTTCATCCTTTTGTGTTGCACGACATCAGCAAACCCTGGTAGAAATGACATACAAGAGAATGTCAGATCTAAAAATAGAAGCACAATACAATGGCTGTCGTGTCTAAGGTTACCATTCTAACTCTCAAGCATGACTAATTATTCGCATTAAGGCAAGAACATTTTTCCTTATTGTGGCTTAACTTCTTGAAGTGCGAAACATCAAAAAACTTTTTTATTTTAATTTTACCGTTCTGGTTAAAAAACAAAAACACTCTCAGCTTTTAAGTCAAATATATCCACCGCATAAAGCAAACTAGTAATAGTTTTAGTGAGTATAAAAGGAAGTCCGTACTTCAATTTTTTTTTTCAATGAAAGGAAAGTTAAGATTAAAGAAAATATGTAATAGAGACATATAATTTATTGATTTTTTTATATAAGAACTACATTTCATTCCTCATTTTAAAGTTATAATTACTATTATAATTTAGATTTATTGTTAACTTTATATTAGTTTTTATTATGTAAATGTAGAAATAAAATATTTCAAGATAAAATTAATTCTTTTTCTTTATTTATTAACAAATAAAATCATCTCAATATTCTAATTTAACTTGATTATAACATAAACATTTATAATGATTTATAGGAGGATCTCCTTTCTATTTTAAAATTCTTCATGTTTCTAAAATGATAATTAAAACTTCATTTGCTAGTTTCAAAATTAATATAAATTTCCATTTAATAATTTTTTTCTTATCAAAATAAATTGCAGTAAATTCTTTAAAGCAGGCGGTTTTTTGATGACATGCATCGAAAACCTCAAAACCGGAATGATCGTTTAGTATGTTTAAGAGATAAGATCGAGATAATCGCAGTTAAAAGAAATGGTGTGTTAAGCATTCATATCTTTGAATGTTATTTACGAACTTATTTTACATTCACATCATAATGTAAAGTGGAAACCTTAATATATAATAACTTATTAATTAATTAATTTATTAAACTTTGGGTGGGCCCGATAGCCGAGTGGGTAAGGGTGCTTGGCTGCGGGTTGGAGGTGACGGGTTCGATTCCCGGCCTCGGCGGAGGTCGGGAATATTTCCACGCTTCTTTCTCCTCCAAACGGGCCCTAGGGTCTACCCAGCCCTCTATAGAATGGGTACCGGGTTTCTTTCCCGGGAGTTAAAGGCGGGAGAGCGACGGGCCGACCCCCCGTCCTCAACTTTGTCCCGTAGGTTCTGAACACTGGAGCCTACCCTCCAGTTGCATTGCACGGTCCTCTGGGCCTGATCGCAACTTTAACTTATTAAACTTTTGAACTTTGAAACGTCGCTTTGTTTTAATTGTAATTGTTAATATATTATACGTGTAAAGGTGAATTATGGCCTCTATGTTTAATTAGTTTTTACCTGTAAGTTAAAACAGTTTAATTAATATAATAACTTAATTATTCTTGATTTACAGTTTAACTAATAAAAATCTAACAAATTGCTACACAAAAATAATATGCGATTGTTGTTATATACTAAAGATATTGTCAACCATGTATAAAGAAAACAATAATACCGATGGAAATATTCAAATTACGACAATGAATTTTATTACAATAATTCAAGTGGTACAAAATGGTAACGTAATATAGTGGTACAATATAAACCTTATACGACATAATGATATTTTTCGATTTGTTGAAATTAAGTTTATAAGATGGATATAACTATTCACATATGACCGGCTTAGCATTTGATGTCAGAAACAATTATCAAAACTTTTAAGCATGTTAGCGTAGAAATGAAAAGAAAGGATTGAATTGAAAAGGATTGATTGAATTAATGTTATTGTAAATCTTTTAAGTTGCAACTATTAACTGGTTAAAAAGTGTTATTATACTTTGGTTAAAATAAGCCGAGACATTGGATTCTTCTTGATTACGAGTCACAGGAATGTGGTGTTGCTGTTGGGGCGTTTCTCCACATGGTGTTGATGTGCCATATGTTTTACGGTCATATGCACGTCTTAACGCCAACCTAGCATACAATGCAAAAGCAATCAAAGAGAAGACTAGAGAATATCTCTGCAGATGTCTCTCCTGCCTTCGGACATACGAGAGGAGATTGCATATTTAAGAACAGAAACTTCGAAATATGCTATCGTATTTAACTTTTACAACTTGTTATAGCTTATTAATGGCTATATGTTTTCTTACAGAAATCTATTTAACACAATTTCTCCCACGTTCCTTTACACTTCCTAAAATGCGTATGTAATGTACATATTCATTTCATTGAATTTATATTCTTATCCTGGGACTCATTAAAACTTTGTTCCGGATCTGCAGATTAGTTTCTTCAGCGTTTACCAAAGACCGATAATTGTCCGGTAATCGCTGTATGACTATTTAATTTTTTGTGAATTAGTATACAAATCTAGTCAAAAAATATCACACTACTGTGCTAATTAAAAATCCAATGTTTTTAATTGAAATTCGTAAATGTTTACAAAAATGTGACGCATTTCAAGGTCTGGCTATTTTTGGCCTCAATTGAATATATTTTTGTAAATTTTGACAAATTTCATTCAAGAAAAATTAAAATTGTTAATTATTAATGTTGTCGCGTGATATTTTCTAGTTAGGTTACTAATTTTAAGTTACATTAAAGATGTCGACATATTGTTGTAATATATATTATGAGCATTATGAAATGAGAAGAACTTAGAAAGACCACACAAATTGGATATGTTCTCATTTAACTTATTTTTCTATGGAAAGAGAAGGTAATCAAATCAGCACGTTTGATTAGTTTGTGTTTCGCAGCTCTCCTGTCCTACAAATAACTTTAAAACCAATAAATTCATCTTCTGGAAATTTGGCATTGGAATGTTTTCTATGGGCGGATTCCTGTAGAGACATTTGCCCGAGAAAGTGAGAAAAGCTCCCACAGAAAGCATTGAAACCAAACAATTTTCATGGATGTCTTACGAAATTTTAATTCGATTAAATTCATTATAATTTATGCCCACTTTGGTAAGTTTAAAATGGATTTCCTTTGTAAATTTAATTTCGTAATTAATTAATTACGGATTTATTTAAGTATCAGAAAATAAAAATTTAAAGATTAATCCCATAGATATTATAATTTATAAATACAAGTAATCTTATATGTACAACTTCTAAACAGCAAAAGGAAAAAAATCAAAAATTTAAAAGAAAATATATTTTATATTCTTTTAAGAAATGCTTCTTTATTATTTCACCAAAAAAGTAAAATTAAGAAATCAATTCTCGATATATTGGTCGATACTTCTTAGGCCATGCTTTTAAATTTTATAAAATATATTAATTATTTTTTTTAAATGTGACTGTTTATTATCTGAAGGTTCCACAACACGATATTATATTATTTATTATTATTTTAATATCTTTCTTATTTTGCTCATCAGAGATTTAGTATGAAACTAATACACTACTTTAATAGGAATAAATAATTGGACTCAAGCATGAGACTCATCAACATATTGCTAATTTTCTTGAAATCTAAAAGTTTTCCTAAGTTTCGTTCACAGAATTCAAAGTGGAAGTTTTATTCAAGCAACCAAGGAGTGAAACATTCTGAATATTTTTTTTCCACGTTCCTAAACGTCATCAAATTATCATTTTGGATCCCAAGAGAAAAAAAAATAGAATTTGTTTTTTTCTTTTTTCAGTTCCTGTGAGATTTGATGTCAGAATATTCAATTTAACAGTTCGTAAAGGTGATGATGCCAAATTACTCTGCAATGTTAGAGGAGATCGACCCATTCGCTTTTCCTGGTCTCGCCGCGAGGAGCGTCTCAATCCGTCCACTAATCCACGGTAAGTTTACTAGGATTGTAGGTCGTAAACAAAAGTTGCTTTTGTTCTAATGGCTTTCGGAAATGGACTCCTTAATTACAACAGGGAGAAGATTTATAGGAGCTGCGCAGCTGAGATATGCCTGTCGATATGACGTCCTTTTGGTAATAAAGAAAATTGATTGGTCACAAATTCGCCCGAAAAATTACATTGCGTTAAGCTTCGGAATTAAGCTCCATTCCTTATTTAAGGACCAAGGTGTCTTCCTTCTGTCAGTTATTGTTTCTTGAAGGAGTATATTTCATGGGAATTAGTTTCCACTAGTACCGTGTTTTAATTGGTGGCGTTCGGACATAGCTGAATGGTTAAAACCAGACAATAGCTTGATAAACCTGAATTAGGTCGGAATCCGCAGCTGGCTTGCATATTTCTCGTATTTTGTTCTATTTTCATTTCTTTCCAAAAATATAATGTAACTGTGCCCTTTCTACGGTGTAGCCACCCAACGATTTCTTCAGCAAAATTGTCTAAAACTAACCTTTACATCTAGCGAAGCCGAATTGCTTAAAGCTCAGAAAAGCCCTAGCGTTGGAGTCAATCTCCCCTATTTTTTAATGATTTCTCATAATGATGTCAGCACAGTGTTTTTCTTGAATACGTACGACGATATTGGTTAGGTTTGCTCTTTTCCATAAACAAATTGTTTAATGTAACTACGTACAACTGTAATAAAAAATGTCTTTATAAATTAGCAGTCTTGACTGTCAATTAACAACCACTTTCTTATTATTTCCTGAAGCTTAGGTATTTACTCTCCGATGTGAGGGTTTTAAGACTTGAAAGTTAAACTTTGATGTTCCTTTACCTAACACAATATTCAGAATGGTTTTAGACTGGTAAACTCCATAAAAGAGTTAAATTGCATAGTTAAGGCAGTAAGATGCAGTCTTCAACAACCACATCAATTCAACGTATGTGTTTCATGGCCATCAAGACTTAATTGCCGACTTTTCTTCAACTACTGCCCTAGACCTGCATTTTCCTTGACTATAAATTTTTAAATCCGATTTACCTTCCTTGTGAGGACTATCATCAAACAGGACTACGGTTACCGTCAATCTCCATCTATTTTTAAAATGTCACTACTTTTCTTTGTGGAGTTAAAGCTTCTTTCTTGTTATTTTGTTTTTATCATGATTAATTCTGTAATTTATGTACTACTTGAAAGTCTGATTTAACAGCTTGTATAAATCAAAACGAAGTATTTTTTTTTTTGCAACTACTTATTATTCATTGAAGCAATTATGAAAATATAGAGATGGGACAAATTAACATATTTCACTAATATTGACTTGTCTTTTCTTTTATTAAATATCATGATTAATTGCAATGATTTTAGAATTCATCTTTCTGACATCAACTTTACAAAACAGGTTCTGTTTGAATAGAGATATTGGGAAATATTGGGAAATTCAGCAAATTAATACTTGTCCATGTCATTCAATTCAGACTTTTGGATTCGTTGAATCCAATCTTTCAAATCTTTGAGAGTAAATAAAGTATATGGAGGAACTATCCAATAACATAACATTTCTGTGTCAAATACTGGAGGATTGTCCCCTCCTGCTACAATGTAAACATTAAATAATTCATATCAGAATTAAAGACGATTATGAAGTTGCAGGAAATATTTCAATTCCTGATACAGCTGTTAATAAAATGGATACTCAAATCGGCTCCGTCTTAGGATACATTCCAAATCTTGCGAACTTACTGAAAAGTACTCTTAAAAATTATTTCGCGAGGACAGTCAGTTAACAAGGCTATGCTCTTCACTGTAAAATAAAACTGAGCTGGAAATATGACTTAGTACTTTAGGGGACGTTTTATTGTTGGAGCCCTGAGGGTTTGTTTATGTTGAAAGGGGTATTAAATTAACAATTTAAAATTTCGAATGACCCTTAATTGAAATATCGTTGTCAACAAGCCACAATTTCAAGGCTTTTTCAGCCATCTTGAAAAATACTTCAAAGTCATATTCATCGGTGTCTCGATGTAAATCTTCAAAGTTCTAAAAAACTAAAAAATCACGGTATTACATGTATATTATTATTAAATGACTGTTTTCGTATAGTTTTTGATATTAAATTAAAGGCTTTCAAGGTACTACGATCTACATAATTATCACATTTATAAAGATAACTATGAGCAAACGATACTAATCGTTTAAATTAATGTCCCCACCATGTAGTGTCATAAATAATAATAAAAATCTTTACCTCCTTCGAAAATTTATTTTTCGTTAAATCTGTAGGTCAAGTGTGTCTCATTTTATTAATATAAAAGTGGTTTCTATTTCTTAGATAATTCGGCATAAGCTTATGCGTTTTCTTTCTTTAGATTATCACAGCACGAAGCACGAGTTGAGAAAGGAATGTCCTCGGAAATTACCATAAAAAGTGTGCAGAAAAAAGATGCAGACAGTTACTACTGTGTTGCTGAAAACGACTTTGGAAAAGATGAAATGCAGATAAATATCCTTATTATAGGTAAGCAGTTAGTATTCCCTAAGATATTAGTATATTGAAATTATATAAACATTGTATTATAAGTTAAAGTATATCACTAGAGAGGTATATGGCCTGTGGGGTCGCGGAAGGTAAGCTTCCCGGCCTTATTTGAAGAGTTCAGATAATATTGGTTTACAATGAAGGCCACTTTCTAGGGAAATCTCGATATAATGATAAGAAGGATACAATTATTTTCACTATAATTAAATAATTTACAAAAATAAATTGCTAACATTGATTGGCAATCGTTTGAAACCTATTTTACAGCTGCTAAAGACATTTGTCCCGAATTGGAAAACAAAATAACAAGACAAAAAAAGTAAAATAAGAAAACAATTAAAAGATGTAAGTGTACTAATGCTATATTACAGTAACTTCATATAAAATATTAAAATGATTAATTTAACATTTTATGTAAAATTTCATAATGGATTCGAAAATTTTTAGAGATTATTTCTTAAAAAATATACATTCGATTTTGAATTTATATTTATTATACTACATATATTTTTTTTATTATGGCATGGAATTTCAAACAATTCTAAGGAATTGCAAAATTGTCCAAAAATTTTTAACAGTAGTATTATGAACACAAATCTAAAATTTACTGGACAATTATACAAACAAAATTTATTTATTTTCAAAATATAGACTATATTTGCTAAGTTTAACTTTTCTTTTTATTAGTTGTAATAATAACTTTATAATTGTTTTGAATGTAGAATAAATGCGAAATAAAGTGTCACTTTTACTATCAAATACTATTACATGATGTATTTGAATACATGATTGGTTTTGCATAAGGAATATCTGATTGAAGAAATCATCAGAGGAATGGCCACTGAAATTGAAATCACGATCAGCAAATACTCTTTCGTGAATTAAATGATGACTATAAACTAAGATGAAATCATTCATTAAAATATCGACATTTCATACAATTAGTAAAAGAAATCACTTCAGACATTCTAAACATTAAAAATTGTAATCAATATCTTCTCTGATATTTGAAATATCAATTAACATCAAAGATCCTTGAATAATGTAAATTTGCTGGTTCCAGGCTTCAAAACATACTCAAAAGCATACAAATAAATCGCTTTCAGTTGAAATCAAAGAATATTTCTTTGTATTGATTTTTTTTAGTCTTTCTAATTATTCAAAAGTTAAAATTTCTATTTGTATTTCTATCTCAGGAAAGTAACTTTTTTTAAATTAATTAATTTAATATAATTTTGACACGAGTTTTCATATGTAACTTGAAAAATCAAAATTTAGGAATTACTGTTTCACAAGAAAATATTAAACCTTTCGAAGTGAAATCAAACTTGTAGTCTGAGCAACTGGATTAAAGCTTCCGCTATTCTTCTTTTTTTATTTATTACAAATTAGAGAAGTATGTTATAATAAATATTTGTATGCTGTTGAGTAATAACTTATCGTGATGCACTGAACTATAAGAAGTTATATAACAGTCATTAGAGTTCGAAGAAAAGAGCTATTCTTGGTCTTTCAAAATATTCATAAGAATGTCAGTAATTATTTCCAGAAGAAAAATTCACTGTTAGTCCTTGCAACGTTGGTGTCAATCCCGGACATTCAAGATTTCATTAGCTTTCTTCAGTAAATTGATTAACACAGAAAAATATATAGCCTGATAATTATACATTTCTTCAGAAGTCCTTATCACTCTAATTATCATCTATAATTGGTAGAATAATGGTACCCGAAGGCACATTTCTCATTTCCCTATTTAAATAAATATCAGTCATTTAACATTAAATTTTCAGTAAATAGTAGCCATTGGAAATGATATTGTTTACAATGTCCCAAATTTATTTTCTGATTGGCAGGATATGAAATCTTCAAAAACTAATAAAAGTCAGCCACAACACAACAGAATAACAATACTTTAAAGTAAAAAAATCAGTATTGATAAAAAAATCAATATTGATTTTTTTAATTTGTACCTCATCCAACAAACTTTAAAATCATTGCTAATAAAATTTCTAAAAAACAATAACAAAAACACACCATATCTTATTAAATATTGTATTTAAAACATTTAACATAATCTTCAATTAGGAGTTTGAAAAGGGATCGCTGCATAAAGGATCCGAAAGCTCTCATCAATGACAATGTAATGTATACAGCAATTTTTAAATGTTTAAAATACAACTTTTAATAAGATATGGTGTTTTCATTATAGCTTTTTAGAATTATAAAATTTTAAAACCCAGCACACGTTAAACTGATTTTTAATGCTAATAAAATTCAAAATCTAACTGAAATTTTACAGTACAATGCAGCTTTGCATTGCCGGTACTCTGTGAATGTTCAAACTTCGAAAGTTTCGAGCACAAAAGTGTCTTGAATGTGGGATCTTATCTCTTAATAGAGAGAAAATTTTAAAGGAAAACGAAGAGAATGTTCAAATAGCATTGATTTCCTGGCACTCTTAATGGATTTTCTCAATTGAATTCATCAGAATGGCATTTTTGCTTCTTTAGTCCATGCATCAGTGAGGGGCATCCACGTTTTCATTTGTGTAATTCTGCCGTTTCTTAAATCCTATTAATGATGTTAGTGTTCTTTTTTTTTCTTCTCTTTAACTTGAGTTGAACCGATAAACTTCTACCAACCGCTGCTGCAAAGAGGCAAAGTTGTTAATTCAGCGAGAAATTCTTTTCTTTTCCATCCCTGGAAATCAATTTGCAATTAAATTTTGAAAACTAGCATAACTTGGACGCAGCCAGTGAAATGGTGCCTGGGGTCTCTTTTTGCAGATAAGAATTTTTTTTAGGCCTAATTGAATCACTGATTGGTAATCCGAAACGAGAGAATTCATCTACTCCGTTCTTCCTTTTACCGATGCGTCTTCATGTTTCTCAGAATATTCTGGGTTTATGGAAATGAAGATGAATGAACTCTGTTTCTAGAAATGCCTTTTCTTTTTCTTTCTGCAAATTCAAATTTAATTGCCAAAGACCTCATTACCATAAGAGAGGCTGATGAGAACTTGTGCATTTTTTTCTTGTGCTGTTACATCATCACCATCAAAATAGACTGAATCTATATCAGTTATATACTTTTGCAGCTGCTAAACATTTTCATGCTACAGGCTTGCTTAAATCCAAAAATAATATCAAGCTTAATCCATTTTTGTTATGTGAGCATTAACGATAGAGTATTATTCTTCAGTTGGTACTGAAATTCATACAATCCTAACAGTAGCAGGAATTGATACATCTATTCCTTACAATAAAAGAAAGTTGCTCCTGCAAAAGTGACATTTACGACAACAGTAAACAGGAAATAGGACTCCAATACTTCACAAACATTGGTTTATTTTCACACAGATCTTATTCGTTTTGTCAAGTCTGGAGATGCGTACGTTTTGTAAAAGAGATTCTACAAAATGAAATTAAGAAATTATTTATATATATTCTGGCTTATTAATCTATTCAAATTGCATTTTGTTTAGATACAACACTTGAAAGGGAAGATATTTTGCGAATAATAGGTGGAGAAAAATACCAATCATTTTTACGCAATCGCAATTCAATAATAAAAAAAAAAGAAACTATGTTTGTGGCGTTTGTGATCGCAAAATGGATATTTCCTGAGAAAATTCATTAACATGATGTATCATTACAAAAAAAGGAATGGCGGCAAGAAGGCCAATGGTACCTTCTCTTTATTTGCTTTTGTTAGTTCGTTGTTTACAGGATGAATATGTAAAAGTATCAATTTGTTGTAATATTTTATTTATCCTTATACACTTCAAACATAAAGATGCTATATTTCTATTTCAATTTTTTTTTTCAATTCAATTAAGTTGACTTATTGGCTCTAATGAACTTACAGCTGATTACAAATAATCTTTCATAGCCGGAAATGCAGAAAATATTTTTATGAATTAGAAAATGTTAGCAAGATTTTAATCACAGGGGTGATTTAAATTGCATTCACTATTTAAAATCTATTTGCTTTACTATTGTAAAGGAGATTCTCATTTAAACTTTACTAACTTACTGTTGATAATGTTTTTCATTAACCTACTCTGATGTAAATAAAGCCTCAGTGTTTAGATTGAGTCTGTCTTTGTTTTTTTTTTTTTTGGTCTATTTTATTCCACAAATAATTTGTTCTGTACACAATTAGAATATCTAATTAAGGAATGAAACAATCTTTAGGATGTAGCAGAATACTGCATTTAAAAATAATTAAGTGCTTATTATGGGATTTGCTTTATATACTACTATTAACTACTTACGCTATATTATGAACAAGCAAGAGTAGAACCTATTGTAAACTATTTCTAACAAATTTAACCTTTAAAAATGAGGTATCTAAGTGCATTTCGAAAATAAAAGTGTGGTTTAAAAAATATAAAGCTTTCTCCAATTTTTTTTAATTAAGTTTACAATTTATTAGTGAGAACAGCTATTTGTATACAGACTTACTGAATCGCAATAAAGGATCCCACTAATGACCTATGAAAGCCGTTGGGATAGCGGAAGGTTCCTGGTTTTTCATAATCAACGGGAACTAAGTTAAGGTAGGGTGATAACCCCAATGTCCACCAGCCTTTAACTCTCGAGGAAAAAAACAAGCCGAAATCCATTTTACAGAGCACCGGGTGGACCCTAGGATCCATCAGGAGGAGAATTCAATACAGAAAAATTGAACCTGCCTCCTCTAGGCCGCAGCTCTTTACCATTTGGCAACAGGTTTCCACTTGTCAGTCGTGTAATCACGTTCAAAACTTGAGAATTACTTATTTATATTAATGTTTTTAGTAAGCCTTGTATTACCTTGATTCTGTAATCTCTAATAATATTTACCTTATGTAGTATGTTGCCTAATTGTAGCATTTAAGTGAAATTTGCAGAAAATAGAAAATGAAAGAAAAATATGTAAACTATGTTTGATTATGATATTATCCTATATATTAAAATTCTATATATTAAACGCCTTAAAAAAATCAAGTATCTAAATGACTTCAGAAAAAAAAGGATTTTACAAAAAGAAAAAAAAAGATAAAATGCGTTTCTTTCAATTGAAATAAATTGTCTGTAGAAATAAAATAAATATATCTTATACAAAATGTATAAAATTATTTATAAAAATTATTGAGCTTTATTTGACATGGACTGTCGTTACCCACCATATAGGAAACAGTGCCTTAATGAATTGAATAAATCCTGGAAAATTATTTACAATGGTAAATACTAATATTTCTACATCAAATTAGAAATATTAGAATTTGATATAGAAATATTTTAAAGCTTGATTAATTTTACGATATTTTTTTGGGTATTTCCAATGTATTTAGAATAGTTTGCAGTTGATTCCTTTGAATTTTTGATGCACAACATCGTATTTACTGCCTCAAGCACATTAGTGAGAAATATTTGAAATGATGAAAATACGTTAAACAAAATAAAATATCTTATATTTTAAGAGATATAACATAAATTCAGTATTAGAAAATCACAGAAGTTCTCAGGATAAACATAATTTCAATCGTAAGAATTTAGTTGAATGACAATTTAATTATCAAATTACCAATATGAAAGTTTGTCCTTAACTTAAAAATGAGATTCCGTTCTTCTAAAGAAGCAAAAATTATTATAAACATAAGATGTTTATTTATTAGGAGTTTTGATTTTCATCTAGAAAGTCTAAAATATAAATAATTTGAGGACAGGATTTACCGACGTCATTGGGGGAAACCAAATCGATAATTTTTACTGCTTACATTCTTCAGCCATCTGGCGGCTTTAGAAATGAGGTAGTTGATGAAGTATGAATTAAAAACAAATAAAATTTTCATTAAAAAAATAAATTTATTAGTATTTGTCTAGAGACCTAACCTGTGGGGTATGATAATTCGATAATCTCTTCTAAGAGGGATTTTCCCTCTCCAGATGAGGTTCATTCAATATTTCAGCTGGGTTTCTTGAGCCTTCATCACGAGATGTTGAGCGTTACAGGAAATCTGGCGCTTCTCCGTTAGAAAGGAATAGCGCCAGACTTCATGTAACGCTGAATATCATCTGATGAAAGCTCCAGTACCAAACCGAAATATTCAAAGAACCTCACTAGGACTGGAAAAATTCCTCACAAAAGTGTTTATCCATGTCAATTTCAATGCTTATTTTCAATGCTACTCTATACCTATTCTTTCAAAGTGAATTACATTTTCTTTTAATATTACGAATGTGCTTGCCTTATAGTTCACACATAAAAGTTTAAAAAGTTTAATAATGACAAAATTTTGCTGCTGTGGTTCTTTCATGGAATCTATCTTTTCAACGAAACAACCAAACCTTTTGTCCATGAAAGAGCACTTTCGTGTAATTTTAATATCCAAAATATCGATCTGAACTTTAAACTTAAGAGATTTACTTCAAGTACATATAATATTAATCTCACACTTCAGCATTTTCTTCTTTTCAAGAATTCCGTTAAGTACTTCATTATTGAAAATCTCTTCGTATTCTTTGAAACTCTTATAAAGTAGTCACTTAATCTCTATTTACATATTTTTTGTTCCTTCAGTTTAATTAAGCAGCCTTAGAATTATTTGTGTCTGTGCATTTCGAATAAATAGCTTTTTTTTAAAAAAAAAAATTGAGAACTTCGCAATAAAACATTTCTTAAGTTTCTTAAGGATTTGATGTAATTAAAATTTCGAGGAAGAATTCAGCTTAATCAGTAAAAATATGTGATATTGAATAGATAAGGTCATATAAGTTTTCGAGCAATTACGTATATTCTTGATAGCATTAGTTTGCTAATTTCAAAACATCATAGAAATAATTCTTCTCTTATTTGCAAATTACTAGTGAATTTAAGATTTCTGATATAAATTTTTTTCCAGTTTTCTTTTAACATCAATTAATGATAGCATTAGGTTCCGTCCATTTTAAATGATAGCTGCCATGATGGTTGGCTGTAACGTCACAGATTTGACTGGTTGTTTTCGATGACTCGAAATTCAGTTAGAAACTAATAATTTTGTGGGAAATCTAAATAATGGTTACAAAGCGACAATAATGAATCTGTCTGAAGGAGATTAACGCAATTATTAAGAGAGTTATGGATTAAAAATCTTATCGTATAATGAATAATTCTACTTTAAATTTTAACAAAGGAATTTTGACATGAATTTCCTTTTCAGCAGTATTTTGTAAAAACTTATATAACAAAAATAATTAATGCAATTTAAAATGTCCATTTTTAATATAGAAAATTGTTTTTTATTTGTATAAACTCGTATAAATCAAATCAATCGTAAAATCTCATAAAATTGATACATTTTATTAAAATGAAATTATTAAATATTTTAACTTAAATAGATAGAATATTAGTTAATTATTAAAAATAGTAAGTTTATTTATAAGTAAGTTAAATTAGAAGAATTTTTATTACTAGAAATTATTACTATGATAATTTCTAAATTTTTACATTTTCTTGTTAAAAAGGTTTTTTTGTAATTGTATTTTATTTTTTATGTTGCATTTTACTAAAGAGTAAAAATCAGCTAACGTGGCTTAATCTTTTTATATGTCAACATGAATGTTTGGTTATTTGTCTGTACATTACCAATTGCTTCGACCTATTGATAAAATTTTGCACAGTAATTATATAGGATCATATAGGTCATATTTGACACACATTGTTGAATTTTTCTCATTTTCACCCATCACCGCTCTTCAGCGTTTTACAAGGAGCTACTTATCCTCCGCAAGGACAGTAATGCTGCCTTCCTCGAATACCATTGCTTAGATTTGAGTTCAGGAGAAGGTTGACACGGGATTCACGGAATTCTGAGGTGCTGGGATAAGGCTCCTAAGTACGATTTTCAAACACGTATCAGAAAAGTTGATTTAAAATTTTTGCAGGTCAGTTGGATCAAAATATAGGAATGCAAACGTGTTGTCTATGCCTGAATTAAGAGGTTGGAGGGATATCATTATATTAGAAGAAATTATTGAATTTCCCATGAGTAACGATTAGTGGTAAGATAAAATTTTATTTAAAAATCAAGCAGTAATAGATGTAATGATGCAGATTATCTAAAGCAGATACACAACAATGTTTTCGCTAGGTTTTTCTTTCACCTTCTTTTTTTTTTTTTTTTTTTTTTTTAAGTAGTTCAATCTAACTTTACTGAAATCTCCTTCTTCTTCTTCTTCATCTGGACTTACAGGCACTGGATAATATAGACTTTCAATAATTTTTACTGAAATAATAAAAATACTTCAAATTAGAAATTCATATATTTTTCTGTAGAAGGTTTAGGAAGACTTTATGATTTTTTTCTAATGTTAAAGATTCATTTTTTTCTTAAGTATTTTTGTAATATTTCTTTTTAAATATAGACATTCCTAGTCCTACTAAAAGCCGGTTTTCTTCCATTCTTATTCTGATCGGTTCTGAGAAGAATTCTACATATAATCGCATCACGTCCCGCCTTATCTTATGCGTCCCAAGATATCCATCAAGAAAGACTCAACTGTCAAAGATGCATTGTCTAGCTCAGATTGTGAGTTAAGATCTTTCGGTCATTCCATATAAGATGGCCTAGGGAACTATCAATTGGCCTGCTTTCATGATAAAGTTACTTGATCTCCAATAAAGATAACATCATATTCCGTTCATCAGCAAATCTGCTCCTTACCTTTGTAAGTTCTTTGTATGCTTGTAACTGAAATGTTACGTTGTGTGAAGCAGAAAGTTTAAGTATTTCGCTAAGTGACACTGTGAATTTTATGTTGTTAGTGTATAGTTTTATATATTCATAGTTGTATTGATCGTACAATCATAATATCATTGTTACTTTTTCTGTCTATTAGGTATTGACCATTGATTTTTTATTTACAAAAATAAGCTCAGAAAGATCTGAACAACAATTTTGGCTCAATATTTAATTAAGTATTAACCAAAAAATGGATTTTATTTTATTATGACAGAATGGTTTTAATTGAATACTTTTTTTTTCCAAAAAGAGATGATATATACCAGAGCTAGTCAAACCGTGGCTCGCGAGCCAAATGTGGTTGTTTGACGTATAATGTGCGGCTGACATATAAATTGTTCATGTCTTCTGGCTCTTAAATATCTTAAATTTATCGTATGCGGCTTTTGCGTTCAGCAAGTTTGTCCATCCCTGATATATACATAATCAGCTTTCCGTACCCGAACTAAACTTTTCCTAAAATGTTATTATTTGGTAAACACTATCAATCCGGAAAACATTATTGCTTCAGTTTGACAGCTACGTGACAATGGAATTTGCGAATCCTTCCCGTAGAGCTATATAATGTAATTTAACTTTTAAATGATAAATTTTGAAAATTCTAGAATTATTTATTTTCAAGTAAATATAGTAAATTAAAAAAGCATCATTTTTAGACTGATTGCTTTCGGTTACAGATACCTTCATTCTTCATACGTGTCATTTTTATTTTTTATTTTTGAATAAATTTTTGAAATTTAACGAACCTAGTGTAAATTGCTATTACAGTTCTTCCTGAATAGATTAGTGAAGACGATCATAAATTTTCGTAGTGAAATTGATTTGTCGGAGTTCATAACAAAAGTAATTATTAATACAGAATGAGTATGATAATATAAAGATTATTAACGTATTAAATCAAACTCAAATTAAAACGTACCGCTTTGTTTATAGAATAAATCTATTAATATTTCAGTCAATTTCTATGACTGATATAATATTAACAATAATAACCGCGAAGCAAGAAGCCTTCGGAAATAAAAGCATCTACATTAACTTTAATACCATATACTCTTTTAAAAGCAGTTTTTCTATGGTTTCTTCAACAGATATGAAATTATTTATTTGTACTGAATTCAATGAGTTTGTCTTTTAATTTTCCCCTCAATCTTGCCTATATGGAGTAAAGATTTTCAAAGGTTCAAGGTGTTTTCTCCTATTTTGCAAATTCCTTAACTTATATCGTAGCAAAAAAAATCTCTACATTGACTTTAGAATGCAATTTTCAGTTTGAGAATTTGTTTCCATACATTTATCAGTTGCAATTACAATCCATTTGTGAATTATAGTGTTTTTGTCTATTTGGATTCATTTAGAAACTGAAAATTTAATGGTAATTTGAGATTATTCATAATAACTTTGATTCAGTGTAATTTTCTGAAGTTTTCTTAATACCTTAATATATTTTTGTTTCAGTTCTTTCTCTTGCCAGTCTTGATATTGAAAATTTGACCGATCAACTGGAGTTTGTTTGTTTTATTACTTATATAAATATTGATTTTCTTTCAGAACCACCTGATCCTCCAAAAGACTTAGCACTAATTAATCGGACATCTAGATCAATAAGTGTTTTGTGGAGTATCCCTAAAGAAGAAGGAAATCCAATTTCTCATTTCATGATTCAGTTGAAGAAGGCTGCAGGTAATTCCTCAAAAAATAGCTTAGTTATTCAATGCACAAAAATGTTTTAAGACCACTGGAGAAGCCATTAAGATCTAAAACTATATGATAAGCTTAGAGAATCATGAGTCGATAAAAACAGTTCACATGTCGCATAAGTAAAGATAGTTTAGAGATTTATAAAAGCTTACCTTTGAAACTAAAATGAGATAATAGTTGATTTTTATACTCTGATGAATGCTTTTGAAGAGTATATTCTAAATTATTTCATTAGTTATGATTGCGGAAGTAAATGTTAATATTGTAGATCTAGCATATCTAACTTGATTGCTGTGCAACAGTTACGGAAACCGAATCACAGCCTAGAGTGTTTCACCTAAAGTTTTAATGTTTCATTCTACATCAAAAATGTTTTTGCCTATATAAAAAACAAGATTTTTAGATTTGAGAAATCAATTAGATCTCAAAAAAAAATAAATGAACAATGAAAAAAATGGAAAAACTAACTGTTTTCCCAGCAATAGCATTGTGTAGCAGTGAATTAAATAGGCCCACAATTAAATAAGAAAGGAGCATTTTGCCGAGTATTTGAAAAAAATTTAAGTTGCTACACTGTTAGTTAATTACATAATTGGTTAATCAAAGAATTAACTAATTGAATTAAAAGTTTGAAGTTTACTCATTGCTTGCATAAAGTTTTTATATAAAATTTAAATAAATTTAAATAAATAAATATATTAAATGACATTATAAGTTTACGTAATGCCTTTTTTTCTAAGCAAATAACTATAATTGGTAAATTCAAACCTTCATTCCAATTAGATAATTCGTTGATTATTGTACAATAACTCCACTCAATTGATGTTAATTTCGACTTTTATCAAACTTTTTTAATAAATGTAGTATTTTGCTCAGCGTAGCTAAACATCTGGTAATTGTTTGTGTATTATCAATTTAGGTTATACTATATATCGTTATTACAAAATGAGCTAAATAAAACAATGAGCATTATTTTTCCTGTTAGATTTATCAACACTTTGATTAAATTTTGCTCTGATAAAGTTTAAGCAAATTTTGGACATCCAAATGAATGCGAAAAAATTATATTTTAAATTTTGAATTCATATTGGACTACTGTTTTAGCATATCATGTTAAGCAGACTTACAGCAAATACATTCCTTGGAATATAATTCCAAAGCTGAAAAGTAACTAAATGGAACTGAATGGGAATGGTATTCGCGCTATAAATAAGATACATTTACTAACTTCAGTAATGAAAGTCAACTCATTCACTGCATAGTAGAATTATTCTACATAAATAATTTCATCTTCCAAGAGTAGCGAATGAATGGCACGTTTTCCAGTTTATTCTTATTCCTAGTTTTACATTTTCTAGGACGAGTTGGAGGTAAAACTTTGGATCATCCTAAAGTCTGAGTGCCTTCAGCTCAGGTAAATTGTTTAGCAGAGTGGTCTGAAGAATGTGAAGATAACTATGTTGGTAAAGAATCCACATAATTTATTAAAAACCTGTAGTTTACATATTTTTCTTGATGAAGCACAGCTTCCAAACTGTTTATAGAAAGTTCTCTATTTGTATGAGTATCATCAAATCTCAGTAGAGATCTTCGCGTTTCCTAATTGAAAGCTTCTTTGTGCATCATGGTACTCTCCACCAAGATATCAATAATGCAACAAATAAAATGAAAAAATACCAGAAACTCAGTGATATCAAATACCAATGACATATATCTTTTACTGTAAAGTAACAAAGGTATTGTAATTAAACAATTATTCTTTTATTAGAATGGAATGAATGCCAAGAAAGATATGTTGTACAAACGGCATTAAATTTTGAGATAGATCTTTCTCATTTTAAAAGAAGACTTACGGGACAAACAAAAGCACTGGAAATGAAATGTTTAAAACATGGAAAGGAAAGGAAAAAAATTTAAAAAGAAATTTCAATAGCTTTCTTAAAACTAAATAACAACTTTAAGAAAGAAACTATGAACTAGAAAGAAAAATTAATACTCATACTCAACTTAAAATTATTTCAAAGAAAATTTCTAAATGATATAAAACTTTTAGAGATAACTTTACAACTTATCCTTTATTTAAAGATTAGTGAACCATATCCTTCAGCGACGATAT
This sequence comes from Thereuonema tuberculata, assembly GCA_023159025.1. Taxonomy (NCBI): domain Eukaryota; kingdom Metazoa; phylum Arthropoda; class Chilopoda; order Scutigeromorpha; family Scutigeridae; genus Thereuonema; species Thereuonema tuberculata. The sequence continues at coordinate 40,327,607 of JAFIDM010002131.1, read as the reverse complement.
AAAAATTGTTACATGCAATTTTGAAACCCGGCATATCAGTATTTCCTTAAATTTTTGTAAATTTCGCTGCTTTTATATAAACTTTCTCTTTAATATTTAAAATTCGTTGACATACATCATTTTTCATGTTTACCAATGCTTAGTTTTCCATTTTCATTTCTTTCCTTTTCATATATAACTATTTTTTCATAGTTGTTAAATTCATCCACTCCCAGCTTGAAAAGTAACTTTTGTTTCGAGTTTGGTTGTCGAATGTCGTTTTAGCAACGTATCTCTGTGGACATTCAGCTTTGGAACATGAATAGGTAGTGAAACGTAGTGAAAATAAACTACTTGAACAATCGAGCCAGATGATAATAGAGGTCTTCGAATACGAATCGAATAACGACCTCCAGAGGAGAAGAAAACAACTTTGAAATCGTTGGAATCTGTGCAATTTGGATATTCAAGCGAAAAATAGACCGTAAGAACCTATTACAGCTATTGTTTCTCTGAAGGAAATGATTTCCGAAATTCTTGTCGGAAGATGTCTCTTGAGTACTGTCATTGAAAGCAGTTCCGTACGGCGGAAATATTGTTTCCAATCCGGTAACATTTTACCCAGAACATATTGGAACGTTATAATAAAAGGAAAATAAAAAAAATATATTTTAAGTTTTCTTTTTTATTATTCTGAATACACATATAATGATTTAGTATTGCTTATTTTCACTAAGTAAATATTCTATGAATTTTCCATCTATAAAAAAATAATTAAGAAAAAAAGAAAATCATGTCTCTTTCTTGTACTAAGCCTAAAATCGATATCAATTGCCTCCTTTGCACAGACAGTTGGCAGCGATCCCACAACGCAACAGTGAGTGGTAAGGAATCTACTGCGACCTTTGAAGACCTACTGCCTGCGATGAAATATGAATGTCGTATTTACAGCATCAACACGGCGGGAATTAGTGGTGCCAGTGATTTGATTAGCTTCACCACCTTGGAAGAAGGTAAGAGAAGTCATTTCCAATCCTTTTTCTGTCTTATGTGGAAGTAATCTGTTCTTGACGAGGTCATACATTTCAGTGCATTTCCTATTTTTATTTTCGGAAATTTTATTAGATCTAAAACTATTTTCCAATAATTTTTAAGGCTTTGACTGACATCGAAGCTTGATTTATTAAAAAACAAATAGTTGAATTTGCTTTTGCATTCATCTTAGAATCAAAAGTAAATACTTAGCATTAACAAATCAATAAAACTTCTCAGATTTGTGTTATACGTAATCGCACATAACAACCAAATAATAAATGAAACATCTGCCTTACCTTTTTAATTCTTTATGATTAGTTTACCTTGTTCTTTATTTAGAGAAAAATTTAAGAAAGGACAAGAAAAAATATCTATCTTAATTTTAAGTATTTTATTTTAATTAAAATGTGTTATTCCAAATGCTTCTGTCTACAAAGTCAACCAATTCCATTTTTGAAATATCTGATTTTGAAAGCAATACAGACGTTAAAAAAGTTTGTAAATTTGTGATAAATTGGTTTTTAGACTTTCCGTTTAAAGACGTCGCCGAACAAAACGGGAACCAAAAGGATTTAATAAAATTTTTATGAAAGTGATGTCTTCCTGTTATAGCATAGAATGTATCCTAAGGCGAAGAACCTAGTATAACATTAAGAAATACACATTATTAGTTTCATTTTTCCTCTATTTACGTAATCATATTCAGCGAAACATGCATTGTAGAGGAGGATATCTTTTAAAGTCTTGCCAGAGGTTGTTATCCACTACCATTGCTGTGATGTACGAAAGCTGAACCATAAGGAAGTATTACATAAATCTTCACTGGTAGAAGATAAAGATGATTTAAAGATTACATTGAAAATGATTGCAGGTTAAGTTCGAAAATATTAAAAAATACCGACAAAATTAATAATTACAAGAAGAAACCTGTTACCCAAACAGTTTGGATTTGAGGCAAATTACTGTCTGCACTATTAACCTAATATAAGTTCAGTGAAGCTCAATCTCCAAAAATATTGATATTTATTAGTGATATTTCGATATGGATTAGCCGCAGCTTCTACAGATATAACACTTCAAAAATTAATTAAGAATTAAATTCTGTATACAAGATATCTGGAGTGTGCGATATGGTATAGTAGGAATTTAATTCTTACTTATTTAAATATCTAAATATTATTATCTGAAGTATTGTGGTTTAGAAAACATTGATGTTCCAATAAATATCAATATTGATATCAATATTTATAGGAAGTTTTAGGAACCTCTTCATCCTCTTCATCCTCTTCAAATTATGATGTAGACCAGGGGTGCACAACCTTAGGAAGTCTGAAGGCCAATATTTTCAAAAAAAATCGTGTTGGAGGAACACAGCGTTCCATCCTCCAAACCCTCTCCACCAAAGCCTCACTATATCTTACTGATTAATTATTTTATAATGTCATTTGTAATGATAATTAGTAATAAATGTAATTTACATAAACTAAATAATGAAGTGGTTGTGTTTCACACCAAAATTCCAATAGTAAAGTCTGAATTAGTTGCTTTTCCTACTTATGACATTTTGCAATGTATCAGTTGACGGCAATGTAAAATCTTAAATTTAATTTCAAGATTGACACTACGGGGCCGCAGCAAATATACCACTGGAACGCATGCGGCCCGAGGGCGTTAGTTGGGCCCATCTGATTTAGACCAAAAAAAATTACAGTTATAATAAAAAATAGTGTTGGGAAACAGAAGAGATATAAAAAAGTATGTGTATCACTAACATAACTTTCTATTACTGAAACATTTCAAATAAACATTTGTAATAGAATTTAAAGGGCAAGTCAATTTTCGAAACTTAAATCGTAAGTAAAAACTTATTAGAAACTTTATTTTTGATATTTGTAGTATTAAGCTTTTATCAAACAATTGAGTTTTATTAAAATCAAATCGATCTCGTTTTACTTTATCTCGAAACATCAACTCGAATTTATTAAGAACTAGGTTACAGTAGGTCGAAGGATGAAAGAACTTCAAATGGGAACACCATCTGTTGCTGGTTAATTGGCCGTTGTTCACTGAGAAGCGAACATCGGGTACCTAAAAAAAATTGATATGCTCCACGCATTCTTCAAGCATGTAACCGATCACCGATTTAATTTTTGTAATATTGACACAATTATTGATTTATCATTATATCGATCGAATATTTTCTGAGATCTTGAGTCTTATCCATATCTTCAAATCCTGTTATCTATATTAACAGGAGCGGTTTACAGTAATTATTCCTGAATTCCATGGCTTATTTCCGATGGTTTTTTTTTCCTCTTGTTTTTCCTTAATACAATCGACTCCAATCGCGCGTACCTTTCTTTTTTTATTCATAATGAGAATCGTTCTTCAAATATTTTTATTATCATTATTATTCCGTCGACTTACTGACTCCCAATTGTTAGTCATGTATAATGAACATCAGTAGTGTGGTTGCTGAGCTCGCTCTTCCTACCAATGTTCCTTGAAGTCAAATGAACAAGAGAAGAGACTTAAACTTCGCTTCACTTTAGTAAACCTACAAATCACAATCGAGAAGTATGCTTTTACTTCTCCTAAAGTATATTTTTTACTTCAAATTAGAATTATCTAAAAAAAATAATTCTAATTTATTCAAATAAAAATACAACCTAATGTTACCAAGCAATAAAAGGCCTTTCACTTGGTTACTAAACTTGTCTAATAAAAGTTAAATAAATATAATGTTGCAGATGCGACGATTCTGATCATTATTGTTGAATTGTTTTCCACTTACAAATGCTAATTTGTCTGCGGAGAGGTTGCTCACAAATGCCGAGTACATTCTAGAAGTGGAAGAAAGAAAACATAGAGGAAGAAAGAAAGCTAAGATCCGCGATTCTATATGCAGTAAAAACAAGCTTGTAGATAAACAAGTAATGTTAAGTGCAAAACAACTTAGATAAATTTGGTATACATAGTTTTTGTTGAATTTCAGCCTAAGTAATTCAGGAGTTTTTAACTGATTTATGAAAAAGAACGACTTTTGTTGGCAGTTATCTATTAACAAAGGCCTCATATCGGTGTTCATTCTTGAAGAATATGAAAGCGTAGGACAGAATTCTACCTACTTGATTTCGGAGCATCAATGTAATTGTTTGATACTTTTTACAACTTTGAAAATCTGACTATTCTTATGACTATTCTTATAAATTTTGTATTAATTCATCTGCAAGTTACCAAGTTACATTCTCCAAAAGCCTGTTTACTGCTAAAGAAAATATTTCTATTACATGTATTTACTACAGAGGATTTTATCGTCGTAATCAATGTAATTTACAATAAACTAAAGAACTTTTAAATTTAAAATAAAAAAAAAAAAATCAGTAGATTCAACGTACATGTAACCATTGTTCATCTTGAATTACTTCTCTACATACTTACTAGTGTTAACGATTGTACTGCGCTGTAATTGACTTCTAATGAGACAAAGAAAATTAAAAGTAAAAAGGCTAATGAACTAAAAAACGGAATAAATGGCTTAAATGGCACCTGCGAATCGGCAGCTGTTAATGATGAACTTTTGAATGCATGGAAAGACCGATTTTATTGTCGATCATAAAAAAAATCTGCTTTGGCGAAATCCAGTTGGGGAAAAAGAAGAGATAATGAAGGTTACAAGACACCGCTCAGATAGAAAGTTTAGGGTCCATAAAAGTAGAAGAGAATAGTTTTAGTATCAATAAAATTAATCCTACCGAAACTCTAATAAGTTAGGCACTATAAATGCCGAATATGAGAATGGAATCTCAAGTGCTGTGTAACTTACTAAAGCTCCCCTATGGCGGGAAGCAGAATTTTAATAAATATTTTGTAATAGAATTTTAAATCGAAGAACTTCTAGAAACGATTAGAATTCAGAAAGTACCTTTCTTTTTAGATATCAAAATAGTATCGGGAAAGAATTTCGTTGTAGATTTTTGAATCGCAATCTCTTCAGGATAAAAAATGAAGATTTTTTCTAAACATTTTTATTTTAAAGTATTCATCTTTACAATGAATTAGTTTATTACCTGTAAAATAAATAAAATTAAAAATAGCTATTCTGTTTGATTAAGACTTCAGTTTTGATTAGTGTTCAGCAATTATTAGACAGATAGAAATTTTTGTATTTATGATTAAAGTTTGCTATCTACATACATAGCCTGTATGTCCTGTTCCACCAAGTGTGGGTCTAGGGAGCCAGATGCCAGCCGCCAGGCCGGATCTGGGCGGAACAGAATCTCTGTTCCGAGAATTTCAAGGGGAGAAGATACTGAGGTGCTTTCCCAGAGCTAACCCTCAGGACGCCATTACGGAATGACGTCAGACCGAAGAGAAAGCGAAGAAGAGGCTGACACACAGGAAAGGAAATTGAAACAGCCATGCCCTTGCCGGGATTCGAACCCAGGAACTGGCGCACTGGACGCCACGGCTGGCCGCCGCCGAGACCGCACGACCACGCCAAAGTTTGCTATCTAAATTAATTAATTTTGTAATACGTCTTAATCCCAGATATAATGGCTAATTGAATATTAAATTCATTAAAAAATGGACCTAGTGTTTATCAGTGCAAAGCGACATCTCCGAACAGCTGTTTCTCGGTAATTTGCCGATCATCAGCGGAGAGTAGCCGCATAAAACCCATAGGTCCAGTTATGGAGGTGGGTATTGGTTAAGGTGGGAAAAGAATGGAACCTCCAAGAATAAATTAAAAAGCAAGAAAACACATTAAAAGTAAAGGAAAAGAAATTCATGTGCCAGTCTCCACCGGCCTCAAATAAATTTTCTGTAGGCATCAAATTAAAAAAACGCCTAAAAATTATTAAATACATTAAAAAATGGACCTAGTGAATATTAAATTATTTAAAATCTATTTTTAATGAGTATTTTAAAGAAAATATTTTAAATTTTAAGAATCACCAACATTCATTTCATTATTTACATGTTGTTTTCCAAACATAAGGGAATTCGCTTTAGCAGAAGTATCAACAATTACATGGTAAAGAGTAATATATAAAAGAAAGAATCACTCAGTTTCGGGGGTTATCTATCTTTATGAAACTACATATTGAAACTAAAACTACCTCATCTGAAAGACATTTCACAATAGATTTGTCTTATGTTAACATTTTAATATTTATTTCAAGGTTGATAAAGAGGAGCAGAAATGAAACTCCGAATATTCACTGATGAAAGAGTGATATATATATATATATTATCAGATAATCGAAAAAAAATTTTCATTTCAATAAGTTTTATATTTTTTTCGTTTCTTTTCACTTACTGAAAATGAAATTGGAACATCATAAAGAAGAGAATAGGGATTAGACGGGGTGGAATTTTAGAAGCACTTGAATTACTGATTAAATTTCCAAGGTCAGACAACAGAGGATAAGACAATACAGAAAGGTTCGTGGAATAACACGTTACACAGCGAGTGCTTCGAAGGCCTGATATTTGTAGATATCCCTGAACTTCTTCAAAACATTTGAAATCATTAACATGGTTACTAATGCATGAACAAAATGAAATTACAATATATTTCATTTCGATATGGCAGAAGAACCCATATTGTTGAATGCAGAATCGCCAATTCCTTGATAAAACTGTAGTTATCCTATTTATAGTGACTATTGAAGATTTTTTTTTTTTTACTAGAGTAATATCCGATCTAATACAGCTCGCATCACATGGCATCTCAGTAGATTCCCCAGTTTGGTGTCCAGACCTAAAACATTTATGGGTAGGGTCTTTGATAACAGCCAGAGATATTGATAACACCCAGAGCCTATAAATTCTTATCATCCAAATGCAATAAGAATAGGCAGACACTGAGAATAATATCCAAAACTCATCGATTAACTGTTCGGTATTCTATTTTTCGTCTTTTGATGGCTTAAACCATGTACCATCTAATACAGAATAAAAGGATCTATTCAGAATTTTTTGGGTTTAATTCTATATTCACTAGACGATCTTAACATAGTGCGCAAATTCAGCTTTTATTACAATAAATCTTCCACTTGCAATTTCAGTGAGCATGTAGCAAATCGAATAAAACTAAACGGGAGTATTGAAAACTACAATGTAATTAAATTCACATTAACAGGAAATCAGTAATATTTTTTATTAAAAGTTACATCATTTTAAGATAACATTACCGTCAATAGAACAATACATTTAAAAAAAAATTACACATTTCACAAACAAAAAATTATAATTACTCGAATAATACGATAAATAATTTCCTAAAGTATAATTGAAGGAATATGTAATTTAATAATGGCAATCAACAGCTGAAAAATAATATATGCTTGATCTTTGTCCATTGCTAGGAAGCGAAGTATGGTCTAATTCAGCTGAAGAAAAGATTACTTTCTCTGTAGAACTTGTCGCCAATTTCCCTGCAATTGTCGCCAATTTCGGAAGAAATGTCCACTTCGCTTTATGATAAGAATCAGCAGTATGAGAATAATCAACTTATAATTAATTAAGATATTCGTAGAAGATTTTTTTTATTGTTTTAATTTTTCGTTCAATGACAGCCGAGTTATTTGTACTAGAAGAAAGTATACAACAGTAATTTTTTTTCCTAACAAGACCGACAAAATATTTGATATTAAATGTAGTTTACATTTTAATTTTGTTACGATGTTAGAAATATCGACAAAAGGTTGGAATAATGAATATGGAATATTTTGTTGAATTGTAGTTGAATTGTTGAAATTTTGTTATTTTGTTAAAAACAACGCATACTCCTCCTTGGAGCTTCCGAATATCACGTTGCTAGATCCTGGCTTGTCGATCAGCTATTTACAAAATTCAATATCGTTCTTCCTGTTAAATATCTGTAAAATATCATCTTCCTAGTTTAAAACGTTTTTCAGTTATCTCGCTCACAAATATTGAGATATGCATATTTTCCATAAAACTGCTTCGTAAAACTTATTTGTTCTAATCCATTTTCACTGTCTGATATTTTGTGGCGTTGTTAACATCTCAAAAGATTTAACTACTGTTTAGTATTGACTTACATTTAGGTATAAAAATGGAAATCTACATGCAAAAGAACAATGCTGTCACTGAAATGAATTAAAAATGACGTCCCCAGATTAAAGTAATTGGCAAAGAGATAGTAGAAAAAAATCGATTGTAGAAAGGCTTTACATGAATAATAAAAAGTTCTATAAAATATTGAAAGTAATTATTCTAGAGGATAATCAAAAAGCTAGGAAATAAGTCTAACAAAAGATTCAAGATTAGATTTATTTACAATCGTTTTGACAACATCTACAATTTTTAATTAAAATCAATGGGGTTTCTAAAATAAATTTTTAGTTTAAAATAGAATCATAAGTAAATTTTGTCTTAACAAATTTCTATTTTGTGAAAATTTTGTTCTGTACTATAAAATAAATGAAAGATTTCCTTCTTTATTGAAAAATTAGTTTAACAGTTGTTTTAATAGAATAATAACAGTATAATATACATATTATTAGTAGTCGAAATATCCGTTTTAAGAAGAAAAGATATAACGGACACTTGTATCCTTCTTCACGTTAATTTGGAGTCTACTATTTCTCTGTCTATATTCAAGTGAATAAAACGAAAATTGAAATTTGATTTAAAACATATTACTCACAAACATACAAAGGTTCTTAAGTTTTTATTTTTTTATAGGGAAGCTCAAAAATATTTCGGATTAGGAAAAAATGTTTTGCTAATATAGTTATACATATACATATAGAAGAGTTACATGTATGTTATTTATATATATATATATATATATATACAAGAGTTTCGATAGATTCTATTTTGATACGTATATCAAATATATCCTTTTATATATCTATTTTAAATAACATCAAGGATTTGGGGAAAGAACTAGTTAAAATAAGAATTAACCCTAAGTATTGTTTGATACAATATTAAAAAGTTCAGGACAGAGTAAGTTCCTTTATTAAAATATTATTATAGACTTATTCACTACTGACTATTAATGGAATAAAAGTATACATAAGTGGTAAAAACTAAGTAAATCACTGATCATTTAGATTGTAACTAATTCTGACTATCCTCAACATTTGTCTGTATATTTCGGCTTTAATTCTATTCACTACTGAATGCGATGCCCCAGGGAATCAAAGATTTTTTTTCCGATTTTTTTTTTTCTTCAGACTTGCTCTAGGATTAGCCCAATCGCTATTTAAAGGCTACTGCTTCCTACCGCAGGGTCAAGGGGAGGGGAAGGGAGAATTAGAATAACCTTCAACCTCCACTTCATCCACTTATTTGCTGAACCCACGACTCTCTGCCTCGTACGACAGCAATTAAATTCCTAGTTTACTTCTAAATTCTCCCTTGATTTTAGTGCCAGGTTTATATTCTTATAGATTATGACTTCAGTGTAAGATGTCGAAATATTCCTGCCTAGTGTAAAGATTTCACAACATTATATTTGATCATTCTGCACGTTTTCTGGAGAACTGGAATTTGAAACTTACAATGAAACATTCCTCTGCATGAAAGCCAGCTGCATAAGTATCATTTCAATAATTATCAAAGGTTTTGAAAAGTTTTCTCAAAATGCATTTGTAAAATAACAGCGATATACTTGGAACGAATTTGTATTAATTTATATTGACTGAATTTGTGATTTATACATAGGAAAACAATTTAAACATGGATGTTTACGTTTTAAAAAGATATCCTGTATTTATCATTCACATGTAATCTTTATCTTTATCTCAGATGAAATTATATATAATGTATTTCGAATTTTTCGATCCTTAAGTAAATGAATGAAACTGCATATCAAATATTAACTTTTTAAAAAAATACTAAATAAAGTGTTATAGTATTTGACAGATTGCTTTAAATGTGGCATTAAATAACATTATACTGCAATATATTATAAATATTATAAAAACCTAAAGATAACCATCTTGAGGTTCCACACTTTTATTGAAAAAAAAAAGGTTAAGTGTAAATATCAATTAAATACAATCTGCTGCAAGTAAAATAAAAACAAAACAACCAGAAGAATGTATTTTATCGCTATCGAACTTCTGAAAGGCAATGAGTATGTAAAGATAAATACATAATACTCTACATTTTCATTGCAAATGTATTTTTTATTACAGAACAATCGCAACACAACAGTTTTAATATATAGTATCTCCTCTGATGATGATGTAAGCTGATACATGGTGTGGCATGAGTCAAATAATAGCCTAATGTTTTCATGTAATAGATTCTGCCAGATATTCTGCAACTGTGGGCTAGTTCTACCAGTTTCGCGATAGCTGCAACTGCCTTCCTAGCATATCCCATACGTGATTGTTTGCCGAGAAAATTTAGCGATCTGCTTGCCCATGGATGATATGAACTCAATGGAGACACTCTTGAGAGAGTCTTGTCGTATTAGTTCTGGCATTACCATACTGGTAAATAGCTTCCGGAAGGCATGACAACCTAGGTAATAGGATTGTTGCAAGCTCGCTGTCAAACTATCTTTCCGCAAAACTGGGAGAAATCCTCTGTCAGAGGAGATACCTCTTCTGATTATAATCTCAGGGTGATGATCGTGTGCCATCCGACCACTGCAGCCGGGGTGAAGTGATGATAAAGCTGCATCTGCGCCAAGAGAGGTAGCGGGATTCGTCCCTGAACACACAATAACAATCCAATTGGATACAGTCTAGGGTTACTGAGTTGGACACCACTCCGGATGGTGTTGCCTATGTTGAGTGACAGGTGGTAACGCTCAGAATAAAGTCCTACCACTAGCATTCGTCGCCAAATGGTGTCCTTTGAATCTATATAAAGCTTAGAGGAAGTTATGTGCCTTTGGATGTAAGAGATGGATGCCAATAGTGTCGTTATAGTTACTCTCGTGATCGCACGATCCCATTCAGCACTTGTGTCCCTGAGACATGTAGATCATTCGTGATAGTTATGTCACGAACCTGAATCCACTGCTGTCATCATAGTCTGACTGCGGCATCTCTCTGACCAAGATGGCGGCTATCACATCTTCATAACCATTCTGCTTCTCTTGAGCATATGATGGAACCTGTCCCAAACTCGCTCAGTTGCTAGCACTGCAGATGGCTGCGTTGTAGAGGCATCTTACAAACTGCTTGCTGTAAAGAAACAGCAAAACCAATCAGATTAGTCCATCCGAGATCAAATATTGATCATATATATATATATATATATATATATATATTATTGCTTATATTGACTGTAAAATGCGCTCATACTTGCTGGAAGCACTCACGAAGAAATTTTAGTCATTTGCATATTTAGCAGAAATAGTTTGCACACCGAGTTTCACGGCGCTCAGTATATTTTTGAGGGTTCCGTCGTTTATTTTAATTTTTATTTGCAAAACTGTGTATCAAGTGTTTAATCAGATCATTGATTTTAAGAAGTATCATAAATCTCACAATTTTTAGTTTTTTACTGGTTCTCAAAAAAATGATTTTTTTTATTAATCCATCTGTATGTATGGCCGGTACGCACCGAAGTGCGCGCTTCGTATCCGAAGCCTCCGTGTTCCAGGGAGCGCTAGTGTTCCCAAGATGGCGAACCCCTAGCAGACTCCCTAGAATTTCAAGGGAAAGATACTGGGGTGGTTTCCCGTGGCCTTCCCCAGGACGCCATTAAGGAATGACGTCAGACCGAAGAGAAAGTGAAGAAGAGGCTGAACAACACAGGAAAGGAAATTGAAACAGCCATGCCACTGCCGGGATTCGAACCCAGGTACTGGCGCACTGGCCGCCACGGCTGGCCGCCGCCGAGACCGCACGACCACGCCAGCACGGCATTAATCCATCTAAATATATATAATATGAATGCCTAAATTAAATACTGGTTTCAATTTTACTCTATTGGACTAGGTTTTTCAACGATATCAAAACAAAAGGAACAATCCCTTAAATTTAAGTTCTATATTATAACTATGAAATACATAATCACTTCTAGAAACTTTAGCTGTAGCAAACTGTTCCTTCATGTATTTTATTTAAGCTTAAATATCAAAGAAAAATGTTGAAATACAGCAGTTGTGTTCATGAATTTCAATGCTTTATAACACTTCAATGGGAAGAAAACTTGTGGTTTTTCGAAGCCTGCTGTAAGTAGGAAGTTTTTTTGTGGACCAGTAAAAAACTAAAAATTTTGAGATTTATGATACTTCTTAAAATTACACTGAAATATCAATAGTAATCGGCCATCATTGAGCCTTGATATTGGGTTTCCACTCTCAGAAATAATTTATTTTGTTTGCTTCTAAAAGAATACCTATTTTATGTAATATTTTATGTAATACATATTTTTGAACAACTGTAGCCTAATGAAACACAACAAATGCCAGTTTGATTGTTTCATGAAGTAGGGAATCACAAAATTTGAATTGTTTTAAGTCAGCAGAAATCATGTTTAATATTGTTATTAATTCAATTTCTTAACGTTCATTTTTAGCACCTGGTGGGCCACCACAGGATGTTCGAGCAGAGGCGAATCAGGGAGAATTAGTCAAGGTTTATTGGAAGGTAACAATGTTATCAGCAAATATCTTATTTCAAATGAAATATTTTCTTCATTTACTCTCACATGGAAACTCATAAACATAAACAAAAGTTTGGGAATCTTTTGCTTAAGAGATGGAGAGAAAGCTAAGCCTACTCTTTTTCCCCAACCCCTCTAATTAATTGGAAAATTCAATTAATGAAATCCAAATTTAAAATTTAATTTTTGCTTTTCACTAATTAGAATTCGATGGTCGTTAGCTCGTTATCCAAAAATTCAATCGAAATCTTGATTCAAGTCCTTTCGTCAATTTTTTTTTTTTTTTTTTTAGCTTTTTATTTTCTGTATTTCTGTATGTTGTTGTGACTGCATTATTCTGCTATTCGAATTATTTATAATTCTATTCTAATTATATTGAAAAGAAAATTATGCTTGCAGTTAATTGGACAAACAATAATCAATTAAAAATAATTATATATTAAGAAAATCAGGAAATACTTCACTAAATGTTTTAATTAGGCCAAACTTTTAAATAAATTAGTAAAAAAAGGCGAAAACAAATCGTTGATTTTTCAGTGACAGCGATTTTAGTAAATTTTACACTTTATAAAATTTTGCTTTTTAACTTTGAAATTTTTATGAAATTTTCCATTTTTAAGATCCTTAAAATATTAGAAATATTTTGTGCAAGTAATTAAAAACTGAATAAAACATAACTGGAATTCTATATCACCTCCCTCTATACATAGGGTTCCACCTACTAAATTATTACCTCGAATGACATGGAAAGAAATAGAAGGGAGTTACAATAACATAAAAAATTAAATTATTTTAAACTAATTCATCAGAAATTTGCGGCATTTTAGTTTTTCAACACTACATGTCGCTGTGATTCTGGAATAAGTAATCGATTACTAAATGACACACCCATTTTGTATTCTTTCATAAACATTCCTTTCATTTAAAAATTGCGAGTTTTCTATGAAAACCTACATTTATCAGTTTAATTTACTGATCAGATAACTATACGAATTATCTACTAGATGTGTCTTTTTCCCGCAATTTCAGAATTCCTCTTATGTTTTGCTGATGAAATAATAAAGAAATAGCACTTCAAGTATATCACGAAATTCAATGCTCTTTGGTGAGATGAAAGTAGCCTAACATGGAGTACTTCAAAAATATACTGAATATGGGTTAGGACACTAATACTCACCAATATCGAGATATTTGACATTGTTTCCAGTGATTTTAAGTAACAGCTAAATCATTTCCTGTTGTTCGAATCCAGCGGATATGTTGCTGTGTAGTGTATCGGAAGCAAGCTAATTAGTGATCCAGGTTTCAATTCAGCTGTGGAATATTTTTTTTTCTTTTTTTTAAATTATATTTCTTTTTTTTTTTTTTTGGGGGGGGGGGGTCTTTTGTTTTTTTTCCTTCTTTCTTTACCGTAATGTAGTTTTTTAATGTTGTTATAAATGTTAGGCAGAAAAGTTAATACTTTTTTTTTAAATCTTTTTTCTTTCAAATAGTAAGTTGCTTCTCTTGGCGTTTTGTTAACATTACTAATATTTAAACAATTTAAAGTTCTGGATACGAATTCTAAGATTGATTTATGTATGCCCCCCCCCCTCCTCATCATTGATTTTTAATAAGAAACTATTTTTCCGGAGCAAACGATTTTTTTTTTCAGAATAAATCCATCGTAAATGAATCATATTCTGTTTTTTGAGTTTTTATTGGGGGGAGGCAACCTTACAAATGCTCAACTTCATCATGGTGCTTTCCTCAGATCCCCCCATCTACATATCAACCCTTTTACATAAATGTCACTATCCTAATTGTTCAACTTTGAACTGTGGATATTTTAAAAATCCTTAAAATACGTATAATTCAGTTAGTTAAGTATTATGTATAAAGTACTTATAAAACATTTAATTTTTTAATTAAATTAAATTAAACTATATTTTTTTTATCTACACTAAGGAAGAGATAACACCATTTAAGAATTATCAGCCCCCACTATCTATATAATAAATAAAACTTGCTTATTAGAAACAAAACATTTACATATATATGAATGAAATTATAGCTGAATAATCTTCTAATTCCTGTCTATTAATTTTAATGGTTTAATTATAGTAGACTTTCGATAGGTCGAACTTCGATATCTCGAAAACCTTGATATATCGAAAAATTATTTTTCTCATGATATTACATATTCATCTAATGTTAATTTTAATTCTTAGGTCGAAGAGTTTTCACTCAAAACCTTGTTATGTCGAATATTTTTCGAAGTAAAATATGAATTTTTCAGGAAAAATCGCCGTTCAGCTGTGTCGAAACAAATAGAGGTATTTTTTCAAGAATCTCTCACACCTTTTATTATTTGTCTGAGGGGTCAAGGACGATTCCGATAAATCCATCTGGTCGATAACTCCATTTGGGGAAAGGAGGGTGCGAGTGTGCGCTACTATGTCTCGCCAGTCATTTGTGACATTGTTGCTTAGGCGTGTTGTTCTAAATTGTTCAGAATTTACTGCGTACTACGACGCTTCATGGAATGCTCGGATAACGTGGAAAAAGGTTACTTTGCCGCTATTTTTCAAATAGAGAAATTGGTTGAAGAACAATTTCAAAAGAGATGTTGCCAGGCCACGATACTGGACATTTTTAAGAAATTCTAGCAATGTAAGTTCATTGTATTTTACTAATTCTTTTCAATTTAATGTAATTATTTTACTAATTCTTTTCAATTTAATGTAATTATTTTCGACTACTTTTAAAAATTAAGATTATCATTGCTGTATTTAGAGTTATTGTAGTTTGAAATGGAAATTAAGCAGTTTATTTCCGTACATATTTCAAACATGAACAATTTAAACCTCGCGGACCAATTATTTTTAAGTGGAGAACAAATAATGAACAGTGACGACAATTGACAACAAGCAGTGAACACCAGATGTTGAACAGCGCGAAGCACGACGCTGTTAAACAATACACACCAAGTGAAAAAGCCAAAACAAAGAAAGATCGTTAGTTGAAGAAAAACAAGATGGCTGAACCGAAGAACGGAAAAGTGTAATGTTGGATGCAAGAATCCTGACATCAAATGAAGATAAGATGAATGCACGAATTCGACTTCGTTATACATGTAACTCTGATGAAGAATATCGTGAGATATTAGCAAGAACGGTATGATTTCCAGGAAGAGGAACATAGATACAAGTTCTAGTGCAGAGACGTTCGAGAGCCGCCACGTTAGATTCCACCGAATGATTTCATCACAGTGATACGTGCGTAAGAAGTGAGTCAACCACTTTTACTGTGAATAAAAGGACATCTTCTTACTATCCTAAGGACACATGCAAGTAAGTGATAAAGTTACTTTTACTTAAAGGGGACATGTATAAGCCAGCGTAAATAGATGAACATTCGAATCGTGATAGAATCTACAAATTGTGATTATGAAATGACGACGCAAGATTTCAAAGTTAAGAGAACTTTATTAGTGTTAACTGTGAACCTTAATTAAAGTGGGAAAACATTTTACAAGAAGTAAAGTGACTCTGAATTTAAGTGTTAAATTACACAAGTTGAGATATAACTGTTTGTTAAGAGTAAACTGTTTAGTGAAAGAAATAATTATTACTTGTGTTAAGTTTGATCTTCTATATTTGAAACTTTGATCATTTTAACAGATGATAGTGTAATCTTGGTAAAGAAAATAATATAGGAACTTTGTCAATTGAATTTGATGAGTTGATTTTTTTGGAACACGCATTACATATCTTTGACTTTTAAGTACTGCTCAAAAAGAAACCCAAAGGAAAAGACAACAATATATGAATGTAT
>JAFIDM010002131.1:40260893-40297921 GCA_023159025.1 Thereuonema tuberculata | reverse complement strand
TAAAGCAGGTCATTCAGGATACAAACCATAAATATTGCACGTTAACTGTGTCTTGCGAATGAATCAAAGAATGGTTAGGAAGAGTTCTTTGATAGAAATCCCTTAGATGACATTTAGGGATGTCATTCATCCAAAATTAAAAATTGTGAGCGTTTTTCAAAAATTATTCTAAATCCCTGATATTTTACTACAGTACAATATTTGACTTCCGCACATTAATATTAGTAAATTTTTTTTGAAATAATTTTTAGGTTAAACTTAATTATTTTGAGTACTAAAGTTAAGCTTTTATTGGTCGCTAACAGGAAAAGATTTTGGCTAAGATTTTAAATAACATTATTTTCATAAATACAGTGATAGTATAACTTTAAAATCTAATTAAATAGATGAATTGAATACTGATAATGCCTCTAAGTTTATTTATTTATAGTTTTGAAAGGAGTTGCTAAATTATAAACAAAGTTAATTGTCACAAAATTATAAAAAGATCTATAAATCTGTCGAAAATGATTTCTACTAGCACAGAGTTATGCGTTATGTGTAAATCCTATCAATCGAAAATACTCTTCCAATTGGTTTTCATAATAACTCTAACTTGAATACAACATTTATCGGATTTTGACTTGATGCAATCCCGGGAACCACAACAACCGCGGAGATTTGCTAATTGGTCATAGACACGTAAATCAGCTTAAGACCAATACGAGAGCTATTGATAATCACGTTTAACTTTTAGTAATGATTGTTAGACGGATTATCTGTTGAGTGTTACTGTATTAATCATCAAGGCAGACATTGACTTTCAAATAGCTTTGGTGATATTTATTCAATTAATAGATTTTTCCTTTTTGTTTGAATGTAATTGAATTAAAAATGTTAAAGAGTTTATTAACTTACATTCACTGTTAATTACTATTGTAATTAAAAAAATAATTCAAATTCTCAATAATGCAATCTTCACATAATTTCTTTTTTGTTTGAAATGATTATAATGTTACGAAATTCTATACCTGCTAGCTGTAATAGAAGTAATTCAGTTTATTGTTAGTTCTGTTCATTCTGTAGCTACAATAATATTAATTCAGATATGTGAAAAGAGTTCTCCTTCAGATGTGTGTGAAGAAACATGGAATAAGAAACGAAACTAATTACTAAATATAGAACGAAATTATTGTAAATATCCTCAAATTTTGGACTATGAATACGTTGAGTTTCAAAAAATATTAATTACTGAAAGATATAATTCATATGTCCTAAACTATCCCTTCTTGAAAGGAATGTGAAAGATACTATGCTTTTTTTGGGGAATTAAAATTCTTTGATATTCATTTCAATGTTAGTGTAATGTTTATTACAGTACTGTAATTTCTATTCATCAGGAAGTAATTATTAAAACTTCGTACAGCAATTATTAATTGAAAATTAATTGAAAATTTTTTCTCATTATACTCGTGACTTTTTTAATCTTGTTTTTTTAATATAAAAAAATATATATAATTAACGAAGATATTACCATGGGTTTTTATCTTAAATAAAAATGATGCAACTTTTATTTACATTTGCTCTCAGGAAAGATATTTTGCATTATAACGAAATCACCATAAAACGTAATTACAGCTAGCATTTATTCAAAGTAAGAATAAAAAAACAATTAAAAAACGAAATTAAAATTTAAAAGATTAAGTTGATTTGATAGTAATAAGTAATCAGAAATTACAGGAATATACAACACTGCGTTATTTTTATATCTTTCACTAACAGTTCGTAACAGCTCAGATTGCCAATAATAGATGCAGCAGAGTTATGTGGATTGGTTTATCCATTACAATTTGCCACTTCTTTTACAACCTTTTATGAAATCAATAGAGCAAACATTCAGTGCAGTGACTGTCTTTGAATTGAATAATGAAATATCAGACTTGTCACTGCTTTAATGTAGCACAACACTTTTGTAAATGCTGATACGTACATTTTCTATATGCAGCATCGTAAAACATATTATTACATACTCGTAATTATCCTAATTTTATTATCAGAATTAACGATTGAAATATCTCGGAAACAGCTACATATTCAAAGTACACTTCAAATTCTATTATAGAGTTTTGGAAATATTTTTCATTGGAACTTTGATATTTAATAGTTCCAGGAAAATGTTAATGTATTTCAATAATAGTGATATAAATCTGGTTTTAAAAAATTAAGATTACCAAAGTTATTCGAAGATATTTTAAATTACATGTTTTTTGATAACGTTAAATTTCTAATGTAATTATCGAGCAGTTGCTTATCTGTGCAATGATTACATCAGCCATTTTTAAAAAAAAAAATAGATTCCGTTCCATTTCTATACATCGCCATTTTTCCTGACAGCAGCGTCTCCTGATGTAATATGGCCACCTGAAGGGGAAAAAAATATCAATGCTCCTTCTGCAGTTTAAAATGAAAGAAGTCTGAAATGAAATTTTCGGCCGCCTTACACCCGTTAATCTTTTTTGACTTATATGTAATAAACGAATAGCACAACAAAATTAAAGAATACAATCCTACGTACAAATAAAGAAGAATCACCATATATGGCGAAAAATGGATCAGTTATTTGCTCCTAGAACTAATTATGGCAAATAGCAA
Source organism: Thereuonema tuberculata (assembly GCA_023159025.1). NCBI lineage: Eukaryota > Metazoa > Arthropoda > Chilopoda > Scutigeromorpha > Scutigeridae > Thereuonema > Thereuonema tuberculata. The sequence goes on along the minus strand of JAFIDM010002131.1, from coordinate 40,295,290 downwards.
TACGGCGGCGTCATAAGAACAGGTTACTGTAAGGCCTGCACAGCCTAGCTAAAGGTGTAATTTGGAATGCATTCCACTAATTGAAGGGTCAGGATGATGGATTATGCATTTTTGAATTACTAGGAAGATCGGCTATTGCTACAAATTTGTCCCATTTGACGGTGAAGAGAATTGTCAACGAGCGAAAAACGAAGGGATCACAGTTCGTTTTCTCGTGCGGGCATTTTCTTTTTTCTTGTCCGACCCTACTTTTGGATATGAATTATATTTATAAAAAAACTGAATAACATAAAAATAATAATAACAGTACGTGGATACGTTAAAGATGCAAAGAATAAAAAAAAAATATCGAAAATCTTGTTCTCTTATACTTTGCTCTGCAGATATGTAGAAAATAGTTGTGATGCTTTGCAATAGATGTCGCTGAGCATACATGGAGGTAGTAATTCATAATACATAAAGGAATGAGAAATTCAATTTTGAAGGAAAGAATAATGAAATATTAGTGAAAGAATTATAAAATATTATTGAAAGAATGGTAAAATAAATTGATTAATAAAAGTCATTTTTCTATTTTATTCTATTACGTTGATTTGTTTTCTAATTTATAAAACGAAATGAATAACTATTTAATATTAAATTTTCATATTCATCTTTTAAATAAATGATATTGTAATGTTTATAAAAGCTATTTATTCGTGGTTTTATTGTATTTTTTTTCTATATCTAATCTGAAACTCAGCACCTACAGACAGATCTTGAAAATCTCAGAGGACTGAATTGCTATTAATAAGTAAATAAAAGACGGAAATAAAAAAATCGGCATCTCTACTTTTAACTTCTGCTGTTATTAATTCATCAGTTTCTAATCTCTCAAGACTTCATTTCTGTTTTTTCGTCTTGCTGATATTTTTTTTTTTCAATGGAAACATTTTTCGCATTTTCCTCTCGTACTTAATTAATGACAAATGTTCTTAATCTGTACTTTAAATTGATCAATTATTTAATACAAATTACAGTCTGAACATTGATAACGATGCATGTACCTACAGAATATCATGATTGACGATTCCTTATATATTCTTCAAGAACTTGAATTGACTGTTTTGTGTTACGTATTTGTTTTCTTTTAATTAAAATTAAAAGATTCTTTTACCATTCCCTATAACATTTAATGGTTTTTCGCTCTAATTCCAAAATCTTTGTGATGGGCCAATCTGACCGATAAAGATTGCGTAAAGAACAACTATCCAAGCAGAAGTCGGTCCATGTTCCTTTTATCTAACTAAATTATGTTGTTCATATTGATGAGAAATAAATATTGCCTCATCACGATAAGACTTATGTTACCGTTTAACATATCCTTAATGGCGTAAAAAGCCCAAAAATTGAAGAAAAAAAAAACACTCTTTAAGACTCCCAATAGGTTCATCTTTAATCTATAGCTATTTAAAAATAGTTAGTATTTTTATTTATAGTTAGTATTTTTGTTATTTTAATTATTAAAATTATTAAGTTTTGTTTCGACAATTAATTAATTTATTTTAAATCTCATCCGAAAGTTACTGGAAAAATTAAGCGGCGGTATTCTATAATAATATTGTATAATAATATTTGTATAATATCATACAAATGATCATTGCAATAACCAAATGTTTGTATGCAGTTATCAAATGTTTGAGATAACATTGCGTGGTTATCGTGCTTATTCGAGGAATTTAGTAATAAATTTTCAATTGTGAGAATATGTTTATATTGTTTAAATCAATACATCTGCAAAATTTCTCATATTTTAGTTTCAATTTTAATATGAGTTGTGTCCTTAATTTTGAAAGAATTTTAAGGATTTAAAAGTTTACTTTTGACTTGATCTAGTGATATCCATATTAAGGCCTGACAATTAAAAAGTGCCTGATATTAGGTGATGATTACCAAAAAGCGCGATCATAAGTGGTATCAAAGTACAGTTGTATTGTAGATGTTACTAATAATCATAAGATCTTAATTTTGTTATTGTTCTTTTTAATTTTCAAAGCGATTAATAAACTCATCTGTTATTGACAATACTATTAGCAGAGGAATAACTTTTCTGTTTTTTAATTGTTTTTAATGGAGATACCAATATAAAAATTCTTTACCAATGAATATTTATCTTATTTTTGGTTAGTAATAATTTTGAATGTTTTCTTTACTGTAGTTCCTGATGCACCGTCGGAAATCAAAGTTCTTGTAACAGCGGGCGATGCTGTTCTGGTTGCCTGGAAACTACCAAATCGATCAAATGGGATTCTTAAAAAATATACTATTTATATGCGGAGATTGGAACATGGGAAAGAGGTAATGGAATAAAGAGATAAAATTGATTTAAATTTAACCACAAATAATTTAAATATTTTCATAAAGATATCGTAAGTTTCCCACCAGTTATCAGAATTTCTAAATTCAGTGTTTTCCCTTTTTGCATAAGAATTGTTTGATAGATGAAGAAAAAAAAATTCATTGCGGCTGTAATAAATCGATTTATGAAGAATATTTTGTAAAAGAAAGTAAGACTTGGAATATGCTCAGAATGTGATTTAGATTTTTTTTTTGTTTCCGGAAAAACAGATCTATATCAGACTATTTTTCAAAAAAAGAAAACATGAAGTTCAGTCAAGTTGTTTTTAAGACTTTCTAGATTTAGATTTAGAAATCTAGAAAATTTCTATATGGGTTTCAAAGGCATAGCCTTTTTCCAGCCAAAGGCGTGGATTTTTCATTACATGCTGAATAACATAAGCAGAAAAGAAAGTAGTAACTGCAATTTAGATAGTGAAATACCAACGTTTCCAATAGGTAATTGTCCCATTTCATTACACCCATTAACATCTAGCAAATTTTGAATTTAGATATTAAGTAACTTTATTTATCTATAAGTTATTTAACTTTCATTATCTTATACACTTACCTTTTTTTTTTGGTATTTAAAAATAGAATAGAAGGAAATTAATTTATTAAAATCTTTTGAAAGAACAGCCAAATTATTTACAAGTAGCTATAATAGTAAATATTATATAAGTAATTATAACTTTACTCTCAATAATTTACTCAATTTATAATATTAATTAGTTAAAGTATGTTTACAAATTGTATGTGCCTGCGTGTGTGAGTTCTGTGATCAGCGATGGAAATACTGGAATGATGAGGAATCTGCTCCAATCTCCGGAGGAGATGAATTCTTTTTCCCAGATTATTTCTTCTGGGAGGACCCTAAGGGTCACCAAGATCTCTGTAAAAGGGTTACAAGAATTCTTTCCCAAGATTAAGAGCGGGGATCTTTGGACTGACGCCTTTGATCAATTCTCAATTGATCCTTACTCCTCTAGAAACGTCGGAGTCTATACCGTCGGGGCAACCTTGAGCCAGCAGTAACTCGAAGACGAAACAACAATATACATAGTCTTTTCGAGATAGTTAATAAAAGGTTAGTTACTCCAAAATTTTAAAGTTAAAGAAAGAGATTAGGTCACTCTAAACAACAGAAAAAGTTTAAAATTACTTGTAATTCCGATATGCATTTAAAAAATTAAGTATTTACGTGATTTTAAAAGTACTTTAGCGTTATAGTATGTTACATCCTTCATTTCTCAAAATATAATATTTGAGAAAAAGACACCAAAGATATTAATTTTCCTTATTTTAGAACTTTTAATAAGAAATTTCAAATGTCTTTCATATTTTAAGTACGAGCTTGTACCGATGATACCGATGAGCTTGTACAGATTTTCGATGCGTGGGTTTTCAGTTTCAAGATCCATGCAAAAGAATTCAGTCAGGGATGAAACTTAAGAATAATTAATTTCAAGGCACCTGGATGTAGATTTACCGTACATGCTCCAATAAACACCAAGGCTCTTATTGTCGCCGGTCTCTAATAAGCCCGGGCTGCAGTGGGAACATGGCCAAATAGTAGCCGGGCTCTAATAGTAGCCGGGTCTTTGATATTTGCCTACCGGTACCAGTGTAAGCATCCGTATGTTTATAGTCGTGCGTAATACCTTACGGTACATTGCCTTTAAGATTCGCGCGGTGGAATATGCGAAACCAACTTCCGGTGAGGCGGCCGCCCGTCATTGCGGATTCGGACGGCGAATAGCAGCGAAAGGTACAGAAAGACATTGCCATTTATCTTTAATAGTCTTATGTAGCATGTGAAATTCAAATAAAGTAGCCTGTATTTATGTGTAAAAATATTGCGTTCTGAAGGTTTTTGTTAATAATGGCCGGCCTCCAATAGCAGCCAGTCTCTATTAAGCGCCGGGAGCCGAGGTTAGTTTTGCAAATAAACGCCGGGGGCCTCTATTGGAGCATATACGGTATATTCATTTTCACTTGCTCCTTGTTATTAGCAACATTTTTAGCAACATTTTTTAAAAATTTTATTCGAAGTATCTTTAAAGTTATTTTATATTATTAATTAATTTAGTTTATTACCTACTTTAGCTTCAACAATTATAAGAGCCTTTTCAATATTTTTCTTTTCAGTTCCTTGAAAGCTGATTGGCACAGCATTTTTAATTTCATTTTTTATTTCATTGTATGAAATTGAAATTTCAAATTTTATGAATATGTTGGAACATCATTTGAGAAATCCATACATTTTGTTCTGAATTTCAAGTTGTAATATAAAATATAACTTAACATCAACTGACGTTAGGAGAAAACGCTTCCAAGTTTTCAAATTTAATCAAAACAAATTTAATCAAAAACTTGGTATAGCTTTTAGGTGTAATTTCTTATGCGAGTACTGAATCCACAAACAAGAGTTATGGACAAAAATTGAATTAAAATTGGAGGTTTTATTGAGTTTTAAAAATTAATGAATGAAGGCTTGTTTGATATGAAATGTTTTGAATCACTTATCATGGAAACCTAAAAGCATATTTCTACAATGAAGCCTTTTAAGTACGAAAATGTTTCCTTAGAAAAATGTCTCCGAAGGAAAAAAAAAATAATATTTTTACAATAAAACCTCAATGCTTCAATACTGATCATTCATGAGAAATGAAATTCATTTGTTCCTAATTTCCTTAGTTTAATACAGATTTAACATGTATTTTTTTCTGAATCTATAGGATATTACTAAACATACAGTCCCTGCATCAGTGATGATTTTTGAAATAGCCAACCTGAAAACCAAGCGCCGTTATGAATTCTGGGTAACAGCATCGACTATTATTGGAGAAGGCCAAAGCACGCCAGTGATATCACTCACGATATCCGGACAGGTTGGTAAGTATTTCACGCTTGGAATAAGCATCTTTTTTAATTAAGCATTTTGAAATTATGAAAATTACAGTTCTAAGTAAATATAATACGTAGGTAAATGCATTACTTATTAGAATATCTTGTATTTTATTATTTAATCTTTATTGAAAATGTACAATACGGTTACATCAAAATGCTAATTTTTGTCTCTGTTAATTGAAACAGAATTTATATTATTGAAATACAAATGGTTCTCCCTGTTACAACAAGATTCTTCTCTCTTCAAAATTGAATATTCCTGCGAATAGAAGCAGACGACAACAACCGAATTCATTTATTTTTCTAGATATGAAGATTCTTGGTTTTCATTTATTTAAGCGCCGTTATTATTACGTGTACCCTATGCTGTCTGTCGCGTATACTACGGATACAGCTATGGGAAAGGTGTGTAGAGACCAAAACAATCGTGCTTAAATTGTAAGCTTCATTGCTAGTCATCGAAGTGGTAAGTTTGGCTGAAGATTCGAAAAAACGATGAAACGGCCTTTCCAAACTCCACTTCGTTGACAAGCTTTAGTCATGAATTTGTTTGGGTTTCTTTGGTGCATGATGGGATATTCCCGTGTTTCTTAATAGAATTGTAGGACTTTACATGTTCAGTCAATTATTACATGATAGGTAGAAAATGTAGTACATTTAGTTGAGAGGAATTTCAGTAGCGATTAAAAAAAAAGGAAAATTATAGCTCAATAGATGCGTTAAGATTACTCGCCATATGGGTCTCGAAGAATGCTTGGTAACACACATGGTAATGAGTTTGTTCTCTCTGGATGAGCTCGGTTGACTTTCGGCGGTTATCGAGAGTTTTTCCTGGTTATCTCTCCTCCTTAGAGGTGGCAGAATTCATTCAACCCTTTGTCAAATTGGTATCACATTACTTTTTAAAGGTTAACGGGGCGAGAAACGGACTGACTTTTCAAATTCCATTTGGATTCATTGGATTTAGAGATATCAGCAGTGTCTATTTCCCTTTCTGTCTACTTGTAATTTGAAGTCGAGAGTAATGCTTGAAACTTTTTCCCTTTCCCACAAAAAAGTTTCCTTTTTATTACCCTAGCAAAAAAAAAATAAACCTGAATTTTTTTAACAGTCGCAGAAGTTTATAGATTCAGAAGCAATATAATACGTATGGTTCGGAGAAAATTGTCAGATTTGACTTTGATCAATTTTTGCAATACTGTCAAATCTTTAGTCTTAGTATTTTGTCTCCTTAAAGTTCCCAATGCTCAATTTCGACCCGAAATTATTGCTTAATCTCAGAAATTCTCAGAACTCAATTAGACAAAAATGCTTTAGTAAGTTTCTATTATTCTGGAACTCTGTATCTGTATTCGTTCAACAATAGTCAAATCGTTAATCCTTTATTTTTTCTAAATAATAATTTACTTTATCTATTTCATATAATTTATTTTAATTAGATTCTTGAACAAGCACTACTGTTAATAAATATTAACCTAGAGTTGTTATTTTTCATAAAAGAAATTTTTAAAAAGAAAATAAAGAAATTCCATCAAGCATTACTGATCAACTAATCTCGAAAATAATTACTTACAAATAATGTGCTGTTTACAATTTAATTTCATATATACATAAAATGTAACGACTGGATTTTGAAGGAAAAATACCTATTTCATTTTTTCTTAAAATTAACAAATAGTACGTCGGTCCAAATTACCAGAGATTCCGTTGGTAAAACCCCGTATAATTGACGAAAAATTCATTATTTTACTAATAAGGAGACAACGCACCCTATATAAGAATTTTTTTTTTTTTGTAAGTTTTTTATAAAGATATATTTATAAATAAAAATATATATATATATATATAAAATAAAGTAAAATAAAATAAAAAAAATATAATAATAATATATTTATATATATATATATAGTAACGGAACAGGGGGGATAATTAAACTAAGCAAGCTAATTGAATGGTTCTGCTCTCTGCTGTTGGGCGCCAACCGCTTCTCGCGGTAATATTGCTTTTCACCCCCTCGAAAGTCGCTACACCCCGGTTGACAGGCTCAGTCCACTCAGCGCCGGGGTCACACTTGCGTCCACCGTAGGAAAAGAGGCTTAACACTTTCTAAACACCAGTTAAACTCAAAAACTTTTTTTTTTAACAAGGGCAATCTCCTGGATTGTAACAACGTACCGGCGAAGCTATGGCTCTAGTCTCCTTGACTTATCCTATTCGCAAACGCCTGACTAATAACTTTTAAGGCCATTTCACTTGACGACTCCTGCAGGAGAGACACATTTTTATTCATGGGTAACTTGAAAACGAACCCCATACGAAGGGGGCTCGAATACGTACGTTTTTTAATGTAATTTCACTTATTTTTATCGTTCATCCCATTTTCATCTTTTTATGTCTCATCTTTTAACCAAGGATAGTGCTATATGGTAGGAAACTTCTTAATAACTTTTAACTTAAGCTATTAAAGAATAATGAGGCACTTTGTACTTGTAAATTTAAATTCACTGCAATTAAGTCGGGTATTTTCTAATCTGCACGAATATCAAACTAGCGCGGAGCTAAGCACTGAAACACATAATTTCACTAAGTAGAATTTACTCACTAAGTTATCCCGTGTGGGTTTACACACACATTGTTGAAACATAAATCCCCTGCGGGTTTACACGCATGTTAAACTTTACACTAAATTTGCACGGGTTCGCCATTGCAAGTATAAAACTAGAATTTATTCTTATAAATTCAGTAATGGAATTAAGCTATCATAACTTAATTTAACACATCCTATTTAAAGATGCGGCTACAAGCACACGGCAACTCGGCAACATGGCGATACTTATCCGTTGGCCAGAGCTATCTATAACCATAACTTTCTGTGGCTGGCTATCCGCGGCGAGAGAGCGAGCGTCTCCGAGACACGTGTTAAATAAGCTCGGAAATGCCGCCAGCATGACGTCATGAGAACGCCACCCTATCCGCTCACTGGAATGCTTATCTGCCCTAATAAGGGAGATCACATCATAATCTGATTGTCCAGTAATCTCCTTATCCTGTCAACAATTCCTAATTTGGAATGATTACATCATAACACAAGACAAGTGGAAATTTCCACAGCTTGACTTAAATTAAGCTAATAAAGGAAATTAACTTCTTTTAAAAACAGAAATTCTAAATTACAAAATTAACTAAGCTAAAAATTAAGCTTAAAATTATTTAAATGCTTAAACTTTTCCTAAATTAACCTAAGAACTATTAAAATTATTCTAAATTCTAACATTTTAAAATTGAATTTAAAATCATCTTAAATTCCTAAGCTAAACTAAAATAAATCTAAAGCTAAAATTAAACAGCTGAAATAAACGTTGACAGAATTTTTAGCCATTAGCTTTTACAGAATTGTTTTGAGATTACTTTTCTCATTAACATGTTTCTTTTTATGCTTACAAAAATAAAACGATTAAATTTCAGTATTTTGATTAATACAATAATGCGACTATATGTGTGTTGTCATAATATATATAAACAGTGATCTGAACTTTGTATTAACATTTTCAGGCAGTGATTTGTTCTTTGTACTGGTGTTTTCAAATTTCATATCACTGTCCGGCTATTTATGTTTAGTAATATAAGTTAATTTTATTCTTTTATTCTATACGTTCGAAATTTTCCAAATTGCAAATGATTGATTGAAATCTTTGCTCTGCGAAACTCGAAAAGCCGGATTTGAGTTTTGCCTTTTCGATATAATAATATGTAATAATATAACATTTTCTGTAATTCGAGATATTTGACATTGTTTTCACTTAAGCTCTAACAGTTTAAATCTTTGAAATGCGATTACGTTTTAACGGTTAAGTCACACTTCTGTATACTCCACATACTGGGACCGAATGCTGAACATTTAATTTATTTCTTACTTTTTCTTATTTTTTTTCTTATTATTTTCTGTGTATTTTTCTTTGTAGCAGGTCAATAGTCCATTTAGTACTTTGTCATATCCCTCTAGCGTGGATACATGCGGCGATACGGGTCATAGAAACGTCTAATTCATTAATTATAGTGTGCAAGATCCTCTGCTGTTGTTGCATCTGCCGCTTCAGATCACTCTTACCAGTTAATCCGAAGCTGCCGTCCCAGATGGCATTTGTTCAATGGGTGATACATCTGGAGCACTTAAGAACTAAGGAAGGGTGTTGATAGAACGCAGGCATTCCCGGTAAACCCTTGCTGGAAAATCGCTGCATCCATTGCGTGCTACTCTTCCATTGCGTGAAGAGTAGCAAACGAGACAGTAAAACATACCTCTGCGGCGTTAATGTTCCGCTGTTCACTACCAGAGGAGATCACGACGCAGCCAGTGAAGTCCGGATTTGTTTCCTACCCAATGGTTCTCCACATTCCAGTGCGGTAGTTATCAGTGTCCTGACAAACCAAGATTCGTCAATAAACACGGTTCGTTGCCAGACCACAAGCATTCACGACATCCGCAAACGAAGCCGCCGATAGTGGGGTGTTAAAGGCAGACAGGGTAAGGGGCACCGAGGTTGCAATTCTCATTCTCAAGTCGCTCCCATTCGTGAGGGAAGACAGAAGGGTTTGCGGTGATGACGCTACATATCTTTGGATGATGGACAGGGACACTCTTGGATCAGTTCCGCCTGTCACACGATGATACTCTTTTCTGATAGTCTGCCTATGTCTCCCCAGTGCTTTCCCTGCACATATGAGTTTCCGCAACGTCTCCACTGCTTTCAACACCGGCGCAATGTGTAGTCGGAACGGTCCCGGGGGCGGCCAATTCGACGGAACGAATAGCCTGCCACCCACAGTCCAACGATACGGCCTCTCGCAAACTCTTCGTCGCATGCGTCATCAAGGCATGCTCAGAACTATAAGACCTGCATGCCACAACCACTGATTTTACTCATAACACAGCTGTGTTATGTGACCACAGCCATAGCGATACTAAAGTCCCTAGTAGCAGTTCTCAGCGGGCAATCGCAGCCTAAATTGCAATCTACGGCACAACAATCTGTGACCGTGCGGTATACTAAGTTTCCTTGTTCCCGAATCATTCGTTCTGACTAACGTAATTTTTTTGGCTATGCGTGAATTTCAAAGTTTTAAGAATATATACGTATAGGGTGATTCAAAATTTCCTGCAAAAACTGTAAAGGTAAGTCAGGAATAAAAGAACTCGTATTCATAGTGAACCTACAACCGCAAACACCACCTGACTGTGATAGAGGGTCCAGTTTGGCAGCCCATTAATTGGGCAGTGTGAGCTATCGTCATTTCAGATGTTTACTTTGTACGAATAGGACGTATTGCTTCACTACTGCTGTGATGGCTGTTATACACGTAGCCTATTGGCCATGGAAACGGACGAGCCGCTGTACTATTGTATCGTGAGCGGTTCCTCAACAGATGTGAGCCCAATCATCAAACGTTTACTGTTTGTGGAAGGAACAGTAGAAGAACCTGTAAGTAGAAGTACCTTAATATCATTTTCCCGAAATTATAAATACTTGTCTGTTCACAATCGGCATTAATGGGAACAGGAAAACCGAAATGGAATCGTCCGAAGAACATACAACAGTTATTTTCTTTTAAATGTGTAGGCGGTATTTTGCTTGATCGGGTAATTGGTCTCTACTTCGTTCTTTCTTAAATGGTGAAGTGAACCTTGATTTCCTTAAAAAACGTCTAATCGAAATGGCAGAAACGTAAAGGCAATTAGGTTCAAGAATGACGGAGCCCGGGCTCATTTTTATCATGCAGTTCGTGCTTCCCTCAACTATCAGTTTCGAAAAAAGAAAACGAAAATTTCGAAAATGAAAAACATTGTTTATCAACCTGACGTGTGTGCTATTGCACTGCTGGAACAGGGGATAGATAGAATTTCAGGTAATTCTGAACATACCGGGAATTTGTTAGCGGATTAGACGTTCACTAACCCAAAATTTTCACATCTATACATTTCCTTTGACGTTTGTTGTTGGTGGAGGCACCGTTGAACACTTATTTCTGTAACAGATGTTCATTCACATCTACAAGAAAATTCGAATCTTTTTATCGACCATTTGGGAGCTATTGTGATAGCGACCAAAATCGGTAGCTATTGCGTTTGTCCTGTCCGTCCGTGTCTGTCCACCCCTAACAACTCTCGAACGGATTTTACCACCATCGTGTTCAAAGGCCAAAACACTGTAGGAATGGGGTATTTTCAGGGGCCAACGTCCCCCCATGTTCGAGATATTTGGCATTGTTGTCAAAGAACCCCCCTATAAATTCCCGAACGAAAGGCAGGATTGGAAAACAGACTTCACCATCGTATTCTGAGGCCCAAACAATGTAGGAATTGGGTATTTTTACCCCCCCCCCCAAGGTTCGAGTTATTTGGCATTGTTTTCATTAGATTTCCGATATTAGCTGAAATGCTAGAAATGCAACTATCTCATTTCAGCTGCTTGATGCTTAACGTCTCTGACTCTTACTCAAGTTTGTCGGTTCGAATCCGCATATTTTTTTTTCTCTTAATCTTTTTTTCTCAATGTCCGCGTGGGTTTTTTTATTTCTTCTTATTTTTCCGTTTTCTTTATTTTTTTTTCAAACTTTTTTTTAATTTTTCCTTAGGTTAACGTACTTCTTTTTTTTTCTTATTTTTTTCTTATTATGTTCGCCCTTAAATTTATGCTTTAGCACAAAATTATAGTCACTTGTTTCTTTCTAATTTCTGGAACTTGCACAATACATGCACAGAGTATCATTAATTTAAGTGTCAGTTGTATACAGGATTACTCGCGCATTTATATATCATACATCCAATGTAACAATAGGTGTAAACTCGGAAACCAGGTATTTCCGGCATTTTACTGCTTTGTCTTTGTACAATCTGGCACTGTCGTTTGCCGCTATATTTAAAAAACACCCTGTACAATGAATTCATAATTCATATTTTTTAATTATTTATTTTTAGTATAGTGTTTTTTTTAAATTAACATTTTCAATTTAAAGAGCATCCAAGAACGGCAGTGTTTCAAAATCACAAATAATTAATTGCTAAAAATTATTAATGGTAATTCTTTGTGTGAAACTCAAGATCCTTCAAGAAACGAGTTGTTTCACAAAAGGATTGAAATTAATAGGGCCATTATTCTGAAATTCCTTAAATTTTATTTACTATCTTTAAATATTAACATTTTAGATCGAGGTCAAAAATCGACAAAAAACAGAGATGTCCTTGCTTTTTACCCATTTCTCCTAATCCATTATGTTGGAATTCCTGATGACCCGATTTTCTGCCCAACAGTTCGGATGTTTCTATATAACATCACCATAATGCATCGTTTTAGATCAACGAGAAGTAATGAACAGCCATAATTTTTCGAAAGTTCTTTGCTCTTTTCTACTTCTTGGGGATAATATTCAGAGCTTCTAAATTTTTTTCCATCGATATTTGTAAAGCTCATATCACATTCCCAAGTTTCAAGATTGTAAGTTATCTAATTGCAATGAAAATCTTCTGGAAACCCGGAATTAGTTATTATTAAATTGTTATTAATATAGATTAGTCTAATTCCAGACCCAAACATTAAAACGATAAACTTTCATGTTTTCTGTACTTTCCTCACCGAAAATACAAAAATAATATTTTTAATAAATTTGCTAATACGTGCTGCAACTATCTTTCTGTATCCTTCTGTATATTCCTCTTATCAATATAATTTACAAACAATCTTTCATCGAATTTAAAGCATATTTTATGCTAGCATTATTGATTTAGTGCTTTCAGTTTTTCACTTCTTCAGTGAAATAAGTTTAAAATTATTTAATAAGCGTTTGATATAATATGTACAGATGTAGCATTACATGCTTTTCATAATTTTATTTGGGGACGTTCAAGTATTATGTTAGCAGTAAAGGGAGGGGGCCTCAAGTTTTGCTTATTTTTGCTGATAAGGGGGGGGGGGAGGATCAGAGCAATGCTTAGACAAGAGTGCGCTGCGCGAGATAAACTTTTACTCAGTATTTCATATGTACTGTTTTTATTTAGGTTGTTACATTTTACTTCAAGAGTGAATATTATGTAATTTTGACTGTTTTAGTTTATTGTTGTATTCACTGTTAATGATTTGGCAAAACTTACGTAAGCACAAAAGGAGAGGTCGGTCATCTGCTTATCTTTGCTTACAAGGGCGGAGTGGCCTAAAATGACTAAAAATAAGCTTCCCTAATACTTGAACGGTCCTTTTATTTATTTATTTTTTTATTTAACATTTATTTAATTCTCAGTATTTCGAGTACTTATAAAGTTCTATAACGAAGAACTTTATATCCAGAATTTTGAGAATTTATTTCTTAAGCATAGAAACTTTATTAAATGTATTTTAAAAATATTACATGTTAATATGAACTTATGTTAATAATTGAAAAATTATTTCTTGTCTGGAAGTAATTCTGGTATACAAAAATGTTAAAAAAAAAAATCAAAATCGTTAAAGAAGATGTAAAAAGTAAAACGTTCTAATTCTATTCATTTGCGTTCAAAAGGTAGTTATGTACTGTATCTGTAAATTGCAATATTATTTAACAAGATTTTGGTAAAATTCTAAAAGTTTTCGCCTGATATGCTGAATTGTCATAATCTCATCTGTTTGCTTCAAGTTTATCTCTCAAATTCGTATCTCATTTTATGAACTTAGAAATTTGGCACTTTGAAAATGGTTCTAACAGAAGTCGTTTCATCTCATTCATGAATGCACGAAGTCGTAAAATGTTGATATTTTCTATATTTTTTTATTCTGTCTATGCAAAAGACTATTTTTATGGCGAAGGAGAGAGAGCTCTCAGTATGATCGATCTGTTTCAGTTCCCGCCAGATTGATATCCTTTGGAGGTGCGATCAAAGTACCGTGGAGGACAAGCCTTGATTTAGAATGCAAAGCCATTGGAATTCCATCTCCGCAACGAGAATGGAAGTTTAGGTAAGACTTTCTTTGTAAAATATGCATGGAAATTAGACTTTGAAAATAACACAGACACACACTTTAAAGATCCATTGTTATCATTTCTTTTATTTTCTCAAGAAAATATCATTAGCATTTTATGAATTTGATTTTCCTATTTGTGAAGAAATAAAAAATATCATTTCATTTTGTGAAAGTTCACATTCTGCATATTCATATTCTGAAAAAGTTCATTTTTAAATAACTTTATTATTTTAAATATATTTATTTATTATTACAAGTAATAGTCTTTTACAGTTTTTAGTTTTCATTGTTTTTCATTTGACTTACTAAGTCGTAGAGTGAGTCAACATATGGTGTCATTAATATTTCCGTTCGAAAAGAAGATCTTTACAACGCATAGAGAAAATGTATCCATTTCAGCAAAAAAAAAAAAAAAACACACAAAAATAGTGATACATTGTATGCTTAGTCAATTATTGGAAATTCAGTTCTACGAACTACTTAAAATAATATAATTGGCAAGTTGGTTGTTATCTATTAAACCCAAAATGTGACTTTTTTGAAGGAAAATATCAAAAATAAGTGATTTTACAATTAAAAAAAGCAATTTTTGGAAATCGTAGGTAAAATCGTAGGTAAAATCGTAGGAAATCTAGCTACTCGCTAGATAATCTTACAGGTATCGTTTTTTGGGCAATTGGAAAGAAATTGTGTGTTTTCACTATTGAAAGTGTCTAGATTTAATAAGTTATAATGAAAAGAAAACAACACAACTCAATGGTTGTTGAAGATTTCTCTCTAAAATATTGTTGCTTCTGCACCTTTTTTTTGTTCTCAGTAAAATACAGTGAATGTGAATGAATTGCTAACAGAAAGTAGGAATCTGCTTATTCTCTATAGCAGAACATTCTAAAAGCGAATTCTTGCTTAATGAGTTTCTGTAATGAATGAATAGCTTTGGATTATGAACATCATCTGTGGTGGTGGAGCCAATTAAATTAAGAGGATTACATTCTTTCTACCAACTTGGACTTTTCCAGGTTCGAAATCTTTGGAAACGAAGTTAATTAATTTTGAAATCGTTAATTTCGGTGTCTTTGTTTGGAAGCAAAAAAAAAGAAATCCACAAGAGAGAAAGGCTTTTATTTTTCTGAAAGCTTTTGCCTATAATGCAGGACAGTTGTAACGCAGTACTCATGTGGAATCCTCATTATTTCGAGCGGAAAAAAGAAACATTTATTCTAAGCGGAAAAAGTGTCCACTTACATTTGAATGATTGTGTAGCTCATTATTTTAGAAAAACAAAAACAACATTTTTGCTGTACAATTTTTGACAATTAAAGTAATTACCGTATAAGGTGACTAAATTAATTTTTAAATCAGCATAAATTTGTAAATAAATAGAATCTATCTTATTGTGAGAAATAATGAAGCAGATTAAAGTTGTGCCTTGATAAATGAGTTGTGTGATGATTTATTTATTGGATGAGTGCAAAAGTTCTTCCCGTTTTTGGATATGAAAATTTGCAATGGAATTGCTCTCACACATGACATTGTAATGACAACAAATCGTCTGCCAATCAAACGTATGCCTCAATATAAATGTATTGGGTCTCACAAAGTTAATCATCTCAAAAAAAAATATCAGAGGGTGTAACATGGAACGCGAAAAGGAGCATATAAGACATTGTTTGTTATACGAGTTCGATAAAAAGAGTACGGCAGCCGCAGCATGTCGCAATGTTTGTCAATTTTATGGGGAGGATGCATTAGACGAAACCACATGTCGTCGATGGTTTCGTAAATTTTGGAAAGGAGACAGAAGCTGCCAAGATCAGGCTTGGAGTGAACGGCCATCACACGTTGGAGAGGACGATATTGACCAAGCCATAAGGAACAGCCCGAAACCAACCGTGCAAGAATTAGCGGAGACCTTCAACCTACACCGGACAACGGTCGAGAGACTGCTGGTTGAGTTGGGTTTTACGAGAAAGTTGGATCGTTTGGTTCCACATAACCTAACAGCTAAAGCTAAGCAACGGGATGATCGAATCGCCACCTGTGTTTCCTTGCTTTCCCTGTAGAAAAATGATCCATTCTTGACACGAATTGTGACAGGAGATGAGAAGTGGGTTATGTACCGTAACGTAAAGCGTCGTAGTACTATGTGTCACCCTTCTGATCCGCCTTCATCGACTTCGAAAGCTGAACTTCATCCCAAGAAGGTGTTATTTAGAGTGTGGTGGGATGTGCATGGAATAATTCACTGAGAGGTCCTGGCACTCAACCAAACCATGAATGCTGCCTTCTACTGTCTACAGTTAGACGGGCTGCATTCAAATTGGTAGCAAAGCGGCCAGGTCTCATCAATCGTCGCGATGTTATCCTTCGTCACGATAAAGGCCAGGCCACATACTGCTGTCATCACTTGCCAAAAGTTATTGGGCTTTGGTTGGGAGGTTTTACCCCACACTGCCTATTCTCCTGACTTGGCACCAACCTATTTCGAGTATCACCTATGAGTATCACCTATTTCGTGCGTTGAACAATTCCTTCAGTCAGAAAATGTTTGATGAACTTGATGCTGTGAAAACTGCCTCCAAGACTTTTTTGACTCGAAACTGCCGGAATTTTACCGCCGTGGGATTCATCTCCTATCAGAAAGATGGCAAGTGGTCCTAGATAGCAATGAGGATTATCCACAATAATAGGTACTGTTCATTTTGCGTTTATTTGCTCTTCTTTATGGATAATAAAAACGGGTAGAACTTTTGCACTCACCCAATAGAAATAATTTTGGAATATATGGGAATTACATTTATGTGAATTATATAAGGAACTGATGGGAACTGAAAATAAAGAGTTTCTTCGTATATGAATTCAAACAATGAGCTTTTTTTGCTTATTAAAGATAATATTTGATGACTGCGGTAAATACTATATTTAAAGTATCAAATTAATTAGAATATAGCGTTAAAATGAATTTTGGATATGCCTGTAGTTATTTGACTTAAGTATAAAGTACTGACTTTAAGTTAAATCCTACTGCACAGAAGGTTATTATGCAGTGTTACATGTCCTTCGGAATTACTTATTATGCAGTAATAAACTTCTTAATGACAATGTCCGCAATGAAGGGTAGCAAGCTGATTTACATATTTTTGAAGCATCGTTTGAATAAATTTTGACTGCGATACAATTTTTGAATTATGGTTATCTACCAATAGCTGTATCTACTCCTTATATTTTTTTTCTAAAAATCCATTCCATTTTAGATGATGGTTTCGAACAACTTAATCCATTAATTAAAAAAAAATTCTAAAATTAATGTTTTTAAGAAGTAAGGAAGATGTTATAATTTCAAAGTTAATATGACTTTCCCTTACTTTTCTTCTTATATTACCATGCATTATATTTTAGAATCTTATCATTTTGAAAATTAAGTTGACGCTGAAAGATTCCTTTTTTCAGTTTCCGAGATATCTGTCCATATGTTAAATTCTATTCTAATGAAAAAAGTTGAAACACGGAATAATTGAAATGAATACATTGTAGGTTCAGGTATGAAAACATATTTTTATGGTTTTCAATTCCAATAGTAATAATAATTTTAATATTATAAGAAAGAAATTTGTTTCAGATTTTACAGAACAATTCACCAACATATTTTATAAGTAAGATATAAAATTTTAATAATTACAATTACTGAATTAAGAAATTTTAATTATTTTCTCAATTGTTCTTTTTTTTTAAATAAAATTTAATAAAATTACAAACACTAATTTTCAACTTTTAGAATTTCCTTCTGAATTTCCTCTTAAATTGTATTTAAAGTTAAAAAAATCAGGAATTCAGAATGTTTTCTTGAATTGTCTTAATTTTTTAATTGCCAAAATATCTTTTTTTATTCCAAAAATAAATATTTAGAATTATGCCCAAAAGTTTGGAATTATTAGTATTGAACGTGTCGATTATAAATTAAAATGCATTTTTAGAAATTAAAAATAAAATGATATTATTTGTTATACACAATGTCAGGTAACCACAATTAGACATAAAGCAAAGAAAATAAAAATAACAGGAGGTTTAATGCGACCTTAAATTCCTTGCATTTACAAAATCCATCTTTTACGTCCGCTAATTTCATTTTGATACAAATAACAATTTCAAAGTTTCCATTTCGGTATTCTTAAAGCGTTCGGTGAATAGTTTAAAGAATTTCTCTTTTAACTTCCCAAAGGCCAAATAAATAGTTAAGTGATTTTTTTTCTTTTGTCTCATTCTCGATCGAAATTCACCCCTGAATAAGAAAGGCAATGACAAGCTGTTGGCTCTCTTCCTTTTCTTCTTCTTCTGCGTCCGTTATATGGAAATTATCGAACAGCTGAGCCGCATTGCTAGAGAAAGCTTCGAATTTCGTTATTATCAAACTGAATTAACGGTAAACGAAGCGCATTTATATGCAAAGAGTCAAGAATTACAAACATGAATACTGATTCAATTACACTACTAATTAGGGTATTGATCCGCATAGTTTTCCTATTTACATTAATTTCGCATTACCATCGATTCCCAGGAACTTAGTCTCCCAATTTCATATTGTCATCTGATAATTGACTTTCGTTTGATTCCTGTATTGTTTTAATTAGGAAGACGATAGAAAATGACAGATGTTCCACAACAAAGAAAAATGAAATCCTAAAGCAGCAGCTTTGGAATGTAATGGGCAAATCTTCAGTATCTTCACAATTTTTAAAATAAATTACTAACATACTCTAAACGTAAAGATATTGTATTGAAAATAATGCCCTGTTCCTTCCAAACACTTTTACATTATTCAAAGTCATGTTGAGTTAGAATTTTGTTATTAAAACTAAGCAGGTAATTTATTTCCATTACCTGACTTCGTATAGAAAACAACAAGTGCTAGGTAGATAGATATTCGTTCAATCTTCTCTCTGAAATTTTTTCGCAATAAATTTATTAATCGTTGCCATTAACATCACTATTAAATGTTTCAAAAATTGTTCTCCCAAGTAAAATTTTCCGTTTATTCGAAAAGTGATTCTCATGCTAATTTCAAAAATTTTCATGGTACTGATTATTCAGAAGCTTTACTTTTGGCTAATTTGACGTGTCTTGAGTAAAACGAAGTCTTATAATGCCCTAGTATTTTGACATATATATCTGATTTTAGCAAAAAATTGTGATGTTTTTCTAAAAGTTCATTTTTAATCCATATCAAAATTAAACAATTTTTGTTTTGAATACTACCGGCTGTTAGAAAGATTTAAAAATAATTATCAGCTAGTATTTCATTTGAATTAAGGACAGATATAATGGAAAGGTAATTTATGACAACTTTTGAAATGATGTACATTAATTTTTTAAAAAAGGTGATCATTATCCTAAACGTCAGAATATATTAACATATTATTTAGAAATTTGAAAATTTATCTGAATAGATATAAATCGTACTAAAAAGGGAATTTTCTCCTTACTGTTAGTTGGAGGATTCTGTTAAATCTGATTCAATTTATTTGCAATTCTTCCATTTTAAATTATAAATTTTCTTGAATTCAAAATATTTTCTAACAAATCAATATCTTAGTAATAAGATCTACAAAAATCGAAAATATTGTTAAAGAAGTGTTATAAACAATGTAAGTTCACTGTGATTGCATTATATTAAATTTTTTCTAACATATATATTGTACATTTCTTACAAATATGGCATTCTGTGTGAAAATACCAGCAGTTTTAGAAATTAGCATTGAATAATGTCAATTTTGTGTTACGTCTTCCTTTTATACTTCAAATTGCAGCCTGAATATCTCCGGAAATAACACTAATTTTACTAAGTTCCTTTTTATTCCTTTTTTTAGTTCAATTTTAGTTTAGTTTCGATACACATAAGATGGCATATTTGTAGAGTTTGATTATTAGCAATAAACGTAGAAACAGAAAAATTACATATGTTTACTGATTTTTTTCTCTAATTTTCAGAGGTAAAAGTTTCATCAATACAGACATGGTATTTATTCAGACAGACGGGACTCTTCGATTCAAGGAAATTCAACTTAGTGATGAAGGCAATTACACTTGCAGTGTCGCCAACATGTATGGAACAGATGAAATTCACTATTCCCTACGAATTAAAGGTTTTTAATTATACATACTATAAACAATCAAACTTTTCTGAAGAATAATAAAGCTTTTTCTTTGAGTTCAAACCTTAGAAAAATAAGATTAATATTTTGCAAAATTTTTATTAAATAAAGTATTTAAATGTTTTTATTTACTACAAAAGTTTTATTTATCACATTAGCTAGTTAAAAATTTTAGTTCTAAATTGTTGTACATATATATATATATATATATATATATATATATATATTTCCTAATGATTTCGTCACTTTAGATAACATATTCTTTAAGGTGATACGCTATCATTCTTCTGTCGATTATTTTTAAAAGATTTCATGTCATCTTACTTGATATCCTCTTTCCCAGAAAATGCCAGAGCGTTTCTTCTAACCTGTTTGACAGTTTTGAGAAATTCATAAAAGATGTTTAATTCATTAATGAGGAATGGGTTGATAAAGCCGGTGTAGGTAGACTATTCACATTATTTTGTGGAATGGATATATTAAGTCAACGGTTACATTTAGACAATCATATAGGCTATTGCCGACATGTTTCTGTGGATTGGTGGAGACCTTATGACTTCAAGCGTAATTCTGGACAATGACGTATGTACTAATGTCGAAAGATTTAATTCAATTTCAATACACTGAAAGAAACTAGCTACTTTATATTTTTGTTTCTCTCTTTTAATTATACATATGCAATCATCTGAAATGCCACACCTATGGCATCAAAGAACTTCTTCATCTTTCACTGCTTCCATTTATTATAGCACTACAGTACTATACAGTAAATATGTTTCCCTCTAAGTCATTCTATGGAACGACTGTGATTTGCAGAAATTGCAAAATATCAAATATGTTGTCCATTAATTAATAAGTGGATTTAATAAACAGTTATTTCTAAAACCTATCTCTTCGAGCTTCACTTTTTATCGTTAGCTAGAAGACACACGAATCTCTACTACATGTCCTACTCACTCTCATTTTAGGATACAGCCGCAATTTTTCAGTCTTAATCTGTAAATCAACGTGTCCATAATCAAATCAAAAACAAAGCATTTCAAAAACTTTTCTGTATTTTTTCTGCTTTTCTGTATTTTTATCCTTGATAAACTGTATCTTTTAAGTTTCCATGTTTTTCAAGTACTTTCAAAATTAGTGGCTAAGGTTATGAAAAGTGAGTTCCTTTTAAAGTTTATCTTTTCTTACCATTCTTTAATTGGTTTAGTTCCCCCAGTTGCACCCAGTTTAAGAATTGCCTCAACAACTTCAACAACATTAACAGTGCAATGGAGTCCAAGGGACCAATCAAAAACACCGATCCTAGGTAAGTGAAAGATGCCATGAACAACGTTTAATACTTCTGTAGTCGATAAAAATGCCGCACTTAACACATAGAAGCTGTACTGAGCGAATTTCGTACAAATAATGGGTTCTTTAAAGTTTTTCAGAAGTCCAACTTCGAAGAAAGTCTTCTCAAATGCTTCCAGCCAATTTATCAATAGAAAAAAAGACCTATAGGGAGTTATTCAGAAACTGGCCCAATATCCTAAAACCTTAATATTTAGTTTAAAATTAAAATAAAATAATTATTTTCTTTAATACCAAAGTAAATTGCATGTCGTAGAAGCTTCTAATATATAGCTAAGGGCGATTTCACTATTTTTGATATCTAAAATATCTGTGGATATTATATTACAGTTTTACATACACGTAAATAATGAGCAAAAGTGTAAACTTGTTGGTTAGTGTAAGGCGTATGTCTTAGCTTTAACAATGCTGGAAACTGTAGACTATTTTGTACGAATGAATTATACCGAGGATAAAGAATGCATTCTAAATTGTACCGAACGAAATTATTGAAGACAGAAAAAGAAATATTCAAAGACGTTTCCATGTTCAGGCGTATCCATCCACTGCCTTGACCATTTTACAGCTCGAACAGCGACAGCATAAACTGAATCGATTAAATATACGCTAAAATTTGAATTGCATGTTTTCGGGTTTTCTTTGTTTTCTTAATGTATGTATGTATGTATGTATGTATGTATGTATGTATGTATGTAATGAATGTGGGTGGTAGAGAAGCCAAGCACTGCGACCGAAGATCTATTGTACTATCCCACAGGAAATAAGGACAGATGGAGAGAAAGACTGAGAAATTATTTTGGGAGAAGTGCAGGGGAAACGGGAGAACCCCGAGAAAACCTGCCCAGCGCGGATCGTCCACCATCACGAAACCCACATGAGAACCAACCCCGGTACTCAGAGGTGTTGTTTTCGGAATAGTTATTTTTTTTTTTATCTTTGTTGACAATTTCATTGTCAGATATATTTGCAATACTACTATTTACATCCTGGCATTCAGCACGAAACCTACCATTCAATGAAGCATCGGGAATGAAATGAATTGGAAAACTTGGTGCTACATCTGGCTTCGTACAAATTAGCTAATTAAGTCTTAAAAAGAAATTAATAAGCTTCAAGTAATTTACACAATATTCTTATGTCTACTTTCGATTTTGGAGAGAATGTATTCCAGCTTCGAAGTGTTCACTGAATAAGGATGTATTGAAAAAAAAAATTGTCCACACTTTTGATCATTCTATAGTTACCATGACGATACTTAAAATCAACGAAATTAATATTCGAGTCTTATTCAAATTACTGTATTTACTAAACCTTTTTTAGGTTTTGATAAACATTACACCATTCCGTGCTCCATGTCCAACCTTTTTGGTCACCAACTCGGGAGCAAGGAGAGGCAATTATGCAGAAGAAGTGGTTGCCTCTCCTTTGAAGAGCGACAGATGTTAAAGATTCTGGAAGTGAAAACCATCTCTCCTTTTGCATTAAAGAACGATCACTTCTCCATTTTTTCAAATTCGTTTCGAAAGTCCCTCAAAGAAGTGACTTTTGAGGTGAAACAAGATGTCTTATCCTAAAACGGAAGCCTTTTAAGTAAAGCTGAAAACTTTTTATTTTTCAACCTGCAATGTAGATTTTGCTTTCTTTATGAACGAATGTAATTAAAAGGCATTTAATAAATACGAAGAACACAAATACAATTAAGTAAGAGTCTTTTTTTTTCTAAGAGATGATTGGTACTTTCTAATAATTGAAAATAGAACGTAATTCTTAATACAGCCCTATTTTTATTTTTAATAAATTTAGGTATCTTGACAAGCTCTAAACATAAAACTTTATTCTTTTTATGTTTTTTGATTAATTTAGGCTTCACATTGTATGTGACAGAAAAAATATTTAGTTTAATAGAACAATTATTTATATAGTTTGCTCACAATTTCGGTTAGTGCTAGAAAATACAGAATTTTTCATTCTTCTTTTTGATAAATCCTCTAGTAGACTAAGAGATTCCTATAGTTAATTGGAATAATATAAAATTATAAAACACACAAAACCATACTAAGAAAGATTGTTCTTAGTGTAAAAATCACTTCAGAATTAGTGATAAATAAATATTTAGGGAATGGGAATTTAGTCAATGCAAACTTGATTTCCATAAAGATTAGATTCGATAAAACTGCAAAACAGACCATTTGAAGGGACTGATCAAGTTTTTAAAGTCATTTTTTAATGTAAGATAAGGTTTTCATTGTTAGCTAAGGACATTTATGTTTCGAGGTTAAGCACCCAAAAGCTAAACTTTTCAAACTTCTAAAAATAATTTAATACTCTGTAACTAATGTAAAAACAAATTACATTACTGTAATTGCTTTCAGATGAAAGTCTAGCCCACTACTTAATTAAAGTCATTTTGATTTTAATTAAGATTTATTCACTTATTTATTTATTTATTTATTTAGGTAGGTATTATATGATGGGAAAAAAATTATATATCACGAACGATTTCGTTACCATCAACTTCTTCACTTCAAGAGAAACACTTTTCTCTAAGAGGGAAGCAAACCTAGAATTCAAATGAGATCGCGTGAAACCTCCCTTGTGGTTGCACGAAGGTGGGTGGGGTAAACACTACCAATCTGGCTTTTCAGTCAACAGTCCTTTAATCACGAACGAGACACTTTAGTCCACTCGAGAAAAATAGGTAAATTACAGCAATAGTTTTCAACCTGTGGTACTCGTATCTGTAGGATGCGAATGGATCGTCGAGGATAGAGAAAAAAATGTCTTATTATTCCATAATTTCATTTTTATAATTATTAATATTCCTACCGTTTTTAAATTGCTACAGGACATATTTTAGTTATTCAGTATATTGTTTATTACTGTTTAATAATGATTTATTTATTAATAATTTTGTCATTTGTTATTAGCATTACTGTACTAAATATTAAAATATAGCTCCATTTCTTTTGCTTTGGAAATACATACTTTAGCTTTAGTTTTACAGTTTTCCAATTACATTCCGAATCTTATTCTACCATTCATTAAAGCATCACTTTCAATCTTCAAATATATGCACGAATTGAAAAATAAAATGAAATCGATATTAGCTAACATATATAAAGTTTTTTTTAAAGGAAAGGCAATATATAGTTTTCTTTAATTTTAATTTATGAAGAAGTTCTTCGAAAATCAGACGGAAACTTCAGACAATAAGGATCGGTTTTTCCACATAGGCGTAAGCTACTATTGGATTCAAGTCCAATTGAACCCAAGAGATTTGCGACGTCAGTTAATATTAATACTGTTTTGAGAAGTCGGTCGTAAGTTCAGGAAAACTATTAAATTTTCTCCCCAAGTCATTTGTTTCAATACTTTGAATAAAATAAGAAACAAAGTGAGATAAAGGACAGTTTAAAACACAAACGTTTTCATTTAATTTTGCACACGAAAGCGTAAAGGAGGAATGTTTTTGCGTTAATTCTGTCCGTCTGTTCGTCCGCTGTCAGCACTTGTCCAGCCCAAACTGCAAGTCGGATAGACATGTCATACGGGTTATTGGACATCTTATTGGAACCCTTATAAATTGTAGAGGTGCAGAAAAATACGAAATCCGGTCAGGGATCACTTCCCGTCTCACAAAAAGTGGCCAAAAAATTGAAACATGTACGGGGTCACTTTGGTGTCATGTACTTTATTGACCCACTTTTTGTCTTGTTTTAATTAAAAAAATTAAACTTTACAATTGTTTTGTAAAAGTTTTTCAGACAAGTCTAGGGTAATTAGTGAGAATAAGTTGGTGCGGCTATTCAGGCGAATACCACTGATATAATGATAATGACTGGTAATGACTCAACCACTGGTCAACAGATACATTCTGCTTGTATTAATTCACTTTAGTATTAATTTGTATATTTCAATATATTTCATTTAGATACCATCAATTCCACTAACATCTATAACTGCATAAATTACTTTTATTTATGAACAAATGTCAATAAAGCATACAACGAAAACGCAATGTAGCCAGTTTGCCTGTGGAGAAGTTTTGTTCATGGGCTGTATGTACTATATATGTGTTTTGTACTAAAACAGCACACCTACTTTTTTTTTAAATCTAAGAAGAAATATAACATTTTGTTTAGTAAAATAAGATAGTAAATTCATTAAAACTTACTTAATGATAGCTTAAAAATAAATAACGAAAATTGAAATTTTGTGCAAGTTGATGGAAGTTTACTGCAAGATATCCGTGAGAGATATATAGGGATATTTCTCCTATTTTGTAATAAAAGCAACAAAGTTTTTAATGTTTTCCTAAATTATTTCTTCGTATTATTGAGGCTCAATAAATATTTTGTACATATATAAATTCATATTTTCTTGTTTCAAATCAATAAATGATTTTGTTCTGAAGAAATAGAATACAAGAAACTGGCGAAGACATTTTTTTGTTGTAGAGTTACCCCTAGTCTTGTCTGTGGATCAAACCCAGATCCAAGCCCTGAAGTGCCAGACGGGTAACCAGGCTTTTCGATGTTGCCGGAGCAGCATTGATCGATGGAAAAGCTTAAGCCAAACATGTTTTCAGCGCAAGGCGACATACTGTCTTCGAAACGAGGTTAATGGATGGTAACTTATTGAAATTATAGAAATGTCTTCCTCCTTTTTTGAAAGAAATTCGTAATTTCATTGTTACGTTTTACATAGCTTCCAAGGGCTAAAAAGAATCGACATTTCAGCATTTTAGGTTGAAAGAATCGTACAATGAATAGTTTGATAGATAGTTATTCACAAAAAATTAGTAAATATATATTTCAATATTTAAAAAATATAATTAATAAAAATTATATTTATATAAAATTTCAATAATATCTTTTAAATTGCAATGTTATATAATAAGAAAGTATGGATCCTTATGCTTATAATTTATTGTAGGATAGGTACTATAAATTTATTATTAAAATTATTATATCTCTCATTTAAGTGTTTACTTTTATTTTTGGAGAAAGGTCTACAATTACTTAATACATAGATATGCATTTTAAATAAATTTTTAAGTTCCTTAGTTACTTCAAAGATGCTCTAAAAGTCATTACCAATCTACACGTATAATTAAGTGGCCATAATTAAACTTCTACTACTTAGAGCCGTCGATTTAACAACTGAAATTTCACCAAATTTGGTATAAAGACTAATTAGGATATGTGTAGCAGATTCCGCGGAAAAAAAAATTAGTTCAAAAAGTCGCCGAAAGGAATAACGTTGTACAATGTAAATAAAGCGTTAAAATAGTCAGACAAATGTTTAGCAAAGACTAAACTACAATGCACAAGTATCTTTATGTTTTGCAATTATGATAAAACAGCAATTAAACATTTAATATCAATTTCTGAAAGTCAGTGGATTCTCCATGTCTCCAGGAATGTTCGTTACAGACCGTGCTACATTGTCCTT
Organism: Thereuonema tuberculata; assembly: GCA_023159025.1. Lineage (NCBI taxonomy): Eukaryota > Metazoa > Arthropoda > Chilopoda > Scutigeromorpha > Scutigeridae > Thereuonema > Thereuonema tuberculata. Next base: position 40,268,061 of record JAFIDM010002131.1, on the reverse strand, counting down.
TACGACTGCCAAGTTTGTAATCCGGTATAAAAATAAATAAATGTTCGTAACTCTGAAACCATAAATCGCATGAAGTAATGTCAGGAAAGGAGTTAATAATTCCTGAGCATTGGAGACCTTTGCAATTGGAAAAAAAAGCGACTAATTACTCTGTCTTCTGTGAAATGATGTCTTAGAAGCTGATGTAGCGGTCGTCCATCTTGCATTGAAATAATGCCGTTGCTGAAGTTGCGGAAAGACAAAACTATTCGGAATATTTCCGTGAGATTACCGAGGAGATTACTGGTGATCGAAAGAAAATTATCTGTATTATAAAATTTGGTATAAAGTCACAATCATCGGTCAATTTTCAATGAATGTAACTTACATTCGGATTCTTAAGTCACGAAGAGCGGCTGCTGTCTTACAGTCATTCAGTTAAAATAACTTTCCAAGTAACACTGGATGAGATAATATGATGATCATGCTGAAAATTATTATCAATAGGAGTGCGTTTGTGAGGTTTTTCCCTTCTACGATGCCAGCAATACAAGTGGTCAACTTCGTTTCATGCAAATTATCGGCTTCCAGGGCAACAATTGCGTCATTTTCCCTTATCTTCTACTTATTAGAACTGTTGTTTTTTTTTTATTTTAGGAATTTTAAACTAGGATTTCTTGGAATCCTGATCCCATTTACTAATTAGTATCCGAATCCGAATTTGGTGATATTTCCGGTTGCTAGATCGAACTACGGACTGCTCTGAATAGGGGAAGTTTAATTATGGTTATCAGGCGCATGTACATTAATGAAGTTATGTATCAAAGCTGCGACAACAATACGATGGACAAAATACTATTCGTGTGGTTTTTATAATGTAAGGTCATAATTGCTTTGAATATTGTTTTACTGAGCCCTGAAGTGTCATTTCGCTAATATCAATTCAGAAAATTAGACAATATGATTAGCTGAATCAAATGGCAAAAAACAGAAAAGAAAAAATAAATTTTTGTTGGTTTCAAAGTTTTAGTAAGCTAGCATTAAATTAATTTCCACACTACAATATTAATATTTATTTCAGCAAAAAGATGATTCCACTTTACGATGATATTTCATAATATAGATACATACATTATCTAAAATAATGCTAAAATTTTATTTTCGTAGTATAATTTGGTGTTTTGCAATTTTATAAAATTTTCTATAAAATACATTATATAAAATACATTATATTTTAGTACAAGAATTGCAGCATTATAAAATTCGACGATTTATATCGTTAGATTTTTTATATGTGACAACGATTTAAAGATATGAATTAATAACTGTATAGCTCTAGTGAAAACTTGATTACTGCTGGAGTAGCCGTGGTCGAATCCTAGCACAAGTCTGGTGGTATTTTTTTTTTGGGGGGGGAGGACATCCAACCTCTCCAAAGTCTACAAATTCAGCAGCTCTCTGTGGGTCTGCTATGTCAAGATATTCGTTCTCATTAGTTGCATTGTCCTTAATGATGTAGAATAATTTTTCATTGATTCTATATTTGTGAACTTTGAGAATAGATAGTTGTTACTCAGATTCGACATTTTATCATTTCAGAAACACTCAAGATACAAGAATGGTTTTAGTTTTTTCATTACATTTAATATACAGGGTGATTCAAAATTCCATGTACAAACTTTAAGATAGGTCAGGAATACAAAAACAAACCGTATTCATAGGGAAATTTAAGTACTCAAACGACACCCGAATGTGCTACAGGACCCTTTTGGCAGCACATTAGTTCGGCAATGTGAGCTATCGTCATTTCAGACGTTGACTTCATACGAGTAGGATGTATCGCTTCACTAATGCTGAGAGGCGTAGCGAACGGAAACGAACGAGCCGCTGAATCGGGAACGGTTCCCCAATAAAGTGTGCCCAATCATTAAACGTTTGCACGATTGCACCTGAAATCGTGTTAAACTGGATCATTCGGCGAAAACAGGCATGATCGTTTACACCCTTGTAAACATAGGACTAATAAACATGTTGTCTACCACACTTGCTGTATATTATTTTTGAACCTTAGTGTACCTTCTAGCACATTTTGATTGCGTTTGCGGATATACGTTCCACTATGAATACGGTTTTTGTATTCCCGAACTAACTTTAAAGTTTGTACAGGGAATTTTGAAACACCCTGTATAGTGTAAATATTTCCGACAATTGAGTGAAATTTTATCCTTTTATTTTTATAATTGAGTATCAATAAAAATTGAAATTTTTGTTTACAAATAAAAATATCTGTATTTTAGAATATTCATTTGAATAACACTTAAAAATATTTAATTCGATATTTTTGTAGGATATTATTTATACTACAAGAGGGAGTTTGGAGAATGGACAGAAGAGCAGCTAGATCCGGACTACGATCGATATCTTATAACGAAACTGGAATGTGGTACGAAGTATCAGCTTTATATTGCAGCTATGAATAAATTAGGCATTGGAGACCCAAGTGAAGTCATTACAACTAAAACAGAAGGGGAAGGTTAGTAGAATGTTTCCTACAATGTTCATCAGTATAGTGCTAAAATATACAATTAAATTTCAAATGACACTTGTTTAGAAGGCAACTTTTAAATTCATAAGATTTAAATTGAGAATTTATTATAAAAGTTAGTTCAATTTAATTCTGACAAATTTAAATAATTCATAAACTTTCCCGGCAAGTAATTACCTCCTAGTTCCCTTAATTTCCTCACTCAACAAACATGGGATTCTCTGACAAAATATATCCGAGTTAATTAGTTGGGTAGTGCGTTGTAATTCTAATAAAAATGATGTATACATATTTATCCTTCTTAGCATTAAATTTTCATATTTGAATTTATATTGCATTTATAATCTATATTCCAATAAAAAAGTCAAGCTAATGAGATCATTCAGTCAGTGTATGTGTCCTCATCCTTAATAACTTTTGAACTGCTGGATGCATCTTCTTGAAACTTATTATACATTTGGAATCGGAATGATGTAACATTTATATTTAAAAGCTTTCCAAATGGACGTTTGTTGAAAAATTAGCGGCAGAGGGTGACATAAATTTCCATTGTAAAGCTTTGAATCTAAACAAGGCATTTCTCTCCTACGTCTATTAATATCTCATTGTCTTAAACAATGAATATTAAATCCTTTGAACTAATCCACTTCTGATGATTTAATACCAATAGAAGCTATCCATAATGATTTTTTTTTCACAAATAAAAAAAAAAATTATACTACTGCATTTATTAGGCTTACAATTTTAATATTAATGTAGGTTTTTGGTCGTTTGCACGATTTAAAAAAAATTAAGACCACAAAAAATAAAATAACTTAAAGAACAACATACTTGCTAACTTTCTAACAAACTTTCAAACTTCTTATTAAAACTTAATTTCTCAAAAGCATTGCAAATAACATTTAATAACTAATAACGTTATTATTAAATATTGCCGTTGAGTTTGTAGTTCGTTATTAGTTATTGAATGTTCTTATTAAAACTTTTATTTTAATTTATATTTACTATCTGTTGAATTGTAATTTCTATTTAGATAAAAGCTTAAAGTGTGTTAAAAATTTTCATTTAGTAGAATAAGAAATTCCCAAACACACCAAAATTTGTTAAAAAAGTTTATGTAATAAAAATGGATTGACAAGGGAATCACAAAGATTCCGAAAGCTCTCGACCTTGGTTTTACCGAAATGTATTTTTAAAATATTTTTATTACTTAAACTTTTATAACAAATTTTGATTTGTTTAGTGATTTCTTGTAATTTCTATTTGTGTTTCTATTTTTTTTTTTTGAAGAAATATATGTCATTCTTTTAAAGAGTTTTTTAAAATTTTTTCTTTATGTTGAATTATCTTAATATTAAGTGTTTGAATTGAAATTTGTGTAAATATATTTTAACGGTTATTTGATTGTTTTCCCCTTTTTTTTATAAAATCAGATATAAATAGGTAATTGTTATTCTGTATCAGAATGAAACAAAATAGCCAACTTTTCGAGCTTCAAGTTAATTCGCATACTAGTACATCAAGATACGAGCTTCTTTTAAGAATACATAAAATATATGCATATTTTTTTACTGCATTCTGATCTAAAAAAAACCTTACCTTTATTTTTTTTTCACTCCATAAAACCTCTTTTTTCAAAATTTCTACCATATTTGAATTGTTTTCTCGATATTCAGTTGTACTTGATGAAACTTCAGCGTTATCCTCATATTAAATTAAACTAAAATAGGTTAGTGCTGCCACCGGATAGCGACGAGAAAAGTAGGAGAAGACAAAAACTGCAAATCGAATTGAAAATATGAAACGAGATACATTATTCATTTATCAGAACAATTTCTGTTTTTCAAGAGAAGAAGAATGGGAACAAAATTTATTTTAGAAAAATGAACATTCTCCTTTCCGAATAATGGCTGAAAATTTCAAGAAATAATTGCTGAAATTTTAATCTGAAATCATAGTTCACATATGAGGTTAAAAATGTAGCTTTTCTGTATCCACATCTCCCCCACAATTTTGATTCCACCGCCATGTTCTTATTATTTGATTTTCACAAATTATTTGTTTTGAAACGTAATACAGCAAAAAGCTTTTACTTCTTGAACTTTGAAAATACCAGTAACTTTGTTACTGGTAATTTGTAAATCGGAAATACATTCCTGGTAAATCTTGCTGGATTTTTGGTTGAGAGACTAGTTTTCCTTCAGAAAGCACCCTAAGAATTGAATTGTATCTGTTGTTCATATCTCTCGTTTGACAGATGATGCAAAGACTGTAAGTAGTAATTGACTAAATTTATTGTTGTCTGCAGTACGGCTTTGGTTATACCAACTTCTATATAAGCCGGCAGAAACCAATTGGTCCTGTGAATTCATATCAACCTGTGAATTAACAAATTATTATCGATAACCGGAAGGAGAGAAAGAGAAGGACACAAACACAGGAAATAAAGACAACCTTCATGTCGGCCATTGGATTCGAACCCAGATTCATGAATAGGATCCACAGAGGAAAGCCACCCATGAGATCGTTCAGCTTCGCCTGAATATTTAGCGATTTTAAAATCCCATTGCTCAATCAGCCATGAGCAATCAGAATTCAAAGAGATCTTTAAAACCAAAGTATCAAAAAGTGAAATTAAACGTAAATGTAATATTTAATAATTTGTATTTTAATAAGAACTGAATGAAAAAAAATAGAAATTTTCAATCCAAGTTAAAAGTACAGCTTACTGGTTTCGAATTCCATGTAGACAAAATAAAAATTGAAAAAAAAAATTATAGTTATAAAATTTTAGAAATCTCCCAACAGAACGTTGTAAGGAAGAAAAATGAAACCATTCACAGAAAAATTAAATATTTTATTTTTATTGTTTTGAGAATTTGGAAGGCGTTCTTTTATCGGTAAAGTATAAATTTATATTTATATCAATGAAGTATTCTGCAATAAATCTACATGAAAACTAATGTAAAGTTTCACACAACATGTTCTTTACTAACCGCACATGGATATCATCATCATTTTGATTATTTCACAAAACAACAAGTTAGAGCTTAAAATGTTGATAACATAAAGTGGTTTTAGCTTATTTATTGCAAATTTATTTCATTGCTAGGTATCTATCTGTTTTTAGAAAAAAGCAAGGCAGTCACGGAATCTAGAAAAATTTATCATCATTTTATACATAAATATTAACCTCTACTTGCTAAATTTTTATCCTATACATATATCTTAACGATAACGCAATATAAAATATACATTATAATTTTAATTTGCATCAACAGAAACATCTACTAGCTCCAGCATTCTTTAATGAAGTTATTAACAAATAATTACGAGGGTTATGTAGCATTGTTGTAGTGTATTTTATTTTATTTCTAAAACAACAACTTAATTTTGCTTAAGTATAATTGAAAACATAACTATAAGGCAACAAAGAAAATCAAAAGATTTCGCCCCTGAGCTGTAATAATCGGTGGATGCCTTATTGTCTTTGTTTTGTGATTATTATGTTTATTTTATTACATTTAATATGGTTTGCCTTAGACTTTGCTTTCTTCAATTTCCTTTGTGCTTACGGAATCCCAGGCTATGCTTTTTCTTTTATATGACTTTTTGTTTGGATTTTATTTTGTGTGGTTCCACTGGCGGGTGCGTTAGTGGAATCCCTACTCTGATTTTAAAATCTGAGCTTTTCGTCGAGGGCTGATGAGTCCATAAAGAGGACAAAACGGCCGCCTCAGACTCCCACCGATGAAAGCTAGAGGCGAATTCTTTTGAGTTTCTTTTGTGTCTTGTTGGATTATTGTTTTATGATTATTTCGGGCAAGCTAATTTTATTTCATATAATTGAATATGTCTCAGAGGGTTTACAAACTTTCTTTCAAAATGAAAATAAAGACAAGTTAATAGAAATTAAATTAATATGAATTACCCACCATTAAATACTAACAATATCCATTGCTCTTTCATTATGGTGTAATTTCAAATTTCCCACAGTTCATTTCAAATTTATTTTAGTATACTTCTTCATTCTTTTAATTCTACAATTACAACTATAAGAATCGGTGTAAAAGAGAAATTTGCCTAAAAGCACAACTTATCTGCGAAAAATCTTTTTAGAAACTTTTTTTTTTTTTTTTAAATACATATGTTTATATAATACACGAATGCTAGTAGTGGTGATTCTGATGAAACTAGAAACTAAAATTCGTCGATCTATTTTTAGGTATCTCCTTTCTAGAAGTCTCTCAATTGTTTGGGATTGCTTTGACAATCTTTGCAATTACAAGAAATAAACCAATTTAACTTCTCATAAGTATTTTAAATACACACGAATATAACTACTGTATAACGAATATATAACTATAATAAGAAATAAATACAATTAAAATTATGTACCTGAGAACTTTTCAGTTACCTTTTTTTTTCGGAGGGAGGGGAATTCATTTAAATCACTTGAAAGCTTTACTTTTCAAAATTTGATAGTGCGTTTCATATCATCTCATCTATGGACAAAAATTGTAACTGAAAATGGCACAAAAATGAAGACAGCAATTTTGGCTAGACATAATATTCCCTAGATCTTCAGAATTTTATTTTATTATTATTATTATTATTATTATTATTATTATTATTATTATTATT